>BPLQ01003393.1:0-716912 GCA_021605075.1 Caerostris darwini
TCATTATTTACATAACATATTATGCTTTTAATTAAAAGAACTGTAGAGAAATGGCGACTAAATAGACCTGGAAACTTGAGGCTAAGTAGATCGGTACCTACAGTTTAACGTGTATTCCCAAATATTGACCCATGCCACCGCCAAGACAAAAAAAAAATTGCGGATGAATTACATGCCATTTGTAGAAATTGTTTTTTTCTAATTCTACAAAAAATGACTCAATTACATAGCACTTGAGTACTATTACTTTAAAAGCTTCTTTGAAAATCAAATTTATCATAAGTCCTATAAAGCGGAAATTAGTGATTTTAATATAATAAAACAAATTTTATATTTTATTAATCAGATTGATTCATTTTTATAATTAAAAAAAAACATTTTGATCTGTACATGGTCTTTTATTATTCAAAAAATTAAATTCACAAACTTTAAAAACTAGTTATATGGCATTCCATGTGTATAATTTCTCTTGTCAGATTACATTTCATTTCATTAGCCAAAAAAAAAAAAAAAAAAAAAAGATATATTTTTTTCTTAAATTTAAATCTAATGAACTTCTTAGAAAACATAACTGGGGGAAAAAGCTTTAATGCATCTTAAGAGTGCGTTTTCACTCTGAGACAAAAGCTGCAAAAAACTCTCCTCACAACTCCTCGGGGAGAGTTCCGCATTTCTCCGCATCAGAAACAAAGCCGCGCGAGAGATCAGAAAGAGCTCTTTAAAGACAAGACGTAAATATAGTCTTCTATTGCAAATAAAACTTTGCTCTCGAAATATTTTCCCTTTTGACATTTTTTCTTGCTTTTGGAAACTTGCTTTTGATACTGTATCATTACAATGGATGCGAATATAGCATGTAGGATGGGCCCATTGAAATTTTAGAAATATCTTTAGCAATGATTTGGAAGAAAGAGATAAAAAAGTTTGCTCTAGATTATTTAGTAAATCATTATTATACAAAGAAATGCATAAGAAATCATCATCTGATTTCATGACTTATTTTTTGGTCATTGACAAATGGCAGTTAATTTTCATAACATGCAACTGTAGAGAAATGGTGACACATTTTATGTCATTCATAGCTTGTTTACTAAATGAGCTTTTTACATTTTTATAGAGATCTCTTAATGATTTGCTTTCGTTTATCGCTCTACGGTCATTTTGTGCACACTTTAGTCTAAATAGATCGGAATCTACAGTTTAATGTGGATTTCGAACGAGTCCCAAACATCAATACCACTATCTGGATATCAAATACGGATGGATTTTATGCCTCTTGTAGAAATTATTTTTCCGGTTCTTCAAGAAATGACTCAATTTCATAGTACCTTGAGAATTACTACCTTAAAAGCTTCTTTAAAAATAAAATTTATCGTAATTCCTATCAAGCGAAAATTGGGGGTTTTAACACAGTAAAACTAATTTTATATTTTATTAGTTCGATTGATTCGTTTGTATAATTAAAAAATACATTTTGACCTCTACATACCTTTCATTTGCTTTTATTATTCGAAAAAAAATAATATTCACAAATCTTAAAAACTTGTTATAAGCCATTCAATGTGTATAATTCTCTTCACAGATTACATTTCATTTCATTAGACAAAAAAATATATCTTTTTTTCCTTAAGTTCCTATCTAATGAACGTCTTAGAAAACAGAACTGGGGGAATGTTTTAATGCATCTTAAGAGTGCGTCTTCACTGTGAGACAAAAGTTGAAGAAACAAAAAACCTCTCCTCACAACTCCTCGGGGAGATTTCCGCATTTCTTCGCAGCAGAAACAAAGCCGTGCGAGAGATCAGAAAGAGCTTTTTAAAGACAATACGTAAATAGTGTCTTCTAATGCAAATAAAACTTTACTCTCGAAATATTTTCCCTTCGACATTTTTTTCTTTGCTTTTGAAACTTGTTTTTGATACTGTATCGTAACAATCCATGAGGATATAACATGGGGAGGGGCATTGAAATTCTAGAATATTTTTTTTTTTTTTTTTAATGATGTGGAAGAAAATGATCAAAGCAGTTTGGTTGAGATTACTTTGTAAATCAATATTATACAAAGAAAGCATAAGAAACCATTATCTGACTTTATTCTAATTGTATTACTTATTATTTTTTAATTATTATTTTAGACATTTGACAAATGATCATTATTTACATAACATATTATGCTTTTAATTAAAAGAACTGTAGAGAAATGGCGACTAAATAGACCTGGAAACTTGAGGCTAAGTAGATCGGTACCTACAGTTTAACGTGTATTCCCAAATATTGACCCATGCCACCGCCAAGACAAAAAAAAAATTGCGGATGAATTACATGCCATTTGTAGAAATTGTTTTTTTCTAATTCTACAAAAAATGACTCAATTCTATAGTACCTTGAGAACTATTACTTTAAAAACTTCTTTGAAAATCAAATTTATCATAAGTCCCATAGCTATGATAAATTATAGCTATGGATTAATATAGACTTATGATAAATTTGTGCTTTTAATATAAATGTTGCGGTTGCATGGATCAATATTTGGGAATCGTTAAAAACAAATTTTATATTTTATTAGTCAGATTGATTCATTTTTATAATTAAAAAATACATTTTGATCTGTACATGGTCTTTTATTATTCAAAAAATTAAGTTCGCAAATTTTAAAAACTTGTTATAAAGCATTCGATATGTATTCTCTTGTCAGATTACATTTCATTTCATTAACCAAAAAAAAAAAAAAAAAAAAAAAAAAAAAAAAGAGATTTTTTTTCTTAAGTTTCCATCTAATGAACGTCTTAGAAAACAGAACTGTTGAAAAAGTTTTAATGCATCTTAAGAGTGCTCTGAGACAAAAGTCGAAGAAAAAAAACTCTCTTCAGAACTCCTCGGGGAGAGTTCCGCATTTCTTCGCAGTAGAAAACAAAGCCGCGCTAGAGATAAGAAAGTGCTTTTTAAAAACAAGACGTAAATAGTGTCTTCTAATGCAAATAAAACTTTGCTGTCGAAATATTTTCCCTTCGACGTTTTTTGTATTATTTTCGAAACTTGCTTTTGATTCGGTATCATAACAATCGATGAGAATATAACATGGAGGCATTGAAATTTCAGAAATATCTTTAGTAATGTTTTGGAAAAAGGAAGAGCAAAGCTGTTTGCTTGAGATTATTTTGTAAATCAATATTATATAAAGAAAATCGTGAAAAGTTATTATATAACTTTATTACATATTTTCTTTTAGAACATTGAGAAATAATAATTATTTTCATAACATTTTATGCTCTTAATCTAAGCATCTGTAGAAAAATGATGACATTTTATGATGTCATTTACAGCTTGCTTACTAAATGAGCTTTTATAATTTTATAGAGAGCTTTTAATAGTTTTGTTTTGTTTGTCATTCTATGGTCATTTTGTGCACACTTTAGGCTAATTAGACCAGAAACTGTAGTTTAATATGAATTCCGAACCACAGACAAACATCCATGCCACCGCCAGAACATCAAATACGGATGAATTGCATGACGCCTGTTAGAATTGTTTTTCTGTTTCTTCAAAAAATGACTCAATTCCATAGTACCTTGAGAATTACTACCTTAAAAGCTTCTTTAAAAATCAAATTTATCATAATCCCTATCAAGCGAAAATTGGGGCTTTTAACATAGTAAAACAAATTTTATATTTTATTAGTTCGATTGATTCGTTTTTATAATTAAAAAATACATTTTGAGCTGTATATGTCCTTCCTTTTCTTTTATTATTCAAAAAATATAAATAAATAATTAAATAAAATTAACAAATTTAAAACTTGTTTTACGACATTCAATGTGAATAATTCTCTTCTCAGATTACATTTCATTTCATTAGACAAAAAAAGAGATTTTTTTTTCTTAAGTTTCCATCTAATGAACGTCTTAGAAAACAGAACTGGGGAAAAAAGTTTTAATGCATCTTAAGAGTGCATTTTCAATCTGAGACAAAAGTTGAAGGAAAAAAAAACTCTCCTCACAACTCCTCGGGGAAAGTTCCGCATTTCTTCGCAGTAGAAAACAAAGCCGCGCGAGAAATCAGAAAAAGCTTTTTAAAAACAAGACGTAAATATTGTCTTCTAATGCAAATAAAACTTTGCTCTCGAAATATTTTCCCTTCGACATTTTTTTTCTTATTTTTGAAACTTGCTTTTGATACTTTATCATAACAATTGATCAGAATATAATATGGAGCAGGGGCATTGGAATTTTAGAAATACCTTAGTAATGATTTGGAAGAAGAGTATCAAAGGTGTTTGCTTGTGATTATTTTGTAAATCAATATTATACAAAGAAAAGCATAAGAAATGATTATCTCATTTATTACTTATTCTGATTTTCTTACTTTTTGCTTTCTTACTATTTTTTTCTTACTTAATTGAAGAGCAAAAGCCAATAATGAAGAAAGAAAAATCTTTTTTGGCGCCAAGTGCTCACAAGAATCCTTGATGTTACACTGACTCTTTCAATCTGTAATTTACCTTTTCGTGGTCATAGAGAATATACATACAACACCGATTCAAGTCCAAGCGGTAATCTTTTGAGTATTGTTAAGTTATTAGCAAAATTCGGTCCTATTTTACAAGGATTGTTAAGTAAATCCAAGAGGCAGACAAAATGCTTAAGTTCAAAAATAAAAAAAAAGAGTTTTTTTCTGTCCTAGTTCATAAAGTTGTAAACGAGCTGTTAAAGTAATTACCAACCGAACGATTTTATTTCATTATATTTAATACAACTCAAGCTATATATTAAAAACAGACCAAATGTGTGAACTCTACCGTTACTGTGTGATTCAGAAGGTCATAACTCCTAAGGCGCTCAAAGAAGAATATTTAGGATTTCAAATTCATTAGAATATTAAAGAATCATTTTTAGGATTTCATGAAGTTGAAAATCAAACTAGTCACTGTCCAAACTGATTATAAAATCCATATCTGACAGAAATATTTCTCTGAATAAGTGACGTGGACAAGTTAATGGTGAAGCTAATAATATGATATGCATTTACGGATGAATTTAGAAACTTGATACAAATGAGGCGTAAGGCCATTGCGCTGCTCATAATTTAAGTCTGGTAGTTAATGATGCATTAAAAGTTTTTATAGAAATGTAAGCATTTTTTGAAATCGTGAACAGATTTATTATTTTTTGGGCATAGTATAAAAAGGTGAGGTATTTTATGAAGTTTTATTTCTGATAAAGATCAGAAGTCTTCAACCTCAGTATCATTGAAAGCATTAAATCCAACAAAATTGATAGGACATTTTGATACCATTTTTTCTTTAAAAATTCCATTTGTCGAAGTTAGAAAAGCACCAAAAAAACTGTTCTGTTAAACTCTAAAGCAGATGACTGAAATGAAGCAATTTCACTTGAGAAGATCGAAAACTACAAGTTTATTATATTATTGGTTTTAGTTTGGTTATTATATATTTGGTTTATTATAGTATTATATAATTAGTCATTGGAAAAATTTACGGACAATCGACGCGACCGACAACTCTTCACTCTAAATTTACCTAAATCTTTCAAATGCCGTAAAGCACTTGCAAGTTTGTCTAGAAGAACTTGAAAAGTATCGCCATGAATTTGGAGATTTAAAAACGCATTTATAACGATGCTTTTATCTGAAAGCTAAGCAATTGAAAATTGCATATTTTTTAAAAAAATATCGAATGGACATTTTTGAATAAACCTCATTATTCATTTTCACAATTAAAAAAGTTATTAATAAAGCCTTTTAGTGATGTCAAAGGGAAACGCTTGACGTATTGGTCGTCTTTATTGAAGCTACTGAAGATTGCTAAAAAAAGCAATTATTTTAATAATATAAAGAGGGAAAATTCTCGACATTGCATTGATTTGTAAGAAGAGCTGTAAAAAGGATTATATTCACGTATCAGTTGAGTCTTTGTTCCCATGTGAGTAATTTAGAAGGTTGATGCAAGTGACAGTGGGTAGAAATGTGTTGATTTTGCTATAAATTAAATTTTTCATTTTTTAACTTTATTATTAAAACTGATTTTATAATAATTTGAGAATTTATTGTGAAGTGTGCTTTACTTTGCTTAAACATCCATATATGAAAAACTACAAATGGTTTTTCCTAATATTTACTGCCACCTTTATTTTGAATTGGCATCTGTCATTGGAATCTGTCAGCTTGTAGGTCTTCTTTTCAACATGTTGTTCATCGTAATATCCTGCATTTGGCATCATTTGGGGATTTTTTTGTGGGAAAAGAAAGTTCAAATCAAATCATCAATTTTATATACAAGCCTATGATTACTTTTATGTTTTGAAGGAATTCGTATGCATGTAAAAACAAATCAAATAAATCAACTAAATAGCTGTCAAATCCAAAAATATGAAAAAAAATAACTAATAAATAAGTGACAGCTACAAATATGTCAGACGTCATAGGTCATAGCATTTCATTATTGCATTGAGCATTTTATAGTGTTCGTAAAAGCATATTCCATATTAATATTTTGTAATTTTAACACACAACAATTTTTCCCCAATGTCAGCTGCGACAAAAATATTTCTCTTGATTTAAAAAAAAGTAAATAAAAGTAAATTCATGTACATTTTAGGAAACTAATATTTATTTTTTGGTGCTTATTTATTAAAAAGCACAAAATTTAGAGGGAATATTTGGGAAATTTATAGTATAATACATTGGATTTTTGGATTTTGGTTTAAATCATTTTTTTAATAAATGAATCAACCCAATAATTAATAGTATAATTAAAGTAAAAGTCAATAACCTTACTAACTAATAATTAATAAATAAATAAATAATTACTCGAAAAATCAGTGTTAGCAGAAATTTGACTTTTTATTAATCTTAGAATTAAATTTTACATGGGAGGATTTTTCACCTATATCTTTTAAAGGTTAAAATGGGAGAAAACCATATGTATCTATAAAAGATAATATATAGGGTGAAAAACAACGTATAATATGGTTGGACCGACCTTGAAATAATAAAATGTAGTAAACAAATCAAACTTATCTAAAAAAAGGCAAAATTGTGTTTGATAATAATATATACTCTATCTGGAATTACCCTGAAATGATAAGAAGCAATAGGAAAACCATACTTAACTAGAAAAGTTACAATGTGCGTTGTTAAAAAACAAATAAAATATAACCTACCAAGACTTATCTTTACATTCAGCTCTTATCTCAGTAAACTTTCAGAAAAAAATAAGCTAAACACATTTCACACGTGTAAATGCTCTTAATTTTCTTTTCTTTTTAAGATTATACAGTACCGAGTAGACATTTTTCATCTCGGCTGTATTTAAAAATTGAATCTGTTTCCTTGTAATTACAGAATCCATTTAACTAGAAAAGATTAAATTCAGTCCTTCTAAAAGAATATGCTCTTTTAAACCAAAAATAAAGACTCCAAAAACGGGAACAGGTGAAATAATTGTGCATTTTTACTCTTCGAGGACCGAAGTTAATGAATGATCTCGAATTCATTTCCTGCACCAAATAAGCTTTCCTGTTGGAGTTTCTCGTATGAATTAATAGCTGATCCAAATCCGCTACACGAACTTAATTAAATTTTTAATTCGAGTTTCTGGAGTTTCCACAGGGCTCTGTGTCACAAAAGTTTACTTTTTTTTCTGTTTTAAATAACTATTTCATTGCATTTTGCAACATAACAACAACAAAAATAAATTTTTTGTTCTTGAAGAAGATATATCACTTTTGCAGAACATTTACGAGAACATAAACTGAACGTACCAAGTGATATATTACGAGTTAATGAAACTTTGCAGTATTTTTTTTAACTTTAAAAGAAGTATGCATACCTATTGCGAATTAAAAACTTCCAACATTCTTTAATTTTAGTTATATCTGGGATTTAAAAGGAATTATAAGTAAAAAAAATAATAAGAAGTGCTTTTCTTTTAAGAGAAATTAATTAATTGTCATAATTTTGAACTTCATTTATCCTAATGAGATGATTTCTTTTATATTTTTATTCATGGTAATTAGAGCGTCCTGATGGCCAATTGGATAGCGCTCTGGCCGTTGGAGCCACAAGGTCTATGTTCGAATCCTGGCGGTGGCATGAATGTTTGTGAATGATTCGTAATCTACTCTAAATTGTGTGTCCCGGTATTAATTAGCCCTCGTGTATACAAAATGACCGTAGAGCGACAAACCAAAAACCAAACTAGTCATGATGTTTTTTAAGGATTAAAATGAGAGCAAACTGTATTTATCTATAACCGTTCGCATATAATGTGAAAATCAAAGCATAATATAACTCCATATATTTTGAAATAATAAAATGTGGCAAACAAATTAAGCTTATTTAAAAAAGGGGCAAATCATAAATGTGATAATAGCAAAATACATAGCTAGAATTAGTTTGAAATGATAAGAAGCAACAATAAAACCATACCTAAGTAGAAAAGTTGTATGTGTGTTGTTAAATAAACAAAATGTAACCTACCGAGACTTATCTTTGAATTAGCTCCTATCTCAGCTTAATTTCCGGAAAAAAAAAAGTTAAACACATTTCACGTGTGTAAAGGCTCTTAATTTCCTTTCCTTTTTTAGATTATACAGCACTGAGTAGACATTTTTCATCTTAGCCGTATTTAAAAATTAAATCTCGTTTCCTTGTAATTACAGAATCATTTAACTAGAAAAGATTAAATTCAGTCCTTCTAAGCGAATATGCACTTTTAACCTGAAAATAACAACGAACCATAAGAAAGAACTGTGCATTTTTACTATTCGAGGACCGAAGTTAATGAATGATCTCGAATTCATTTCCTCCTCCCAATACGTTTTCCTGTTGGAGTCCTTCGTTTTAATTAATGGCTGTTCCAAATCTGGTACATGAACTTAATTAAATTTTTAATTCGAGTTTCTGGAGTTTCCACAGAGCCCTGCGTCACAAAAGTTTACTTTTTCTCTGTTTTTAAAATAAGTATTTGATTGCATTTTGCAAAATAACAACAACAAAAAAATGAATTTTTAGTTCTTGAAGAAGATGGATCACTTTTGTAGAATAGTGACGAGACCATAAACTAAAAGTAGTAAGGGAAATATTACGAAGTGATATATTATTGCTTTAATGAAATTTGCAGTATTTTTTTTTACTTGAAACGAATTGTATATATTTATTGTGAAAGAAAAATTTCCAATGAATTAGAAGTGATTTAAAAGTGAATTATTATTAAAAAGTGATAAGTTATTTTATTCCAAGAGAAATATTTTGAAAGTGTTTTAAGTGTTATTTTTTTAAAAAATCAACGCTAAAAGTAATTTATTCCTTAAATAATATTAGAAAAACCATTGGGTGGAATTTTAGGATGATGTTATCAAAAAATAACATGGGATGATTTTCACCCATGATATTTTTAAGTCTTAAAATGATAGAAATCCATATTTATCTATAAAATTTAGTGTATACGGAGATACACAAAACGCAATATAGTTTGATATACCTTGAAATAATATATACCGTAAATAAATCAAACTTATCAAAAAAAGACAATGATAATAAAATATGCTCTAGCTTGAATTACCTTGAAATCATAAGAAGTAATAGAAAAACTATACTTAACTTGAAAAGTTATGTCTATTGTTAAATAAACAAAATACAACCTACAGAAACTTATCTTTAAATTCGACTCTTATCTCAGTTTTCTTACATGAAAAAATAAGTTAAACACATTTTACACGTGTAAACGCTCTTAATTTTCTTTTTCTTTGAACGTTATGCAGCACTGAGTAGACATTTTTCGAGGACAGAAGTTAATGAATGATCTCGAATTCATTTCCTCCGCCAAATAGGCTTTCCTGTTGGAGTCCCTCGTATTAATTAATGGCTGATCCAAATACGCTCCACGAACTTAATTAAATTTTTAATTCGAGTTTCTGGAGTTTCCACAGAGCCTTGCGTAACAAATGTTTACTTTTTTTCTTGTGTTTAAAATAAGTATTTGATTGCATTTTGCATAATAACAACAACAAAAAATAACTGAAATTTTTCGTTCCTGAAAAAGATTGATCACTTTTGCAGAATATTTACGAGAGCATATACTAAACATACTAAGCGATATATTGCGAGTTAATGAAACTTTACAGTATTTTTTTTTTATCTTGAAACGAATTATATATATTTAATCTGAATTGAAAATTTCCAACATTCTTTATTTATAGTTATATCTGGTATTTAAATGAGAATTATAAATAAAAAAGAAAATAATAAATGGAATAAAAGGGATCTGTTTCACCTTGCTTCCTGTTCTACACTACCTCCTGTTTCTTTATGGAAGCTTTATTGGATTGCCAGACTTAATTGGATGGATTAAACGATGTTATCTGCTTCTATCTTGTTTTTTGTATTTATTTTTATGATATCTGTTGTACTGTAAAATTGTCATTGGAAATAAAAAAAACCCTGATAAATAAGTCTCATTTCCAATTGCAGTAAGAATTAGAGGTCATTGGTTGCAAGGCTGAGGCTCTAATGTACCATGATGATCAAATAAATTTGAATCTAAATAAGTCTAAATTTTGAATTGTCTAGAAAATGAAAAAAT
The DNA here is from genome assembly GCA_021605075.1 of Caerostris darwini. Classification (NCBI taxonomy): domain Eukaryota; kingdom Metazoa; phylum Arthropoda; class Arachnida; order Araneae; family Araneidae; genus Caerostris; species Caerostris darwini. The sequence continues at coordinate 10,601 of BPLQ01003393.1, forward strand.
CAGTACTATGGCTGTATTTTTACTTCAATTTTTTCTATGGATTTCTGCTGATAACTTTCTTATGTAACTTTATTTCTTAACAACATCAGCTTTTTAGCTGTTTTTTTTTTTTTTTTTTTTGGTAACTTATGCTTTTTCCTGTTGAGTAAGCGATTCACGTTATCATATATTTGGAAAATTGCGTATTATAACTAGTTACCACACAAAGAGATGCGTATAAAGCAATATGTATCTGCTATTCAGAATTTTATAAATACAATATCTTTTACTTTATACCACTATTAGTTTTATGAATTATGTAATCATGAATATCAACTCTAATACAATGTAAAATGCAACAAAAAAATTTCCCAGAACAGAAAATAACTCCTCTTTATTTAAGCACAGCCCCTCCACTGATTATCTTTCATAGTAATATAAATTAATGAGCAGGTGCCGACCGGAGCATCTGGCTCATTTTGTACATAAATATCAGATGAATGCACTGTCAACACAATTAGGTTCACCCTTCGGAATTGACCTCGACTGCGAAAGGCAAAGCGAAGAGATTTGATTACTCTGACGTGAGAGAATGTCTGATTGGCGCTCGCCAAAGATGTTTGGGTGCCCATTTACTGCAATGACATCTGTAAGTGGTGCATAGGAAATCAGTGCTGTTTCTTTCTTTTTTTGTTGCATGCAGATCTAATTATCCCGCGTGAATTTGATTTGTTTTACATGACATTTCTCTTTACCCCAAAAATATTATGTACAAGAAGGCTTATTAAATATTCAATCAGGCTTCTACCAAATGTGTTATAGTGAAAAAATATTATCCTTTTTAAATATATAAGAAATATTAATTTACGTCGAACCTATTTGGTTATTTTTCTATTGCTAGAATATGCAGACGAAAAAAAATGTGTAGAAAAGATTTTACTGCTAAAAAAAAATTGTAATTGTTTATTGATATGTATTAATTATTCCCTTGAATAAACATGGTGTTTGAGACACCCACAAAACTTCACCTGTGGCAATTATAAATTAAAGTCATTTTTTATACTTACATCAGAAATATGTTATCTTCTAGATTAGAGATATTCATAATGGTGATCGATGCTTTTCTTGTGAACTATCTGGTCATATGTCCATCTTATTAAAAAAAGAAAATGTTTGAATGATATTAAAATTTTGATGAAGGAAAAAATATATATAATTCGTTTATATATATTCTCGTTACGTTTTCATTTTTCGGTCCCAACAAATATATATAATTCGTTTCAAGTTTGAAAAAAAATACCACAAACTTTCATTAACTCGTAATATATCACTTATGCTCGTTAGTTTATGCTCTCGTAAATATTCCACAGAAGGATACATCTTCTTCAAGAACGGAAAATTCAATTTTTTTGTTGTTGTTATTTTGCAAAATACAATCAAATACTTATTTTAAACCGTGATTCGTTTTTTCAGCATGAAAAAACGTAAGTTACCAAAGAAACGGTAAAGTTGATACATAAGAAAGTAAAGCAGATGTTGTTAAGAAAGAAAGTTACATAAGAAAGTAAAGCATTGTTTCATAAGGAAGTTATCAGCAGAAATCCATCGAAAACAGTGAAGCAAAAGTACAGCAATGGTACATATTTCTTCAGTTTCTGGACGATTCAAAATTTAGATTTATTTAGATTCAGATTTATTCTATCACCATCAGAGCCTCAACTCTGCCACAAATGACTTATAATTCTTATTTCAACTGATAATAAAACGTATTCATCAGAATTTTTTTATTTTCAATTGCAATTTTACAGTACAACAGATATCATAAAAAATAATTACAAAGAACAAGATAAAAACAGATAACATCGATTAATAAATCCATTTAAGTCTGGCAATTCAATAACGCTTCCATAAAGAAACAGGAGGTAGTGCAAAACATGAAGCAAGGTGAGACAGATCCAACTTCTGCCATTTATTATCTTTTTTTACTTATAATTCACTTTTAAATAACAGATTTAACTAAAATAAAAAATGTTGGACATTTTTCATTCACAATAAATATATATAATTCGTTTCAAGTTAAAAAAAAAAATGCAAAGTTTCATTAACTCGTAATATATCACTTAGTACGTTTAGTTTATGCTCTCGTATATATTCTACAAAAGTGATCAATCTTTTTGAGAAACGAAAAATTTGTTGTTGTTGTTGTTATTTTGCAAAATGCAGTCAAATACTTATTTTGAACACAAGGAAAAAGTAAACTTTTGTGACACAGAGCTCTGTGGAAACTCCAGAAACTCGAATTAAGAATTTAATTAAGTTCGTGTAGCAGATTTGGATCAGCCATTAATTAATACGTGGGACTCCAACAGGAAAACTTATTTGGAGGAGGAAATGAATTCGAGATCATTCATTAACTTCGGTCCTTGAATAATAAAAATGCGCGGTTCTTTCTCCTGTTCCCGTTTTTGGAGTTTTTATTTCCAGTTTAAAAGAGCATAGTCTTTTAGAAGGACTGAATTTAATCTTTTCTAGTTAAATGGATTCTGCAATTACAAGGCTGCAGATTTAATTTTTAAATACTGCCGAGATGAAAAATATCTACTCGGTACTGTGTAACGTTAAAAAGGAAGGAAAATTAAGAGCATTTTACGCGTCTAAAATGAGTTTAACTTATTTTTTCGGGCAAGGAAAGTGAGATAGGAGCCTAATTCAAAGATAAGTCTCGGTATGTTATATTTTGTTTACTTAACAAGCCGCATTGCAACTTTTCTAGGTTGGTGTGGCTTTAGTATTATTTCTTATCATTTCAAGGTAACTCTAGCTAGAGAATATTTTGTTATTATCTCATATAATTTTGCCGTTTTTTTAGATAAATTTGATTTGTTTACGACATTTTATTATTTGAAAGTATTATTCTTTGTTTTTTACCTTATAGTAGTAGTAGTGGCTAAAATCATAGATTGTGGTTATAATTCTGCGCACAGAGAAAAAGAAGCATTGTTTTATGTTATGAAACATATTTATTTGTTAATTACCAAAAAAATCACTTTTCTATGAATGTATATAGTACTATTCATGAACTATTGTTCCATAGCTTACTTTTTTTATAACCAATCATATCTTCTGTTTGGATAATTTGGTAAATGAAAATAAGGTTTAATTATCCTGTAAACTTGGACATTTATATAAAAAGTGTTAAAGTTAAACAAGAAAATATAAGATACAAAAATAATGTTTAAAACAACCCTTTCATTATGTTAACAAGGAAGGCTGCTTTAACAAATCTCCCGAATATTTGAAAATTCTGCTTAATAAGCAAAAACTGACGATGTTTGAAAACTTGTTTTTTCAAGTGTAAGTGTTGAGTTTTGATTTGCATTATTTTCAGGATTTGCTGAAATATATGACAATTTAAATACCAAATCAGATTATAAAAGATATGAAATATGCATGCTTATTTATTTATATACATGTAGTTTTAATTTAAAATCGCTACTAAATTAATAAATTTAATATCAATTTTTTTCAGTCTTTATGAATATATTTATTTAAGTAATTTTTTTATTCCTTATTTTTATTTACAATATTCGTTTGTGATTGAGATAATTGAAAATTGCTTTTCATAAGTTAGGTTCCATTTATTTCTTTCCTTAAAATAGGAAATTTTATACAAAATAAGCAACAATAAATCAGCTAAAATTGTACAATAAGAAAATCGGTATTATTTAACATTTAAAAAAAAAAAATTGCTTTTAAATAAATCATGTTGTTGTTTTAAAAAAATTTTTATCGATAGCAAACACGTGAGAATTGAAAATGTCACGTTTCCTGTAAACAGTCTGTTGAGAATCAATTTTCAATTTATTATTTCAGTATACAAAGTAATGGAAACATTTTCATTAAAGGTATATATATCTAATATATAAAATTCTCGTGTCACAGTGTTTGTTGCCAAACACCTCCGAAACGGCTCGACCGATTCTTATGAAAATGTTTGTGCATATTTGGTAGGTCTGCGAATCGGTCGTAATCTATTTTTTAAACCCCTAAGTGATAAGGGGGGTCCACCCCTAAATATTTTTTAAAATTTCTTTGGCAGACCAATGTAGTGGCAACAGTGTAGCATTTTTTTTTTCGAACAATATAATGACTATTTTTAGATGGTGCCGTGTCTCGATACATAATGTACTACTTTAAATGTTGTGAAAATTATAATGTATGAAATTTATATTATTTCTATGCGAAATAAATCAAATGTATGCAAGTATTAACTGATTTGATTATCAATATTTTTTTTATTTTCTAAGTTTGAATTTGAATTGGAATAAAATATATGGATTGAAAAGTTGTGAATCAAAACATTGAACTTTTCTATGCTTAAAGTTTGTCAACATGTGTTTTATTTAATTAAGAATTCTGAAAAGAAATGTGATCTGCAAGATAATATAATATATTGATAATATTAATCTGATGAATTTTAAGCATTTTTTGAAAAGTGTCAAAATGAAGTAAATGGTACTTTTAAATTGGAAGTTATTTAAAGAAAGCAAAACAAATAAATAAGTTTTTATATTAATAAAGGAGAATTTAAAGCTCAATAACATTTTTATGTCTGTACATTTGTTTTTATTTACATTTAGAAGTTGGTTTTAATTATTTCTTATTTGAATTTTTATGCATTTTGTGTTCCTTTAAAACATCATAATACCCATATAGTTTTATTTAAATGCTTTGAAACTTCATGTAAAAGTTTTCTTTAAATGTATGAAGGGAATAGAACATGGAAATTAACCTAAATCCATAGATTATTTTTATTTCACTTTTTAAACTAAGAATTTTTGTAAATTTTAAGCATTTTTTGAAAAGTGTCAAAATGAAGTAAACTCTGCAATTATTTGATATAATGATAACATTAAAATTTTATAAAAGGTATTATAATAGTTGCAAGTTGAAAATCAAGGACATTTTTTTTTTTTTAAACTTTTGTTATTTGAAAAACAAAAGAATTTGAGTTATAAATTTGAGTGATTTGAATATTGTCGAAGAAAAATTGATAAATGGTACTTTTAAATTGGAAGTTATTTAAAGAAAGCAAAACAAATAAATAAGTTTTTATATTAATAAAGGAAAATTTAAAGCTCAATTTTTATTTCAGTTTTTAAACTAAGAATTTTTGTAAATTTAAAGAAATATGATGAATTTTAAGCATTTTTTGAAAAGTGTCAAAATGAAGTAAACTCTGCAATTATTTGATATAATGATGACATTAAAATTTTATAAAAGGTGTTATAATAGTTGCAAGTTGAAAATCAAGGACATTTTTTTTTTTAAAACTTTTGTTATTTGAAAAACAAAGAATATGAGTTATAAATTTGAGTGATTTGAATATTGTCGAAGAAAAATTGATAAATGGTACTTTTAAATTGGAAGTTATTTAAAGAAAGCAAAACAAATAAATAAGTTTTTATATTAATAAAGGAGAATTTAAAGCTCAATTTTTATTTCAGTTTTTAAACTAAGAACTTCTGTAAATTTAAAGAAATATGATGAATTTTAAGCATTTTTTGAAAAGTGTCAAAATGAAGTAAACTCTGCAATTATTTGATATAATGATGACATTAAAATTTTATGAAAGGTGTTATAAATGTTGCAAGTTGAAAATCAAGGATATTTTTTTTTTTAAACTTTTGTTATTTGAAAAACAAAGAATTTGAGTTATAAATTTGAGTGATTTGAATATTGTCGAAGAAAAATTGATAAATGGTACTTTAAAATTGGAAGTTATTTAAAGAAAGCAAAACAAATAAATAAGTTTTTATATTAATAAAGGAGAATTTCAAGCTCAATAACATTTTTATGTCTGTACATTTGTTTTTATTTACATTTAGAAGTTGGTTTTAATTATTTCTTATTTGAATTTTTATGCATTTTGTGTTCCTTTAAAACATCATAATACCCATATATTTTTATTTAAATGATTTGAAACTTTATGTAAAAGTTTTCTTTAAATGTATGAAAGGAATAGAACATGGAAATTAACCTAAATTCATAAATTATTTTTATTTCAGTTTTTAAACTAAGAATTTTTGTAAATATGTAAAAAAAAGTTTGTGTAGACAAACTTTAAGCATACAAAACAGTATATTACCTACATAAGGATATTCCCAGCATAAAAATATTTGCAAAGTAAAAAACTATTCATGTTTTATTTATTTTTGAATTATCAAGTTTTGCAACAATATCAAATTTTTGCAATGTTTATCCATATTTTAAAGAATAAATTGTATAAAAAATAGTTAAAGTTGATATTTTTATGTGAAATTCAAAGGTTTTGAATGTATTTAATCAAAACACTTGAAAAAGGGCTAAATATTTTAAATCCAGGTCATTTATTATTAAAAAGCCTTTGCAATTAGGAGGAAGTTGTAAAAAAAAAATTTTGTCGAGCAAATTTTAACTTTTTCAAGACAAAGCTCAGAAAATATTTAGAGCTTTAAGGAAAAATAAAACTATATTTTTTAATAAATAAGACTATGAACTTGATAATTCAATGGCATTTTAATATATTTACAACATTTTTAAAAGTAATATCTCCAATTAAAAGTTGTTTTTAGCTTTTTCTCAGAATGAATTTTTATGCTTTTTGTTTTCATGTGAAGCACCATAACATAAGTAATTTTGATCCAAATGTTACAAAACTTTGAATTTATGTTTTTCATAAATGTTTTCAGGTAATAAAATTCTGAAATGATTATAGCTACATAAATATTTTTATTTTAATTGTTAAGCTTGGAATTACATGCAAATTTTGAATGAATTTTGTGTCGACAGCATTTGAACTAACACAAAATAATAAAGATATAAATTTACGAGAGATCCATTCCCTGTAATATGTTAGTACAAACAAATACAAACTTAGAAATTTAAAAAAATATTGATTTGATTTTGAGTTATCATGTTTTGTAACAGTATCAAGTTTTGGCCATTTTTACCCTTATTTTAGCTTATAAAAATAAAATAATAATAATAATAATGAAATTTTTTTATGTGAAATCATTAGTTTTTAGATACATTCAATCCAAAAATGTGTACAAAGATAAAAAATTTCAAAAAAATTCATTCGAACGTGTTCGTGTACCTTAAACAATCGTTTACATTTTATTGTGAATTTTTTTTTAAGTCATTTATTATTATATCTCGATTTTATTTTAATTGTATTGTAATTTTTCAATTATCATTTTCAGTAAAATGCCACCAAAAAAATCTAACCTCAACAATACCCGTAGGCGTGAGGTACGACGTAGACGTGCTGAGAGGGCCCTCATGTCAACAAATCAAACCACGACAGCAAACGATAACAATACCAATTATAGTATCTAATAACTTAACGAAATACAAGAAAGCCACAGCAACGCGTGGCCGGGTCTTCTAGTATATATATATATTTAAAAGCGCGATTTGTTCAATTGAAAAAAATGAATATTTAAAATAAAAATAAATTCAGATTTATTTTAAATTATTTATTTTTAACTGATGTCAAGGGCCTTTAATACAAACAATATCAGGGATAATAAAATATTTACCTTGAAACTCTTTATAATTTCTTAAATGTATTTCCTGTATTGTCAATTTTTTTATATCTGAAATAAATGAAATGAAATTTAGGAAAATTAAAAAAAAAATACTAAAATTAACGAAATACTAAAACTATTCTATTGAAAAAGAAATGATTCAATGTATTATATTTATTGAAGAATTTTTTTTTTTCACTGGAATAATTTTAGTATTTTATTCCCAATAGAAATGAATGTATATTATTTGACAAGCATATAATAACAACTCATCACTCAAATTGGACAGCAGACAAGCAGTGTTGTGGGTAGTTATATTACATGCAATTACTGTTCTGTTCTAACGAGAACAGCCTATTATTAAATTTCGATATATTCAGTGTTATGGATATTGGCAAATCAGAGAATCATGAAATTAGCGAATATCTGAGCGTCCTTCCCAGGTCGAAACAACTACAGACTGAACATGGAATACACCATGAGTTGTTCCATCGTGATTGGTGATGGACCTGATCTGAAAAATGTCTACTCCATTGAAAAGTAAGGGAAGCAGATACTCCCTCCTTCCTCCTCTTGACGTATTTTATTAAAGGGAGGTTTTTAGAGAAGAAAAGAGAGAGTTCTGTGTCAAGAACTATTGACCAGAAGTACTGTTTTTCCCTTTTTCTCTGAAGTGACTGAACAGGCCGGAGTTACCGGCGGTTTTCCCAGTGAGTCCTTTGTGGTTTCGTGTATCATACCGTGTTATAATCAAGGTCTGCCGTAGACCAGGCAATTAGATTCGACGTAGACCCGAGAACACTGAAAAATCTCCGACCTTGGAGTGAATTAAAATGTTCCAGTGAACCTGAAAACTGACGCTGTTCTTGAAGCCGTTATAACTCTAATACAGGCCAAGGCTTTATAATATATAAAATATATAAAGATTACAATAATAATAGATAAAATTAAAAAAAAATAGAGAGATTAATAATATATAAAATGTATTAAACTTTGTGTTATAAAATGTTTTTAAATATTGTGTAAAAACCATATCTCATTATACACAAGACATATTTTCGAATTAAATTTATTATTTATTAGATATATGTAACCTGAAAATTAAAAAAAAAAATATGACCATGGATAATAATAGTGGAAAGGAATATGAAGTTTTAGAGATGATAGATATATGAATCTCCTTTCAATTCCATAAAATCATTGAATTTGTTTCACAGTGTTTTCTAATTAGTAAATAAATTAGTAAATAAATGAGGAGTAAGGAGTTAGGTGACGGAAACCAATATAAAAAATTCGAGTCAGGAGTAAGGAATTAGACTTTTTTTTTTTTTTTTTTGCAGGTTTTTCAACATTGATTATTTGTTATTTGGTAGTTGTAAAAAAAAAACGTAATATTTTATTTAATAATTTAATAAATTTATCGCCTTTTTATTGATATATGTTATTGATTTTCTTATTTATTGTTTGTATGATTCATGTTATTGTAATCATGGCTCCACCTATGCAATCACGTTTCCTCCTACGCACTACAAGAGCGTCCTTTGTGGCGTACAGAAGAAACCCCATCAGTTGGCATTCAAGACTCTCGCCCGAGAGGACATACGGTAATACAGTTGCTGCCGTTAGTTACGAACTCTCATTCCGAGAGCTAGAAATGGAATTTTTCCTCAAATATACAATTAGATGTTTTGTTGTTGTTTCTTATCCCACTTGGCTGGCCAAGTCCAAGAGCCTTTACGTACTCATGATTGAAGTGGAAGGAAGCAGCTTCTGTTGTGATGGAGCACCCGTAGGTAGAAGTCTGACTTTGGCTCCGTGACGCTCTTACAGTCATAGGAGACCGGGACCTACGGCTTAAAGTGGATTCCGAACCACTACAAACATCCATGGCACCGCCGGGATGAGATTAGATGTTTTAAATGAGATATATGTTGTGTATTATTTGCATGTTAATGTGGAGTTGTGCGAGTATATATAAAATTGTGTGCTCTTAAGACTGAGCCTTAACTAGAAAACTCTCAGATCCAGCTGCACAAACAAACGGCAAATCTACTACATTAGTTATTAAAATTATTTTAGCATAGCCATTGGAATATCTATTGAAATAAGCAATAATTTCGTTTTTATTTCTTTATAAGCTTTTCATTTATTTTTGTTTACTAAAATTTATATTACAATAGCTGTTTTCTTTCTAATGCAGCTGGCAAACACTTAGACAGCTTGGTCTTGGATGCCTTAAGGACAGCGCTGCACAGACGTTACTCACTTTGCATAACCCAGGGGGAGCGTGTAACTTGAAGATAAGCCCCGGACGCGTAGTAACAATACCCCCGCAACGCTCTACGATCATGTTAGACCGGGACCTACGGTTTAAAGTAGATTCCGAATCACTACAAACGTCCATAGCACCGGCGGGACTCGAACCCGAAACCTGTATTACCGAGCGCCAATGTGGCACTAGCCACTCGGCCATTCAGGCTCCACTATACACTGAAGTGACAAAAGTCATGGGATACCTCTTAATATCGTGTCGGCCCTCCTTTCGCCCGGCGAAGTGCAGCAACTCGACGTGGCATGGACTCAACAAGTCGTTGGAAGTCTTCTGCAGGAATATTGAGCCATGCTGTCTCGATAGACGTCCATAATTGTGAAAGCGTTGATGATGCAGGATTTTGGGCACGAACAGACCTCTCGATGATGTCCCATAAATGCTCCATGGGATTCATATCGGGCTATCTAGGTGGCCAGATCATTCGTTGGAATTCTCCAGAATGTTCTTCAAACCAATCGCGAACAGTTGTGGCCCGGTAACATGGCGCATTGTCATCCATAAAAATTCCATCGTTGTTTGGGTACATGAAGTCCATGAATGGCTGAAAGTGATCTCCAAGTAGCTGAACATAAGCATTTCCAGTCAATGTTCGGTCCAGTCCCACCAGAGGACCAAGTCCATGCCATGAAAAAACAGCCCACACCATTACGGAGCCACCACCAGCTTGAATAGTGCCTTGCTGACAGTTTGGGTCCATGGATTCGTGGGGTCTGCGCCACACTCGAACCCTTCCATCAGCTCTTACCAACTGAAATCGTGACTCATCGGACCAGGCCACGGTTTTCCATTCATCTAGGGACCAACCGATATGCTCACGTGCCAACGAGAGTCGCTGCAAGCGATGTCGTTCTGTCAGTAAAGGCACTCGAGTCGGTCTTCTGCTGGAATAGCCCAAGAAAGTCAAATTTCTCCGCACAGTTCTGACAGACAAGTCCCTTGTACGTCCCACATTGATTTCTGCGGTTATTTGACGCAGTGTTGCTTGTCTGTTAGAATTTACGACTCTTTGCAGACGTCGCCGGTCTTGGTCGTTAAGTGCAGGCGGTCGACCACTGTGCTGTCCATGGTGGGATGTTATGCCTGAAATTTCATACTCTCGGCACACTCTTGACACAGTGGATCTGGGAATGTTGAATTCCCTAACGATTTCCGAAATGGCATGACCCATGCGTCTAGCTCCAACTAACATTCCGCGTTCAAAGTCTGTTAATTCCCGTCGTGCGGTCATCATCACGTCAAAACCTCTTCACATGAATAACTTGAACAGAAATGAAAGCTCTGCGAAAGCGCTGCGCATTTATACATGTTCTACGCGATGCTACTGCCATCTGAAAATTAGCATATTGCTATCCCATGACTTTTGTCACTTCAGTGTATTACAATATTAATTCTTCTATTCATTGTTGTATTAATCAATAACTAAACTATAGCATGGAGGTGTAAAGTAATGTCTACAGTTTAATAAAGTATGTTAGAATATGTTATAAAGAATCTTTGTTTCCGTCTAGACAATATTTACTCACCGATATTATAGCATACATTAAAAAAATAAATATCACCATCTTCCTTCTGCGTACAATATCTTTAAAGTATCATAAAATGCATATTGACATTTAAAGTTTTCTATAGTTTCTTTCAGCATTGTCGTCTCCCATTAAATGCAAATTTATTATAAAACCTCTTTAATAAATTTTAAATTGGATTTCATTGTCCCCAAATAGGATGACTTTTGTTTACCTAAAATGTCTATATTCTCTAAGATATTTAACATATTCAAGATATATGCAAAGAAAGCTATTATTTTATAAGCCTTTTTTGAGAATATACTTTTGTTAATATCAACACAATACAAGAAATTCTGCGTCAGATTATATGCATATTTTATTTTATTTGCTGCAGAATTCGGATTAAATTTATTTGTAACTTTTCTACTAATGGAGCACTTCTTCATTTTTTGTTGTTATTCAGTACAGTGTGAGCAGTTTGGCAATATTTCAAATTTGGCGACGATTTTCTCAACGTTACGTCACATCTAAATGCCGCCAAATAATCACCAACCGCATTAACTATATTTGAACCAATTCAAAAGTTTTAAGGCCTTAGCATTATTTGTTAAATTTAAAATGTTATCTGCAATGTTAATAGAAAATATTTTTTTTTTAGTAAATTGAAAAACTGAAAAAAAATATAAATGCCAAAAGAAAATAGAAAATTTGCAGAAATTTTTATTGCTAACGACAAAAATCAAATAAATTACAAAATAAAAGAAACAAAAAAGAAAATATAGCCTGCCAGGCCGATATACAGGGGACACATAAAATTTATGATTTAATGTAAGAATAAAATGCATAATAGAAAACTTTAAAAACGCATAGAGTTCCAAATAATTTTCTTTTCTTGAAAAATCCCCTTTTCTCTTTGACATTAAATTATCTTTGCTCTCATCAGACGATCTTATAGAAAACTTTTAAGTTATTTAAGTATTAATTTAATAACTCGTAAAAGAAATTTAAATGAATATTGTGTATAAAAAAGCTCTGAAAGAAATTTAGAAAGAAATTAACCAATATGAATAAAGGAAAGCCATGAAAGGAAAGGACATGAAAATCCTACTCCTCAAAATTCATGCACTCGGTAACACAGGTTTCGGGTTCGAGTCTCGGCGGTGCCATGGGTGTTTGTAGTGGTTCGGAATCCACTTTAAACTGTAGACTCCTGTCTGTTTAGCCTAAAGTGTGCATAAGATGACAGTAGAGCGACAAACAAACCACACCAAACTACTCCTCAAAACAATATCCATAATTTTATGGATAAAAGAAACGATATTTTTATGTAGATTTTTTTTTGTAAAAATTATGTCTAATGCAAGGGAGTTACATTAATATAAAAAGAAATGTTACTCAAAATTCTAAAAATAATATATAACTATAATTAGCTAAGAAATTTCGCACTATTATGATACATAGAATATTACCAAATTTAATCACATTTCTATTTATTTTATGTATTATAGTTTTGTAGTGATTATTTTCTGAGATATTTGTATGAAAAACATAGTTTTTAAATTTGGCAATGTTGAAACTTAAAAAAAAAAAAAAAGATAAAAAAATGTTGACAATGTTGTCCGATAACGATATAACGGTTTATAAAAAAATACTTAGATATAAACTACTTAGATAAAAAAATACTTAGATAAAGATTTTCGAGTAAAAATTATTTAAAAAAAATATAACGTGTATTCTTATCAGTTATATATTGGTGTCCTTAAAACAAATTATATAGTTTATAGTCCAGCTATTAAAGAGAATAAATTGAAATGCCCTCAAACGATTTCTTTGCCAAAATTGAGATAATCGTCGCCAAATGTGAAGCTCTACCAAATTGCTCACACTTTACTGAATAATAATGATAATAAAATCAGAAGAGCTTTCAGTTTAACAAATAAAATCATAATGGCGCTAAGATCTTCTGGAAAACTTGCTAAATGCTGCAAATAGGATGTATGTGTGCTCCTAGGGTTTCGCCAAGCTTTCGCAATATTTCATTTTCTTAAAAACTCCCTTCTTTTTGTAGTATTTCGAAGAATCTTAGAATAATTATTTCCTAGATTACTTAGAACAACTTTAAACAATTCCTGTAAACAAGACGGAAAATTTGCACGTTGTTATTTTCATGTTTGTCAGAAAAGTTTCAAATAAAAACATATACTCGACCGGAAATATTATTATTGGAATAATCTGTACTATCTCGAAGAAAGGAAATGTTTGAAAATTATTTACTTAATTTTTCTTTTCTGACAAAATTGAAATTACTTTATGATTGACAACAATGAAATTATTATTATTATTTTTATTTTTTATTTTTTTAACTGATAATAGTGAAAGAAATTTCTTCTACAGCTGATAAATTGCGAAGTTTATTACTTGCAGAGCAGCTACAAACCTAGGTTCGGAATAGACGAAAAGTAGATTTCTGTCTATTCCTTTAAATATGAAGACCAGTAATGGAAAAAGATCTAAAACAAGTAGTTTCTGAATAAAATTTCTAAAAGTTTTTTTTTTTTTTTTTTTGTAATGCAGCTGGCAAACACTTAGACAGCTTGGTCTTGGATGCTTTAAGGCAAGCGACACACAGACGTTACTCACTTTGCATTACCCAGGGGACGCGTGTCACTTGAAGATAAGCCACGGACGCGGAGTAAAGGCTCGTTCCCACCGAGGCGAGAGACGTGAAGATGCAAGAGGCAAGCGACCAAATTTTTTCGGCCCCTTCACAGCGAAACGTCAGAAATAGCATTACGCATAGTGAAAAACCGCTTGAAGTTGAAAGTTGGGCTACTCCACGCGGCGAACTGCAAACCGGTTTCAGGCGACCGCGGTGAGGTCAAATTTTGGTCGCTTGCATCTTGTCGCCTTGGTGAGCACGAGCCTTAACAATGCCCCCGCAACGCTCTACGATCCTATTAAAACCGGGACTTACGGTTTAAAGTGGATTTCGAACCACTACAAACATCCGTGGCACCGCCGGGACTCAAACCCGAAAACTGTGGTACCAAGCGCCAGAGCGCATAGCCACTCGGCCATTCCGGCCCCAATTTCTAAAAAGTAGTTTCTGAAATAAAATTTCTAACATTAAAGTTAGGTTTAGTAAAAAAGTAGTTAAGTGTTAAAAAAAGTAGTTAAGTATTTTAAAAAAAGTAGTTTCTATGCCAAATAAATGTAACTTCTGAATATAATTTCTAAAAAGTAGTTTCTGAAATAAAATTTCTAAAATTAAAATGAGGTTTAGTTTAAAAATGTTAATAACAAATTAATTTATAAACAGAACAATATAACTTTGTCGAATAGTGAATATTTATATCAAAAGATCCAATATCAACTTCTTGTGATATTTTTTTTTTTTATTGCACTGAACATTTTTGCGTATGGTAAATATAAAAATATTTCCCACACTAAAGGGGGCATGAAAATATTAGCTAATTTATAAAGGATATAATTATTTTATATTTGAAATTTTATAATTTGTTCTGTATTATAGAAACTTAATAACTGTTCAATGGTCATTATAATATGGCCAGGAACTTTATAATCACTAATAAATAATTTATTTATGTTGTGTTATTGAAATAAGGCTTTTAAATCATCATCACCAGTGGCGCAACAGCCCTATGGTGGGCCAATGCCGTCTGCCTATTGGTAGATTTCGAGATAGAATATGCTTTATTTTTTACGGGGTAGGATCGTCAGCCACATGCCCAACGGTCTACAGTCATGTTAGACTAAGATATACGTTTTAAAGTGGATTCCAAACCACTACAAACATCCATGTCATCGCCAGGACTCGAACCCGAAACCTGTGGCACCGATCGCTAATCACTCGGCCATCAGGCCCCTCTTTTCGTCTAATTAGTAAAAAGAATAAATTTAAATGCCCTCAAACTATTTATTAGATAAAGAAAATTACCTCACAAATTTAAGACAATTGATCGCCAAACTTGAGATAATCGTCGCCAAATGTGAAGCACTACCAAATTGCTCACACTGTACTGAATATTAATAACAAAATCAGAAGAGTTTTGAGCTTAATAAATAAACTCATAATGACGCTGAGTTCTTCCGGAAAACTTGCTAAATTTTGCAAATATGTTGTACATATGCTTCCAGCGTTTCGCTAAGCTTTCGCAATATTCCATTTTCTTAAAAACTCCTTTCTTTCTGGCGTATTTCTAAGAATCTTAGAAGAGTTATTTCCCAGAATACTTAGAACAACTTTAAACAATTCCAGTAAACAAAGCGGGACAGTTGCACATTGTTATTTTCATGTTTGTGACAAAAGTTTGAAATAAAAGCATTTACTCAACACGAAATGTTGTCATTGGAATTTTTGCGCTATTTTGAAGAAAAGAAATGTTTCAAAATAATTTAACTAATTTTTTGTTTCTGACAAAATTGAAATTACTTTCTGACTGACAACAATTAAATAATAATAATAATAATTATTATTATTATTATTTTTTAACTTTTGACTGATAATATAGAAAATAATTTCTTCTATCACCACGAAGTTCATTGTCTGCAGAGAAGCCACAAACATCTATTTGGAAGAGACGAAAAGTGGATTTCTGTCTGTTCCTTTAAATTTTACAATCAATAATAAAAATAAAAATAAAAAAGTAGTTTCTGAAATAAAATTTTTAAAATTAAAATTCGGTTTAGTTTAAAAACTTTAATAATAAATTAATTTATAAGCAAAACAAAACAACTTTATTGAATAGTGAGTATTCGTAGAAAATGACTCAATATCGATTTTTTTTATGCTTATTTTTTTTAATTGCATTAAAAATTTTATCACTGGGTTAAATTTTTAAAAAAATATTTTCTACACTAAATTGGACATGAAATTGCTATTTAAGTATCATTATTGCTAGTATTGCTATTTAAGTATCATTATTGCTATTTAAGTATCATTATTTTACTACCGTTAATAAATAATTTGTTCAGTATTATAGAAACTTAATAACTATGCAATGGGCATTATAATAAGGTCAGAGACTTTATCAACATCGTCAGTGGCGCAACAGCCGCTTGATGGGCAAAGTCCGTCTGCCTACTGGCAGATTTCGAAAAAGGAGATGTTTTTCTTTTTTACGGGATAGGATTATTAGTCCTACGCGCAACGCACCACAGTCATGTTAGACGGGTACCTATGGTTTCAAGTGGACTCCGAACCACTACAATATTCGATGGCATCGCTGGGACTCAACCTGAAATTTGTGGCATCGAGCACCAGTCATTCAGCCATCAATCCCTGAGAGGCTTTATACTTACTAATAATTAATTAATTTATTTTGAAACTATGCTTTTAAAAATATTTTTTTTTCTTTCTAATGCAGCAGGCAAACACTTAGACAGCTTGGTCTTGGATTCCTGAAGACAAGCGCTGGATAGACGTTACTCATTATGCATTAGCCAGGGGGCGCGTGTAACTTGAAGATAAGCCACGGACGCGCCCCGCAACGCTCTACGGTAATATTAGACCGGGACCTACTGTTTAAAGTGGATTCCGAAGCACTACAAACATTCATGGCACCGCTGGGACTCGAACCCGAAACCTGTGGTACTAAGCGCTAGAGTGTTAGCCACTCGGGCATTCAGGCCCGCTTTTAAAAATATTTACAATACATTTAAATCATTATGGACATCAATGTATTAAGGCACATGCGTAATTCAAAAAATGAAAATGGAAAAAAAAAATAATTGAATATAATGATAATTGAAATCAATCTTAAGAAATGTTTTAATATTCTTGATGTCGTTATAATAGCGATGATCAGGAAATTAGCCAAATAAGTGTCTAATATACGATTAAAAGACCACAGTGTATTCTGATTTAAATTTGTAAGTAGGAGTTTTCTCTATTCCCTTAGAAATGTGCATTACTTTCTGACATTTTCATTTAAACATTTCGTTCTTTTTACTTTATCATACAAACACACTCTAAGCTATTAACTTGTATAGTTAAATGTCTTTTAAAGATGTCATTAGAGGAAATGTGCTCCATTCTGTAATATCAATTACTTGGACTTGGAACTCGACCTATAAATAATTCTGTTTTTATAAACAATCTTCAATCTAATCTCTGTTAAAAATTGGGTTTTATAATTTTTCCGAGCATTAATTATATATCATCATCCTCATCATAATATTTGGCGCGACAACTCTATAATGGGCAAAGACCTTCTGCCTAATGGCAGATTTCGAGACGAGATATGGTTTCTTTTTACGGGGTAGGGTTGTCAGCCCTACGTCTAACAGCCATATTAGTCCGGGACCTACTGTTTAAAATGGATGCCGAACCACTACAAGCATCCATTGCATTGCCAGGAATCGAAGCCGAAACCTATGGCACCAAGCCGTCCATCAGGCCTCCTTAATTACATATAAAAAAATAAATATATCCTGACTATTATATTACACTTTCAACTATATCATAGAGAAATCTAAATATTTAACTTATAATTTTAGTAATGAACTTTTGGCTTTTAACTAAACATTTTAACAAAAAAAACATATATATTTATACAAAAATAATTCTTAGTTCATTTTAACGCAAATCCGAGCAAAAATCCCAAATCCATTCCTTCAAGCAAAACGAGAAACGATACATTTGGGAAATTTCTATTAATTAATGAAACTGAAGAAAGCTAAAGCAACGTCTTAATCAAATTTTTAATTCAAAAGCTGAAACCTTTTGAGAAATAATTAAGAAAAACAAAAGCAAATCATTATCATTTCCGGGACTCGAAAATGGCGCCTTGATTACATTCTGTAAATAATACCCATTAAATGAAATGTTTTATTCATAACCAAAATTAATCATATGCAAATTATTCGGGTTGGAGGATAATAAAATGCATTTTTTCACCTCATCATTTTCGCGATCTTATTTTAAAATATTTTTTTTGGATAATGACAGAGTCATGGGAAATTTGAACTTTAGTGTGAGTTTCAGTGGATCAACATATATGTTTTAATTAAGTTAAATTATTTCAGTTATCTTGTTGCAAAATGTTTCATTATCTTATTTTAATAATTAATTTTATTGAACTTTACGATTAAGATATATTTTATTTTTATTTAATAACTTCTATAAAAGTATTTAAAAATGCGTATCATTTTTATTAAGTCATAGTTGCCACATTGTATTATAATGGAATGTTGGTGGCTTAACTGAATAAAAAACTTATCTAATCTAAATCGCATTAGGATTTTTGACGAAACAAACTGTGTTCTTTGTGATTTAGAATTAATGAATCAAACTCATCTCCATCTTTGCTTGGCACTCCATGGCGAATCTGAGATGGCGAGATACTGGCAAGTTAAAGAACTCTTAAAGCATTGACTTCGGTCAACTTTGATGAACTCTTTTGCGTACATTTTCTTCTTTATTTTGTATTTTTCAGATTTTTCTATTGCCTTGACATTGGAAATAATAGTTACTGCATGTATTGCACTATAGGTGGCTGTGTGAATGTAAAAAGATTTATTTTGTAGGGACGCAAAACACAGATTTTGCTTCTTGATGAACTCCACAACTCTTAAATTCTTCAAATTTCAAATGCAAAATTTCTGCAAATACAGAAGATGAAGCCCTTTCAAGGATAATAAATTACAAGAAATTTAACTGCGTTGATTTGTGTTGCAGCTGCGTTATACGATAATAAAATTTTTGTTTGTAGAGTGTGGTGAATTTTTTGTTATTATTTATTTTGACAATTTTATATCTTGTACAGTTGATTTATTTCATGCTGTTATTTTCTATTAGTTATAATATAATTGAGCAAATTGATATTTATTAATGGCATTGGAAGAAATCTTTTTCGGTCTACGTTTATTCATACCTTCTATTGCAATGAAAGAAGGTCATAAAAGCCTTTTGTAAGTAATTTTAGGACTAACTGCCGTCCATTTGAATGTCATAAAAGAGTACAACAGTAAAATTCTCAGCAGTCAGTCAGACCATCGATGTGAGGCCCTGTCTAAATAGCACCGAGTCTCTTCTTAAATGAAAGCAGTTACTCAAATAGACGCCACCAATTATTTCGAACTTTAGCCATCTTTGCACTCAGGTAATGCACATGTCACAAATTTGATTGCTGTACCACACGTTATGTACATAAACCATGTTAACCTGTATCTTAAACTTGATCGATATACTTTTAAAACGGATAAAGGATGAGATGATTTATGTTCTTTAATAATTCTTCTGGGATTAAATGAAATTAAACTGGCTGAAAATGTGTCCAAAAAGTTGATAAATTTTCTACACAATTTTGTCTTTCAAGGTCGTTGCAGGAACATACATATTAACCTGGCAAATGGAACTCATTAACATCACGAGTTATACAAAAACAATCGCTTATTAATCAGTCATTATGGCTGGTGGAAATTATCGGGGTTGTCTCCCATAACACAGAACGACACCCTGTTGCGAAACAGTTTCTAATAAAGACATGCAATACCCAATGTATGTAAGTAAGAAAGAAAATAATAAAGTAAGACAATGGCCTAATTCATTGCCCATCTTTGGGGTGTTTCCGGCACACATAAGTTGATGTTCAAAATAAATGAATAGATAAATGGAAATAAAATAAATTAATGTTTCCAATTTATTTTTTCCATTGAATAGTACTTAAGTAAGCAATCTTACAACTGATTTTTTTTTGATATTGTACTTAGAAATATGATTATTTACTGCACAATAGTGTAATGTTAAATATAAATAAAATTTTATTTGGTAATCTTTGTTTAGATTCCCTATTTTATATTTTACTGTCTTTTAGTGTAATATGGGGCCTGATAGCCGAGCAACTAGCGCTCTGGCACAAGTTCCGGGTGTCGATTCCCCCCGGTGCCATGGATGTTTGTAGTGGTTCGGAATCCACTTTAAATCGTAGGTCCCGGTCTAATGTGACTGTAGAGCGTTGATCGTAGGGCTGATAACACTACTCCGTAAAAAGAAAACATCTCCCGTCTCGAAATCTGATGTCGCCAGAGGACCTTGGCCCACCATGGGTTTGTTGCGCCATTGATGATGTTGATAATATAATATCCTAATGCCCTATATTAAAATGCACTTATCTCTATCCCTATAAAATATACTATCTTTATTTATAATATACTAAAAAAATCAAATAATTTACTAAGGGAATCTTTACTTATATCTGTACTTATATTATAATAATGACTTATGTTATAATAATCTTATATAATGTACCTACGTCTATCACTGTTTCATAATATACTATGTTAATTTGTTATATACTACTACAATTAATTTTAAGAAAACTATAAATTTGTGTCTTGCAAACTTCATAATACAGTGATTATTTATATGGATAATATATATGCATATGATAATATTTTGTCTATAATATATTTAAATCGTTAATAGCAAATATTTTCAAAAATTTGACTTTGTATATATTAGTAATATATGACAAAACAAGCACAACAAGCATGGAACTCCATACCACAAAATGACATTCGGCACCTGTATGACACAATGCATGCCCGTTTGCAGGCTTGCATTCAAAGTTCTGGAGGTTACTCCGGCTGTTAATGTAACAGCATTTTACATTTGAAATGCATTTTCTTCATCTTAAATTACCCTGTAAACTTTAAAATTTAACCAATTAAACATGTTAACATCAAAACTGCATTGTGCGATTTTCATTACTCTATAATAATTTTTTTTTTTTGGCGTTGGAATTTTTTTTCTCCGATAGGCTAGAAGGAAGATAGGCTTTCTGAAGATAGGATACGGACACGACTAATACTGCACCCATAACGCTTTACGATCCTATGAGGCCGGGGCCTACTGCTTAAAGTGGATTCCGAACCACTGCAAACGTCCATGGTACCGCCGTGACTCGAACTCAAAACCTGTGGTACCGAGCTCCACAGCACTAGCCACTTGGACATCAATATAAGCATTATTTTAATAAATTTATCTTTACATATATAAGTAATTTTAGATTTGTTATATACATATATATATAAATATATAAAGAAAGAGAGAGAAGGAAAATGTAATTCCAAGAAAATCCAATTTGTTATTTTTATCTCTATTTTAAGACAGCTTCACTTAAAAAAAAAAGAAATATAATACTGATGCTAAAGTTCTCCTCTTTTTATTTTATTTACATACTTATTTTTTTGAGAGTAGAAGTAGAAAGAAAAATGAGAAAAAAAAGAAATAAAGAGATCAAAAAAGAAGGTTCACATTCGATACTGTAATGTATCATTCCAAGTATTCCAGATAGACTTCGTTTTCTCTCTTTACACCCCCGCAATGAAAGGAAAGGTTTTTTAAACCCCACAAATCATTCCCGACCGCATTCGAATGTGAGCATACAAAAACCGATTTCTGTATGAAGGAAAAATAGTGTGGCGTTTTTCATTTTTGAATATCATTTCCGAAAATTACTGCCATCGACACAGGACTTCGGTAATAGTCTGGAGAGACATTTTGCTACAAAATGAGTTCCACGAGGAAGACATTTTCTCAAATGGAAGTAACATTTTCGCCCCCTCCCACCCTTTTTTTTTTCTTTTGTCTCATTTTCGATTGAAAAATTCTTGACACAGAGATTCAACAATTTTAGAAATAACCACATTTCAGGAGAGAATAAAATAATTTATTTATACGAAATTATTTTACAAATTTCAGTAGACATGCTTTCATATTAATTTGATAAATACGTTAAAAAACAGAATAATTATGAAAGAATTTCACTTTACCTTCCTAAACTAAATACTTGTAAATCAAGTGTCTGAGTGTTTATATTTGTACTTTATAATTACTTTGACATTCATAAAGTCGTATCTTATCCAAAGTCAGTTGTCTTATATTACTAGAACCAGTCGTCATTTTTAAATTGAGTAAAGTATTCTTCTGTTTAAAAAGTGCAACCATTTTACAACATGAAACCTACAACAATATTCACTGCATGTAAATTGTATTGCAAAACCATCATATAAACTATGTTCTTTAGTTGCTGACCGACATTCTGAATTTGAAAGAATTTCGTTCGAATATTAACATACCACATCCAGTGTTCCAATTCCTTTTATTGCCATCTTAAATATGTAACCGAACATATCGTTTTATAGAGTTGAAAAGAGTTTGTGTAAAGTGCGAGGTGTCCATTATATACGCTAAATAATTATTCAGGAACAAAACATGAAGTCGAGTGGGCATAGCTTTCAGACGCTGTAATGAAAAAAATACATTTAGATGATCTTAACTGAATTATTTTTGGGATTTTTATTGAATTAGAAGAATACAATTTTACACTCGCTATTTCAATATAGATATGTAATAGAGTTGAATATCTAAATGTTATTACATTTAATGTATTTATTGTTTAATGTTGTTCACTTAAATAAAAAAGGCTTAGACAGGATAATTGTTAAAAATGTGATAATCGTAAACGAGCATTAGTGGTACCCTCGTGGAATTTAAAAAAGTCCTTAAAGTGTGTAAGAACTAAACCTTAGTAATACTCGAAATGTATTGCTGGTAATTCCCCACTTTTTAATGCATCAATTGAAAAACAAACTAATTTGAACTTTGTCTTTTATAGATTTGCTGCTCATTCATTTCTGCTCATTCATTGCTCATTCACATTCATTCATTCATTATTCGTTACGGTTACTAAGCGATTTCTTTAACATATTATATTAATCCTACAACAGTTTTTGCTGATTTTTATAATGGTATTTACAATTAATCTTAATATAGTGGGTTATAGTAAACATAATTTATTTTTGGTTTTAAATTATTATAGTTTGTGCAGGGTTGTAAAATGCAGCGTACATACGTAAGAAATAAGCTTCTATCCACTTACAATCTACATGTTTTGAAAGCAGCTTTATCAGGGATGTAGTAAATGAGAATAAAAAGACGTAGAATAAAATATACAGAGTAGCTTAAAAAGCTTATGGTCCTTCAATATCGATAATATATCATTGAAATAAAGGAAGAAAGTGTAGTATAAGTATATTGGGGCACTGGCCTGTCTACTGAATTGCATGAGAATTTAGTAATAGAGGGTAGTAGCAATGTAGTAAAATTCCTAAATAGAGTATCGCAAATGCATCTTCTTTGTGAGTACTTTTTGGCTTGATGTACTTGTGGTAGTATAGTCAGTTCCAGGTTTATTTGTGGTTGTGAGAGTGGTGTTTCATAAAACTTCTAATATGAGATACGAGTATTTTTGGGATGGAGGAGGAGTTATTAAAATAACTTCTTATTTGCTTGACGGATGTGTGGTTCCAAGTTTATGCACTTTTATTGAGGTATTTGTGAAATAAGTAGATATATATTCTTTACATTAGAGTAATCTTATGCAAAGATTGATGGCAATTACACAAATACAAAAACAAAAACTCGTAAATATCACTTGTAATCTATATTTAATATAATTTTCACTTCAAATAATAATAATATTATAATAATTATCACTTAAAGTCATATTTATATAATCTTAATGATCACTTTAAATTATAATTATATAATCTTAAATATTAATTAAAATTATAATTATGTAATCATAAATATCCCTTTAAATCATTGTCATTGCCATAATCATTGCCATCGCTTAAAATCATAATTTTATAATCATTATCATCGCTTAAAAACATGATTATATAAATCATTATGATTTTAATTATCAAGAATAAGATTATGCTCCCAAATTATCACTTAAAACAAGTAATATAAAAAATATAAAAAAATTTAAAGTCAATTCCTACTTTTTTTTCACTATATTGCATTCATTTTTTTATGTTTATCTGGCGGCATCTATTGGTAGATATATGCAACTTAAATCTAAAAAAAATTAAACGAATTAATTAAATTTAATTAATATTTGAAAATATATTAACATCGAAAGTCATCCACTACAAAATAAAAAAAAATGTATTTGCACTCGAGTGGATGCATAAAAAGTATTTTATAAACGATTGAAAATTTGAACAAGATATATATAGGGAGAGTGTGAGCTAATAGAAGGAAATGGATAATAATTATGCAATCTTAATTATCACTAAATATAATTATACTTGATATAAAACATATATATCTCTTTATAAATGAAATAATTCAAAAATGTTTAAAAAAAATTAAAAAATAAGGATCTCGATATGAATACTTCAGCTAATATTTCCTAAAATCTCGCTGACTTTCGACATTTTATTTTAATTTCCTGTTTGTGAATAATTAAAAACTAATGCAAATTCTTTGTAATTAGTTTTATATATTCATACTAAAATCCTTTAACTCAACAAGATTGCCATTTTTTTAAAAATATATTACAGTAATATCCTGAAGTTATGCGATAACTTCTGATAAAAATTGTGCAAGGAAAAATCAAGATATAATTTTCCATATAAATGCAGATAAATTTTTAATTATGTCCAAGACCAAGCAGAAGCAACCAGTTGAAAATATTTATTATAATTGCAATTCCTTATATACTGCACACTCTTTAATTTTTATCACTGTAAAATACTTCTTAAATATTTTGAAGGCATACCAATTTCCTTAAAATATTTCTAAAAATTTCCTCATTAACCAGTATGAAAAGATTTACAATTTAAAAAGGGCTTGATAATTAAAGAAAAATATATTGACAAGGTTCAGTTTTTTTTATAATCAATATACACTAGAATGGATAAGATTTCTAAGCAAATAAAATAAAATCAGAAGATTAATAATAAAATGTAACGATACAAAAAAAAAGAAAAAAATAGAGTAATGACTGAAAATTAAGAAAAAAAGGACACTCACCGTGAATTAAAATTTCCTTTTAATGACTCGTTTTCATAAAATAGATGATATAATTCAATCACATCATTTCAATAATGACCTTTTTAGAAGTATAGCTAAAATAATTGGAAAACCCAGTCAAGAATACGAAATGTTAAAACACGTCGCCTATTTAAAAATTCGCCTACGTCAAAGTTTAGCTTTGTTTGTTATTCTACTGTCATTGTTTTACACACTTTACGCTAATTAGACCAGCAGTTACAGTTTAAAGTGGATTCGAACTATCACCAATCACGATGGAACAATTCATGGTACAGTTCGCATTCCATCTGCAATTGTTTTAATTTGTGGAAGTCGCACGGACAATAGATAATTTCATGAGTCTCATTATACATGACACTGAATATCTGCTACCAGATTTGATAGCTATCATCCATGCCACCACCAGGATTTGAACCCGAACTCTGTGGAGCAAAGGGCCAGAGCGCTAACCACTTAGCCATTAGATCGCGCCTAAGTTGAGCTATCATTGTATAAGAGAATGCATCTTTATTTTCATTGCAATTAGAATTTTGCATCTTACAGTTCTTTGTTATCATTAGCAAGTCACACGCTTACGCTTCTTTATTATCATAATAAAAGTAGATAATAGTTAATAAGATTTATGCGTCTTATATCATACTAATTATTTTTAATGTTATTCGAATTTATATTTCCATAATATCTTTCATTACTTTAATTGTATGTGCTTGATACGAATGTCCATTAACATTGGCATCTATGACTAATATATGATGGAAAATATGACTAATTTTAATCGTATAATTTCAAGTTTCAAGAAGTTTTACTTACAGCATCTTTATTTGTGTTTTAAGACGTAGGTCATCATCATCATCATCATCATCAGTGGTGCAACAA
Source organism: Caerostris darwini (assembly GCA_021605075.1). Classification (NCBI taxonomy): domain Eukaryota; kingdom Metazoa; phylum Arthropoda; class Arachnida; order Araneae; family Araneidae; genus Caerostris; species Caerostris darwini. The sequence continues at coordinate 36,734 of BPLQ01003393.1, forward strand.
CTCCATGATGGGCCAAAGCCGTCTGCCCGCCGACTGTAAACGGTAGATGATTCTTTTTACAGCGTAGGATGGTCATCCTTACGCCCAACGCTCTACGGCCATATTAGACAAATACCTATGGTTTAAAGTGGATTCCAAACCGCCAAAAACATCCATCGCACAGCCGAGAGTCGAACCCGAAGTCTGTGGTACCAAGAGCCAGAGAGTTAAAACTTAGATACATGTATAAAAACTGAAACCTATTACATAACTTAATTACATATTTCTATTAATTGTTTGAAGAAAATAGATTTAAGGAGGTAATGAATAATTTTTTTTTAAATAAACGAATTACGAAATAACATATATAAAAATATATAATTACCTGTACGAAATAATAAGTTTGAGCAGCACTGAGCTAAACAATACAATTATTTGAAAACACAAATGGCAAATATGCTATTTTAAATACTAGAATAAATCCAATTTAAATCGTGTACTTTTGACTAGTGTTCAGAAAATTTAAATCCAAGTAAAATACAAAAATCCATAAAATAAGCAATATTTTTGAAGTAAATGATAGAAGCAAAAGTTTGAGAACCATTCAACTAAACAACATAATTATTTGCAAATTTTTTTTTTCTTTCTAATGCAGCTGGCAAACACTTAGACAGCTGTCTTGGATGCCTTAAGGCAAGCACTGCACAGACATTACTCACTTTGCATTACCCATGGGGTGCGTGTAACTTGAAGATAATCCCCGGACACGGAGTAACAATGCCCCCGCAACACTCTACGATAATATTAGACCGGGACCTACGGTTTGAAGAGGATAATGAACTACTACAAACATCCATGGCACTACCGGGACTCGAACCCAAAACTTGTGGTTCCGAGCGCCAGAGCGCTAGCCACTCGGCCATTCAGGCCCTTATTTGCAAACATAGAAGACAAATATTTTATTTAAAGTACTAGAATAAATCCAATTTGAGTCGAGTACTTTTGACTAATTCTCAGGAAATTTAAGCCCAGTTCCCTAAATCCCTAAAATAAGCCGATAGAAATTCCTTTACTTGCGGGTCGTCCCCTTGGATGTAATTCTCGAGTCACCACAAATTGATGGCACTACGCTAATGCATCTTCCCAATCCCAACCCGGCTTTTTCCCTCCGGGGAATTTTCCACGGATAATTTCTTCCCTCGACGGTCACGTGACACCCTTTTCGCTTTCCTAGGAAGTAGGATAAACTTCATTTTCTGCTCAATCAGCGATTTTTCCATTTTTTTCAATTTTTTTTCGGGTACCCGGTTAAAAAAATATGATGACCTGGAAATTATCGTCGTCGCTTAAACCGAAATAGCAAAACGGTTTAAATCGCGTTCACTTTTTATGAGTGTTATGGAAGGAAGTTTCATTGTACGAAAGTTGTTATTTTTTTCTATTGCAGGGTACTGGATTAAATTCTTTAATTGTTTTGTGATAGATTTTTTTAGCAAAACAAAATTTCATATTATATTTTTATTAGTTGTCTTACAAAGTTGATTTTTTTAACGTTTCAATTTTTAATCAATTAAAGCAGCCAAAATAAATAAATATTCCATTTTTTTCAGAATCCGCCATCTGGTTCAATAGAAAATATCGTACAGCAAGTCTGAGGTTCGAATCCGATATCAGGGTCCGTCACATTCGTTAATCTCAAACACGAGGTTTGGTTTGGCGCTCTACTGGCATTTGGTGTTCACTTTAAGCTAAATAGACCGGAACCTATAGTTTAACGGAGATTCCGAACCATTCCCAAACATCCATGCCAGTGCCAGGATTCGAACCTGAAGCCTTTGATACCAAATTCCAGCGCACTAACCATTTGACCACCAGGCCACACTCTCAAAAACGAGAAGTTTGAAGGCGAAAGTGATAAGGTGAGCAAAATTGACCCACAACTAAAATTATATCCCTAGGTTTGGTTTGTCGCTCTACGATCATATTGTGCACAACAGGGCTAAACATACCGGGACCTACAGTTTAAAGTGGATTCCGAACTACTACAAGCATCCATGGCATGGCCGGCACACGAACCCGAAGCCTATGGCATCGAGCTTCAGAGCTTTAAGACATAGGTGCATAGACATTGAAACCTAAATTTTTACTATATCTTTCTATTAATTTGATTCAAGAAAATAGATTACAGGGGTCAATGAGTAATTTTTTGAAGTAAACGATTGGAAAAATAAGTTTTTTGAACAACTGAGCTATACCATGTAATTATTTGCAAACATAGAGGACAAATAGGTTTTTAAGTACTAAAATAAATTCGAGTCCATTTGACTATTTTTCAGGAAATTTAAACCCAGTTAAAATAAAAAAATCCCTAAAATAAGCCGGTAGAAATTCCGTTACTCGCGGGTTATCCTCTCGGATGTAATTCTCGAGTCACCACAAATTGGTGGGTCTCCACTAATGCATTTTCCCAATCCCAACCCGTCTTTTTCCCTCCGGGGAATTTTCCATAGATAATTTCTTCCCTCCATGGTCACATGACACCCCTTTTGCTTTTCTAGGAAGTAGTATGAAACTTCATTTTCTGCTCAATCAGCGAATTTTCCATTTTTTTTTTCAATTTTTTTTCGGGTACCCGCTTAAAAAATATGATGACCTGGAAATTATCTTCGTCGCTTAAACCGAAATAGCAAGGCAGTTTAAATCGCGTTCACTTTTAATCAGCGTTATGGAAGGAAGTTTTACTTCAGAAATGGTTTTTTTCCTAATACAGGGTGCTGAATTAAATTCTCAATTATTTTGTAATAGTTTTTTAACAAAATAAATTGTTACATTTCATTTTTTACCTGTTGTCTTAAGAGGAGTTTTTAAAAAAAATTCAATTTTTAACCAAAATCTCAATTAAAATAAACAAATATGCAAATTTTTTCGCAAAGCAGTTACAGCTCTAGTGAAACTACCATACTGAGGTTCGAATCCTATATCAGTGTCCGTTTCAATCGTTAATGTAACAAACGATGATGATTGTGACAAAGTATGCAGTAATACCTCACAACAATTACCTGCATTCTAGGAGAAAGTTTTCCTGGTCTTCTCTCATACGACACGCAAATGGGGGAATATACCATCTGAAAGACACTATCCTTCCTTTATGGTCGGTCTGTAAATCTTTCGTAAAATACAGGGTGATTATAATTAAAGTCCCACTTTCAAAATGCTGAAAAAAAAAAGCCACTCGGCACAATGAGTTAAATTTCGAACTGTAGATACTTGAAGAAGGATGAAACTGTACGGCATCAAAAAAAGGTTCCACTAATTTTTCCCATTTAATTTGATATGACCTTGCCGTGGTGGTTGGGGTTTCCACTCACAGTGTCACAACTGTTGAATGACTTGGAAGTCATTTTTTTGGTCAAAAAACCGAAACAATCCAACACAATGAGCACTACAGTTGGTTTAATGTGCCACTCATGCCAAATATGTTGTGATTTTGATTGAAAATATCACTGGCAGCCTAATTCAGTTTCTTTAGGCCGGTTACAGCGTTATCTATAAATACATTTTGGAACTTTTCTTTGAGAACATACCGTTTCCACCTTCTTGAAGTATCTTCACTTCAAATAGGAAATCATTGAGACGAGTGATTGTTTGTTTACATCATTTTGAACATGGGACGTGGGTTCATGTATATAAACTGAAACCCAAATTTTTACTATTTCTTCCTCTAAATCGTTTAAAGAAAATATATTTTACGAGGCAGTAAGTAATTTTTTTTTAAATAAACAAGACGACAAATAATTTTAGAAACACTGAGCAAAACAATGTAATTATTTGCAAACATAGAAACCAAATATTTTATTTAAAGTACTAGAATAAATCCAATTTGAGTCGAGTCCTTTTGACTAATTTTCAGGAAATTTAAACCCATTTCTAATCCAAAAATCCCTAAAATAAGCCGATGGACATTCCATTACTTGCGGGTCATCCTCTCGGATGTAATTCTCGAGTCACCATAAATTGATGGGACTCCGCTAATACATCTTCCCAATCCCAACCCGGATTTTTCCCTCCGGGGACTTTTCCATAGATAATTTCTTCCCTCCACGGTCACGTGACACCCCTTTCGCTTTCCTAGGAAGTAGTATAAACTTCATTTTCTGCTCAATCAGCGATTTTTCCATTTTTTTTTTTCAATATTTTTTCTTGTACACGCTTAAAAAAAATATGATGACCTGGAAATTATCTTCGTAGCTTACACTTAAATAGCAAGACGGGTTAAATCCCGTTCACTTTTAATCAGCGTTATGGAATGAAGTTTTATTGCAGAAAAGTTTTTTTTTTTTTCTATTGCACGGTACTGGACTAAATTTTTAACTGTTTTGTAATAGATTTTTTAGCGAAATTAAATATTATATTGCATTTTTTATCAGTTGATACAAGGTTTGATAATGTTTTTTTTTTTTTTTTTTTTTTTAAATTTAAATTTTTAACCAAAGAAAGTAGCCAAAAATAAACAAAAATGCAAATTATTTTTCCAACCCGACTATTGGTTCAGTGTGACTAATAGTCAAGTCCAATAGTCAACCCGACTATTGGACTATTGGTTCAGGTCTGTGGTTCGAATCTGATAGCAGCGCCCGTTGCATTCGTTGATCTCAACGGTTTGGTTCGTTGCTCAGCGGACATTTTAAGCTCACTTTAAGCTAATTAGATCGGGACCAAAAGTTTAACGTGGATTCCGAACCACTCACAAACATCTCATTATCCAAACTCATGCATTTCAACCACTTACAAAAATCCATGGAACTGCAAGAATTTGAACCTGGAGCCTGTGGTAAAAACTGCCAGAGCACTAGCCAATTGGCCGACAATATCGTTATTAATATTTCAATAGGTAGGTAATCATCAGTGGCGCAACAGCCCCATGCTGGGCCAAAGCCTTCTGCCTGCTAGGTTTCTAGGCTTGCAATCAAGTTGACATACGGACACAGTTCTTTTCAACAAATGCTAAAACTTTTATACGGACGGCTCGAACCACTAGAAGCATCCCTGGCACCGCTGAGAGTCAAACCCGTAGCCTGTGGCCCCGAGCACCAAAGCGTTAAGATGTAGGTATATGTATAAAAATTGACACACATATTTTTACACCTTTCTATTAATATTATTTCTAATTTTACACCTTTCTATTACTAATAATTTTTTCTTTTAATAGTTAAAAAAATAGATTTCAAGAAGCAATAATAATTTTTTTAAGTAAGCGATAGGACAAATAAGTTTGGAAACCCCTGAGCTTAACAACACAATTATTTGCAAACATAGACAAATTTTTTATTTAAAGTACTAGAATAAATCCAATTTGAGTCGAGCACTTTTGACTAATTCTCAGGAAATTTAAGCCCAGTCCAAATCCAAAAATGCCTAAAATAAGCCGACAGAAATTCCATTACTTGCGGGTCATCCCCTTGGATGTAATTCTCGAGTCACCACAAATTGATGGAACTGCGCAAATGCATCTTCCTAATCCCGACCCAGCTTTTTCCCTCCGGGGAATTTTCCATAGATAATTTCTTCCCACCACGGTCACGTGACACCCCTTTCGCTTCACTAAGAAGTAGTATAAACTTCATTTTCTGCTCAATCAGCGATTTTTCCATTTTTTTTTTTTTTTAATTTTTTTTCGGGTACCCGCTTAAAAAAATATGATGACCTGGAAATTATCTTCGTCGCTTGAACCGAAATAGCAAGACGAGTTAAATCGCTTGAATTTTAACCAGCGTTATGGAAGTGAGTGTGTAGAAAAAGTTTTGTTTTTTTTACTATTGCAAGGTAGTTGATTAAATTCTTAATTGTTTTGTAATACATTTTTTATCAAAACAAAAATTCATATTTTATTTTTTATTAATTGTCTTACAAAGTTGATTTTTTTTAATATTTCAATTTTTAATCAATTAAAGCAGTCAAAATAATAAAATATGCAGATTTTTTCACAGCCCGCCTAGAGGCCCAGTATAAACTATAGTCCCCAACAGGTCTTAGATTCCAATTCAATAGCAGCGCTCATTGCCATCGCTGCTTTCAGAAATGAGAAGAAACGATGGCGTTTGTTAAAAGGTGTGCAAATATGTCTCACATCGATTATCAGGAGAAGGTTTTCTTGGTCTTCTCTCACACGACACGCAAATAGAGGAATGCTGCCCATAAAAAAAATTTAAGAAAGCCCTTCCGAAATGTACTATCCTCTCCTCATCTTTGTGGGTTGTTTGTGTTGTTGTTTCTTTTTTCACTTAGCATAAATCTATACCAAGCAGATAAGTAACAGTTGGCCTATATACTCTCACCCAGAAAGCAAGTATATTTCTCGCACCCTGCGCATGGCCGAGTTTCAGGCTTTCGGCTTAGAAGTGGAGGCTTTCCACGATTCTATAATTATCTGTGTTTGTGTTCAATATTGTTTGTCTCTAATTGTATGTGCTTGGTGTTTGTGCAAGTATCTTCAGTATCTCCAACCTGCACCTCAAATCCACTGGATTTACTCTCTATTCAACTTATATATGGTGGGAAACGTAATTGTAGTATGATAATGTAGTCGAATTAAAACCCATGTCACAAATATGATTACTTTAACAGTCTGTCTTACAACCACATAATTATTTAAATATATATATATTTTTTTCATTTTTACCAGTTTTCTTCACTTTTAAAAAGCTGAAAATTTTCCATTACCACATTATTTTAAATAATTTTTTTTTTTTTTTTTAGATTTAAAAAAAAATCTTAAAAATCTCTCTCATTGATAAAATGATTTTTGAATAATCCATATAGTTTTCAATCAACATTGTGGTACAGGGAAAAGATATTTTGGAGCTGAGAAAAACTGGTTATAAAAATTTTCTAATTTAAAGTAATATATAAATTAAAAATTGATTTTTGCTTTTATTTTTAAGCTAAATAATACCTGCATCAACTTCGTAAGGTTTAAGAATAATTTCAAAGAGTAAAATTAGTTTCTAACATGAAGACATAGATAATTACAGAGTTTAAACAAATAATAGCCATAATTTCAAACCATTATGGCTTTTATTTTTTCTTACTTATTTACAAGTAAGAAAAAATCATAGCCATAATGGTTTGAAGCATACTCATTAAATATATTAAATTTTCATCTAGGTATAATTATTTAAATCGTTTCTGTTGAGTTTACTGATTATTAAATAAATGAATTTTAATAAATGATGTATAATAATAATGAATATTAATCTAGTTTTGCAAATAGATAGTTGTTAAATTTTCCAGTGTTTATAAAAACATAATTAAATAGTTTAATATTTAATCATTGTATAATTTACATCACTAAGAAAAATTGATTAATTCATTGTAAAATTGTATAATTTATCGCTAATTATCTTTTATGAATTCTATAATTTAAATAATAAATTATAAAAATTGAATTATATCTGCACATTTTATAATACACATTTCAAAATCTTATTAATTGTTTAAGTGAATCGTTTAGAATCGATAACTAAAGAAAAACTAATCCATTATAAATAGTAATGATTAACAATTCCATGATAAATTATAATAATTATTTTTAATCCATTAAAAACGTAATTATATATCGATACACAAATCTGTTTTATAGTAGTTATTATGAATACTAATATTTAAGACCTAATAAGGGTTAAAATAGTTTACAATGTGTTCATACGTGTGGCTCATAAATAGATAAATTAATTACAAATAACGCTCCCAATAGCTAATATCATCTGAACACTGCCCATCGCATATTGTTTAATATATAATATAATAGTTAGTTCCACGAACTTCAAATGTGCGAAGATTCATGAATATAATTGATTTGGCAGACAATTGGGGTTTGTAGAGCATTTGATAACATTACGAAAGGGTACTATAGTATGTTTGAATCAAAGGCAAAGCTCATTTTCTCCGAAGAAATCACATTCCTGTGTTCAACAATAATTCCAAAGGTCCTGCCGAATTTCTGGTGCCCCAGGTTTCGGGATCGAGTCTCGGCGGTGCCATGGAGGCATATAGTGGTTGGAAATCCACTTTAAAACCGTAGCACCCTTTCTAATGGGATCGTAGAGCGTTGTGGGGGTAGAGTGACTCGCTTTCGTAGCATATCATCGAACTATACGTGTCCGAGTAACAGCGGTGCAGCCTTTGCTCATGGTATTAAGATTAACTGTCTATGTATTGCCAGCTGCACTAGAACAACAACAACAATTCCAAGCCTCATAAGTTATATATAAATAGTAATGATGAACAAGTCCATTATAAATAATAATAGTTATTTTTAATCGATTAAAGGCATAATTATATATTGATACACAAATCTGTTTTATAGTAATTATAATTACTAATATTTAAGACCTCAGTAATGATTAAAATAGTTTACAATGTGTGCGCACATCCGCTTCATAAGTAGATATATTAATTACAAATAACACTCCAAATAGCAAATATTATCTGAACACTGTCCATCACCTATTGGTTAATATATAATATAATAGTTAGTTCCACGTACTTCAAATGTGCGAAGATTCATGAATATAATTGATTTGGCAGACAATTGGGTTTTGTAGCGCATCTGATAACATTACGAAATGGTGTTATGTTTGAATCAAATGCAAAGATCATTCTCCCGGAAGAAAACCCATTTCAAGGCTCAGCAATAAATCCAAGGGTCCTGACGGCCGAATGTGTGGCGCCCCAGGTTTCGAGTTCGGGTCCCGGCGGTGCCATGGATGTTTTTAGTGGTTCGGAATTCACTTTAAACCGTAGGTCCATTTCTAATAGGATAGTAGAGTGCTGTGCGTGGTAGTGTTACTCGCGTCCGTAGCCTATCTTCAAGCTATACACGCCCCCTGGGTGGTGCTAAATGAGTAACAGCGGTGCAGCCCTTGCTCATGGCATTTAGATTAACTGTCTATGTATTGCCAGCTGCACTAGAACAACACCAACAATAATTCCAAGGCTCATAAGTTAAGGCTATTTTAACTTTACTCTCTAAATCAGGCTTTGAAAAGGAAATCATGAATTTAAATGCTGTTTCTTTATTCTTCTACAAACATGTCCAAAACTCAACATTAACTTTTGATTCTTTTTATTTTGTTTTTATTAAAAAGAAAAAAAAAACATTTTATTCAAGCAAAAGTCTTCTAATAAATTCTTAAATGAGTTATGTGAATGTTATAAGGCTTATTTACGTGATAATAAATATGCCATCTGTTAAATTGATCGTGGGCGGTTGAACATAAACAATTATTTAATTTCATTTTACTGGGAGGCTGTGGGAAGAGTGATCCTTAACTTTTTTTCTTTCTAATGCAGCTGGCAAACACTTAGACAGTTTATTCTTGGATGCCTTAAGGCAAGCGCTGCACAGACGTTACTCACTTTGCATTACCCAGGGGGCGCGTGTAACTTGAAGATAAGCCATGGACGCAGAGTAACAATGCTCCCGCAACTCTCTACGATCATATGGGACCGGGAACTACAGTTTAAAGTGGATACCGAACCGCTACAAACACCCATGGCACCGCCGGGACTCGAAATCGAAACCCGTGGTACCGAGCGCCAGAGCGCTAGTCACTCGGCCATTCAGGCTCCGTGATCCTTTATCTGAAAATTATGTTCAGAAAAGGAGAATCAGTTCTGAAAAATAAGAAGATGCAAATTTGGCCAACGACAAAATCATTAGAAAACCTATTGTTTGAAATTTCTTACAAAGTAGTATTAAAACAATTTAGCCCGAACACAAACAAACAATGATTCGTCTTTACGTGTTGCACCAAAGAGTAATATATATTCACAATGATTGTGGACACTCTTTCAAAATCACTTCATGTACCCTGATTAAAAAATTTAGAAACGTGTTACAAATCATGTTGGATTAAATGATTCAGCATTGACTGATCCAACATGAACAACAAGTTGCCAGATTTGTAGACTCTTTTATTCCACCTATGCATTCTATCGCATTGTAACAAGTGGGCTGAAAGGTTCATAGGCTGATACATAGATGGCGCTACTAGTATTCAAATCCATACAAATTTTTAGTTAGCCCTAACCTTCAAAAGACACGTGTATAAATTTGACAGGTGTTGCACTATTAGTATGTGAGTTATAGCATTTTTAGAGTTCATCACTTGCAGTCCAGTCGGCTGACTGTCGATTGGACTCCGGTGTGAAATTATGGAGCCATGTTTCATCCATTGTCACATATCGACGCAAAAATTCGGGTTTATTACGATTGAACAGCTCCAAACACTGCTTAGAATCATCAATTCGTTGTTGTTTTTGGTCGATTGTGAGCTCGGGCGACACACTTTGAACAGAGCTTTCGCATATCCAAATATTCATTCACGATATGTCCAACACGTTCCTTTGATATCTTTAGGGTCTCAGCTATCTCAATCAACTTTACTTTACGGTTATCAGAAAATATTTTGTGGACTTGTTTGATGTTTTCGTCGGTAACAGCCTATTTGGGACGTCCACTGCGTTTATCGTCCTCGGTGCTCCTTTCGCCTCGTTTAAATTTAGCAAACCACTTCTCTACGGTTGATTTTCCTGGTGCAAAGTCCGAATATTGTTTATCAAGCCAAGTTTTGGCTTCAATAGTATTTTTTTTTCGCCAAAATGTAATGCTTTATTAACACAAGAAAATCCTTTTTGTCCATTTTTTCAAACTATCAAAAGTTGCTTCACTGAAAATGATATAACTCGCATACTAATAGTGCAACAGCTGTCAAATTTATACACGTGTCTTTTGAAGGTTAGAGCTAACTACACATTACATGGATTTAATATTAGTAGCGCCATCTAAGTGTCAGTCTACGAACGTTTCAGCCCATCTGTTATATTATCTTTGTAAGATGTACATCTATAATTGTTCTTATATGTTCATATATTATAATTATGTGTCTTATATTATCTCATAATAAACTAAAATAAATCCATATCAATAGACTCAATTGCTCTAAGCCATCACGAATTAACAAAAAATGTTTTCCTTCAGCAGAGACACGAATTACGAAGTTTCTATTCATCTCCAGGTAGACTCTATGCTTTTTCTACTTTTTCTAAAACGCATCTCTGTTATCGAGCATTACTTCTAACAATGCTAAAGATGGTTTCTAAAAAATATTTAGTTCACAATGAATAATTCATGATATTTGTCGTCACAAATAAACAAAAATGCTGCAGTATAATAAAGTTTTCTTTATTATTTATTCAAAATTAAAAGAAAACTTTATCGCAAAGATTTAGTCAGTGAAATTAAAAAAAAACCTTTTACAAAACGGAAATAGCAAATAAAGATAAATATTTGAACTTCATTATGTATCTGTACATTTTAAACAAAAGAATAGTAAATATATTTGTATTGTTCGTATATTTGATATTATTTTCAGAAATTCAAAGCCTTTATGCAAAATAAATTAGGAATAACTACTATTTTTTTTTTTTGTGTGTGTGTATGTATGTCAGTAGAGTGTATGTCTAACTTATGTGCACAACAACCATTCTAGGACTGCTGAATGAAATGTAAAATTTATTTAGGGGAATAAATTTATTTGAAGTGCTTCAAAACATTATTCAAAACTGATTAGAAGATATAGAATTACGTTTTTACAGAACAAATTGAGAATCTAGAAAAATAATTAACATTAGAAGTCTAATTCAAAATTTTTTCGTTTTTTCTTGTGGTATTGGAGATATATCAGGAAGTCTGACTAAGGAATCGATGAGAGACAGTCATCAAGTGCTCTCATTTCTGAAAATTGTAATTACAATGGTTTCTACTAATGAATTGAAATCACCTTCAAGGCTATGTAACGATTTCTTTTAGTCCATTAAATTAACGTAAATTTGACTTGATTATATATAACCGATAATAACACATTGTTAATATAGTTAATTGAACAATGCAGCATAAATGATTTATTCTAAATCGTATTTAGTTAAGATTAATTTATAAGCAAAACTCACAATTTTATTTGATTAGCTCAGAAAATTAATTTAGAAATATAATTTATATTCACAAATAAATTTCCCTTTTGGCTTAAAATGAATCTCCTAATTCAAATGCATTTTCCGATATTAAAGTTAATTAAACCATTTATTGTATTAAATAAATTATTGAAGTTATTACTCTGATATTCTCTGTACAATTATATTCCAATTAATACCTTGAAAAACTTTGATCGTTTTCATAGAATTGCACTTTTTTACCATTTATTTTAGATAAATAAAAAAACAATTGTTTTCAATTTAGTATCCTGTACCTATTCACTTTTTTTCCTCTGTATTTTAATATCTTAGAACTGTACAAAAGTCTCACATTTATTTACAGAAACCCTCTTTTAAGTTACATTTAAATTAATTTTGAAGACGTTAGAATAAAATTCACTAACATTGAATTAAACACAGTGCGCAGATTTAATTAAACCAAGATATGTATTTTTTTCTTTAGAATAGTTAAAAAGGATAAAAATGACCTACATACCTTTTAATTAACAATCGTATTTAATGAAAACGTCTTATTTTAATTTAGCTAGATTTGAAAGTAAATCTAATTAAGTATTTAACTCAATTAAATATATTAGCAAGTAAATTTTCAGCAATTCGTAGATTAAATATTTTTACAATTACAAATTACAAGTCAAATTAGGGGAAAAAATAAATTTTCGTCTAAAACCATCTATTTAAAACAGTGATATTTTTTAAGGTTTGTTTTTTTATGTCTTCGTATTTGAATATATATTTTAATGCATTATTGACAACATCAAAATTTTATCAATAATTTCATAAAATATTATATTTTCAAAGAGAACTAGAATATCGAAAAACAACCTTTTACTTAACTAACAACTTTTTCAATTAATGCTTAGAAGCTTATCATTATAAGAGTTAAACAATAACAGTTTCACAATAAGTGATACTCATTTATACCAAATCACCTCAAAATCTCTTCCAGCAATTTCAAGCAAACAAATTGAATTGAGTTTTTATGAAATTAAAAAGTTACTATCCACTTTTCACAAAATAGTATAACTTTCTTACGAGAAGCATCTTTATCCAATTTCCTTCGAAAACAATTCGAAATATTAATAAGATTAAGCAACAGATAAAAGAGACTCTTTATAATTCTCCAATTTATTCAAATGCAAAGAAACTCAAAATCAGAGTCAACGAATGACAAAAAATAATAATTTCTGCCATCTTAATTGTTTCATTTCCCGAAATTCAGAACTTAATGAATGGCCTGATTGCATCTGCCTTATTGATTCAGCTGAAAAATTAATTTTTGGACCGCCGTCTTTTGTGTGTTGAGAACGTCTTTAATCAAATCTCCAATTAATGGCGTTATTTGTGCAGAAAAGACCGATTGGCATCCTACGTCACTGCATACTTTCGTTAGTCACAAAAGGAAGCTTTTGTGACGTAATGAAAAAAATATCCAGCAATGAAATGGGATAAGATTCATGAAAGCCATGAAAGTGATACATAATCTTTTGATATGAAAATGGTTGCAATTATTTAAAGTTGCAAAAATAATCCTTTTGCTTTGATGTTTATTTCGCTGTTATTAAATGAATTAAGAATGAATAATAATAAAAATTATTCGTTTAATGTTTATTTAATAAGCATTTTTAAATAAATATATTATCCACTCTCTTTATTCATACAGCGAGACATTTGTGCATGTGTCTGCCGTTAATTCTAATGCTTATATTTATGTAATGCTTATATTTATAAATTTTGTATCACTTAGATAATTATGATAACAGTATGGGTTAGTAAAATTTTAAATTGAAACCTGAATTGTGAACGATTTTCACATATAATTCTTGCTAAAGTATACACTCATGTCCATAAATTAAGGATAATGAAGTTCAGGCAAAGAAAGAGACAGAAGCAAAACAAATTTGACTTATTTGTGAAGTCTATTGGTTAAAAAAAAAGATAAAGAGCAAAAAAGATGCTATATGTTTGACATAATTAATAAAAATTGCGATTTTTACTCCCTGCAGCAAATTTCAAAAAAAAAAACCTATTTACAAAAAACAGTACCACATGTTTAGTATGATGGTTAATATAGTATGTCTCCCGGACGATGCAATACAGGCCATACAATGCCTAGGCATGCTGAGTATCAAATTATCAATCTGATCTTGCGGAATATTACACCACTCATCAAGCAATGCCGTCCGAAGTTCCGGTTGACAGGTGGGAGAAGGTTGATGGGCTGCAATTCGTCAGCCAAGCATATCCCACACATGCTTTATTGGATTCAAGTCCGGTGAGTATGCTGGCCAATACATACGGGTGATATCCTCCAATTGAAGGCATTCGTCTACAATGTTTGCACGGTGAGGACGGGCGTTGTCATCCATACACAGAAAATCATCCCTAAGCAAAAATATTAAAAGAAATTAAAGGAATAAGCACTGATGATAAATCCAATAACAAAATGCAATAAAAAGAAAAACATTAACGAGGCTACAGCGAAACCGAAATCGAAAAATCTCCAGAAAGGAGGAAATTATTTGTTAATGTTAAGAGTATAGCGAGGTATTTTGCGATTTCTGGGTAGAGTGACGCCATATTTGTATATTTTTAAATCATTTAGAACAGAGTTAGTGGATCGGGAAACGGAGTCATAAAAGTTTTTTGCAAGTTTCTCGACGAATGCGCGGAAACTAGGAATATCATGAGAGTGCCGAATATCATTATTTCTGAAATACCAGGGTGCATCAGAGATCATACGAATAATTTTATTTTCGAGTCTTTCGAGCACGAGAAAGTTGCTATTGGCTGTAGAACCCCAGATTGGACTCGCATATGCAATGACAGGTCTAAGATAAGAAAGGTAGATTCATTTTTTTAGTTCAATTGAACAATTTCACTTCTTTGCCACCATTCCTTGTATACCCCTCTCTTACACTCTCGTCATTGTGACGTACTATCTGCGCCATCTGGTGGTTTCCTGTAATTTGCATATTCTTCTTCAACATGTGTGTGATAATTCTACAGGTGAAATTTTTATTTTAGAGTTCAATTTCTGTGTGATTCTGAATTATCCTTAATTTATGGAGCTGAGTGTATTTAAATATTTACAACATATTTCTAAAAAAAGAGAAAAAAGCGATATATAAATAAGCCATGTATTGTGTATGTTGCCATGTCCTGAAACAGAAATTATAACAAATGAATTTAAAAACAGGATGCCAATCTCGAAAAATAAAGCATATTTTATGAATATAATTCAGGAAAATTGAATTAAAAAAACTGTAGGTAATTGACATTATGTTTTTTGATCAAAAGTTAAACATACTGAAACTTTTTAAATAATCATCTCAAATAAACTCAAATACACCTTCTTAAAGCTTTAAAAAGCTATAAAATCAGGGGAAAAACAAAATATCATCCAAAACCCTGTATTTAAAACTGAAATTTTTAATACGCTTTTATTAGTAGTTTCACCTGTATGTTTGTTTGTTTGTATGTAACTGACTTTTTGGGCTCGATTTTGCCCTGCTTTAAGCGATCAGATTTAATTTAAATGTTGTAGACTTATCAAGGACCGACGAAAATAAAATATTTTGATAAGTTTATTATCTCATCATGATTAGGATCACCAGGAATAGTGATTTTATTTTAACTTATGAAGAGCAATTTAACCTATGTAGAATGAAAGTACCTAAGACATTCAAACCTACGTGGGACTGGGGCAGAACGGCTGACGCGTCAGACTACGGATCGGGAGATTCCCTGTTCTAATCCTAGTTGGTTCAACATATTCGCATTTAGCCATTGTTTTACTCACAATTAAATTATTGTAAGAACTACAGTTCATTCCTCAGTACCGGGGCCTCATTTAAATATTATATTTTAAAAACACTAAAAAACATGTTTTTAGAGTTACTCAAATTAAAAAGTAAAAAATAATTGTTAACATAAGATTAAAATTACTGACGAGAAAATTAGCGTCACTGTTCTAAAAGCGTGGGGTGCTTTGTATGACATTTCTTAAACTAACTCTGCATTTCGGAATGAAACTGTGGAAAAATTATAACGATTGATATTGAACACCCCTCGCTTTTAGAACAGTGACCTTAATTTTCTCGTCAGTAAATTTATTCTTATGTTAACAATTATTTTTTACTTTTTTGTTTGATTAACTATAAAAGCGTGATTTTTTAGTTTTTTTTAAACTATTAATTGTTTTTATTTTAAGATTTGTTTCTTTAATGTCCTCGTATTTGAATACATATTTTAATGCATTGTTAAAGAGCATATTAAAGTTTTATTAATGATTTGATTAAATATTCTATTTTAACCCAGAACTGGTCTATCAAAAAACATTTTTTTCATCTTAAATAACAGTATTAAACATTTTCAATTAATGTTTTGAAGCATTTTCATTATAAGAGTTAAACAATAACAGTTTCACAATAAGTGATACGCATTTTTACAAAATCACCTCAAACTCCCTTCAAGCAATTCCATGTAAAGAAATTGAATTGAGGCTTTTATAAAATTAAGATGTTTTCGAATCCACTTTTCACAAAATAGTGAAACTTTCTCACAGGAAGCCACCTTATCCAATTTCCTTCGAAAACAATTCGAAATATTAATGAGATTAAGCAGAAGATGAGAGAGAGAGAGAACTCTCCATAGTTCTCCAATTTATTCAAATCCAAAAAAGCTAAAACTCAAAGTCGACGAATGATAATAAAAATAATAATTTCTGTCATCTTAATTGTTTCATTTCCCGAAATCAAACTCAATAAATGGCTTGATTGCATCTGCTTTATTGATTCGGCAGAAAGATTAGTTTTTGGATCGACGTCTTTTGTGTGTTGAGAACGTCTTTAATCAAGTCTCCAATTAATGGCATAATTTCTGGCAGAAAAGAAAGATTAGCATCCTACGTCAGTGAATATTTTCGCCAATTACAAAGGGACCCTTCTGTGACATAATGATAAAAATATCCACCTATTAAATGGGATTAAATAAGATTCGTCAAAACCATGAGAGTGATACATAATCTTTTGATATGAAAATGGTTGAAAATATTTAATGTTGTCAAAATAATTTTTTTGCTATGATGTTTGTTTCGCTGTTCACAAATAAATTAATTAAGAATGAAAAATAATAAAAAGGATTCGTTTAATGTTTATTTAATAAGAATTTTTAAATAAACATAGTTATCCACTCTGTCTATTGATAAAACGAAACATTTGTATATGTATATGCCAATAATTCTAATGCTTCTATTTATAAAGTTTGTATTACTTAGTCCATTATCTTTTATCAGTTTATTATCTCAGAAAGAAATATCCCTAATTTGATAAAAAAAATTATGTAGAATGCATTAACAAAAGGATTAAAAATATAATTTTTTTATTTTTTGATAATTTTTAGCAACAGTATAATTTTGTAACCCCACAATTTTAGAACATTAACATTATTTGGTTATAAATTATTTGACATCAATATTAATGCAACGGAATAATTTGTAAAATTATCAATATTTTATAGTATATTATCTTTATTACATTAGCGTGTAACAAATGAATGCTTTAAAGAAAATTGATTTTATAACACTATTGATGTTTAACTTCTACAAGGAAAGTAATTTTTACTTTATGATGTATATGTTTTTAAATTCAATTATTCTGAAGTAGATTATATGTCACGAAAAAAAATGAACGTACATAATAAATTTTTACAGAGCTAAAATAAATTAAAACAAATTAAATTAACGACGTATTTTAAAAATACTATTTATATACAGGATGGTTATAATTAAAGTAACCCTATTGAGACCCGTCTAGAATCTCTTCTGCTTCACCTTCTGACTTCCAGCACCAACAACCATTGCATACAGATTAAGTGACTGCATGATGTCGATTTACTGCTGATTTTATCCTCGGACCGTTTTTCTTTGAAACTCTCACTCCTCAAAGTTCTAAAATGAGCTCTGTCACGAGTGCACGATACAGTGAGCTACTTCTACAACAGTTTATTCCTGCTTTACAGGAAAGGCAATGTCAGACAGGCAGAACAGCAGACTACTGTCTTCATTCATGACGGAGCAACTCCTCACATTGGGCGCCAAGTCAAAGATCCGCTTCGTGCTAACTTTGGCGAGAATCGTGTAATTTCAGAGCTTTTCCGGATGCCTGGCCTCCTCATTCACCCGCCTTAAATCCCCGTGATATCTTGTTCTAAAATATTGTGTTTATGGAGAAGGAATTAGGATTTTACCTGAGTTGAAATCCAGCATTACACGCCATGTTGTTGAAATTCCTAGAGAGTTTGAATTGAATAATATATACTTGAATAAATTTTAATGTGAATTGAATTAATGTGAATGTGAATTGAATTGAAACCTATTGAGACCCGTCTAGAATCTCTTCTGCTTCACCTCCTGACTTCCAGCACCAACAACCATTGCAGACAGATTAAGTGACTGCATGATGTCGATTTACTGCTGATTTTATCCTCGGACCGTTTTTCTTTGAAACTCACTCCTCAAAGTTCTAAAATGAGCTCAGTCACGAGTGCACGATACAGTGAGCTACTTCTACAACAGGTTATTCCTGCTTTTACAGGAAAGGCAATGTCAGACAGGCAGAACAGCAGACTACTGTCTTCTATTCATGACGGAGCAACCTCACATTGGGCGCCAAGTCAAAGAACCGCTTCGTGCTAACTTTGGCGAGAATCGTGTAATATCCAGAGCTTCTCCGGATGCCTGGCCTCCCTCATTCACCCGCCTTACATCCCCGTGATATCTTGTTCTAAAATATTGTGTTTATGGAGAAGGAATTAGGATTTTACCTGAGTTGAAATCCAGCATTACACGCCATGTTGTTGAAATTCCTAGAGAGTTTGAATTGAATAATATATACTTGAATAAATTTTAATGTGAATTGAATTAATGTGAATGTGAATTGAATTGAAACCTATTGAGACCCCCTCTAGAATCTCTTCTGCTTCACCTTCTGACTTCCAGCACCAACAACCATTGCATACAGATTAAGTGACTGCATGATGTCGATTTACTGCTGATTTTATCCTCGGACCGTTTTTCTTGAAACTCTCACTCCTCAAAGTCCTAAAATGAGCTCTGTCACGAGTGCACGATACAGTGAGCTACGTCTACAACAGGTTATTCCTGCTTTACAGGAAAGGCATTGTCAGACAGGCAGAAACAGCAGACTACTGTCTTCATTCATGACGGAGCAACTCCTCACATTGGGCGCCAAGTCAAAGAACCGCTTCGTGCTAACTTTGGCGAGAATCGTGTAATATCCAGAGCTTCTCCGGATGCCTGGCCTCCTCCCATTCACCCGCCTTACATCCCCGTGATATCTTGTTCTAAAATATTGTGTTTATGGAGAAGGAATTAGGATTTTACCTGAGTTGAAATCCAGCATTACACGCCATGTTGTTGAAATTCCTAGAGAGTTTGAATTGAATAATATATACTTGAATAAATTTTAATGTGAATTGAATTAATGTGAATGTGAATTGAATTGAAACCTATTGAGACCCGTCTAGAATCTCTTCTGCTTCACCTCCCTGACTTCCAGCACCAACAACCATTGCATACAGATTAAGTGACTGCATGATGTCGATTTACTGCTGATTTTATCCTCGGACCGTTTTTCTTTGAAACTCTCACTCCTCAAAGTCCTAAAATGAGCTCTGTCACGAGTGCACGATACAGTGAGCTACTTCTACAACAGGTTATTCCTGCTTTACAGGAAAGGCATTGTCAGACAGGCAGAACAGCAGACTACTGTCTTCATTCATGACGGAGCAACTCCTCACATTGGGCGCCAAGTCAAAGAACCGCTTCGTGCTAACTTTGGCGAGAATCGTGTAATATCCAGAGCTTTTCCGGATGCCTGGCCTCCTCATTCACCCGCCTTACATCCCCGTGATATCTTGTTCTAAAATATTGTGTTTATGGAGAAGGAATTAGGATTTTACCTGAGTTGAAATCCAGCATTACACGCCATGTTGTTGAAATTCCTAGAGAGTTTGAATTGAATAATATATACTTGAATAAATTTTAATGTGAATTGAATTAATGTGAATGTGAATTGAATTGAAACCTATTGAGACCCGTCTAGAATCTCTTCTGCTTCACCTCCTGACTTCCAGCACCAACAACCATTGCATACAGATTAAGTGACTGCATGATGTCGATTTACTGCTGATTTTATCCTCGGACCGTTTTTCTTTGAAACTCTCACTCCTCAAAGTTCTAAAATGAGCTCAGTCACGAGTGCACGATACAGTGAGCTACTTCTACAACAGGTTATTCCTGCTTTACAGGAAAGGCAATGTCAGACAGGCAGAACAGCAGACTACTGTCTTCATTCATGACGGAGCAACTCCTCACATTGGGCGCCAAGTCAAAGAACCGCTTCGTGCTAACTTTGGCGAGAATCGTGTAATATCCAGAGCTTCTCCGGATGCCTGGCCTCCTCATTCACCCGCCTTACATCCCCGTGATATCTTGTTCTAAAATATTGTGTTTATGGAGAAGGAATTAGGATTTTACCTGAGTTGAAATCCAGCATTACACGCCATGTTGTTGAAATTCCTAGAGAGTTTGAATTGAATAATATATACTTGAATAAATTTTAATGTGAATTGAATTAATGTGAATGTGAATTGAATTGAAACCTATTGAGACCCGTCTAGAATCTCTTCTGCTTCACCTTCTGACTTCCAGCACCAACAACCATTGCATACAGATTAAGTGACTGCATGATGTCGATTTACTGCTGATTTTATCCTCGGACCGTTTTTCTTTGAAACTCTCACTCCTCAAAGTCCTAAAATGAGCTCTGTCACGAGTGCACGATACAGTGAGCTACTTCTACAACAGGTTATTCCTGCTTTACAGGAAAGGCATTGTCAGACAGGCAGAACAGCAGACTACTGTCTTCATTCATGACGGAGCAACTCCTCACATTGGGCGCCAAGTCAAAGAATTGCTTCGTGCTAACTTTGGCGAGAATCGTGTAATTTCCAGAGCTTTTCCGGATGCCTGGCCTCCTCATTCACCCGCCTTAAATCCCCGTGATATCTTGTTCTAAAATATTGTGTTTATGGAGAAGGAATTAGGATTTTACCTGAGTTGAAATCCAGCATTACACGCCATGTTGTTGAAATTCCTAGAGAGTTTGAATTGAATAATATATACTTGAATAAATTTTAATGGTTCAATCAATTTTTTTTGTTTTTCTTTAGGCGTCACAATTCCTCCTAGTGGTTAAAATTTGAACTATTTTTATTGCAGAAAACTTTTCCTAATGATCCATATAGCATATATACCATGTTTCCTCAAACTCGGTTAGGTAGAAAGAGTTATAGAGGAGTCTTAATAGGGTCACTTTAAATATAACCACCCTGTATTTGTAAATTGATAACAAACAATATTTAAGCAAAAATTTTGAATTTTCTTTCTTATTTAAAAGCGAGAATCACTTAGATTCCAACCCAATAGAAAAACACACTCATCTTTCAGCAAGGACCCATTTCTGAGATTTTATTATTTTTTATATTTTATTACACATTGAATTAATATAACAATAAATTAAAATAATAATAATAATAATTTTAAGACTTTAGTAATTTTAATGAGAAGATATTTGTCTTAAAATACCGTCTAGTTAGATTTATTAACCAATTGTAATATCATTCATAAAAATGGCATTCATCATCAATGGTATTTTTAAAATATATCGTTTATTTTATTTGTTTTAATCTATTTCAGTTGTGAAAATTTAATATGTTACTCACTTTTCTTTGTAACATATATTCTATTTCAGAATAATTGAATTTAAATGCATATGCATAATAAAATATACATTACTTTCGTTGAAGAAATTAATCATGGATAGTATTATAATTATTCGAATTGTTTCCGAAAGAAATTCGATAGGGATGCTTCCTTTGAGAAATTTTTACTGTTTTGTGAAACTTCTTAATTTTATAAAAGCCACAATTCAATTTGTTTGCATGGAATTGATTGAAGAGATTTTGAGGTGATTTTGTGAAAATGTGAATCACTTATTGCGAAACTGATAATATAATGAAAAGGTTTAAAAACACTGTGATGGTATGAAGAAAAGGTTAAAGTCTTATAATGAAAAGATTTCAAAACATTATTTGAAAATGTTGAATATTGTCATGTACGGGAAAAAAAAAGTTTTGCGCTATTGCAGTTGTGAGTGAAAATATAATATTTAATCAAATTATTGATAAATGTTTGATGTTGTTCATAATACATTAAAACGTGTTTTCAAATACGAAAACATTAAAAATAAACCTTAAAAAATATCACTGTTTTAAATAAAAGCTATTATATGAAAATTCTGTTTTTCCCTCTAATTTTACAGCTTTTTGAAAGCTTTAAGAAGGTGCATTTTTGCTTATTTTAGATGCTTATTGATGAAGTTTCAGTATGCTTAACTTTTGAACAAAAATCATACTGTCAACTATCTGAATTGTTTTCATCTTAATGTTCCTAAATTGATAAAATATGCTTTATATTTCTAGTTTGGCATCATATTTTTAAGTTCATTTGTTATAATCTAGGTTTCAGAAAATGGCAACATACATAATGCAAGGCTTATTTATATATTACTTTGTTCTTATTTTTAGAAATATGTTGTAAATATTTAAATATTCTTTAACAAGAATATAGTGAGAAACACCCACAAATCAGGTTTCAATTTAAAATTTTACTACCCCATACTGTTATCATCGTCATCTAAGTGATAGAAACTTCAAAAATATAAACATTAGAATTATTGGTAGACCTATACACAAATGCTTCGCTTTATGAATAGAGACAGTGGATAAGATATTTATTTAAAAATGCTTATTAAATAAACATTAAATGGATCATTCTTAATTAATTCATTTAAGAACTGCGACATAAACATCATATCGAAAGGATTATTTTGGCAGCATTAAATAATTTTAACCATTTTCATATCAAAAGATTACGTATCATTATCATGGCTTTCACGAATCTCATCCCATTTAATAGCTGGATATTTTTATCATTATGTCACAAAAGCTTCCTTTTGTAATTGGTGGAAATATGCGCTGACGTAGGATGCCTTTTCCTTTTCTGCACAAATTATGCCATTAATTGACGATTTGATTAAAGACGTTCTCAGCACACAAAAGACGGCGGTCCAAAAATTAATTTTTCAGCCGAATCAATAAAGCAGATGCAATCAAGCCAGTAATTAATTTCTGAATTTTGGGAAATGAAACAATTAAGATGGCAGAAATTATTATTTTTATCATCATTCGTCGACTTTGAGTTTAAGTTTCTTTGGATTTGAATAAATTGGAGAACTCTAGAGAGTCTCTCTCTCTTTTCTTCTTCTTAATCTCATTAATATTTCGAATTGTTTTCGAAGGAAATTGGATAAAGATGCTTTCTTTGAGATAGTTTTACTATTTTATGAAAAGTGAATCGAAGAAACTTTTTAATTTTATAAAAGCCGCAATTCAATTCGTTTGCATGAAATTGCTGGAAGAAATTTCGAGGAAATTTTGTAAAAATGCTAAAAATTACTTATTGTGAAACTGTTATTGTTTAACTTTTGTAATGAAAAGGTTTCAAAACGTTAATTGAAAATGTTGCTTACTGTTATTTGTTATTGCGTTGAAACGTTGTTGAAAATTTGAATACCGCAATTTAAGAAGAAAAAAATATTTTCGATACATCAGTTCTAGGTGAAAATAGAATATTTTATCAAATTATTAATTATTAGAATATTTTAACAATTAATAAACTTTTTATAATGTTTAATAATGCATTAAAATATGTATTCAAATATGAAGACATTAAAAACAAATCTTAAAAAAATATAATTGTTTTAAATATATGGTTTTGGTTGAATATGCGGGTTTTTTTTCATAATTTTATAGCTTTTTAAATAGCTTTAAGAAAGTGTATTTGTTTTTATTTACGATGAATATTTCAGAATTTTCAGTATATTTAATGTTTGATCCAAAAACCAAGATGTTAATATTCTGTAGTTTTATTTTAATGAAATGTGCTCAAATTATATTAATAAAATATGCTTTTTTTTCGAGATTGGTATCCTGTTTTCAGATTCATTTGTTATAATTTCGGTTACAGAAAATGACAACATATATAATGTATGATATATTTATATTTTGCTTTTCTCTTATTTTTCGAAATATGTTGTAAATATTTAAATATGCTTTAACAGGAATTATATGGGAAAATCGCCCCCAATTCAGATTTAAATTTAAAATTTTATTAACCTATACTGTTATCATCCTCATCTAAGGGATATAAACTTTATAAATGCAAGCATTAGAGTTATTGGCATACACTTATACAAATACCTCGCTTTATAAAGAGAGAGAGTGGATTAGATGTTTATTTAAAAAATGACAATTAAGCAAACATTAAACGAATCATTTTTATTATTATTCCTCCTTAATTAATTTATTTGAAAACAGCAAAATAAATATCATAGCTAAAAGATTGATTTGGGCAACATTAAATATTTTCAACCATTCTCATACCAAAAGATTATGTATCACTCTCATGGCTTTGAAAAATCTCATCCCATTTAACACATGGATATTTTTATCATTACGTCACAAAAGCTTCCTTTTGTAATTGGCGAAACTATGCACTGACGTAGGATCCAATCTGTCCTTTTCTGCAGAAATAATGCCATTAATTGAGGATTTGATTAAAGACGTTCTCAACACACAAAAGACGGCAGTCCGAAAATTAATTTTTCAGCCGAATCAATACAGCAGATGCAATCAGGCCATTCATTAAGTTCTGAATTTCGAAGATTGAAACAATTAAGATGGCAGAAAATATTATATTTATTATCGTTCATCGACTTTGAGTTTGAGTTTCCTTGGATTTGAATAAATTGGAGAACTATGGAGAGTCTCTCTCTCTGTCATCTTTTGCTTAATCTCATTAATATTTCGAATTGTTTTCGAAGGAAATTGGATAAGGATGCTTCCTGTGAGAAATTTTACTGTTTTGCGAAACGTGCATCGAAAACTTTTTAATTTCATAAAAGCCACTATTCAATTTGTTTGCATGTAACTGCTTAAAGAGATTTTGAGGTGATTTTGTAAAAATGAGAATCACTTATTGAGGAACTTATGATATAATGAAAAGGCTTAAAAACACGGTGATGATATGAACAAAAGATTAAACTCTTCTAATGAAAAGATTTCAAAACATTATTTGAAAATGTTGAATACTGTCATCTAAGGAAAAAAAAGTTTTTCGCTATTTCAGTTGTGAGTGAGAATATAATATTTAATCAAATTATCGATAAATGTTTAAAGCTGTTCATAATACATTAAAACGTGTATTCTAATACGAAGGCATTGAAAACAAACCTTAAAAATTATTAGTCTTTTAAATAAACGCTATTGGATGAAAATTCTGCTTTTCCCTCTAAATTTTTATCTTTTGAAAGCTTTAAGAAGGTGCATTTGTTCTATGTGAGATGCTTATTTATGAAGTTTCAGTATGTTTAACTTTTGAACAAAAATCATAATGTCAATTACCTGAATTTATTTCATCTCAGTTTTCCTAAATTGATAAAATGCGCTTTATTTTTCGAGATTGGCATCCTATTTTTAAATCCATTTGTTATAATTTCGGTTTCAGAAAATGGCAACATACTTAATGCAAGGCTTATTTATATATTACTTTGTTCTTATTTTTAGAAATGTGTTGTAAATATTTAAATATACTTTAACAAGAATTATAGTGAGAACCACCCAGAATTAGGTTTCAATTTAAAATTTTATTAACCCATACTGTTATCATCGTCATCTACACTCAAGAGCCAAAACATTGTGACCACCCCTACATTTTGCAATGAACTCGCCTGGATGACGTGGAAGGCACATGATCAGGTGGAAGTGGTATTTAACAGGTATTAAGTGGTGGTATTAATCCATGCCAAGGCGGGTTGAAGCTGTGTTGCGCGCCAAAGGTGGGCCCATTCGTTATTGACAGGTGGTCATAATGTTTTGGCTCTTGAGTGTAAGTCATACAAACTTTATCAATATAAACAATAGAATTATTGGCAGGCCTATACACAAATTCCTCGCTTTATGAATAGAGACACTGGAGAAGATATTTATTTAAAAATGCTTATTAAATAAACATTAAATGGATCATTCTTAATTGATTTGTTT
Source organism: Caerostris darwini (assembly GCA_021605075.1). Lineage (NCBI taxonomy): Eukaryota > Metazoa > Arthropoda > Arachnida > Araneae > Araneidae > Caerostris > Caerostris darwini. The sequence continues at coordinate 63,011 of BPLQ01003393.1, forward strand.
AAGAACTGCGAAATAAACATCATATCAAGATGATTATTTTGGCAACATTAAAATAATTTCAACCATTTTCATATCAAAAGATTATGTATCATTCTCATGGCTTTGACAAATCTCATTCCATTTAATACCTGGAAATTATTATCATTATGTCACAAAATCTTCCCTTTGCAATTGGTAATCTGTCCTTTTCTGCAGAAGTAATGCCATTAATTGGCGATTTGATTAAAGACGTTCTCAACACACAAAAGACCGGCAGTCCGAAAATTAATTTTTCAGCCGAATCAATAAAGCAGATGCAATCAGGCCATTAATTAAGTTCTGAATTTCGAGAAATGAAACAATTAAGATGTCAGAAATTATTATTTTTATTATCACTTGTCGACTTTGAGTTTGAGTTTCTTTGGATTTGAATAAATTGGAGAACTATGGATAGTTCTCTCTCTTTCATCGTCTGCTTAATCTCATTAATATTTCGAATTGTTTTGCAAGGAATTTGGATAAAGATGCTTCATGTGAGAAAGTTTCACTATTTTGTGAAAAATGGTTCGAAAACTTCTTAATTTTATAAAAGCCACAATTCAATTTGTTTACATGAAATTGCTGGAAGAGATTTTGTAAAAATGCGAATAACTTATTGCGAAACTGTTATTGTTTAGCTCTTATAATGAAAAGGTCTCAAAACATTAATTGAATATGGTGAATACTGTTATGTCAGAAAAAAAAATAATTTAAGGTACTTCAGTTCTGAATGAAAATATAATATTTTATTAAATCATTGATAAATCATTAATGCTGTTAATAATGTTAATAAATGTTTTAATAAAAAGTTATTAAAAAAATTTAAAATATCACTGTTTTAATTAGATGGTTGCGAGATAAAATCTGTTTTTTCCCCTAACTTTATAACTTTTTTGGGTAACTTTAAGAAGGAGCATTTGTTTTTATTTCAGATAAATATTTCCTTTTGATGAACGATGAATATTTGAAATTTTGATAATGATGAATATTTGAAATTTTGATAATGATGAATATTGGAAATTTTGATAATGATGAATATTTGAAATTTTGATAATGATGAATATTGGAAATTTTGATGAATGATGAATATTGGAAATTTTGATAATGATGAATATTGGAAATTTTGATGAATGATGAATATTTGAAATTTTGATAATGATGAATATTTGAAATTTTGATAATGATGAATATTGGAAATTTTGATAATGATGAATATTTGAAATTTTGATAATGATGAATATTTGAAATTTTGATAATGATGAATATTGGAAATTTTGATAATGATGAATATTGGAAATTTTGATGAATGATGAATATTGGAAATTTTGATAATGATGAATATTGGAAATTTTGATGAATGATGAATATTGGAAATTTTGATAATAATGATGAATATTGGAAATTTTGATGAATGATGAATATTGGAAATTTTGATGAATGATGAATATTTGAAATTTTGATAATGATGAATATTGGAAATTTTGATAATGATGAATATTGGAAATTTTGATAATGATGAATATTGGAAATTTTGATGAATGATGAATATTGGAAATTTTGATAATGATGAATATTGGAAATTTTGATAATGATGAATATTGGAAATTTTGATGAATGATGAATATTGGAAATTTTGATGAATGATGAATATTGGAAATTTTGATGAATGATGAATATTGGAAATTTTGATAATGATGAATATTGGAAATTTTGATGAATGATGAATATTGGAAATTTTGATGAATGATGAATATTTGAAATTTTGATAATGATGAATATTGGAAATTTTGATAATGATGAATATTGGAAATTTTGATAATGATGAATATTGGAAATTTTGATGAATGATGAATATTGGAAATTTTGATAATGATGAATATTGGAAATTTTGATAATGATGAATATTGGAAATTTTGATGAATGATGAATATTTTGCAAAATTAAATTTTTAACCGAATCAATAAATCATATGCAGTCAGGCCATTAATTAAGTTCTGAATTTCGGGAAATGAAACATTTCAGAATATCAGAAAACATTTTTTTTGTCATCATTCGTCCACTTCGAGTTTGAGTTTCTTTGGATGAGATTAAATTGGATAACTATGCAGAGTCTCTCTCCCTCTCTCATCTTTTGCTTAATCTCATTAATATTTCGAATTGTTTTAAAAGGAAATTGGATAAGGAGGCTTCCTGTGAGAAAGTTTTAACTATTTTGTGGAAAATGGATTCGAAGAAACTTCTTAATTTTATAAAAGCCACAATTCAATTTGTTCACATGAAATTGGTGGAAGAGATTTTGAGGAGATTTTGTAAAAATGCGAATCACTTACTTTGAAACTGTTATTGTTTAATTGCTATAATGAAAAGGGTTCAAAACATTAATTAAAAATGTTGAATAGTTTGGTTTAAGAAAAAAAAAATGTCTTTCGATATTAAGTTTTGCAAGAAAATAAAAGATTAATTAAATTATTGATAAATATTTGACGTTTTTTAAAGACATTAAAAATAAACCTTAAAAATATCAATGTTTAAAATAAATGGTTTTATATGAAAATTCGTTTTTTTTGCTCTAATTTTATAGCTTATTTGAGTAGCTTTAAGAAGGTGCATTTGTTTTTATTTGCTATGAATATTTATGAATTTTCAATAAATTTAACATTTGATTAAAAGCCATAATGTCAATAACCTACAGTTTTTTATTTAAATTTTTTAAAATTATATTGATAAATTATGCTTTATTATTTGAATATTATTTTTCGAGATTAACATTATGTTTTTAAATTCATTTTATAATTTATGTTTCTGAAAATGGCCACATATATAATGTGCGGTTTATTTATATGTTGCTTGTTTCGTATGTAGTAAATCATTAAATATACTTCAAAAAATAATTTATTATTCGTGAAAACTGACCAAAATTCATGTTTCAAATTAAAATTTTATTGACACACACTGTCAGAATTCCATTTTTATTAAAACTGTATTAACCCACACTGTTATAATTCTATATTTATTAAAATTTTGCACATCATAATTTAAGAATACTAATCATAAAATAGTTCGTAGACTATAATTCTTTTAAAATTTAAATAAATGATTAATGATTTTTTTTTTTAAAAAATGAGTTACTTTTTACTTTGTTAACGGACGAAAGAATTTAAGAAAAACCATAATTAGCTAAAATTGTTTTCACAATTATTTCTAAGAGTTATTCGTAGATAATAGTCAATCTCAAACTATGTAGTGCCTTCATCAGGTATTAAAGTTCTTAATACCCTTATTAATGTAATTATATAATATCCTTATTTAAGGTTATTATGCTTAATATTCGGGCCTGAATGGCGGAGTAGCTAGCGCTATGGCGCTTGTTGCTACAGGCTTCGCGTTCGAGCCCCGGTGGTGCCATGGATGTTTGTAAGGATTTGGAATCTGCTTTTAGCTGTAGGTCCTCGTCTAATATGACCTGTTGGGCGTAAGATTGACAACCTAAATCGTAAAACAATAACATCTCATGTCTCGAAATCTGCCATTAGGCAGACTGGCCCACCATGGGGCTGTTGCTCCAATGATGATGATTATTATTATTCCTTGTAAGTGGTAAAATTCCCAAATATTTTAATAAATATCACCATTCATAAAAAATCTAAATTTAAAATAAAAATTTTGAATTTTTTTATTTGTTGGTTCAAAATAAGCGAAAAGAATAGGTTAATTTTAAGGCATTTGCAATAAAAAATAGGAAAAATTCAAATTGAATTAAAATATTTAAAATTATATATATCGTATATTTTCACATCTAAACCGATCCGTGTAAATCCTAAAGTGCCTTTCTTCTTCAAAAATTTATTCGAAGTTCAAAACTCGTATAAAAACTGAAATAAAAAAAACATTTTGTGTATGCAGAGGATACAAATTCTAATACGGAAAGGATTTAAAGCGATGATGATATGCATCCAGACATTCCAATGAGTGAACGTGATTTGAAAACTCGAATATTATGATTCATGATTTGAAAGTTTCATATGACATTTGTTTTTCCTTTTTGAATAAAGGTGGTTTTCAAAAAAAGCAAAAAATTAAGTTAAACTATCATTATCATCTACTACTGTGTCCAAAAAGTAAGACCAGTTTTCAATTTAAATTTCCCGGGCATATGGTATTTATTTTTTTTTTTCTTTTTTAAGTTGTTGGCCCAGTCCCTGACATCTGTGTGAAATTTGACGTCAAAAGTGCCAACAACCTAAAAAAGAAATACAATATGGCCGGGAAATTTGAATTAAAAACTGGTCTTACTTTTTGGACACAGTAGTATACTATAAATACTATATTATTATCTATTACTACCTAGCTATTATTTAGTTATCACAAAACGTCTTTGTATGTCCAGAAAATTGTAAATATTTTAATTAAAGTGTCTGGATTTACTATATAAATATTTCCAGTCGACAATTTAAATTATTATGATTGAAATCTGCGAGAATCATTTCATTCCTTAAAGCAATATTTAAAACTCCTTTTGGAAATTCATTCTTATTTAGAACGCCACGTTTGTTGATGGCTTAAAATTTAATAAAGATATCAAACTATTTTGACAAGGAAATCGAAGACTTCGATTCTAAAATTAAATTGAGAAATGAGATACTGACATTGCAATCATTTATGAAATAAAATTAAAGTAGGGAATTTTTGCTGCTTCATTTTAAGTGATTTTCTGTGAACTAATTCAGAAGTTTTTGATTTCCTTAAAACAAAAACTCAATTTCTATTTTTCATACATTTACAGATATTTAAAGAAATGAATGGCTATAAAATATTTCCAAAAAGATTGTTGAAAAAAAAGTAAAACGAAATTTTAAATTGTTATTTATTAAATTATTATTTAATTTTTTAATTTTTATATTCTTTGTGGAAAAGGAATCTTATTTCAATTCCCATATTTTGAGAGAACTTTGAAGTAAAAAAATTGAAGGGTTATAATATCGTTTCTAAATATTTAATTATTTATATATTTGTTAAAATTGTTAATAATTTTACATTATTTATTTACCAAAATATATCTATTAAAGAAACTTAAAGCTTTGTTTTATGTGAATATTAAAAAAAAGATAAGCACAATTAAAAATACTTTTATTTTCACAAATTGAGAAAAGTTTTGAATGATATAGAAACAAAAGGGTTTTACTTGAATTTAAGTACTCAATTTTTTATTTATTTATTTTTTTTATTTTTTTTTTTGCAAAAAATATATGTGATATTAAATGATCAATGCGAATTTGTTTTTTCACGTACACAAATGAATTGTGATTCAACTGTCATGAGACAAACTTAGCCTTATAACTTCCGCAGTTCTTCTTCAAAGTACTTAATCCGATTACAATGGATCGGAACTCTTTATCTTCCTTTAAAATATTGATACAATAAAGTAAATGATTCACGACTTTTCATTTATCTGCAAAATATACTTGACTTTTAACTACACTACACTTGCCTCTGGGCACACAATGCCTCTGGGCTTACTACTTATATACATATAATACTTTAAATAAATACACATAATATAAACCATATTTTAATTATAATAAATAATTAATATTATTTGCAATTGTTTCTACAATAGTTATTAAATAGTTCAACAATTTAATATTTGATGTAAAATATGAATTGGTGTTTACAATTTTCATATAACATTTTACAATAATATATTTTTGACATCATAAAACATTTTATGTCCATGATCAAAAATACTTTATTTATGGTTAAGAGGCTAAAAGACTACGTAAGAAACTTATTAAAGTGTACACGTATATAAAACCCTTTAATGAAGTTGGTTTATATTCTTTTGATTCATTATAACACAAAACCATTTTTTTGTTTGAAATAATTCCTCTCTTATAATTTTTGACAAGATTTTCATTTGCTTGAACTTCAGTGGACTTGGGTTCCCGAGATGACTAAATTGGTACTTGCGCCGCATTTGCGTGTAGTATGGGAGAAAGCTAGATACACTCTCAGCAGACAGTTTGACTGTAGATGCCAGACGCTTTGCAAATACGCAATCTTGTCTAATCATTTCTGAAAGTGCTAACTGTAATGTTGACTGCCAGTGATTAAAAGATTTTGAAAAAGATAATTTTTTATAGAAGTTTATAAAAAAATCTAATATAAATATATATATATATCTTTTAAATTAACGCGATAAATATTTATAACAGAAGAACGTCGTGTTAATATGAAACATAATGGCATTTAATGAATAATATAATTTTTAAGTAGTTATGCTGTTCGATAATTTGTTTTATAGAATAGCATTTGCATTTTTTTAATTTACCATTTTTACCAATTTATCATTGATTTGTTTGTTACTTACTTTAGTAAGCCTCGCGTATTACAAAGTAATACATGACGACTAACAACTTACCTACGACTGCTTATACAAGGCTTACAAAAGTAAGTAACAAACAAATTGATTTGTTATTGATCTGTGTGTTGCATACTTTAAGTGTCGTGTATTATAAAGTAATACAATACGACTTACGACTTACATACGGTAGCTTAAAAAAGCTTCCAGCATAATTATATAAAATTATTATTATTAATTAATTATAATAATTATAAAATTATTATATTAAAATAATTGTTATAGTTATACAGTTATATTATTCCTGAAATTTCATTATGTTTCATATTTACAAAGATTTTCTTCTAGTATAAAAGTAGTAAATATTTAATGAAAGATATAATTAAGAAAATGTATTTTACAGAAGAATAAGCATTTTAAGCGAACGAAATTGAGGAACCTCCATATCAAATAATAAAACTAGTTTCCCATTAATAGCATGTACTGTGTTCGTTAATGCAAGAAATGGTGGAGTGAAAAAAATGGTTAATAAAAGTAATTACAAATGTTGGGCTCTCGTTTCATTAAGCAAAAGATGAAATTATTCTGATTTATAACTTCTCGGAAACTTGTTTTCGCATTAAGAAATTTTGAATAAAAGTAATTAAAAGTTTCTCCGGAACTTTGCACGCGCAGCTTAAAAACTGCCATTTTGGATTTTTAAAAGCATGTTGAGAGTCTTTACGATTCTCATTAAAATATGAGGGATTCCTTCGCATAGCTTACTTCCTACGGGTGAGATGTCATTAAAAAAGGATCACAGGTACATTCGCACGCTTTATGATGTTGCATTGATTACCTACCATGGAAACTTTGCGATATGCATGTTGTTGGAAACGAAGAGGATTGTTCTTCAGACATGAAACAGGTGAAGTATGTGATAAATATGGAAATTATTTATAGAGTGATGACGACATTAATGTGCTGAAACAGTTTTAATGAAAATAAAATTTGTTTAAAACTGTTTTTCAGATATTATCACAATTCGTAGAAATAATTCTCACATTTATTTTAAGAGTAAAGTTAATACTTCATTAAATTAATTCCTTTGATTCAGAGTTTGATTTTAGGACAAAACATTACTTAAAAATAAAGAAGAAGTTGAAACCTGCAATATATTAAAATATAAGGAATACTAAAAAGTGCGAATAATGTCCAATAACTACAGTAATATAAGTTATTCTAATATAATTTATTATTAAGTAAAATTTCAGTAAGATTAACATAGAACAGCTAGCAATGACGAATTCAAACTAAACATTTAGGGTAATTAATACTTAAACTACAGTTACAACCATAGTTACAGGTAAAGCTGAAAGACTTTGATTTTGTATTCACATAGTAGTTTCTTAATTGATACAGTATTACATAAATTTAATGTTAGACTGTGGAAAAAAGAGAAGCTGTTTCATTTCCTTCTATGAACGTTGGATTTAATTAGATTGCTCAGTACTTACTCAAAACAAATGGTGACACCCAAACTTCTCTTTCAATATAATTTAGGCTCTGGAAACTGAGAATCTATTTCCTTTTGTTCTAGGAATGCTGGAGTCAGGTAGATTTCTGAAACACTTACAAAGAGCTAATATTGGCTTATGATGGTTGCTAGTTTCGGAGTATAAATCCTGTTTCGATTGATGGTCCAGACAATGCGTGGCGGGAATTTGGGAATTTAAAGACATGATGAGGAGTAAGATCGATATCAGGGCAGTTGCCACATTTTACTAAAACATACAAAATGTACTTAGAGACTGAATTGACATGTTGAGGCATGAAAATCAAAAAAACCCTACTTTTGTAAGCCTCGTGTATTGCAAAGTAACTCATACTTTACATACGACAGCTTACACACGAAGCTTACAAAAGTAAGTATCAAACAGATCAATAACAAAACAATAAAAACATCAAATAAATGGTAAATTTTATAATGCAAATGTTATTCTATAAAACACATTATCGATCAGCATAATTATGCAAAACTTATATTAATCGTTAATTTTATGCTTTATATTAACACGATTTACGTCTATTGTAAAAGTAGTAAATATTTAATGAAATAAATAATAATGAAAGTGTATTTGACAGAAGAATAAGCATTTTAAGAACACGGTATTGAAAATTCTCCACATCGAGTAAGAAAATTAGTTTCCACATTAACAGCATGTACTATATTCGTTAATGCAGGAAATGGTGGAGTGAAAAAATGGTTAATAAAAGTAATTACAAATGTTGGGCTCTCGTTTCATTAAGCAAAAGATGAAATTATTCTGATTTGTAACTTCTCGGAAACTTGTTTTCGCATTAAGAAATTTTGAATAAAAGTAATTAAAAGTTTCTCCCCGAACTTTGCACGCTTAGCTTAAAAATTGCCATCTTGGATTTTTAAAAGCATGTTGAGAGTGTTTACGATTCTCATTAAAATATGAGGGATTCCATCGCATAGCTATGCTTCAGTGGGAGAGACGACATTAAAAAAGATTCACAGGTAAAATCGCGCACTTCATGATGTCGCGTTGATTACCTACCATAAAAGGCTTTGCGTTATGCATGTTGATGGAAACGTAGAGGATTGTTCTTCAAACTTTAAACAAGCAAGTAGGTGATGAATATGGAAATTATTTATAGAGTGATGCCGAAATTAATGTATGGAAAAATGCTTTAAGAAAATAAAGTATGTTTAAAACTATTTTCCACATATTATCACAATTCCTGGAAATAAATCACACATTTTGTTAAAGAGTAAATTTAATACTTAATTAAATTAATTCCCTTGATTTAGAGTTTGATTTTAGGACAGAACATTACATAAAAACAAAATGGAAATGAAGTGTACAAGATAGAAAAATGTAAGAAATCCTAAAAATTGCAAATAGCTTCCAGTAACCACAGTAATATAAGTTACTGTAATATGATTTGTTATTAGGTGGAACGTTCAGTAAGATTAACCTAGAACAAGGCGCAAGGGTGAATTTAAACTAAACATTTAGGGTAATTAATACTTAAACTACAGTTACAACCATAGTTACAAGTAAAGCTGAAATACTTTGATTTTTTAGAAGGGTACTTAATACTTAAATTTAGTAGTAATTTCCTGGTTGATACAGTAATACTTAAATTTAATGTTAAATTCCGAAAAAATGAGTTTATTACTGTTTCCTTTCATTTTAGGAATGTTGAAGTCAACTAGATTGCTCAACTCCTTTCACAGAACTAATGTTGAAACACAATCTTGTTTTTCAATTAAATTTAGGCTCTAATATCTCTATTAAAAGGCTTGAGCGAAGAGAGAAAGCGAATTATTCGCTGTCATTATTTTTAAAAGCGAATAAATTATTACAGGGTGGTTAGTATCTAAAGACAAATTTCCATGCTGAAACATTTTAATCGTGCCCATATGATTGCTGTTTGGGTTACAAACAATCAATCATTACTGAGTTTAAGGCTATTACTTCCATTTTAAAAAAATTTCTGCCACTATTAATTTTATTTTCTTTATCGGTCCACCATACACCCTGAGATAGGAACTGATTTTACTATTGAGTAATAAGACTTAAGCAATAGCCTTAAGTGAATTTATTCTCTGTCACTAATTCGAAAAGCGTGTAAGTGCACTAATTCGACAAACCTACTCCGTAAAAAAGTGAGCGTCAAGTAGCCAAGTCAGACTTCTACCTAGAGGTGCTCCATCACAACAGAAGCTGATCCCCTTTCCCTCCTTCCATGAGTTCGTATGTTTTCATGCACGTGGTCTAGATGTCTACAAGTAAGGTAAGGAACAACAACAACAGGGCATCGACAATCGGGCTTGCACGTTTTTGCATTTTCTTCCATAACATGTAAAAAGTCCGATAAAATATCTAAAAGTCTCCCTAAAAACAATTTATTCATCCCGAGAATTGGAAAGAAGAGAGTAATTTTAACGATTCCTTCATGCAGCAGATCGAAAAATGTTTAAAAATAAAGAGAATAAATTTATATGACAAAATACGAGTTTTAAAAAATGATTAAAAAAAAATTGTATAAAATAGTTTTTAATAACCTACAAAAATGCTTGAAACGCTATCATGAAAAATTCATTTGCTTATTAAGCAAAAACATTTAATATGTTGCATTACATTTTACACAAGGGAACGGCGAACGATAAACTAATATCTAAATAAATAACAGGTACACACATAAAATATTCCTTTCATTCAGTAACAGCGAATGTAAAAATACTTAACGAAAAAAAAAATCGTTTTTACTGTCACTGATCTATTGAAAAGAGATGTCTTTAAAAAATTTTAGAACTTATTTTCCCCATTATAATGTTTTTTTATTATTTCAAAGTACATAAAAGTGTAATCTTCTTATCTAAGTGCCAATTATGAGACTTTATAACGCCGAAAAGCCCCATTGAGAGTTATAGAATAAGCTTTTTTATACAACCCTCAAACATTTTTTTTTTATATTTTCATTAATGCTATTCACAGACAAAACTTATTTTTTTTGTAACTTATAGATTTTTGAAAGTTAATTGTATATTTGAATGCAGTTTAAAATTATGTTAAAAAAAACGAACTTGAAAATATGTTTCATTTGAAAAAAAATTAAAATTGAAAAATAAAAATTCAGATTAAGGTAAAACATATGAAAAATAAATTAACTGTAATAAATTAAAAATAAATTGAAATTTGTAATCTGCTTTGATGCGATTTAAAAAAACATTTCCTATAAACAATGTTATTTCAATATTTGTTTTACATAATTAAATTTATTGCAAATTTTTGCCTTTTACAATTCTGTTATACAACTGGAATAGTATTATTTGTGATTTATTTCAGTTTTAAATAATCATGAAAAATCCTTCTATTTTTTTCTATTCATCATCTTTTATTTTGTATGAAAGAAAATTACATAGTCTCTAACAAATGCCAAGGGGATTTTTTTTGTCAATAACTTCTGGTTACTTAACAAATTATATTCATAAAAACATAACTATTTTTTTCACATTTAGTTCAAAATTAATCTTCTAATGTATGAAAGGTATAATTCTGTATACTCTGTGTATTTGTTTAAAAATATTCAAAAATATTTAATGATCTAATAATTTCTATCTGTGTTTTTTTCACTTATGAGATTTATTTTAATTTTTTAAAATTAATATAAATTACATATTTTCAGATGTAGGTGATTTATAGAAATTATTATTATGAGGATGATTACGAACATCAATATACATTTTGAATTATTTTAAAAATTAATCCATTTCACTGACAACCTCTGCATGCAATGTTTTTACATAACATTTAAGCAGTTAAAATCCAATTATCAAACATATTTATCATTTATGTAAAATATATATTTTAAATCAAATTAATTACTTTTTGTGTTATGTTTTACTTTTATTCTGCTGTTGAGGTTTTCTACTGACAGGCATTTAAATTGAATCCATTCTGGAATGGTAGACATGAAAAATATGAAACATTGTCTAGAGACCATAGCAGAGAATTTGCATCTACGTTGTGCCACTAGAATTTAGACTCTTTTAAGGTGAATCCCTTTCTCTTCAAAATCAACGCAGTACTAAATATAATTTATAGGCTTTTAGATTTATTGTGCCTATTCTAGACATACACAAAGAAAAGTTTACGTTCATCTGATACGTGGGATTCCGAAAATGGTCTCTGTTTCGAAACTCAATGCATTATCCACCATATCTCTCCAAAGACTTTAAATGTTTGTCGTGGTAAATTTAATAAATTCTTTTAACCATCTTTAAGAACTTGTATAATTATATGCTGGTATATTGTGCATATAACCTTTGGCCAACAGATTTGTCGTGCTGATACTAGGCATATACAAAAATATTTATATTCATCTTTCTTAGTTTCGAAATTTAATAAATTTCACTACACGCGAAGACTTTTTAGAACATTTAAATTTTTCCTGGACTATCTAAGGTACATTTTTAACCACGTATAACATGTTGCGTAATATATAGCTTGCATCGGCCAACAGATTTATCCTGCTTCCACGTCAATTATGAATAAAAAAATTTTAGATTTATGTTTACTTGTTAAGTATCTAACAGTGTTCTTTAAGTTTCTGAGCTCAATTTGCTTTACACCAAGATTCTCCGAACCCTTAATATTTGTACTTCAAATCTAAGGAACCTTTTGAATCCTCTACTAACAATTCGCTATGTGGCTATATTTCGGGTTATTTAGCATCCAATTAGTTTACTGTCTGAATAGGAGCCCAATATATTTAGTTAACTTCTGATAATTTACAGTCAAAGGGAATTGAAGACAGAAATATGACTTAAAGATAGTTATAAAATTTATTAGAATAGTTATGATCATATATTATAAGAATCATACTTATCAATATTCATATCCCAATCCAGGGAGGATTATAGGTAAATAAAAAAAATGGCTTTTCGGTTTTCGAGTAAATATTTATCTTATATTGTTTGATAATTCAATTTTGATGAAGTGTAACAATATTTGAAAGACAAGAACTATCGCACGTGAATTCTTCTAAGTTTTTGACATTTATGGGGAAAGAAGGGCCTTAGTGGGAATGCCAACCTTAAATTAATTGTAATAAGTTAAATTTTTGTTTCTGGTTTTATTTTTGTTTTCGAAATGTGAAAATGATTTTTTATAAATTAATGACTAATCGTAAAACTTTTTTAAAATATCATTAAATATGTTCGAGAAAGTTACGAACTGTATATATATTTACCTAAGAACGAAATTTAAAAAAAAAAAACTTTTTTTTTAGTCTCTAAGTGATGTTCAGTTAGAATTATTTTTGTTTAACTTGAACTGTAATTAAAAAGTTCGAAGTTCTTTACTTTAGAAGTAAACAGTTAGAGAATCTTTAACCTTTTACTCGGTACTGTATTATTATTTAGATTTTATACAATTTAGGAAAATTATGAAAACTGTCTTATGTTCTGTTAGACGTTTTAGGTGGGATTTTGTTATAGAACGAATCTGGTGAATAAAAAACAAAAGCTTCCACTATTAGGATTTTGAAATACTTATTTATGTAGTAATTGTTACTAAAATTATGAAAAAGGTAAAAAAAAAATAAAGAAAATTCTTATAAAATAATCTGAAATAATCTTTGTCCAGTGATTTTTTTTTATTAGAATCTATTTGGTTATAAACTACAGTGCATAAAATTGTTCGAAGTCGTTTATTTTAGATGTGACAAATAGAAAACAGTGTTGCAGTCCTATACTATTATTTAGATTTTATACAATTTTGGAATATTATGAATATTTTATTATGTTCTATTAGAAGGTTTAGGTGCGATTTTAACATAGAACATATCTAAAAAATGAAAAATACCTCCACCTTCGTTGTTGAAATTGTTACTACGAATACAAAAATCTCAATAAGAGCAAAAAATTGTCTTCTTAGTTTGCTAAGTGATTTTTTATTGGAATCTTTCTAGTTATAAACTACAGTTTACTAAAACTGTTCGAATAAATTTATTTTGGATGTTACAAATAGGAAGCAGTTATGTTTTAACTCTTTATGCAATGTGACATTATTATTTATATGTTATACAATTTAGGAAAATTAAGAACTTTTTTTTATGTTCTTTTAGGTTTTATTATTTTTTTTTATGTGCTTTTATGTTAGTTTTAGATGTTATTTTATTATAGAACGTAACTGGTGAATAGAAAACAAAAGCTTCCACTATAATGAATTTTGAAATACTTATCTTTGTAGTAATTGTTACTAAAACTATGAAAAAAAAAATCTAATAAAATTATCTGAAATAATTTTTAATTATTATTTAATTTTTTTTGTCAGAATCTATTTGGTTATAACCTAAAGTGCGCTAATTTAGATGTTTCAAATAGAAAACAGTTATGATTTAACGCGTTATTATTATCAATATAATTAATTGCTATCATTATATGTTAAATAACAATATAGATATTTGTTATTTAGATTTTATACAAATTATGAAAATTCTGGAGATTGTTTTATGTTCTGTTAGAAGGTTTAGGTGTGATTTTATTGTAGAACGAGACTGGTGAATAAATACGTGAATAAACTGGTGAATAACTGGTGAATAAACTGGTGAACCCGATAAATAAAAAAGACCTCCCACCTTTGTTACTTATTTCTTCAGAAATTGTTACTGCGACTACAAAAAGAAGCCACTGCTAGAGCAAAAAATATATTCTCAGTTTGCTAAGTGATTTTTTATTGGAATCATTTTAGTTACAACCTATGGTACCATAAAAATGTTAGACGCCCACAGATTTGGCACAATAATATACTTCTATACAATTTTTGAAGAAGAGAAAATAATGAAGCCATAATTCCCGCTTTTAAGGACCATGTTATACAAAAAATATATTCACTTTGGTTAATTAAAAAAATCTCTATAGAGATTGTTACTTCAACTATAAATAAAAAATAAAAAAAAAATATTAATCATTGTTTGCTAAGTGATTTTTTTAATCTGTTCTAGTTATAACCACAGTGCCATAAAACAGTTCGAAGTCGATTATTTTAGATGCTACAAAAAGAAAACAGTTATAACAGTCGTATATTGCTAATTAGATTTTATAGAATTTAGGAAAATTGGGAAGATTATTTTATATTCTGTTAGAATTTTTAGATGTGATTTTAATGTAGAAAGAATGTGATGAATAAATAAAAAAACTACCACCTTTCGCACTTATTTCCTCAGAAATTGTTAGTACGACAATAAGCAGAAAAAAAGCCACTACAAGAGCAAGAAAATATGTTCTTAGTTTGCTAAGTGATTTTTTATTAGAATCATTTTAGTTACAACCTATAGTACCATAAAAATGTTAGAAGCACATAGATTTGGCACAATGATATACTTCTATACAATTCTGAGGAAGAGAAAATAATAAAGCCATAATTCCTGCTTTTAAAGACCACGTTATAGGTTTGATAAGTTTTTATGGGCTCCGTCGAGATTTTTGCAACATAATGTAATTCTACACGAAGCGCAATCTATAAGGACATTTTCAGGTTTTACGTCTCTTCTTATAACTAAGTGCTATAGAGGGTCGTAAAAGTATGATAAAAATTGTCTTATTCTTACATTCCAGTACAGAAAAAATTAGTAAGAATTTTTGCAAACATTTTACAACTGAAATAATTTAATAGTTGGCATGATGTACATGAATTAACATTATTGAAATAAAACTGACTAGGGGAAAATTGGTGTCAACGGGTTATAATATAGAAATTTAAACTACGTTTTATTTGTAAATGAAATTCAGATTTATTAATTATGTCAAATTTATTTTTATAAAATTTATTTAAAATTCTGTTTTTTAAAATTCATATTTATTAATTATGTCAAACTTATTTTTTAAAATTCAGATTTATTAATTATGTATAACTTAAATTTATAAAATTTAATTTAAATTTTGTTTTTTAAAATTCATATTTATTAATTATGTCAAATTTATTTTTTAAAATTCAGATTTATTAATTATGTAAAACTTATATTTATAAAATTTATTTTTTTTTTTTTTTAAATGAGGCTTATTAATTATGTAGAAAAAAATTTTTTCAATAAATTTCATGAAATTAATTAATTTTTTCAACCATTTTACTTTGAACTTTACTAATTGATTTCATTAAAAATATATTGAGTTTTATTTATAAATATTCTTAAAAATGTTGCAGTTTTAGTAAAAATACGTTCTGTACTAAATTAGCTTCGTTAAATGTTATTTTTTAGGTTTTGCGAAATGATTTCAGTAAAAATAATCTGTGCAGATTTTTATTTCACCAAATATTATTTATATCCGTTATATAAAATTTGATTGGAATAGATTTAAGAAAAGTTTCCATTCACCAAATTAGTTTTGTTTAAAAGTAACTTCACATAATGATGTTAAAATCGCTAAAATAACAATGCTAACACCAGATTTTTCAGAATTAAATTAGATTTGTTAAACAGTAGTTATAATGTAAGACAATTAATTGTGTTTGATAAAGTATTCTCATTCATTGATTTATTTTTTTGTCTAATGCAGCTTGCAATACAGAGACAGTTATATTTATGCCGTAAGCGAAGGCTGTGCCACTTACTCAGTTAGCACTACACAAGGGGCACGTATAGCTTGAAAATATAGTACAGGCGCAAGTAACGTTACTCTCTATGATCCTATTAGACCAGGACCCACGGTTCAAAGTGGATTCTGAAACTCTACAAACATCCATGTCACCTCCGAAACCTGTGGTACCGAGCGCCAGCCACTCAGTCATCAGATCCAAATTGAGTCATTTGTAAAATATTAGGCAAATTAAGATATTAATCATTTCCTGTATTTCAGTTAAAGGAAATTTGTTAACTGTATCCTGAACTTGTGTTTAATCACCAATGTCCTGCAGTACGGGACGGATATCCCCTGAGTAATCTACTCATGGATGACAGGAAAGGGAGCAGCTTCTGCTGTGATGGAGCACCCGTTGGTAGAAAGGCTCCGTGTCGCTGGAGAAACAGGAGAACCCTTGCAAAGAGGGTTTCGTGGGAATTACGCCGCATATCGTACAGGAAAAAAACCGTAAAAATTCCCACCAGGTAGTCCGACTAACGAAGCAAGATGCTGAACATCACAAATGCGATCGTTTTTTGACTGAGTGTCTACAGTAAAGCTACCAGCGGATTGAACCTCAACCCTAATGCTCACCAGCGGTGCACATTGCCAGTAGGTCCCGATTCAGACATAATCATTTTGTTCCACAATATTTGCTTAAAAACTATTTTGACATCTTTTTCAATTTGTCCATTAACTTTACTTTCTTTTTTAAGATGTTCGCATAATATTAAAAAAATTAAAGTAATAATAATATCAATATATTAAAGGCAGTTGTATATCTAGAACTTTTACCACTTGAACTGTAACCGTACATCGATGTAGGAATTTTTCCCTCGCACTTCATTGTTGATAGTTACCCTTGCTAGATACGGGGTTATGTGTCCGCAATTTCTATTATTATTTTTATGTATGTATATCATCATTGTAATACATCCAATAAAAGTATGAAAGAAATATTTGAATGGTCTGACTACATTCTAAACTTTTTGATATCTCATCTACAGTTCATTGGACTAAAAAAGTAACAGAAATTTTGTACGAAATTTTCTAGTTTAGCGAATTGTTTGGTGAGGTATGTCACTACGACTGTCGTGTTTCTTTCTATCGGTGGTTCAGTTTTTCTGGTTAGCCGCAGCTTCCTGATGGTCCGAGAAGTATTGATAATTCCATACAAACATTTATGGAATCTTCATTTATTTACAAGCAATATTTACAAAGATATACAAGGTTCAGGGTAACATCTCAAAGGAAAAAGCTAAACTGGAAGAAAAATGTTCTTTTTAGAATAAAACAACTCGTTTCCTCAGCAACTTCTGGTCTCCACGGCAACAGCCCGTTTCTACAGCAACCAACAGCCCGTTTCCTCGGCAACAGCGCAATTCTGATTCTGTTCCAAACGATTTCTGTAAAACTACCACGTGACGCTGCTTGGCGCGAACTAAAGCATGAAAATTCCAACACGGTAAAAACAGTATTAATTATATATTTTTTTACCATGCACAAAAAGAGGAGAGTTCATTTTTTTATGACGTCCAAAGTGTTCCGAAGGATCTTGTACAGTTTTAAAATCGGTCAGTGACGAGTGGGCACGATACATCGAGTAGGTACCAAAGGCTTTTGGTTCTTCCTATGACTAATATTCGTCGCAACTATTGGTTTCCAATTGGCCTCTTTCCAAATTTAGGTTGCACATTTAGTTATACTCCCACTATACATCTGTGTATATTGGGTGAGGGTGAATCTGTCATCAATCTTTCTGGTGAAAATATGTCCTCAAAAATATACTGCATATTAGAAGCATCAGTAACATAATTTCAGGAAAAATTAAATTGTTTCATCACAATGTATAATTTTTATTAACGAGTCAATAAACATTTATTAGCCATAGTGTTACATAGGATTAAAATAATGAATCGATTTTATTGCTATATAAAGCGACTTTCATTTTAAAGAGACTTTTTTTTTTTTTTTTTCATTTTATGACTTTCATTCGTCGTTGGACACTTCGAGTAAAAATCACCTTAAAATAAGTTTATCAAATAATAATAATAATAATAAAATATCCAGATTCAAGGCATTTATTTACAATATTAATTTATAAAAGTAATTTAACATATTTTATCAAAATTATTTTTTAAATATGCACAAGAGCAATTTTTCTTTTGCCAAACTGTGGTTCAATGATATCCTGGACAATTATTTTGTAAGTTTGATTCAATCTTGTTACCTTCATTGCAGTAGCTGCTTTAGAAAACTTTTAGATTCAGTAGATACTGGCACGAGGTCACGGATCAGCAGTCTTCTGGAAATCTACCATGTTTTCTACAATAGAAACATAAAGAATAAGGAAATATTTACCATTTAAAGTTTAACGAGTTGTATTATTAATTTTCCCTTACTGGATGGATTACAACAATGAAACGCATAGAATATTACACTTCTGCTACATAAATTACTTATGTCGTAAACATGTGATTGTTTTAACAGGGAAAAATATTATTTCCCCGCATATGGCCTATTTTTAAAATATACAAAGTGAGCCTAAACTTTCCATTTAAGATTCACTTTGACTGTCGCCCCAAAGTGTTCCTAGTGTCCTCTTGTATGATTTTTAAATGTAGTCTGATTTCCTCTAAAAGTTCAACTAGAAGGTAACTTTCTCTCCCTCTATACACTCAAGAAGTATCAGTTGTATACTGTGCAGAAAAAACGTTCTATGATCTGTTGTCCTAATGCAGCTGCCAATACATAGAGAGTAATTCTTTATGCCTTAAACAAGGGTTGCACCGCTGTTACTCATTTAACACTACCCAGGTGGCACGTGTAACTTAGAGACGCGAGTAATACTACCCCACGTTCTGTGATCTAAAAAAAAATGAAACATTTTTCTTACACATAGTATTCGAACTCCATTGTTCGAATTTTTTACATTTGCGACTCCTTTTAACTAGAAAAAAATCATTCATCCCAGACTATTTTTTATCATTAACCATGTTAATATCAATATTGGATTGATTCAATTAATAATGCACGGATAGAAATTTTTCATCTCAATACAAACGTATGAAGATTATAACTATTTATGGTTAAAATTAATCAATTTTATTAAGCTGTATCAATAACTTTATAGCTACATATTCAATTTATTAGTTAAAATGACGATATATTTCATTGAATGCAATACAATTTGTAATTTGTTTATAATTATTTGTCTAATTATCAGCTAGTACATTTTCTCTATATCAGACCTCCATAGACCACGAGCAGAGCTTGTGGCCCTCTAGTTCATAAATGCTTTCTACAGCATTATAGGCCTGGGCCTGAATGGCCGAGGGGTTAGCGCTCTGGCGCTCGGTACCACAGGTTTCGGACTCGAGTCCCGGTGGTGCCATGGATGTTTGTAGTGGTTCGGAATCCACTTTAAACCGTAGGTCCCGGTCCTAATAGGATCGTAGAGCGTTGCGGGGGCATTGTTACTCCGCGTCCGTATCTTCAAGTTACACGCGCCCCCTGGGTAATGCAAAGTGCGTAACGTCTGTGCAGTGCTTGCCTTAAGGCATTCAAGACCAAGCTGTCTAAGTGCTTGCCAGCTGCATTGGAACAAAAAAAAACATTATATACCTTCATCTTCTTTCCTTTCTATAATTACTCGCCATGACCTTAAACTTTTATCTTAATAAAGTAAGAAACCTGACGGTAGATAAAATCATGATGGATACAGGTGGAGTAACAGGAAATACGAGAGAAATGAGGTAGAGCACAAATAAAGTAACAAGTAATATTAAAAAAAAAATTTTTTTTTAAGTCAATTCCTATTTTTTTTTCACTATAATGCAGAAAATCCTTTATAAATAATTTTCATTCATCTTTTTCAAGTTTATCTGGCGCCATCTATTGGTAGATACATGCAAATTAAATCTAAAAAAATCTAAAATTAATTCATTAAATTTAATTACCGAATTAATATTTATAAAATCGGTATTAACATCCAGTGTCATTCATTGCAAGTTGAAAAAAAAAATGTATTTTGAACTTGAAGGGATGAATAAAAAGTATTTTATGAACGATTGAAAATTTGAATATATATATATAGGGAGAGTGTGAGCTAATAGAAGGAATTCAATAAAGCAGATTGAGCCTCACACAAAAGACAGCACACCCTTAGAGATTTGTCCATATTGTGCAATGGAATCCATATTGTACAACAACAATTTTGAAGGAACTCATTGAAAGTATGATTAGAGATTTTTCCCACGCTCCTCCCCAAGCTCAAGTGAAAGGACACTCCGGCCTTAAGATTTAGAGTTCCCCTCCCGGCACATACATGATTCAGCGTGGCTTGCTGGACTACTACTACTACTACTAATTTGGCATGTTGCGGAGTAAATATTTCAAAAAGTGTATGCTAGGCAAGAAATTAAAATTTAAGAATAATCAGTAACAGATTTGAAGTCCGATAACAATAACTTCTCACTGAATTAAATAATGAAATAATTTTACTAATCACAAAAAGAGCTTTGACTAAAAGTATCAGCTGTTAAATTATTATTACTGCTGTGACCAAAAAGTAAGACATTTATTTTTTTTTTCAAAAGATTTTTATTTATTTTTCCAAATTTATTTCATCGCCATCAAAGTAATTTGCTCCGGACACAATGCAATTATGCCAACTTTTTTTCCGACCATCAATGCATGCTAAAAAGTCATCGACAGGAATGGCCTTCAAAGCGCGCGCCGCTTCATGTTGAATCGTTTCAATCGACACGAAACGGTGTTTTCCGGAGTGATCTTTCAAGTTTAGAGAGTATCCAGAAGTCGCACAGTGTGATTACGGTGGTTGCGGAACGATATGGGTTTCATTTTTGGCGAAAAGGCCGCGAAGAATCAATGCAGTGTGAGATGGCGCATTCATTGATTTCGGTACCAATACAGATTCGACGCATTTGAGGCCCACATGGGAATTGTCCGATCCTTTTGAAATTCCAACATCATCAAGGTCTCTAATTGTTAATCGATGGCTTGCAAGCAGTAAATCTTTAATTTTTTGGACATGAGCTTCGTCGATTGAGGTTGAGGATCGACCAGAGGGCTCTTCGTCTTCAATGCGTTCTCTGCCTTCTTTGAACTGTTTATACCACTTCTAACCATTTCTTTCCGATATAGGAATTCTCACCGATTGCCTTCTGCAACATTCTAAACATTATCGCAAACAAAATTCAATGCAAGTTCTTGGCTCAATTAATTCAAAAATCGCCGGAATCATTTGTAGCGTGTCACAAAGCCAAGCGTAACTCAAACACTAATGAATAATGTGATGTCAAATTTCACACAGATGTCAAGGACAGTGCCAGCAACCTAAAAAAGAAAAAAAATTGAAAATTGATCTTGCTTTTTAGACACAGTAGTGCTATTAAGCTGCGTCCTCAAATGGGGAAGGGCAAGCGATGGAGATATTATTAAGTCATTTCCTTGCATTATATTAGCAAATGATAAAGATTGACTAATTTTTTAGTTTAGTATAATTTTTAACCATCTTATGAAAACTTGTAATTTATCTAAACCCTTTTCGCATTTGGATAATTAAAAAATATTCTCTAATCCTACCCATGAACTAAATAAAGAAATAATTTCACAAAAAAAGCCTTGACTAAAAGAATCAGTAGTTAAATTATTAATACTATTGCTCTGCTTATCCATATTGGTGTGTATATGCAACCGATGGAATTATTGTTAGGTTATTTCTTTGCAATATATTGGCCATGGATATAGAGTAATCAAATTTTTGGCCTGAAAAATATTCCCAGCGGAATGGCTATAAGTTATAATGCCATTAGTAGCAGTTGTGGTAATTTTGGACATGCTTTGAATTGGGCAACATGTCCGACTCCGACAAAGTTTTCCAGTTTCTCCTTCGTGGGGGACATTCTAATATTGTGTCGCTACTGAATATATTGAAAGATTTTCGAATTCTGGTGAAAGATTAAAACAGTTAACGTGCTCCAAATGTCAGAAAAAAAATTGCATTTAACCTTTTTTTGTTTTACTGAAGTTCATATCCTTTGCTAAATAGGATTTCTATCTACACATATTAATTTTAGCACTATGATGCTTACTACAAAACGCGTGTCACATTTTAAAAATGCTTGAAACATGTCGGGATTGTTACTAAACAAACTTGTCTTTGGTTGTTAATAAATGCTACGTTAAAAATGGGCAAATCTGTTTGGTCAACACTTATTTGGGAATAAATGTTTTTAGACAAAGATATCCCCCAAAACAAGATTAATAAAATACATTTAACAAATCACCAGTAAAAGCAAACAGGCAACAAATAAATGTAAACTGATTTCAAAAGATATACTAATGAATAGTAAAATATTCGAAAAACTACCAGCCTACCTTAGAATCAGCATTCATTAAAAAGTTTCTCTAATAATGGGACTTTGGTAGAGCACGAGAATGAGATATGAAATAATTTCAGACTAATTTTTTGATCTGATGGAATTAAAAGTGTAAATTTTCAAACTTGCCGTATGAGAAGTGCTGAATTTTTCATTTTTACCAAGTTGTTAAAAATATATTCTTATAGGCAGCTCAATTTTAACTTGCTTAATACAATCCTTAAACACTTTTATCGTTAAATACGACACACTGTTTGGTTAAATATACCAAAACAAGTCCGATCGATATATATATATATATATATACATACACGAACCTAGCTATTCTAATAATTTCTATAACTATCTCTAAGTTCTATTTCTGCCTTCAATTCCCTTTGACTGTAAATTCTCAGAAGTTAACTAAATGTATTGGGCTCCTATTCAGACAGGAAACTAATTGGATGTTAAATTACCCGAAATATAGCCATATGGCGAATTGTGAGTAAAGGATTCAAAAGTTCCTTAGATTTGCCGTACGAAAATTAAAGGTTCGGAGAATCTTGGTGTACAGTAAATTGAGCTCAGAAACTTAAAGAACACTGTCAGATACTCAACAAGTAAAGATAAATCTAAAATTCTTTTATTCACTATCCTTTGGTTCCTTTGATTTGTAGCGGAAAAATTAAAACAGTTCGGAGAATCTTGGTGTAAAGCAAATTGAGCTCAGAAACTCAGAGAACTCGGTTCGATACTCGACAAGTAAATATGAACTTAAAATCTCTTGTTTATAATTCGCGTAGGCAGGATACATCTCTTGATCTAAATGTTATCTACACATTATACAAGTTATATATTAAACAACTTGGTATAGAGGATTCAAAAAGTTCCTTACATCACCGCGGAAAAATTCAATGGTTAAGCTTGGAGGAAAGATTTGCATTGAGTCTTGCATTAAGTTTCGATCCCACAATAAGTTGAAATCCCACAATAGTTTTTTTTCAATGACAAGAGAAAATGACAAACTTTTACTGGATAAAAAACAACAGTGCAAAACTCACACAAGAGAAAAGAAAACACTAAAAAAGAAAACACTCAATGTCTTATCAGCAAAGTTCTAGCGCTCCAATATCCGACTCAGAATCCCGATGCAAGGCCGGCGATCATTATTTATGGTACCTGTCCAAGATCTCGACTTTTCCACAGAGAGCCAATGTGGGCTATCAAAAATACCAATGCGATGCAGATGGCTCGCTAAACAGATAACTCATGGAAAGGTCCTACATGCCAATAGTATTAGATCTTTTAACAACCTAGGACGTTACCAGGATGCACTAAGTGGAGGTTGAGAATCTCACAAATAAAGACGAACATAAACATTCCTTTGTATATTCCTGGTATGGGCATAATAAATCTAAAGGCCTATAGTACTTCGTTTATTTTGAATAGAAAGATATATTTCCAACCTCGAGAAATGTAGATGCAGATGCAGATGGGGCAATACAGATGAAGATTCTCTGCGGCGATGTGTAGACAACGTTTCATATGTTCCATTTCTATATTTCCAGATTGGACTCAGTTTAAATGTCTGCCATTAGAAAGCCTCAACCGCAGAATAAAAGCCAAAGTAAATGGCAGAAACCAATTTATTTGATTTATAATATATATTTTACACAAATATTAAATATTTTTGATTATTAGAATTTAACTGCTTAAATGTGATGTAAAAGTATTTTATACAAGGTGTTGACAAAGAAATTGTTTGATTTTTAAAAATAATTCGAAATGTTTATTAATGTTTGTAATCTTCCTTATAATAATAATTACAATAAATCATCTGCATATGAAAATATGCCATTTAGAATAATTTTAGAAAATTAAAATAAATCTCATAAGTGAGAAACAGAAAATTTTTCTTAAAATTAAATATTATTAATATTAATTTTCTTTTAATTAAATTCTAAAACTCTAGAAAGTACCCTTTACACATGAGAAGATTAATTTTTAACGAAATTTGAAAAAAATTGTTTTTGTTTTATGAATATATTCTGTTAAATAACCACAGGTTATTGACAAAAGAAAAATTGAAATTTGTTCGAGATTACGTAGCTGTCCTTCATACAAAATAAAAGATGATGAATAGAAAATAATAGAAGGATTTTTAAGGATTATTTAAAGCTGAAATAAATCGCAAATAATATTTTAGTTGTAGTATAAAATTATAAAAGACAAAAAAATGCAAAAAAATTAATTATGTAAAACAAATATTGAAAGGACACTGTTTAATAAATATACTGTTACAAATGTACTACTGTATAACAGTATACTGAAAATACATACTGTTTTTATATAGAAAATATATTCTGTTAAATAACCACAAGTTATTGACAAAAAAAAAACTCTTGAAATTCGTTCGAGATTATGTAACTGTCTTTCATACAAAATAAAAGATAATAAATAGAAAAAAATAGAAGGATTATTTAAAACTGAAATAAATCCCGAATAATATTCTAGTTTTATAACAGTACTGTAAAGAACAAAAAGTTGCAAAAAAAATAATTATACAAAACAAATATAAAAATAACACTGATTATAGAAAATGTTTTTTAAATCGCATCAAAGCAAATTGCAAATTTCAATTTATTTAAATTTATTATTATGTTTATTTTATTTATCTTTTGTTTTTGCTGAATCTATTTTTTTCTTTTAATGTTTCTTTTTAAATCAAAAATATTTTCAAGCACATTTTTTTTCTCATATTAAGAAGCTGGATTAAAATAAACTATTCATTAATTTAAATAAACTTTTAAAAATTTATGAGTTTCAGAAAAAATAAGTTTTGCTTGTGAATAGCATTATTTTAAATTTTAAAAAAATGCGAGAGAAAATCGTTGAAAGAGACTGAAGGTTGTCTAAAAAAGCTTATTATATAACTCTCAATGGTGCTTTTCTGTGTTATGAAGTCTCATAATTGGTACTTAGATAAAAAGATTACACTTTTATGTATTTTGAAGTAATAAAAAACATTATAGTAAGTAAAATAAATTCTAAACTTTTTTTTACAGACATTTCTTTTCAATAGATCTGCGATAGCAAAAGCTCTTTTTTTTTTCGTAAGCCTTTTTATATTCGTTTTTAATTAATGAAAGGGATACTTTATATGTGTTCTTGTTATTTATTTAAATATAAGTTGATCCTTCTTCAATTCCCTTGTGCAAAATATAATGCAACATATTAATTATTTTTATTCAATAAGCTAATCAAGTTTTTCGACAGAGCTATAAGCATTTTTTTCTTTGTTTATTAAAAACGAATTTATGAAATTTGTTTTTGCTTTTTAAAACTCTTGTCGCATAAGTTATTTTTATTTTTAAACATTTTTCGTTCTATTGCATCAAGAACTCGTTAAAAGTATTATAATCTTAATGATAGTCTCTTAATTTTCTCATGTCTTACATGAGAAAATTATTATTTATAATCAGACAGGTGAATAAATTATTTTTAAGGAGACTTTCAGATATCTTCTCTGACTTTTGATATTTTATGGAAGAAAATACAAAACTTTTAAAATGCAAGTCCGTTTCTCGATATAAGACGCCTGTTAAAAACATTAAGTGTCTTTACATGCTTTTCAAAATAGTGACAGCGAATAAATTCACTTAAGGCTTTTGCTCTAGCACATTGCTCAATACTGAAATCAGTTCCTAATTCAAGGTACGTTGTGGGCAAGTGAAGAAAATAACATTAATAACGGCAGAAAAATTTAAAAAAGTAATATGCTTAAACTGAGTAATTGATTGATTGTCGTTAGTAACCCAAACATCAATCATATAGGCACGATTACCATGTTTTAAAATGGAAATTCGACTGTCTATACAAAGCGCCTTGTAATAACATTAAGCGAATTTACTTGATTTTCAAAATCGTGACAGTGTATAATTCGCTTGCCCTTTAGCTCAATGTTTTTAATAATGATATCGGAGAAATTGAATTAGAAGACAAGTTTGTGTTTCAACATTAATTCTGTGTAAGCTATTGAGCAATTTAATTGACTTCGACATTCCTAGAATGAAAGGAAATAGCTATTCATTTTTTCCGAGTCTAATTTGAATTGAAACCCAGCTTTTGTTTTAATATTAGTTCTGTGAAAGTGATTGAGCATTCTAATTGACTTCCATATTCCTAGAATGAAATGAAACTGTTACTCATTCTTACAGAGTCTAAGTTAAATTGAAATTCAAGTTTGTGTTTAACATTTGCTTTGTGTAAGTTATTGAGCAGTCTAATTGACTCCTACATTCCTGGAATGTACCCTTGCAGATGCAAATGCCTTGGTAAAATCCAATCTATGATTCATTCTAACATCGAAACTAAATACCAAATTACAGAACTAAATTTCGACGTAAAAATAGCTACTACTCTACAAGATTAAGGCCAAAAAATATAGATTTCTGCGGAGGGCGTTAAAAAATACCAAAAATAGGGCAACTGCCCTGATGTCGAGTTTACTCCTCATCATGTCTTTGATTTCCCGCCTGTTGAATATTCCTTGCATTGTTTGAAGTATCTCTCGAAACAGGATTTATATTCCGAATTGGCAATCAACATAAGCCAATATTAGCTCTGTATAAGTTATTGAACAATCTAATTGACTCAAAATTCCTAGAATGAAAGGAAACAACAACTGATTTTACAGAGTTTAAATCAAAATGAATAACAAGTTTGTGTTTCATCATTAGTTCTATGAAAGTGATTGAGCAATCTAATTTCCATCAATATTCCTAGAATGAAATGAAACAACTTCTCATTTTTCTGGAATCCAACATTAAATTTAATATTATTGAACCTACTGGGAAAATAATATATGAATAAAATATCAAGGTATTTCAGGTATATTTGTTATTGTGGCTACAGCTATTGTTTAAGTACTGATAACAATAATTCTTTAGTTTGAATTCACCCTTTGCTGCTGTGTTAATCTTATTGAACTTTCCACTTAAAAATAAATCATATTACTGCTACTTATATCACTGTAGTTACTAGACGCTGTTCACAATTTTTAGTACTTCTTTTATTTTTAAATATTATAGCCTTCATTTCTACATTTATTTCTTCTTTACTTTTATGCAATGTTTTGTTCTCAATCAAATGAATCAATTGTGTTAATGTTCAATTCTCAATGAAATAAATTAATGTAATGCAGTATTAATATTACTTTTAAAAAATATGATTTATTTCTACGAATTGTGATAATATATGAAAAAGAATTTTCAGCATATATGATTTTTCTTAAAACTGTTTTCCGCACATTAATTTTGTCATCACTCTGTAAATAATATTCATATTTATCACCTGCATCACTTCAAGTCTGAAGAATAATCATCTTCGTTTTCAACAACATGCATATCGAAAAGTTTAGAAGTGTAGTTTATGTATTGATAGCAGTAACTGCTTAGTTTGAATTCACACTTGCTCCTTGCTCTATATTAATCTTACTGAACGTTGCCCCTAATAATAAATAATATTACAGTAACTTCCATTACTGTGGTTACAACATACCATTTGAAATTTTTAAGATTGCTTATATTTTTATATAGTGTAGGCTTTGTTTCCTCTTTTATTTCTTGTTTACTTTTATGTAATATATTATCCTAAAGTCAAATTCCCAATCAAAGCAATTAATGTAAGGATTTATTAAATTTACTCTTAAAAAATATGTGAATCATTCCTACGAATTGTGATAATATCTGAAAAATAGTTTTAAGCACATTTTATTTATCCTAAAACAGTTTCCAGTACTTTAATTTCGTCATCACTCTATAAATAACATCCATATTTATCACCTACTTGCCCGTTTCAAGTCGGAAGAACAATCCCCATCGTTTTTAACAACATGCATATCCCAAAGTTTCCATGGTAGGTAATCAAGCTAACGTCACAAAGTACGCGAATCTACCTGTGAACCTTTTTTTAATGCCCCCTCTCCCACAGAAAGCAAGCTATGCGAAGGAATCCCTCATATTTTAATGAGAATAGTAAAGACTCTCAACATGCTTTTAAAAATCCAAGATGGCAGTTTTTAAGCTGCGCGTGCAAAGTTCGGGGAGAAACTTTTAATTACTTTTATTCAAAATTTCTTAATGCGAAAACAAGTTTCCGAGAAGTTATAAATCAGAATAATTTCATCTTTTGTTTAATGAAACGAGAGCCTAACATTTGTAATTACTTTTATTAACCATTTTTTTTTCACTCCACCGTTTCCTGCATTAACGAATACAGTACATGCTGTTAATGTGGAAACTAGTTTTCTTACTTGATGTAGACATTCTTCAGTACCGTACCTCTTAAAATGCTTGTTCTACTGTTAAATACATTTCCATAATTAGTTCTTTCATTAAATATTTACTCCTTTTACAATAGAAGAATATCGTTTTAATACGAAACATAATGAAATTTAATGAATAATATATTTTTAAATAAACGATACTTCAGACTTATTAATTATGCAAAATAGATTTTTTCAATGTTTTTCATGAATTTAATTAATTTTTTTAACCCTATTACTTTCAATTTTAGTAATTAATTTCATTAAAAATATAATACGTTTTTTTTTTATAAATATTCTTAAAAATGTTGTAGTTTTAGTGAAAATACGTTTTGTACTAAATTAGCTTAGTTAAATATTATTTTTTTAGTTTAATGATACGATTGCAGTAAAAATACTTTATGTAGATTTTTATTCTGCCAAATATTATTTATATTTGTTATTTATTAATATATCAGCATTTGAATTTTGTGTAGACTGTTGCGATATCGGCTTTATAGGTAGGATCCATTTTGTTGTGGTGTATCAAAATTGCTGGTGTTATATACGTCGTGCATAAAGAAAACTTACAGATTTCATGATTTATTTGTAAGGATGAGTAAGTGAGGGGATGAGTAAGTAAGTATGAGTGAAGAACTTTGTCGATAGTTTTTTATTATGTTCATCTATTGGATTGATTTGTATGATTCAAAATCTCTTATCATAACGAGCAATGACTTCAACATTTTTCTTGACACAAACAAGCTATGCAGAGTTTTACAGACAGAAGAATATTAAAACTAGTAGTGGATTCACTCCCAATCGAAAGCATTGTATGTTCATGGTCAAAAAGGCTTCCACTGCGGTTAACAGATTACGTAAGAAAAATATTGAAGTGTACATGTATATGAAAACCTTTAATGAAGTTGGTTTATTTTCTTGAGCTTTATTGCAATATACAACCACGTTTTTGTTGGAAATACTTCGTCTCTTATAATTTTTGACAAAATTGTCTTTTGTTGAACTTCAGTGGGCATTTTATTCCTTTTTGTACAAGAACAGTCAATTGACAGCCAGCGAGGGAAGGTATTAACTTCCCAGATGACTGAAAGAGGTACTTGCAATACATTTGCGTGTCGTATGGGAGAAAACCAGAAAAACTTTCAGCAGACAGTTTGGTTGTAGATGAAATGCACTTAACACATTCACCATCGAGTCTATTCGTTTCTGAAGTATTGACTGTAATGCTCGCTACCAGTGGTCAGAGAATGTTGGAAACAGGAAAACTAAAGATATTATTTTTATTGAAGTTTACAAAATATATATATATATATATATATATATATATATATGTTTCCTATTAACGCGATATGTATATCGTATTAACAAGAAATTTAAGGAAATAGGATGAATACGATATTTTTTACATAATTAATTATGCTGATCGACAATGTGTTTTAAAGAATAACATTTGTGTTTTTAAATTTATAATTTATTTGATATTTTTTTATTTTCTCATTGATTAGTTTGCTACTTACTTTAGTAAGACGCGTATATCATAAAGTAATACACGTCTTGCATACGACAGCTTGCACACGAGTCTTACAAAACTGATGAAAGGTTTTGAATCATATAAATTAATCCAATAGACGAACATAATAAAAAACTATCGACAAAATTCTTCACTGATATTACTCATCCTTACAATCCAATCATGAAATCTGTAAGTTTTCTTTGTGCACGACATAATAACACCAGCAATTTTGGTACACCACAATCAACTGGACCCTATCTATAAACAGTCAAGACAAACTTCCATGCTGATATAACAATAAATAACTTCAATAAAGAATATAAATATTATTTGCCAAAATAAAATTCTGCATAAAATATTTTTACTGAAATCATTTCATAAAACTTAAAAAATAATATTTAACGAAGCTAATTTAGTACAAGTATTTTCACTAAAACTACAACATTTTAAAGAATATTTATACAAAAACTGAATATATTTTTAATTATATCAATTAGTAAAATTCAAAGTAAAATGGTTAAAAAATTAATTAAATTCATGAAAAACATTGAAAAAAATCAACTATACATAATGAATAAGTCTGAATTTAATTTACAAATAAGACAAAATTTAAAATATTTATATCATAACCCGTTCACACCAATTTTCTACCAGTCAGTTTGATTTCAACAATGTTAATTCATGTATTCCATGGCAGCTATTAAAACATTTCATTTTTAAGATATTTGACTAATTTGGTTTTAACTAATTTGATGACTCGAAACTTTTATTAAATCAATTCAGTTCAAAAAATATATAACAAATATAAATATTATTTGGCAAAATTAAAAATTGCAGAAAATATAAATAAATTCTGTTGAAATCATTTCATAAAACTTAAAAAATAATATTCAACTAAGTTAATTTAGTTCAGAAAATATTTTTACTAAAACTAATATAAAGTTTATAAATAAACTCAATAGATATTTAATGAAATCAATTAGTAAAATTCAAAGTACTATGTTTAAAAAATTAATTAAATTCATTAAAATTAATGAAAAAATATATTTAACATAATTAATAAGTCTGAATTTCATTTACAAATAAAACATAGTTTAATTCTTTTTATTATAATCCTTCACACCAATTTTCCAACAATCAGATTAACAACGTCAATAACAACGTCATTTTCACAATGTTTTCATATATTTCATGGCAACTATTAAAATATTTGAGTTTTAAAATGTTCGCCAAAGTTCTTATTAATTTTTTGGTTCTGGAATGTAAGAAGACAATTTTTATCTTACTTTTACAGCCCTCTGGTGCACTTAGTAATAAGTAGAGACGTAAAAACATGAAAAAGTATTTACAGATTGCCTCCGTGCTTCGTACAGAATTACATTATGTTGCAAAAATCACGACGGAGCCCATAAAAACTTATCAAACCTATAACATGGTCTTTAAAAGCAGGAATTATGGCTTCATTATTTTCTCTCCTTCAGCTTTGTAACATATACAAGTAAGCTATTGTGCCAAATCTATGTTCTTCTAACTTTTTTATGGTACCATAGGCTGTAACTAAAATGATTCTAATAAAAAAATCACTTAGCAAAGAAGATAATTTTATTGGTTCTTTTGGTAATTTTATAGGTTCTATTATATTGGTTTTATTTTTTATTGGTTTTTTTTGTAGTCATAGTAACAATTTCTGAAAGATAAGTAGCAAAGATGAAATTTTTTTCATTCATCAGGCACGTTCTGATTTAAAATCCCACCACGCACACCAATCAACTTTCTAGCATAATATAAGACAATTTTCATAATTTTCCTAAATTATCTAAAAACTAAATAACAATATAAAACTGCATAAAAAATTAAAGCATAACTATTTTCTATTTGTAGCTTCTAAAATAAACGACTACGAACAGTTTTATGGCTCTATAGGCTTTAAAAATAGATTCTAATAAAAAAATCACTTGAAAAATATTATATCAGATTATTATCATGTGTGAACATGATGCTGTGGACCGTGCTGTGGGACCCTGCATGAATTAAGATGAGGTGGTTAAGGGGTCTATCCCCAATGGTACTCCGTAATTGGTACGCCAATTGCCAATTGCCTGCATATATATATATATATATATACTGCCTGCATATATATATATGTAGGGGGTATCAGTATGGGATGTGTATTGCGTATATTTTGTATATGTCTTTAAGGAATAAACAACATAAAAATTATAAAATTGTTAAAATCCAATAACACAATTATAATATGGAAACATAACAAAAATATAGGTCTTTACTTGCTGATCAAATAATTATTTTGAAGCTAAATTTCATCGACCTAATTTATAGATCGTAATAAAAACTCGAAAACAACTAGTTCATCAAGAAAAAAAAAAGAACAGAAGAAAAAAAACTGATAGAGGATGTTGGGATGTACATCCTGAACAACCCTTTATTAGGTTAACCTCACCTCAACGAAGTTTGGAGATCTGTTTCTTGTTTTCAGCAAATCTGCCCTGTTTGGTGGTGGAGGATTTTTTTATCCATTATTTCACTCTATCTGTACCAATTAAGTTCTCTGTTCCGAGGACTCTGTATTTGAAAAAAAAAATTTAAAAAAAGATAAGAAAAAATAATGGAAAAAACAAAAACGAAGGTAGTGAATCATCATTATTTGCTGAATTTTTCTTGCTTTTTCCATTTGTGCGTTTGGAAAGTTTTTTTTTAAAAAAAGAAAACAAAGTTTCGCAGATGGTTTGGAAAGATTTCTGGGTAATTGCTTAAAAGAATTTCACGTTTGTTGACCTTAAATAAAGAAATTAAGTAATTGATTTATGAGTTCACTATTCCATGATGGTATCACATGATACAGAAAAAAATTATCTTTGTTTTTACTTCTTTGAAAATATTAATTTTATCTTTACAATGTAATGTTTTTTATCATAGAATGTATTTTTAGTTGGGTTAAAGGATCAAAAACGTAACTAAAAGGCGAAAAAGAATTCTGTGAAATGATCTATTTTAATATTAATTATATATTCAAACTCCTTAGAATTCATCGTGAAAATTCAATTTTTTTCCAATCATTTACATGAATATTCTTTATTTTATTTAAATGCCAATATAATATGAGTAAAAATATTAGGAGTGTTTAGTAAGGTATCTGTAATTAAAGGAAAAAATATTTTTTAAGAGTTTGCTCTTTTTTTTTTTTTTTTTATTGTTTATCTTTTTCGTTAAATTCATTAAAATCACTACATTATCTATGCATTCATTTTAGATGTACATTGTATATGTACATTGTACTCACTGAGCACTACCCAAGGGGCACGTGTAGTTTGAAGATAGTCTACGGACGCGAGTAAAACTGTCCCCACAACGCTCTATAATCTAAACTCCCGAACGGTACTATATTTTCCTCATCGTCCGTCTGTGGGCTTTTTGTGGTGTTGTTTTTAATCCAACTTGGTAGACATATAGACCACGAATCTCTATGGTGGTCTCTATCACGGTCTCTCTCTTTACTCGTGGATGAAGTGAAAAGGGGCAGCTTCTGTTGAGATGAAGCACCCGTAGGTAGAATCTCACTTGGCTCCGTCACGCTAATTTTTTACTGGGTTTTATGAGCCCTACACCTATCTACAACCTGGCGTGCGGGACGCTCTTACAGTCATATGAGACGGGGACCTATGGTTTAAAGTGAATTCCGAACCGTTACAAGCATCCAATGCACCGCCGGGACTGGAACCCGAAACCTGTGGTACTGGCGCCAAAGCTCTAGCCCCTCGGCCCCGGCCCCTCGGCCATCAGGCCCCGATTAGTGGATACAAAATCTGCTAATTACAGACTGTGAAATCAATGAGAGCTAAATAGGTATTAATTCGTAATGTATCTACTTACGTAACTACATAGTCTTAGGTATTGGGATGGTTTGTGGAGAAAAGAAAGCATTTTTTTTTTACAAAATATAACATGATAAAATTGTCTTAAAATGTAAATAATAAAAATACAATAAAACAAATATTGCGATATAAATGACCAAGTAGATTAGCAAAAAGAAGCAAGTTAGATTCATGAAATAATGAAGGATGAAAAATGCAACAATTTTAAATAAATAAATAGCAATCTTACTTTATGATAAAAACAAATAGGAAAGAATAGAGGAAAATTTGCGCAAAATAATGTCTAGAACAATAAAAAAATTCAGTTGCATTTTGAAACATAATTCAATAATAATTTATGGAATATCTGTAATTTTTTTTAGACAAAAGTTTCGTGTATAAATATATTTATCTTTATAAAAACTTGTCTTCTTATTATTATGCTATCATTTATTTTTTATCATACCAATTTAAACAAGGGTAATTTTTTTTTTATGCCGTATGCTTGTCAAAACTTTCAAATGCAATTTTTTAGTCTAGCAATTCTCGAATGATTTACTTTAATGACCTCTTTAATAATGACAAATTTAGTGGAGCTCCTCTTAACATGAAAAATTCTTGTCCCAATCCATTTTCATAATTTAGAGCTAAAAAAAAACTTTAAATAAAGTATCAATTTCCAACTTGTTATAAAAGCCCTTTCAATTTAAATATGTTGAATACTTTATAAACAGCAATTTATTTATTTATTATTATTATTATTATTATTTTTTTGATAACTAGCAAATTGTAACAAAACCTTACATTTGTGCAGTTTACTCATTAAATTAAAAAATAAATTATATCTGAACTTGTCAACGTAGTCAATATTTCTGTCAGTGTTACCTTTAGCCAGCATTACGTGATTTTTTTTTTTTTTTTTTTGAAAAATTCACCGTTTTGCCACGAAAAAAGAATCTAGCTTTATTTCAACTTCGTCTGAAGTCAGTCTCCTTATTAAATGATTCTATGCTCTTCTTAAAAAGTGCTAACCTGTTGGAGAAAGGTCTAAAAATAAAGTGTGGCCATGTTCTTATAGAACATTCTCAATCACACTTACAGAAGTATGTTTGGCAGTGCCATACTGCAGAATATCGAAAGCTATTTTTCCTTCAAAACATTTTTAATCGTCTTACTAGCTGATTATAAATTTCAGCCCTTACTATCTGGCTGTCATCTAAGAACACATAATGGACAATTTCTTTCAAATATCATCCTACATTTCAAAGAATATTCATTGGATCCTTCGAGGCCTGCTGAGTAGGCCTTGTATGAATGATAAAGATTTGTTTTTTGTATTGAATATTATTTCACAGGATGTATTGATTCATCATAGAAGTTGAACAGATAATAAAGCAATCCATCTAAAAAATGAATAGAAGTGTCTTTACAACCCGTTAAATTCCACAAAAATTGGGAACATTTCTCCGCAATTAATTCAGTGAGTCCTTTCAATAAAATAAAATAGGTACCAGACTTTCACCCAAAAGAAAGTACAACGCAACAAGCTGAGAAACATTTAGTTTATAGTCTCTCATCTCGAGAAGAAATATATTTAGCGCATCCCAGTGCGTTAGTTGGCTTACAGATTCTCATGTGGAGAGGAATTCTGTGCTTATCTGTGTTTCTGGTTTTCGGCTTAGAAATGGAATCCTTCCATGAATCAATAATTATCTGTCTTTAAATGTTTTTTTATAACGTATGAATCTATTTGTAGGTGTATGGTGTTTGTGAGTGTGTCAATAAAGACGTAAGTTCCCAAATCTGAGCCTCAATATCTCAACACAACCACACCCAGTTAAAATCTCGTTACCTAACCTACACTCTACAATTTGGTGTCTCGTACTCATACCACTACAAATTACTATTCAATGATATGTTAATCTATAACAAACGTGGCATATTCCAAAAAATTGCAATTGACACTCACAGACATAAAATATTTCATGTATTTTAAAGCCGATTTAAATTAGAATAGCAATAATTAAAACTGACAATCTATTGATCCATCATAGAAGTTGAATAGATAATAAATAATCCATTTAAAACATGACAGATAACTCTTTACACCCTGATAAATTGCACAAAAATTGGGAAACTTTTTTCAACTATTAGTTGAATGACTTTTTTCTATAAAGAGGCTAAAAATATTAAGGGCTTCTTCCTTACAGTAAATGTTCGCGCTAGAGCTGAAAAAACTTCTGTTAATGAAAAAAGGATTTCTGAAACCATACACCAGAGAAATAAAAAGTATGAAAAACTGGATTATTGTATTTATATAGAAGACATTTTTTTTTAATAAATTTTTATCTGGAAAATATATAGCAACGGTTGTATTCATCCTTCTTTTTATCGTTTAACCTATTATTTCTTGCGCGAAATCTCCAGTTTTATGTCAACTGAACACTTATTTTGTTTTCTTACGGGTGATATTTCTTGTTTTGGAGAGAAAATTTCTCCCAAAGAGAATTTTCTTGGTTTTCCCTTAAGGATTCTCCAAGGAAGGAAGGATGCTGTTTCAAGGAAGCGCATACGTTCTTTTTTATAGATAACCTTCATATGAGCAGAATATCTGTACGTGAGGAAAAGAAAGTATTCTTTATTCAGCATTTTCTTTCTTATTCTAGAGTTCGGAAAAGCTTTTCAGTAGATGTTGTTCTTTATTTTCGTCATATCTACCGAAATAGTTTAAACAGTTATTTTTAGATTTACAACGCATTCTTTACTATTTTCTAATAGTTTGGACATAAGTAAAGAATGTTATATTTTTATTTGTACATATTTTTTAAAATATTGAAAAATGCATTATTTTCATTCTTTAGTTAAAAATTGGTTTTCATGATATTCAACAACAACAATCACAGATTTATATTTAGTATTAAACAAAATAATCTACAGTTTTTTTATTCAATGAAATTGTCAATTTTTAAATTAAAAAGGAATTTTCTTTATAATTTTAAATCTATTCATTTTGTTAATAATTTTTCGAACATTTATATTAATTAAAACTATACTTCCCAACTAATTCAACTCCATGAATTTCCTTCTTAATAAATTTGCTTCCCATTTGCATGAATTTCCTTCCCAACTGTATGGATTTCTCATTAATTAGCTTATCAAAAAGCCATGCAAGAATACTAATGTAAATTAGTATTCATACTACGTAGGAATACTAATTTCTTAACTAGCTAATCATTTAGTCACGTATGATTACCAAATATATTTACTACATGAATTCCCTTCCTAATGTATTTACATCTCAACTGCATGAATTTCTCATTAATTAGCTTATCAAAAGCCATGTATGAATACTTATTTCTTATTAATTAGCTTATCAATTAGCCATGTATGAATATTAAATTAATTTACTTCCCAACTGCGTGAATTTCTCATTAATTAGCCTATCAAAAAGCCATGTATGAATACTAATGTAAATTAGTACTCATACCATGTACGAATACTATGCCTTTGTTTTTAGTGCTGATTATTAATACAAGGATCTATTGACTCATCATAGAAGCTGCATAGATAATAAAATAATGTATCCAAAAATGGACAGAATTTTCTTTAGAGCATAAATTCCACAAAAATTGGGAAACTTTTCTCAACAATTAGTTGAATGAATTTTTTCTATAAGAGAGGCTATAAATATTACGGAAATCATTCTTATAGTAAATGTTCGCACTAGTGCTGAAAAACTTCTGTTAATGAAAAAATAATTTCTTTCTAAGTCCCTACACCAGGGAAATAAAAAGTATGAGGAACTGGATTATTGTATTTATATAGAAGACATTTTTTTTTATAAATTTTTATCTGGAAAATATATACCAACAGTAGTATTCTTTCTTCTTTTTATCGTTTAACCTATTATTTCTTGCGCGAAATCTCCAGTTTTATGTCAACTGAACAGTTATTATTTTTTCTTACGGGTGATATTTCTTGCTTTGGAGAGAAAATTTCTCCCAAAGAGAATTTTGGGTTTTCCCTTAAGGATTCTCCAAGGAAGGAAGGAAGGATGTTGTTTCAAGGAAACGCATACGTTCTTTTCTTTATAGATAACTTTCATATGAGCAGAATATCTGTACCTGAGGAAAAGAAAGTATTCTTTATTCAGCATTTTTCTTGGGTTCAAAAAATATTTTTTCATTGGATGTTCGTTATGTTCGTCATATCAACCGAAATAGTTCAAACAGTTAGGTTTAGATTTACACCAAATTCTTTACTATTTTCTAATAGTTTGGACATAAAGACTGTTGCATTTGTATTTATTTATAACTTTTTAAATATTGACATTTTAAATAATATCTTACCAACTAATTCAACTGCATGACTTTCCTTCCTAATGAATTTACTTTCCAACTGCATGAATTTCCTCCCTAATGAATTTACCTCCGAATTGCATAAATTCCTTCCTAATGAATTTACTTCCCAACTGCATGGATTTCATTCCTAATGAATTTACTTCCTAGCTGCATGAATTTCCTTCCTGAATTTTTCATGAATTTTTTCTCATTAATTTGCTTAACAAAAATCCATGTATGAATACTAATCTAAATTAGTATGCATACCATGTATGAATACTAAGCCTTTGTTTTATGTGGTGATTATTAATACAAGGATCTATTGATTCATCATAGAAGCTGCATAGATAATAAAATAATGCATCCAAAAATTGCAGAATTTTCTTTAGAACCTCATGAATTCTACAAAAATTCGAGAATTTTTCTGAGCAATTAGTTGAATGAAATTTTTCTACAAGAGAGGCTAAAAATATAAAGGACTTCTTTCGTACAGCAAATGTTCGCGCTAGAGTTGAAAAAACTACTGTTGACAAAAAAAAGGATTTCCGAAACCATACACCAGGGAAATAAAAAGTATGAGGAACTGGATTATAGTATTTATATAGAAGACACTTTTTTTTTTATAAATTTTTATCTAGAAAATATACACCAACAGTCGTATTCTTTCTTCTTTTTATCGCTCAACATATTATTTCATGCGCGAAATCTCCAGTTTTATGTCATCTGAACAGTTATTTTGTTTTCGTACGGGTGATATTTCTTGTTTTGGAGAGAAAACTTCTCCCAAAGAGAATTTTCTTGGTTTTCCCTTAAGGATTCTCCAAGGAAGGAAGGATGCTGTTTCAAGGAAACGCATACGTTCTTTTTTTATAGATAACCTTCATATGAGCAAAATATCTGTACCTGAGAAATAGAAAGTATTCGTTATTCAGCATTTTCTTTCCTATTCTTGGGTTCGGAGATGTTTTTTCAGTAGATGTTGTTCTTTACTTTCGT
Organism: Caerostris darwini; assembly: GCA_021605075.1. Taxonomy (NCBI): domain Eukaryota; kingdom Metazoa; phylum Arthropoda; class Arachnida; order Araneae; family Araneidae; genus Caerostris; species Caerostris darwini. Next base: position 102,951 of record BPLQ01003393.1, read on the forward strand.
CACATCAACCGAAATAGTTTAAACAGTTGTGTTTAGATTTACAACGCTTTCTTTTCTATTTTCTAATAGTTTAGACATAAATAAAGGCTTCTGTATTTTTATTTGTATAAAACTTTAAAATATTGAACAATGTATTACTTTTTTTATGTTTCGTGAAAAATGTGTTTTCCGATATTCAACAGCAACTATAATTTTATATGATCTAGTATTACACAAAACCATCTACATTTTATATAAAATCAGAAGTATCAGTTTTTTAAATTAAAGAGGCGTTTTCTTTATAATTTTAAATTGATTCATTTTGTTAATAATTTTTTCTAACATATATATTAATTAAAAAAATTCTCAACTAATTCAACTGTATGAATTTCCTTCCTAATGAATTTGTTTCCCAACTGCATGAATTTGTTTCCCAACTGCATGAATTTCCTTCTAAATGAATTTCCTTTCTAATGAATTTCCTTTCTAATGAATTTCCTTTCTAATGAATTTCCTTCCCAACTGCAAGAATTTCCTTTCTAATATATTCGTTTCCCAACTGCAAGAATTTCCTTTCCAACTGCATGAATTTCTTTCCCAAACTGCATGAATTTCTTATTAATTAGCAATTTTACTTTTTAGAGTCCAATTTCATTGAGAGAATTTATTCCTTGGAGTATCTCAAAACTTCAAAACTTAATAAATATTATTTAAAATTGTAATAGCAAGATGCTATTTAAAAATACAAATTTAAAAAAAAAAAAAAAAAAAAATTATTTTATCAACAATTTAAAAAAATCTATGACAATTGGATTCACTTGAAGATGCTGTATGAATGTTAAAAAATAGCTATTGAAATATTGATATCGACGAAATATTGATAATTGATATCGACAACTTAAATTCACCCGATGCTTATTTTCAATAAATTTAAGTACTGACTCACAACAATATGCGGTAGAAACATTTGAAATAAGTATCAGAGCAGATTCTTTGGTTTTATGCAATTTTGCTCCGAATCTGTCCAAAACTCAAGAAAACTTCATTGCTCATAGTAGATTCATTGTTCCCTCCTTAAAGTAGAAAATTCTGGTGAATTCTGGGCACTCTAACTGCCGAGACGTCGCTTTCTGTCACTAGTTCTCCAAAGTTTGTTCATTTTTCAACATAATGACATTTCATGTCACCAGTGACATCAACTAGCATGGATCTCTTTACACTACCAATGGACAAAGAGATGGAAAATTTGCAGAACGTTGTTGAATCATTTTACTTTCTTTTGTCGTAAATAATCATTGTTTTTGCTTCTAATACATCTTATCTAGAAGGAATTAAAAGTCCATTGGGACGCAGCGAATCTAAAACCCTCAGTAATGTTTCCACAAAAGTTTAGTCTTGTGACACACAGATTAACAATGACACATTTCTTCACGTTTTTTCTCATTTTAAATAACTTATTGAACCCAAGAGCTTTATATTTAAGTTATTTACACAGTTTCATCAAAACTAAATGGGCTGAATCAGACGCTCACAGTCAACCCGTCAACTAACTGATATTTAGCAACATTTCAGTACACCACAGTCATTAGATGGAATCTGAAAATATATTTTATAGAAAAAGTGTTTTTATTTATTTATTTATATATTGTGGATAATGACAAAATTAAGAGGTTAAATAAATAACAAATAAACTTCCCTAAAAGAAAACAAGTAACATAAAAAAAAAATAAATAAAAAAAAAAAAGTCAATTCCTACTTTTTTTTTCATTCTATTGCACAAGTCCTTTATAAATAATTTTCATTCATTTGTTTAAGTTTATCCGGCGCCATCTATTGGTAGATACATGCAACATAAATCTGAAAAAAAATATAATTAATTAATTAAATTTAATTACTGAATTGATATTTGAAAAAACTGTATTAATATCAAGTGTCATCCACTACAAGTTCAAAAAAATGCATTTGAAATTGAGTGGATGAATAAAATGTATTTTATGAACGATTGAAAATTTGAACAAGATATATATAGGGAGAGTGTGAGCTAATAGAAGAAATTTCAAAACGGATACTAATTTTAAAGTTGAAAAAATATATTTATACATCACAATGTACTTCATATATCGATATTAAATACATCTTTCATCAATCATAATATATATGTTTATGTATATTATTATATGAGGACTTCACGGTCATTGTATTGCGGATGTTATGATGGTTTTATTACACAGTTTACTTGTAACGAATACCGGTAGTGGCTTGTTATATACTATATATATATGTCTAAATCTTGTCTCCTTCTCTATCTTGTTATGTACTATATATATATATATATATATTTGTCAGCAAATATATATAGCAAATATAAATGTCAATTTTATAATGAATTGATTTTAATGTATTTAACGAAAAGATTTAAACTAATAAAAAAACAGAAGCAAATTCTTAAAAATATTTTTTCCCCTTAAATGAAAGATTCCTTACAAACCAGTCTTAATATTTTTAATCATATTATTATAAATTTAAATAAAATAAAGAATACTTAGGTAAGAAATTGAGATAAATGATTTTTCACGATAAAATCTAACGATTTTGAATATATAATTAATATTAAAATAAATCATTTGACAGAATTTTTCTAAGTTGCCCTTTTGACCATTAAACCCAAGTAAAAATACATTCTATGATAAAAAACATTATGTTGTATAGATAAAATTTATATTTTCTAAGAAGGAAAAATAAAGATAATATTTTTTTCTATGTCTGGTGATATCATCATGAAATATTGAACTCCTAAATCAATTACTTAATGTCTTTATTTAAGGTCAGCAAACGAGAAACTCTTTTAAGCAATTACCCATAAATCTTTACAAACCATCTGCGAAACTTTGTTTTCTTTTTATAAAAAGAAAACTTTCCAAACGCACAAATGGATAAAGCAAGAAAAATTCAGCAAATAATGATGATTCACTGCCTTCGTTTTTCTTTCTTCCATTATTTTTTCTAATACCTTTTTTTTTTTTTTTTTTTAATTTCTTTTCCAAGTACAGAGTCCTCGGAACAGAGAACTTAATTGGTACAGATAGAGTGAAATAATGGATAAAAAAAATCATCCATCACCAAACAGGGCAGATTTGCTGAAAACAAGAAACAGATCTCCAAACATCGTTGAGGTGAGGTTAACCTAATAAGAGGTTGTTCGAGATGTACATCCAAACATTCGCTATCAGTTTTTTTTTTTTTTTTTTTTTCTGTTCTTTTTTTACTCGATGAACTAGTTGTTTTTGGAGTTTTCATTACGATCTACAAATCAGGTTGACGAAAATTACCTTCAAAATAGTTATTTGATTAATAAGTCATGTTTATATTTCTGTTTTGTTTTCGTATTATGACGATGTTACTGTGGGATTTTGGAATTAACAGTTCTGTAACTTTTATGTTGTTATACCTTAATTGCTCATACACACATACAAACCACACACAATGCTCCAGCACATACTGACACCCTCCCCCATATAAATATATATTTAGGCACAACGTAAAATATATCATTTACATTTTTCGCTGTATTCTGTTTTCTTTGATTACATAAAAGTTGGATGAAACACCATAGATATGGAATGTTTATTGTGTTTTTAATGTTAACTGTTACCCACAGATGATAGAACAATATTTTCACACTATTAACACAGCACAATGGGGATTTACCTAATTTAACTGGCGTCAGCAAATATATTTTAGTCAATTTTACAATGTAGTGAACATAATGAATTTAACTGAAAATATAAACACTAACAAAAAAAGAGGGTAAAGTCTTAAAAATATATTTTCCCTTTAATTAACGGTGATTTTTCACAAACCAATCTTAATAATTTTAATCAGATTATATTTATAAGAAAATAAAACAAAGAATAATTATGTAAAAGATTGAAAAAAAATGAATTTTTAAGATAAAATCTAACAATTTGGGAAATATCATTAATATTAAGATAAATCACTTGACAGAATTCTTCTTCGCGTTGTGGTTATGATTTTAAACCATTTAACAACATAAAAATATATTTTCTCATAAAAACCATTACGTTGTAAAAATAAAATTAATATCTACAAAAAAGGAAAAAAAAGATACCTTTTTTCTACATCTTGTGGTATCATTATGAAATATTGAACTCATAAATCAATTACTTAATGTCTTTATTTAAGGTCAGCAACTCTTTTAAGCAATTACCCAGAAATATTTTCAAACCATCTGAGAAACTTTGCTTTATTTTTAAAAAGAAAACTTTCCAAACATACAAATGGATAAAGCAAGAAAAATTCAGCAAGTAATGATGATTCAATGCCTCCTTCGTTTATTTTTCTTTTTTCCATTATTTTTTCTTATATTTTTTTAATTTCTTTTCCAAATGCAGAGGAAATGAAATAATGGAGAAAAACTCCTCCGCAGCCAAACAGGGCAGATTTGTTGAAAGCAAGAAATATATCTCCAAACATCGTTGAGGTGAGGTTAACCTAATAAATGGTTGTTCAAAAGTACATCCAAGCATCCTCTATCAGTTTTTTTTATCTTCTCTGTTCTTCTTTTTACTTGATGAACTAGTTGTTTTGGAATTTTCATGACGATCTATAAATTAGGTTGATGAAATTTAGCTTCAAAATATTTATTTGATTAGTAAGTCATGTCTATATTTTTGTTCTGTTTTTTTATTATAACGATGTTACTGTTTGATTTTGGAATTTAGCATTTCTGTAATTTTTATGTTGTTTATTCCTTAAATATACAAACGTACACAATATACATTACATACTGACACCACCAAATGTTTATTTAGGCACAACGTAAAAGATATCATTTACATCTTTCGCTGTTTTTTTTTTCTTTGATTACATCAAAAACTTGACGAAACACCATAGATATGAAATGTCTTTTGTGTTTTGATTGTTTACTACAATCTGCAAATGACAGAACAATGTTTTCAAACTATTAATATAGCACATATTTCTTTGATTGCGTAAAAATTGGATGAAACACCATAGTTATGGACTGTTATTTGTGTTTTTAATGTTAACTGTTAACCACAGATGATAGAACAATATTTTCGAACTATTAACATAGCACAATGGGGCTTTACCTAATTTACCTGTCGTCAGCAAATATATTTTAGTCAATTTTACAATGTAGTGAACATAATTTAACTGAAAAGATAAACACTAACAAAAAAAGAGGGAAAACTCTTAAAAATCTTTTCTGGGAAAAAAAATTAAAACTTTTATAATGTTATTATTATAAAATTTAAAAATATAATATAATTTGAAAGAATAAAAATGTGAAAAAACTTAATAACGATTTGGCGTGGTAACATGAATATTGCATATAAATTTGAATATCATTTCTTGTATTTCGTTTTTCATTTGGATCATGCCCTCGTGATCGGTATATCGTAATTACGATTAGACCTTGAAGGCAGATGAAGATTATCACTTTGTCGAGTATTCTTCTGTGAATATCATATGGAAGAAAACAGCACCATTTTTGATTGAAGGTTCATGGGGATTTGAGGGCAGTTATCCATTTTGTGTTGAGAGTTGATGATGATTCTCTATCAAGTTTTTCTTTTATTTCTTTTCTTAATGAACTAGTTATTTTCGAATTTTCATTACGATCTATAAATTAGTTTGATAAAATTTAGTTTCAAAACATTTATCTGATTAGTAAGCCAAATCTATATTTTTGTTCTGTTTCCATATTATAATTGCGTTCTTGAATTTTAATAATTCTATATTTTTTATGTTGTGTATTCCTTAAATACACAAAACACACATACAAAACGCACGCAATACACAATATACACATAATACAAATCATATGACACCCCCACATATAGTATATGTATATATATATATATATATATGTATGTATATAGGCACAACGTTGAAAATTTGGTTTTATAAATAGATGTAAGTAAGATATCGCTGGTCCAATTATGTAAAATTTTTTGTTTCTGTTTTTGTTTACAATGTTTTTTTATTTTAATATAATCTTTATTATGCGCTGTATGCCTGAAATGCAATAGGTATGGAATATGTTTTTAATATTGACTGTTAACTGCAAATGATATAGCACTATTTTCAAAATATCAATGTATTTAACGAAACACACTTTATCTCTGCCTAATTTACCCAGTGTCAGAAAATATATTTTCGTCAATTTTACAATGTAATAATTTGAATGATTTTAACGATAAAGATAAACGAATACAAAAAAAAGGGCAAACTCTTAAAAATAGGTTTTTTCCTTTAATTATTGATTAATTACAAACCAATGCTAATATTTTAAATCATATTATACTTAAAATGAAATAAAATAAATAATAATTACGTAAAAGATTGTGAAAAATGATTTCTCACAATAAAATCCAACGATTTTGAATATATAATTAAAATTAAAATTAATCATTTGACAGAATTTTTCTAAGTTACACCTTTGATCCTTAAACACAAGTAAAAATACATTCTATGATAAAACCATTACGTTTTATATATATAAAATTAATATTTACAAAAAAGAAAACAAAAGATAACTTTTTTTCTATATCATGTGGTATCATCATGAAATATTCAATTCATAAATCAATTACTTAATGTCTTTATTTAAGGTCAGCAGATGAGAAACTCTTTTAAGCAATTACCTAGAAATCTTTTCAACCATCTGCGAAAACTTTGTTTTCTTTTTTTAAAAAGAAAACTTTCCAAACACACAAATGGATAAAGCAAGAAAAATTCAGCAAATAATGATGATTCACTGCCTTCGTTTTTCTTTTTTCCATTATTTATTCTTATCTTTTTTTTTTATTTCTTTTCCAAATACGTCCTCCGAACAGAGAACTTAATTGGTACAGATAAAGTGAAATAATGGAAAAAAATCCTCCACCACCAAACAGGGCAGATTTGCTGAAAACAAGAAACAGATCCCCAAACATCGTTGAGGTGAGGTTAACCTAATAAGAGGTTGTTCAAGATGTACACCCAAACATTCGCAATCAGTTTTTTTTCTTTTTCTTTTCTGTTCTTTTTTTACTCAATGAACTAGTTGTTTTTGGAGTTTTCATTACGATTTATAAATTAGGTTGGTGAAATTTAGCTGATTAGTAGGTCAAGTCTATATTTCTGTTGTGTTTTGTATTATAACAGTGTTATTGTTTGATTTTAGATTTAAAATTTTTATAATTTGTATGTTGTTTATTCCTTAAATATACAAACACACACAATACAGATCACATACTGATACCATCATAGGCATATTTAAGCACAACGTAAAATATATCATTTATATCTTTCGCTGTTTTCTGTTTTTCGTCAAGTTTTTAACGTAATCAATATACATCAAAAACTTGACGAAACACCATAGATATGGAATGTCTTTTGTGTTTTGATTCTTTACTACTATCTGCAAATGCTTGAACAATATTTTCAAACTTTTAATATAGCACAATGTGGCTAAACCTAATTTACCTGTCGTCAGCAAATATATTTTAGTCAATTTTACAATGTAGTGAACATAATGAATTTAACTGAAAAGATGAACACTAACAAAAAAAGAGGGCAGACTCTTAAAAATTATTTATCTTTTAATTAAAGATTCCTTACTAAACAATCGTAATATTTTAATCATATTATATTGACATTTAAATAAAATAAATAATATTCATGTAAAAGAATGAGAAAAATTAATGTTCAAGATAAAATCGAAAAAGTTTTGAATATATAATTAATATTAAAATAGTTCACTTGACAAAATTCTTCTTTGCCTTTTTGCTACTGCTTTGATCATTCAGTTCACATAAAAATACATTTTATGATAAAAACCATTATGTTGTATAAATTTGTGGTTTGTATGTACACACATACAAACCACACACAATGCCCATCACATACTGACACCCCCCCATATAAATATATATATAGGCACAACGTAAAAGACATCATTTACATCTTTCACTGTATTCTTTTTTCTTTGATTACATAAAAATTGGATGAAACACAATAGATATGGAATGTTTATTTTGTGTTTTTAATGTTAACTTTTACCCACAGGTGATAGAACAATATTTTCAGACTATTAACATAGCACAATGGGACTTTACCAAATTTACCTGCCGTCTGCAAATATATTTTAGTCAATTTTACAATGTAGTGAACATAATGAATTTAACTGAAAAGATAAACATTAACAAAAAAAAAGGGTAAACTCTTAAAAATATTTTTTCCCTTTAATTAATGATGATTTTTCACAAACCAATCTTAATAATTTTAATCAGATTATATTTATAAGGAAATAAAATAAAGAATAATTATGTAAAAGATTGAGAAAAATGAATTTTTAAGATAAAATCTAACAATTTGGAAAATATCATTAATATTAAAATAAATCACTTGACAGAATTCTTCTTCGCGTTGTTGTTATGCTTTTAAACCATTTTGCCCACATAAAAATATATTTTCTCATAATAGCCGTTACGTTGTATAAATAAAATTAATATTTTCAAAGAAGGAAAAAAGATAATTTTTTTTTCTGTATCATGTGATGCCATCATGAAATATTGAACTCCTAAATCAATTACTTAATGTCTTTATTTAAGGTCAGCAACTCTTTTAAGCAATTACCCAGAAATCTTTTCAAACCATCTGCGAAACTTTGTTTTCCTTTTTAAGAACAAAACTTTCCAGACACACAAATAGATAAACCAAGAAAAAAATCAGCAAATAATGATGATTCACTGCCTTCGTTTATTTTTCTCTTTTCCATTTTTTTCTCATATCTTTTTTTTAAATTTCTTTTCAAAATACAGAGTCCTCGGAACAGAGGAAATGAAATAATGGAGAAAAAAATCCTCCGCAGCCAAACAGGGCAGATTTGCTGAAAACAAGAAACAGATCTCCAAACATCGTTGAAGTGAGGTTAACCTAATAAAGGGTTGTTCAGGATTTACGTCCCAACATCCTCTATCAGTTTTTTTTCTTGATGAAATAGTTGTTTTTCTAAGTTTTCATTACGATCTATAAATTAGGTTGATGAAATTTAGCTTTAAAATATTTATTTCATTAGTAAGTCCAGTCTATATTTTGTTCTGTTTTCATGTTGTGACGGTGCTATTGCTTAATTTTGGATTTTAACACTTTTATAATGTTTATTTCTTAAAATCTTTCAGAGCTGTTTGTAAAATCAAAATATAAAAACTATTTTTCAGGCTTACTATATTGGACCGTGGATTCATCCATTTAAAACACATGTAATAAAGTTTCTTCTTTTTAAAAAAAAAAATCTAAAAAATTTGATAATATTATTATCATAAAACTTTAAAATATAATATAATTTGAAACTTTAAAAGCGTGTAAAAACTTAATAATGACTTGCCATGGTAGTATGAGTATTGCATTGTACATTTAAATATCATTTGTTGTATTTTATTTTCCTTTTGACATATTGTCCTGGTGATCAATATAATCAAATCACGATTAGTCCTTGACAGACAGATGAAGATTAATACTTTGTCAAGTATTCTTCTCTGCGTATGAATACCACATGGAAAAAAAGTCCCATTTTCTATTGATTATTGATGTCGAAACGTTTAAATATCTTTCTCAATTGTCACCTGTCCTCTTCTTCCTTTTGAAAGTAATAATTAAAACGCGCACCACACTCAGGGAATCCAATTATCCTTCATTTGCATGCTAGCTTGCACCAATCAGCATCCCAATAATCATCCAATCAGCATCACAGAAAGCATGCCAACCCTCCATTGATTGCTTATAAGGATACCCTTAAAAGCGTGTTCCCTTCATCTTGAAGGCAGTACATTTAGACCATGTATTTGTTGTACTTTGATTTTGTTTTATAACTATATCGAGCTATTCTGAATTTTAAAACACTGCCAATGTTTTCTTAACTTATGAAAGAAATCTAAGACTTTTATTTTATTCATTGAAAAACTTTTAAGTACAATATAATACAAGGATTAAAAGTGTATTGAAACCCTGTTATAGTTTTCTGTGGTAACCTGCATGGTGGATATGGTAACTGGATATAAATTTGAATATCTTTTGAATTATTTTCTATTTTCTAACAGCATATGCCCTTGTAATCAGGCCAGTTCATTACAAGGTAACAGATTTAGTGTTAACAAGAATGCTCCCAAATAAACCTGTTACTCAACTTCTATGTTTTAATATCACAATTTTGAACAAACAGGGATATAATGTAAGATGCTCAGGACTTTTCAATTTTTGCAAAACACCACTTAGTTTACTACTACAACTTGCAGCAGTTTCCGTGCTGCTACAGGTCACACACACATTATATATATATATATTATGTTATTGTGATAATCCGGTGATTATCACCAATTAATCATATTCACCGTAACATATACACTGAGGAGCCAAAACATTATGACCACTCCTACATTTTGCAATGAACTCGCCTGTATGACGTGGAAGGCACGTGATCAGGTGGAAGTGGTATTTAACCACTGCTGGAGAGTCTGAAGAACCATTCTTTTACTTACTTCTGTGTGTGATGGGAAAGGCTGCGGATCTAAGCGACTTTGATGGAGGGCAAATTGTAATGGCTCGAAGGCTTGGAACAAATATTTCCGAAACTGCACGACTCGTGGGTTGTTCACGATCTACAGTTGTTAGTACTTTTGCAAAGTGGATGAATGACGGTGAAACCAGCAGTAGACCACATGGTGTTGGACGTCCACACGCTATCAAAGAAAAAGGTCGTCGGAGACTGTCACGCATGGTGAAGCAAAACTGGAGCCAGACAGTGGCTCTGATGACAGCCCAATACAATGCAGGACCAAGTAAAATAGTATCGGAGCACACTGTTCAGCGGACACTGTTGGATATGGGGCTACGCAGCAAACGTCCTACTCGTTTGCCTTTGCTGACCAAGCGTCATCGCCAACTGCGCCTGCGCTAGACCCGGGAACATCGTGGCTGTACATGGATCAGTGGATTCGCCTCGTCAGATGAATCACGGTTTGTCATTCATCACACTGATGGTCGTGTCAGGATACGCCGTCTTCCAGGCGAACAGTTGCTCCCTCAATGTATAGTAGGTCATACACAGGCCGGTGGTGGCGGTATTATGATTTGGGGAACGTTCTCTTGGGCGTCTCTGGGACCCGTGGTTGTGGTAGAGCAGACCATGAATGCTACAGGGTATCTGAACATCTTTGCGGACCGGTTGCACCCTTACATGGCCTCTGTTTTTCCAGCTGGAAATGGAATGTTCCAACAGGACAACGGCCCTTGTCACAAGGCTAAAATTGTGTTTTAGTGGTTCCAGGAACATGATGCTGAATTCAGTTAATGTCCTGACCGCCTAACTCACCGGATCTTAATCCGATAGAACACATTTGGGATGTCTTGGGACGGCAGCTCAGAGTTCAAAGACCACCAATTCGCAATATCTCGGATTACATCTGGTCATCTTACATCTTACATCTTAAACATCTGGTACAATCTGTCTCCGGCCATCTACCAAGGACTTGTGGCATCCAAGTCAAGGCGAGTTGAATCTGTGTTGCGTGCCAAAGGTGGGCCAACTCGTTATTGACAGGTGGTCATAATGTTTTGGCTCTTGAGTGTATATTGTTGCATCATAATTTAACACACACTCAGCTGTCAATTGTCTTTGGTACCAGAGTTTCGCGCTTTGAAATCAAGCGCCATCTAGTTACCCTGTCACAAAGATGTCAATTGAATGCTGCACCCATGTAGTAGGAAAGGAGGTGTTAAATGTATGGTTCTCACACCACTGGCTTCACACACACACACACACACACATATATTATGCCTGGGAGCTGCTACATATTATAATATCGAATACAGAATGTATTTTGCAATTATTAAACATCATGAGTGTCATTATTTCATTTTATTTATATGTAGGTTAAAGGAAGAACATACGTCCAAGAAGGAAGTCTGTGGAAGTTATAAAGGATTTTAAAATCACAGCAATTGAAATCAAAAACAAAACAAATCATTAAAAGTTAACTTGCATTATATTGGTTAGTAACTTGCAGATCATGGGAAATAAACAGAATGTTCATAAACAGAAATGTTGAGGCACAGATGGATTACAAGGATGCTAGAGAAATGAGAAATGTATGAGAATGAGAGTTATGAGAAAAAGTGGTACTCAAGAATAATGATGTTCAAAAATAATATAATAATAATGCTGAATAATACTCTGTTATTTTTAGAACGGTTATTCAGAAAATGCAAGTCCAGTGTACATATATATTAGAAAAAGTATATTACATAAATTAAAATGCATCTTTTTGGAATAAGTAAGCATCAAATAAAAATGTCTTTTATTTCGCGAGAGCTATTTAATTTGAATACACGCTATAACTTTGAAAGTTAATTTAACTTAAGATAACACCCAAATATAAAAGAAAAATTTCACCTCCTGTAATTACTTAATTATCTTCCCTTTACGTTCTTATAAACATAATATATGTAAGGAAAACAAAGAACACATAATTCCATAAACTATAAATATTCTCTCTACATAGCGTAAATTAGTTTTCTATCTGAAAACAATCATTATTTTAATAACAAACCACAATTTCACATGCTGAATAAAGTTTAATTTCAATACTTAAATAAGTACTGGAACAATATTGACTCAGAAATAATATTTGAGCAGCCAGTTGATTAACCCTAGAAATAAATTTCCTCTGTGTATTTGATCCCATTCATTCCTTAATTTCAAATTTTCTTTTAAGAATACTTTAAAATTAACTTCATATTTGAGTATCATTAATCAGAGAAAATTGACTGTTCTTGTGGAGTAATATAATAAATTCCAAATTCTAGTTCCTTATATTCTTTTTTTTTTTTTATTTTGTGTGTTCTCGTTTTATTTCTTGGCAAAGAATAGTTTTCTTAATTAAACAGGAATAAAGAATTTATGCTTTCATAAAAGTTACGTAATGTCAACCATTTTCTATCATGGAAAAACATTTTCGACATTTACATATATATATTTATTCAAAAACTTTTATTCCATGTTTTTTTTTTTTAAATTTTGTTTTGTTCGGTATTTCACTAGAACAAGCAATAAATCATGTTTGACATTTAAAAAATTTGTAAAGAAATAAAACACTACTAAAAAAACTATTTTAAAGAATTTTATGATGCACGTAATTTTTTAAAACTACTGAACTGTTTACACTCGCCAGAGTGTAAAATGTTCAGTAGTTTTAGCATAAAAATAGTAGAAATTTTTCAGTTGTTTTCATTCAGTATTATTCATTATTATTGATCTTTCAGTATGAAATGAGGTGGACAGGACAGGAATTCAGTTTTCATACAGTATTATTCATTTTATAAATTTTCAGTTGTTTTCAGCATAAAAATTATGTTCGATGCTCACATCTTACGTATTCACGCCCGGCTTTATCATGGATGTTTGTAGTGATTCGGAATCCACTTTAAATGGTAGGTCCCGGACTAATATGACTATAGAGCGTTGGTCGTAAGACTGACAACTCCATAAAAAAAGAAAAACATACCCTGTCTCGAAATCTGCTAGTAGGTAGACGGCCTTGGTCCACCATGGGACTGTTGTGGCAATGAAGAAGTAAAACAGGAGGAATAACGACTTATATTTAGCACATTATTAGGTAGGTATTAATGAATATAATCCTAAAAATATCTAAAATCCTAATATATTTTCGTGTCTGAAGAAAAAATACAGTGAAAATAGTTATTAGACAGACTCATTATTGTTGCCGTATTCTTTACACACTCTTTCCCAATCGTCAGTGAGCCTTCTCGTTTTTTGAAAATACTAAGTTTGATGAGAATGCTGCCAGCGAATTAAAAACTGCTGACCACAAGTCTGCTGGTTTTATCACTGGGCCACTATGGTATTTCACTATATAACAAGTTCAACGTTGCATGGGTGTATCAAGGAGTCCTACTACTCTTCCACTTTATGCCGTAGGTCCTTGTCTCATATGACGGTAAAGCGTCATAGAGAGCCCAGTCAGACTACTCACCCGCATCATTACCAAAATATAAAAGGGCTACTCAGGTCTAGGCACAGGAATGTGGTGTGGTGTACTACAAGTAGTAGTAGTCCTGCTACTCTAATTCCCCATTTATCAACAGAATTTGGAGCAAACAATCCCACATCTGGTATCTGGGATATTGTAGTCTTGCCCTTTATCCCAATAGAAAGACATTGTAATCTTCATATTCCTTCCTGCGTTTACTATGGAATCTTCGGCTTAGGTTTAGTTTGATAAGTTTCGAATTCAACTACTTTTTTTGAAAACTAAAGCGCTCCCGCACTCTTATTAATGTTATGATTCGACTTATTTAATAAGTTCTTTCCATATATTTTACATATTTCCGAGTAGCTAATGTTATTTGCATTTTATTTTATTTTATTTATTTATTTTTTTTTTACAAATGCTACATGTTTGATAATTCATTTTTAAATCTTCTTACTTTACATTTTTTGTAAGTGTGTAAAATGATAAACATTAATTTTTTTTTTAATTATTTCAACTTTTTTTTACTATAATTTTCTGTCATTTGCTTGTTACTTAACTCCAAAAAAATTATATTACAAATAATAAATTCAATAGATTCCATTGCATGTTTTATTCGTATAAAAAATATAAATTATCTTACTAATTGAAAAATACAAAATATTATTTTTTTCTACATTCGCTTATATAACATTTAAAAGTGTGTACTTTATTATATTTAAAAGTCTGTACTTGTATAGTCTGTCCTTTTTAATAAGAGTTTTTCTGAAGAAATTTAAAATTTTATTACATAATGATGAGATTTACCATGCGAAAATGCTGCAATAAATGGAAACAAGCTGTTTGTTTTAACATAAATTATCTTCTTTAATGGGAGGTTTATGCAGGTCTTTCATTTGAAATTTTTTTGGAAAACTGAATGTATAGGTAACCAATTATTTTATGTTATACATATTATAAATAATTCTCTAAAAATAGTTAATAAAAAATATTTGCTGTGAGTTTTATTCAAAAATAAAATGAAAAAAATATTCTTCCTTTTTTTTGGGTTCAATCTTTTAAAACTTCATGAATATCTTATTGATTATTACAGCAAGATGTTCTTATTTTTATATTTCTGAAACATAAAAAAGGTGGAGACATGATTATTTTTTATTGATTCGTCAGTGGGCTCTACTAAAATTCTGGGGGTGGGGGGACTTCTTTTTCATTTGCTTTTTTCCCCTCTGTGATAAGACTGATACATCCACGACTATTGTGATTTATCCATAAATATTCGAAATATTTTTTAACAGTAGTACTCCTTGCTAATGCCTATTTTTCTAATTATTTTATTATGATTTGTATTATTATTATTAAACATTTTATAACAAAATAATATATTTAGTTTTGATTAATGATGGTTCATAGTGTTAAAGAAAAAACGGCACCAAGCTTTGTTAAATTACTATAAATACATTTGACTTGGTTGGATTTGGTGATGGAGGATTTTGGTGGATTTGTGGGATTTGGTTTGGAGAGATTGACCGAGACCTGCAGTTTACCATGGAATCCGAACCACTAACAAATATCCATGACACTGCCAGTCTATGGTAAAAAATCGTCATGCCATTCTAACCTGAACCTTGTGGTACCAAAGGCCAGAGCATTAGCCAATTGGCCATCAGGCTACCCGAGAGGTGGTGAGTCGGAGTCGGAGTCGGGAGTCAAGTATTTATGGATTTGGTAATCGGAGACAGGAGTTGGTTTAAAAATTTGACACCTGATGAAAATAATTTTTATTTTTAAAAAATTCTGTGAAACAATGTTCAGGATGCAATTCAATTGTATCTTTACAAAATACTACCACTATCGAAAACATTTACTGCTTTAACAGCAAAATAAGTAACTGTTGAGAGACTTTTCTCAGAACTGAATCTTATCAAAAACTATCTTGGATCCATGATAAATGAAGATCTTATAGAAGCTATTCAGTTATTAAGACAAATAAGATTTAATGAGATTAATTTATTAATAAGATTCACATAGATGCTCTAATTAACATATAGAGCATCTTTGTGATTAAAATGCACCATTTTGTTTTGCTTATATCCAGCTATTCTGCATAACTTTGGTACCTGCCTATTTAGTAGTGCTGTTTTTCTGGAATATATCAATTTTTGTAAGAATATTTAGAATATAAAAAAAAATATATTTCAATGAGAACAAATACTACATCATTAAAGCTATAAAAATACTATATTATAAAGAAAAAAATGTTTTTATAGGAATATGAGTTCTATACTACATCATTAAAGCTATAAAAATACTATATTATAAAGAAAAAAATGTTTTTATAGGAATATGAGTTCGGCAAATGTTGTTGAATTTCTATGAATGTGGAATGAAATTCTTCTTAATCAATTAGTAATGCCGGAAAAGTTTTGACCGGCTAATATGCTTAAGGAAGTCAAAAGATAACATGTAGAAATATGTGAAAAAATATTCATAAAATTATTACAAAAAATTAGACTTGGTTAGGCAAATATTGTTTTTATTGACATTGGATATGTTCTGTATTTTATTGATTAAGATAATAGTTTGGTACTTTAATAAAAACTACTCATTTTTTTTCCAAAAAAAAAAAAAAAAATGATTGAAATTTATCTTTTAAATTTTTAAAATAAATTGTATTTTAAAAATTATATTTATATGAATATTTTTTACAGAATAAGATTATTTTCGAATCGGCTATCACATGTAAAATTGGTAAACTGCTATTCGAACTGATTCAAACATAACAATAAATATATAACAATAAGTATAACAGTACAACATAACAATTATAACAGTGTGATAAGAAATGAAATTTCGGAAAGCATTTGATTAAAATAATAATGATTTTAATTTTTTAATAAATAAAATTTTAATTTGGCTAATATCAAAAGGAGAATTTTTTGAAAAATATTCCTCATTAACAATGATATTTTTTCTTTTCAAATTGTGTATGTCTGAGTATAGTCCCTAACAAATAATGGATTCGTTCGTATCCGACATAAAACCAGATGTTTATATTTCATTAATGAGTTGGAAAATCAGTGAGAATATAATTAATAGAATAATAATGCAGATTCAATTTAATATTTTATTATTCTCATAATGTAACTAAAGTTTTCATAATATAGGAATGGTTAACAATATGATATCCATAATGAAAACAATCTGTTTAGTCTACTTTCTGGCAACGAACATAAATTTGCATTCTGGGATATTTCTTACATCTTCAGAGATGCTCATTGATAAGGAACTCCGTCATGATCCATTCTGGCTGCCGGCATATTATTGATGTCTTCAGGAGTTTGGTCAGGATGGTCATCTTGCTGCTCGGTCTCTGCATGAGGTGGTAGGCCAAAACCTCATGGAAACAAAAACAGTCGTAAAATAAGTAAACAGCATGGCGTGATTTTGTTTATATAAAGTTATAAAATACTGTAAAAATTTTAAAGTATCTTCTTATTGGTGTTTGTCAATTTATTCTATAACTGTGCAAGTATGCTAATGAATCATAAAATGTTTTAATTCTCACCAGCAGCGTATTTTCTAATTTTAAAAATACGCTATACGAAATACGCTTTTTTTAGCGTATATCAAAAATTTAAAATTCACAAACATTTCATACAATACATTTTATAACAGTATTTTTTGTACATGGTTTAGTAATAGAAAATTGTAAAATTAGTAATGTCGCTGAAAGGATAGACAATCTAATGTAAAATATGAACCTTATTCGAACCTGCAAGCTACATGAGCTCGTTAGTCTTGGACCATGAGTAGGGTTTTCTTACTTTTATTCATGGACCATGAGGTTATCTTTCGTGCTATTAGTCCTGGACTACGAATTATGCTTGCTCATTAATAATCCTGGGCCATGAGTAGGGCTTCCTGCGCAAGGAGTAGGGCTTAATGCGCCATGAGTAGGGCTTTCTTATTATTAGTCCTGGGTCCTGAGTTGGTTTTTTTTACTTTTATTCCTTGGTCATGAGCTGGTCTATCTTACTATTAGTCCGCAAGCGGGACTCTCTTACTAATATTGAAATCAGAGAACACAGGATTTTCCTGCTTGTTTAGGATAGTGTGTACAAATAATTACTCTTAATGTAAATTAGTTTTATTAATAGATAAAACTTTACAGTTTATTTTAATAAATTTATTATCAGTGAATAAATAGATAATAATAATAATAATAATAATAATAAAATAAAAAGGAAAAAAAATAATATTAAATGATATATCCAGAATTCGTGTAATAATCACAAATAAAACACAAATAAATATATCATTGTATTTGATCACAAATAAATTGGCATTAATTTCTGTATATATAAATATACTAAAATTAATATTTTGTTAAAATATGAAAGATAATTAAAAAGGGTTATTAATTTAGTAAATTTGGCATGATAATTTTATAACGAAGAATCCATCTTACTTGAATGGGCATATGCAACTGCAAAAGAAATGGCAATATTAGTAATCTGAATAATTATATCACATTTGTAAACTGAAAAATATTTTTAAATAATGAATAAATTTTAATTGTATACGTACGTATGACATCACTGCTAGAAGCTGAAAAATACAAAATTCACATTATATTCTAGTTAATTATTATAAAGAAGCAATATACAGGTAATTTGATAATTTGTTAAACATAGACAATAACGATAACAATTAATATCATTATTAAATCACGTTTTTTTTATTATCATGCGTGAACATGATGTTGTGCTATCGTGACGTTATCCGAAATTGAGCAAATAAAACTATTTTGCATATTTTAGCAGAAAATGGTACTTTAGACCCCTTAACTCTTGAATTGATTCATGAATAACGTTAATCCTCGGCAATTCTCTCTAGAATTTGGCTTTTGATTGAAGTGTTTTGTAGTATGGTTTTGAATCACTTTTCATGTTTTGGGTTGGGATTTTAAACATTTGTAAATTTAATGGCTATAAGTACTCGTAGTGCATTGATCAATTCTTTCTTTCTGAAGTTTCATATTTATCATTTTGGCATTTTCCCACACCTATTGGGCTGTATAGTGCTTCTTATTGTATTGTATTTTATTTGATATATTTTTTTCTTCATTTATGACCAGAATTTTAAAACTTTGATTTATTCTTTTGGGTATTGAATGTGATAACGCTTCTTGTAGAATTTGGAATACTTTATTCTTCATTATGACGACATTTATTTAACTTTTGAATATTCTTTTACAGATTCTTGAACAAATCCTTCTTCATGAAGTTCTATATCTATTCCACATTGCTATATTCATGTGGCTATTTGAATTTGACCATTCTTATAGCATTCCAATCAATTGCTTCATATATCTTGTGCATTATTACATATTGACATTTTCCTGAGTTTATTCATCCGTTCTGTAATGTTCACACATGATAAGTTGAAATTTGAAGAGCACATTTCAGTTTTTTATTTTTTACGATGTTTCTTTTTAGAACAGTTCTCCCCCGACTTGATCAATTTAATACAACCGTCATTGTTACCCAGTTTGAACTTTGAAGGTTATAATGCTACATTAACAAAAGGAAAACGATCACAATTGCTCTTCTGTGTGCATTCTGATGGAATGATTTGTTCAAATGTAACATACATGAGAAAACCAAAAAAAAAACAACCACAAGGCCAGTCCAAGTGCAACGAATAATACTGTCTAAAATTGATTGGAAGCATTTAAAGAGAAACTACCACTCACTGGAGAATTGTAGGAAAATCTGTCTGTTTAATTACTACTAAGACTACAAGTATTTCAATAAGTTAATATGAACCAGGGATGCAGAGACTTATAAAGAATGTGGACCGCATTTGCTCATTGTTTAAATGCGGGATGCATGTATTTTCTATACTTAACCACGGTGCTCCCTAAAAGACATCGCGGAAGGCACTGTCCTATCTTCAACACCATAAATGGTGTGCTGTTGATATTAATGAGGCCCACCGATGTTCCATTCTCATCTTTCTAAGTGGTAGAGGGCTACATAGCCCTAGCTGCAGTGGGAAGGGAAGAACTCAGGGTTGCACGTAAGTATGCCTCAAACGACGCGCCAATGGGTGACGAGGGAAATACACTGTTTTGCAGAACAACAGTTACGGGTAACTGCTCAGAATTTGCTTGTCATATGAATGAAAAATCTGGAAAACTCTCTGTATCCTGACTGTAGATGCGAGACTCCTTAACCACATTCTCATTACGGTCTTCGGGACTCCTGAAAGCTGCAGCAGATTCGAACCGAACATGTTAGCTGGGCAAGTCATCATTGTCCAACGAGTAGAACACCACGCTCTCTTTTCTAGGCATTATCTATGTTCAAATAATTTGTGGATTTTCAGATATTTTACTATATAACATTCTTACATTATTTTTAATTTAAAAATTTTTATTAAATGTGATCAATTTTTATTAAATGTGATCAATTTTTATTAAATGTAATAAATCGTAATATAACTAAATACCAACAAAGAAGCCGTTTAGCCGGCTGAACGGCTTCTTAATTTATTTTTCTGATGTCACATCTGTGGTGGATTTCCTATTGTTCGCGTATGCTTTGCTTAATACCATTTTAAACATGTTAGATATACTACATTGAATCTCTAAGCTCACTTAAGAACAAAGTTTACATGTTAATTCAATATATTTCTTTCATAAACGTTTATCGCAAATGTAAAAAAAAATTGCATCAGAAAAATTAGAAAAGATATATATCTAAACTCAGCATTCAATGAACAAGCATACCAAATTTATTTCACTGTCCAAATTTTTTAAGAAAAATTGTTTCTGATTTAATTTTTATTAATAAAATGACAAAGCAAATAATTAATAAATGAATTAGAAATCGATCTTAATCTTACGAAACAGTAATAGGAATATATAAAAAAAAACCACTTACGTTTCAGGAAACAGATGCATATTACAACAAGTACAATGCCAATTTGTTTGGTATTTAATGACATGTTTCGTTGTTATTTTACTCCACAAAGCAGCTATTAAACGAGCCTTAATAAAGATTTTCATTTTATATGACAGGCTTGATTATAAATTATGCTTCATTATAGTTGTTTCCATATTGGTATGGTGGCTGTGTAAATATTTTTACGAAGACCATTAGCTTATTTTGTTATCATTATTACGGGTTCATTTCATGTAATGAGTAGATCGTGGCTTAAATTATTAACATACTTATGTGCAGGAAGTATTTAAGACGCATTTAATGAACATTGTTGCGAATCATATATTTTCATATGAACAAAGCTCGAAAATTGTATAAGTAATAAATCTATATTAAGCTGAGTGTTTTAAAAATAATAAAAGAATATGTAATATTATAATAATGCTCTCTATGTCCCATAATAACAGTAGGAAATGAAAAAAGAGAATATTTGGTAGATGCAGTTGTAAGTTATGTAGTGATGCAATATTGCGAAGTCTTGTATCAAAATTAATCTTCCGTAACATTTGTTATTTGTTTTGTCAAATCTTTCCATATTTACTTTAAACTAATTATTATTATTTTTATTAAAAAAATAACAACTTGGGAAAACCGCAAAATGTCAGTCTAAAGAAAGCAGAAATTCTGTAATCAAACCCTTAGCTGAACGGTTAAGATATTATCCCTTTTTTTTAATATTATACATAATTGTCTATGCACATTATATTTTCTAAATACTATAAAGATAATTAATATTTTGTCTTAAAACATATTCATATAATAAAACAATTACATACATAATTTACCTAAATGAGTAATTATTAATATTTACAATTACAATTTTATGAGATTTAATACGAGACCTAATGGCTGAGTGGCTGGTACCACTCTGGCGCTAGTACCACAGGTTTACCGGCGGTGCCATGTATGTTTGTAGTGGTTCGGAATACACTTTAAACAGTAGGTCCCGATCAAATAGGATCGTAGAACGTTGTGGGGGGTAGTGTGGCTCGGGCCTGTAGCATATCTTCAAGCTGCATGTGCTCCCCGGGTCTAAAATGAGTACCAGCGGTGCAGCCCTTGCGTATGGCGTGATTATAACTGTCTCTGTTTTGTCATCTGCTTTAGAAAATTTTTTTTTACGGTTTACTTTAATCTATTTTTGATAATAATAAAGTAGTAATAATGGTAATAATAATAAATGTGTAGCTAAAATAAATCGTCCGTTCTATAATTATTTTTTTGCTACTATTATTATGGGACAAATTAAATCCATCAACTATTATTATTATTATGGGACAGAGGAAGGTAATATTTTAGTATTCCATTTCTAAATCTATATATATGTCTTATATGATGTATAGTGTAACGAATGAATATAACTGAAAAACTGATAAATTTATAACATGTTAAAAATGGATGAAATTTATTTATATATACCTTTAGAATTATGATGTAAAATATTATTTTCAATAGTAAAAATAGACATTGAAATTAATTACAATTGTATTTATAATTAATTTTAAAAAATTGTAAAACCATAACATTATTAGACTGAAATATTTTTGGTATTAGTGTAAATTTTTAATTTAATTAATTAATATTAAGGCTTCCATATTACAAAAAAAAAATATATCAAACCAAATGTACATTATAAATTATTTTCATTAAAATAATTTAAACTTTGATTTAAATGTTTGAAGCATTTAAACATTAATTCTTTTCTTAGGCTTTAACTGTACATACTAGCTATTTTCAATTCTCTTACGTGCACTTAAATTGATTGGTATCAGTATTTCGATAATAACCATTAAGTTGCCACCCAAAACACAGTTAAGGATGGAAAAAAAATCCCCATGATATCCCAATGATTTATCAGGTTTCCAAGTGCCTAAGTAACTTTTTTCGCAAGAATTCCTGCTTGATTAATGGCACCTGATGATTAGAAAAAGGACGTTTTCCCATTATTTATACTTATTTATTGTTCTAGAACCATTCTAAGTATTCACAAACATTGAGTTTAGGCCTAGCAATATATAGAACGTTGTGATTCCGATCTGAGAGATTTTATTCGAAACTTGTTTATCGATGCTGGGGCTATCGGAATCCATTTTAAACAGTAGGTCCCGGTCCTAATAGGATGATAGAGCATAGCGGGGTCATTGTTACTCCGCGGCCGTCTCTTCAAGTTACACACGCCGCCTGGGTAATGCAAAGTGAGTAACGTCTGCGCAGCGCTTGCTTTAAGGCGTCCAAGACCAAGCTGTCTAAGTGTTAGCCAGTTTCATTAGAGCAACAATTTTGTTGGATGCAACGTAGCATGCTCTTTGTGGTTAGCATTTGATAAACGCTGAACGTGCTACACATTTGAAGTTGAAATTACGAATGAACAAAGGAAAATATGTCAACAACAAAAATGGATTCAGTAATGGGAACAACGTTCTTCAATTCGCGATCATAAATTTCTGAATCTTAAACTTTGAATTTATAAAAACGTTGAAACGTGATTCATTAATGTGGAAAATCCTATAAATCTATCATAATATGCCGTTTTCGCAATTCTCGAAAACAATAAAACAGAATCATTTTAGATTTCAACAAATTAACATCAATAGGATGAACTTATTTACTAATCAAAACATGCATTTTACACTGATTACAAGATTTGAGGGTTTTTGGAACTGTGACTCGAATAGGTCAGAAAACAAATAGGTCAGATAAGTGAGACAAACTGCTGACGTTTTAAAGAATCTAAGGCTACATATATATATATATTTAAGGCGAATCAAAGACTATAAATATATATATATAGCCTTAGCATACATACATATAGCATATCATTCGCAATTTGTGGACGGACTCCACATCTAAGCGGAAAACCCGAAACTCGGACACGCGCAGGGGACTGTGTGAGAGTCTGTAGGCCAACTAACGCGCGGAGATGCTCAAAATATATATTTCCTTGTGATCAGAGACAGTAAAATAAATCTTTCTGAGCGGGTTGCACTGTACTTCCTCTCGGGTGAAAGTCTTGAGTTTAATTGACCGTTTCCCTCGAACGCCACAGGAGGCGTTCATGCCAGTGTCTAGGAGGAAGCACGACTACAATTTCTAATTTTTATTTTAACTGTAACCACTTTTTAGTAAATTAAATTTGATATATGCTTTTTTTTAAATCTATTTATATCAATTACCAAATAAGATTCAAAGTTATTTACATATTTATAAAATATTTCAAATCTATGCACTAGAAAATATAAAACTTACTATATCCCGTATAAATGCTAATTGTTGATTCCAGTTATTTAATCAGTAGGCAATGAGATATTACTAAAAATAAGGATTTTGCTTAAAAAGGCATGCAATCGAAAGAACTTCCTATCAGGTGAATAAACAAAAGAAATTGTATTAATGCGAAATGAAAGCCATCTTCATTTAGCTCTTCTTTTCTTTCCTTGGCATTCCACAAAATGATTCCAATTTTTGTCTCTGGAGGTTTCGAGGTCTTAATTAAAGAAGGTTATTTAAATTACGGCAGATGTTCAGAAAACAATGTAAAAGAATTTAATGAAAAATTGCTTCATGGCTTTGTGAGAAGATATTAAGAAAGTTCTCGAGACTCATTATGGTTTTAATTAGAATGAATGTCCTTGTCAAATTAAAAAAAAACGAAATCTGTACCTCTATGTAATTAATTACTGAAAATACAAAATATGAGAGCTACCTTATCACTGATTTCATTGTGAAAAATTATGAAAATTTGAAATGAAGATTTTTAATAATTGTTGAGTATATAATCTCAAAAAAATTATCATATCAGAATTTGACTTGGAAAAAAAAAGGGTTTCTTTAAAATTTAACTTTGATTAAATATTTCTGTTAAAATTATAAGGATAGTTACAATGGATAAAATCATAATAAAAAAAATAACCTTTTTATACTATATTTAATAACTATTATAATTAAAAATTGGTAATCCTCCGTGATAAGTCTGGTAGATTAATAAAAAAAAATGTTTTAATCTGCAAATTCTTTCAGAAATTGCATTTAACAGAATACTAATAAAAAGAATCTTTAAAACTATAAAAAAAAAATCTTACTTTAAAAAAATTGAGATAATATTATTATTGAAACGATAAATGGTTAAAAATAGTATTCACTAGCTGATATGACACTGCTTTGTATAGGTTCAGTAACATGATGGATTAATTTTTCTTTGCTAAAAATATTTTCGCATTCAGTCTAGCACCTCATCGTGAAAGGACCTTATCCTCTGGTCTGCAATGAAATAGGAAAATTGAATAAAATATTTTTATACAAGAAATAAGGTTGTCAAACAGACAATCCAATCTGACATTCTTTTTAAAATGAATTTTGAAGTATGATTTAATTTTTTTTTAATTTTTTATTTCCAATGGCAGGCTACAATAAGTAATAAAATAAAAAAGAAAAAGAACACAAAGAACATGTTGTTGTTGCTTATCCCCTTGATTTAGAATCCTAAACCAAGTCCAGTAGATCATGCTGCATCAATAGATCGTAAACGGTCTTCCCCTCATTCAACAGTTGCCTCACAGAGGCACCAATACGATCGATGAGATGAGAGGGAGACGCGATGGCCGAACAATGACAAAGTGTCTTCTCGTCTCCATTGAAGGTCGAACTCTTAGTGTTGCCAGTCCTTAGTCTAGCTAAAGCCGCTTGAGCAGATCTAGGACAGGAACACTGCAAGGACATACCAGGATATTTAGCGGCGTGCCATGCATGAATTGGTGACAACCTCCAAGCGGTATTCACTCTGGCTAAAGGAAACAACAACGAGAATCGAAAGAAATTACATAGTGACATGTTCAGCCCATAAGAGCCCTAGCCTCCCAGTAACGACCCTACACAGTAGAGGAAACAAGTGCAGGGCAGACAGGGAGGTAAGATGAATCCATAGCCTATCCAAGACTGCAGAACATGCATTTTGAGCTTCAAATATTTTCATACGAAAAAGATGATTGGCCATACAATCATGGCCATTCCGGAGTCTGAAAAGGGGAACAGATTTAAACCTGTGCTGATTAGGGATGTTTAAAATAAAGTTAAACCAGGTTTTAGATGAGTTGCCTTCAAGTAGATTATCAGATAAGAGTGTTCCGAAAGAAGTCTCGGATCATCAGTTTCATCGAGTGAAAAGAGATGTTTTTACAAAAGGTTTGGGTGATGGTTGTTCCTTTTTGATCCCAAGATCCCACAATGGCCTGGGATCCACTGCAAAAAATCCTTGCCTTTTGAGTCAAGATCTTCAAGACAAGAGATGCACTTTTCGATGGAAGTAGACTGAGGTGCTAGGGTGGAGTTGATTGCCAAAAGTGCTGCCTTAGAGTCAGATAATATGACTGCTCTAGTAAATTGTTTTGTTCGGCACTGCAATATGATTTAAAAAATGTACAATTAAATATATGCTTATAGCTCGAATTGTGGTTCAGTGGTAGCATGCATAGCTAATGTGCAGGACGGATGTGGATATTGTTTTCGAGAGAGGTGTTTTTTCATTTCTTCGATCAATTATTTTGTTCTTGACCATTTTCAACATTTCTTGTTTGATTGTTTATTTATTGAATTTCTTTCACTTGCTTTTAGGGATTGCAATACCGGTATACCGGTATACTGAATATCGGTATTTTGAGCCATTTGTACAATTTTGTAATACCGGTATTCACAAGTTTAAATACCGTTTTTTCGGTATTTAATAGAAGTTTAGAATTCTGATCTGTGAATGAATTTTTATCTGTAAACTCCTTATTCTTATCTATGAACTCTTATTTAGAATTCTCATCTGTAAACTAGAAATTCTTATCTGTGAAAACAAGGTTGAAGTTGTGAAAAAAGTGTGTAATATTCGTTATTTTTTAAATTGGTGAGTTCGTTATCGTTATTTGCATATCATACTTTAGAGCTCAAAATATTTTTCATGTTTATTATATATATATATATATATTCATAAATAATATTGAATAAGAATAACTTTAAAGAACATAAAAATTCAGTTGATAATACTTCGGTTTGGTTTCATTATTTATATGATGAAAAGAATATGGTGGCACATTGTAAAAAAGCGGACTCCATACACATTTAAAAACGAAAAAGCAAGCAAGTTGCTTTTCTTGTCTGTTTATTAAATGTCTTTCGTGAGCTATTCTTATTGGTTTATTTAAATTTCTTTTCATGAACTATTCTTATTGATCTACATTTCTTTTCATCAGATATTCTTATTTGCTTATTTAAATTTCTTTCATGAGCTATTCTTATTGATCTAAATTTCTTTTCATCAGCTATTCTTATTTGCTTATTTAAATTTCTTTCATGAGCTATTCTTATTAATTTAAATTTCTTTGATCTATTCTTAGTGATGTAATTAATATTATCGTGATCTATTCTTATTAATTTTTTTAAATTTCTTTCTTGATCTATTCTTATCGGTTTATTTAAATTTCTTTTAAGAGCAATTCTTATTTGTTTATTTAAATTTCGTTCATTATCTATTCTTATTAGTGCATTTAAATTTCTTTTTCATGATCTATTCTTATTGATTTATTTAAATTTCTTTTTATGATCTATTCTTATTGATTTATTTAAATTTCTTTTTTATGATCTATTCTTATTGGTTTATTTAAATTTTTTTTCATGATCTATTCTTATTGATTTATTTAAATTTATTTTTATGGTCTATTCTTATTGGTTTATTTAAATTTCTTTTTATGATCTATTCTTATTGATTTATTTAAATTTCTTTTTATGATCTATTCTTATTAGTTCATTTAAATTTCTTTTCATGATATATTCTTATTGATTTATTTAAATTTCTTTTTATGATCTATTCTTATTGGTTTATTTAAATTTCTTTTTATGATCTATTCTTATTGGTTTATTTAAATTTCTTTTCATGATCTATTGTTGATTTATTAAAGTTTTTTTTCATGATATATTCTGGTTAGTTTATATAAATTTCTTTCATGAGCTAATCTTATTGATTTATTTAAATTTCTTTTTATGATCTATACTTATTGATTTGTTTAAATTTCTTTTATGATCTATTCTTAATGATTTATTTAAATTTCTTTCATGAGCTATTCTTATTGATCTAAATTTCTTTTCATCAGCTATTCTTATTTGCTTATTTAAATTTCTTTCATGAGCTAGTCTTATTAATTTAAATTTCTTTGATCTATTCTTAGTGATGTAATTAATATTATCGTGATCTATTCTTATTAATTTTTTTAAATTTCTTTCTTGATCTATTCTTATCGGTTTATTTAAATTTCTTTTAAGAGCAATTCTTATTTGTTTATTTAAATTTCGTTCATTATCTATTCTTATTAGTGCATTTAAATTTCTTTTCATGATCTATTCTTATTGATTTATTTAAATTTCTTTTTATGATCTATTCTTATTGATTTATTTAAATTTCTTTTTATGATCTATTCTTATTGATTTATTTAAATTTCTTTTTATGATCTATTCTTATTGATTTATTTAAATTTCTTTTTATGATCTATTCTTATTGGTTTATTTAAATTTTTTTCATGATCTATTCTTATTGATTTATTTAAATTTATTTTTATGATCTATTCTTATTGGTTTATTTAAATTTCTTTTTTATGATCTATTCTTATTGATTTATTTAAATTTCTTTTTATGATCTATTCTTATTAGTTCATTTAAATTTCTTTTCATGATATATTCTTATTGATTTATTTAAATTTCTTTTTATGATCTATTCTTATTGGTTTATTTAAATTTCTTTTTATGATCTATTCTTATTGGTTTATTTAAATTTCTTTTCATGATCTATTGTTGATTTATTAAAGTTTTTTTCATGATATATTCTGGTTAGTTTATATAAATTTCTTTCATGAGCTAATCTTATTGATTTATTTAAATTTCTTTTTATGATCTATACTTATTGATTTGTTTAAATTTCTTTTATGATCTATTCTTAATGATTTATTTAAATTTCTTTTATGATCTATTATTAATAATTAATTTAAATTTCTTTCGTGTCTATTCTTTAGGTTTGATTTAAATTTTTCTCATGTTCTATTCTTGTTGGGTTATTTAAACTTCTTTTATGAGCAATTCTTATAGATTTAAATTTCTTTTTATGATCTACTCTTATTGATTTACTTAATTTTCTTTTGTGACATATTTTTCTTATTTCTATATTGTTCTTATTTTTAGATATAATATTTATTTTAACTTGTTTCGTGACATTTTTATGCATAATTCAAAGTGAAAATGGAATTTTTCATAGAGGGGCAAAACACAGAATAATTGTTGAATCTGTTCTTATTTTAAATTTCAGGGTAATGTGTATATCGGCCCAACCAAATTATTTTTATTTATTTACTTTTCCTTTTTCTTTTTCCATTTCGACTAACGTATGAATTTGAGTTTTAGGGGAAAATTTTGAGGAAAAACGCACTTTCGGCTTATACACGGATAAGCATATATTAGAAATATATATATATATATATATACACTATCTGGAAGAAAGTGACGGGACATCCCTCGAAAGTTAAAATAGTCGACAATACAGCTGACACATGCGCAATAATAGGTATCATGTGTCAGCCATATCCTATAAATACTCTGTGGAATCGATTAAAGTTGTTTTTTGTCAAGATGCCGCCACGGGAAGAGTTGTCGGAGTTCGAGAAAGGTGTGTTGGTCGGAATGCATCTTGCCAAGGTGTCAATTAGGGAGATATCCCGTCTCCGTAACTGCTGAAAATCAACTGTAGCACGTGTTGTGTGTCACTACAAGACTGAGGGACACTGTCAGAACAAACCCCGAATTGGACGACCTACAGTTCTCACCAGCGGGAGCTCGGCAGGGAGATTCGAAGTAACCGTCAAACATCCATGGATAACATCGCTAATGAGTTCAGACAAGCCACAGGTGTGACCGTTTCGACCAAGAATCTTCGTATCGAGACCCATAAGTTAGGTTACACTGGACGTTCGGCCGCCCATAAGCCTTTGATTACGAAAATCAACAAGAAAGCGCGCCTTCGATGGGCCAAAGACCACCGTACTTGGACTCTGGATGACTGGAAACGCGTCCTTTGGAGTGACGAGTCACGATTTACCCTTTTCCGTTCCGATGGACGTGTTTGGGTATGACTTTTACCAGTAGAACGTCTTTTGTCCGAGTGTGCCGTCCCAACTGTAAAGTTTGGTGGAGGAGGATTGATGGTATGGGCCTGTTTCTCCTGGTATGGGGCTGGCCCACTGGTGAAGGTTGATGGTGCGATGAATGCCGATAGATACTGTGATATTCTCGAGAATCATGTCCTTCCTAACTTGTGGGCAACGTACGGTATGGATGATTGCTGGTATCAAGACGACAACGCAACATGCCATGTTGCAAGGAGGACTCTTGATTGGTATGTGAACAACAGCGTTAAACGCATGGAGTGGCCGGCGCAGAGCCCTGATCTTAACCCAATTGAGTATCTCTGGGACGAATTGGACCGTCGGTTGAGGGCCTGCACCCCACTCCCCAAAAGCAAGCCTGAACTATGGAACTTCCTGTTAAACATTTGGAAGGAAATTCCTCTTGCCACTATGGCTAATTTAGTGGAAAACATGCCCAGAAGGGTTGCAGCCGTGATCGCAGCCAAAGGAGGCCCTACCTCCTATTAATTTTAATAAATATGGGTTTATGTCGTTATAGTGTCGTGTCCCGTCACTTTCTTCCACATAGTGCATATATATATATATATATATGTGTGTGTGTGTGTATGTATACATGAAGATATATGTTCAGTAATGCTCGATAATCAGCCCTATGTGAGAGAGAACTTATATATTTTTTTCGCAGGGGGGGGGGGGATTTCTCCCATACAATACGCAAATCTAGGGATTATATCTGAATGATATTCTCCTTCTCTGTTTACCTGGTTCTTAGCATGCGTTAGTTGAATATTAGGCCCATCAATGTCTAAAACAAATTTTTTGCATTATGAGTGATATGGTTTATAAAATATATAATATGATGCTTTAATAAAAATTGGCTGCTATTTGACACTTTTATTCCATTTTATTGAAGTATTAAGGATTCTTTCCGCAATCCAGATCAGTAATCCTTTTCTTGTGTAGCACATATTGGTTGCATTAGGTTTCCTATATCACTGTGCATTTATCGCATTGCAGTTTTTTTTTTTAAATAATTCATTTCATGCTACATTTATCCATATACATTTCCCGAATATTATTAAACTCATTATAAAATTATGCTTAAAAAAATTAAATACATTTAAACATAATGTCTTCATTCATTATAATATAACAACCAAAATTAAGAAATTTGCATAGGAAATTCATTGGTTTCTTGCAGCATGAAATGTCAGGCAACATTCGGTTTTATTTTATGTATTGGTAGCCAACTACTAAATTATGAAAATTTAAACAGTTATTCTGTGAAATGAAGCGGAATTATGTGTCTTTTATGCACTTGTAATAATTTATAAGGATTTTAAGCAGCTCACCAAAACTACTATCAATTCCTACTTGTTAATACATGATATTAGGCCTGAATGGCCGAGTGTCTAGCGCTCTGGCGCTCGGTGCCACAGGTTTCGGGTTCGAGTCCCGGCGGGGCCATGGATGTTTGTAGCGGTTTGAAATCCACTTTAAACCGTAGGTCCCGCTCATCTATGACTGTAAAAGCATCACGGAGAAGTCAGACTTCTACTTACGGGTACTCCATCAGAACAGAAGCTGCACCCCTCTTCCCTCCTTCCATGAGGGATACGACAACAACAATAACAGCAATACATGATATTAAAAAGAATATTACGAGAGCTAATTATATACCCGGTACATCTTCTATGCCGCAACAACCCCATGGTGGCAAAAGACGTCTGGCTGTTGGTAGATTCCAAAAAAAATGAGATGTTTTCTTTTACTGGGTAGGGTAATCAGCCTATGTCCAATTGTCACATTAGACCGGGACATACTATTTAAAGTGGATTTCGAACCACTACAAACATCCATGGCACCGCAGACTGGAAACCTGTGGCACCGAGAGCCAGAGTGCTAGTCACTCGGGCATCAGCTTCCTATTTGGCACTTAGATTTATTACTTTTGTATTTAAGATTACAAGGGCATATTTTTTTTACTATGATTTTATCTAATAATTTTCGAGAAACCTATATTTATAATTGCATGCTATTTTTTCCACAAATTCCTCATAAAAGAAAGAATTTTGTTTTACCTTTCTTCATCAAGAGACTTAAAAGTTTATCTCTACTACTACACCACGACACATTACTGCACCTAGAACTGAGTTGCCCCTATACAATTTAGGAATGACGTGGGTGATAATTCTGACTGGGCTCTGTGACAAGGCTCTACAGTAATATGAGACCGGTACCTACGTCTTAAATGGATTCCGAACCACTACAAGCATCCATGGTACCGCAAGGATTCGAAACCTGTAGCACCGAGTGCCAGAGAGCTAGCCAATCGGCAATCAGTCCCTATTTCGCATTTATATTTATTATTATTGTATTTTCACTGTAAGATTATAAGGACAGATTTTTTTTTTACTATTATTTTATCTAATAATTTTCGAGCAACCTATATTTATAATCATATTTTATGTTTTCCAGAAATGCGAGTTTTTAGAAACTTCGTTTCCAGAAAATTTTTAGTTTAGTTAGAAAATTTAGTTTCCAGAAAAGTTATTAGTTTAGTTTAGAAAGTTTAGCTTCCAGAAAAATTTTAGTTTTCCACGTTTTAGTTTTAAGTTGTCCACGTTTTAGTATTTTTAGCAAACTTTTTTTAAGCCTATTCATGAAGAAAGATAAAACAAAATCTTTTCTTTTATTTTGTTTTACCTTTCTTCATCAGTAGGCTTAAAGTTTCTTCTAAATTTTTACTGCATATTTATATAATCGCAAAAAACAGGCTGTTTTTTTTTTCTTTTATTTCTTTATTTCATTAATCATTTCCAATTATAAGCAAATGTAGTCCAATTATAAGCAAATGTAGTCCAATTATAAGCAATTTAGTCCAGTGGCCAATTATAAGCAAATGTCGATTTGAAATCAAATTACGCGTTCTTTAATAGCTGTACTTAATTTAATTACCAAGTAACAAAAACAAAAGAAAAATATAATAATTTTTAACAGATCCAGAGAAAAATTTACATTGAGACTTATATATACATATACAGTAAAAGTCTTTACCCCGCAAAAAATGTTATTTGATCTTCTAATGCAATAAAAACCTCTTAAAAGGCGAAAGAGTTTCTTTTCCCGCTGAATTCGCTCCATTACTTCGAACCCAAACGATATTTTTATAAGATTCTTAAAAAGAAATGAAGCGAATTAATGAATCGAACTCATTGGCCTTTGAGACGTAAAAAATGGAGGAACATTGAGTCGCCGTTATTTTCTTTTCATCCCATTTCCTTAAACGGTGGATCTATTTATTTCGGATCAACAATGTGGCATTCTTCGAATGACTTTTTAAACACGCCTATAAATAAGATGATCGTTAGTTAACACAAAAACAATACTATACGAAGTCCTATAAGACAAAGAACAAGTAATATATAAAAAAAAAATTAAAGTACATAAAAAAATTTTTAAGTATTCCATAAAAATTTTTTTAAGAGAAAAAAATATCTATGGAAGTGAGAATTTATTCAGAATAAAAAGTTATCTCATATACTAAGTCTTATTCTGAAAAAAATAACATGCACTAATTAGTAATACATGTTCATCAACAAATACTGAATTCTTTTCTGACATTTACCTACCAATAGCAAAACTAACATAAAAGTTTTCTGATTTTGAATTTATCTATACAATGCTCTTGCAATACAAGTTAAACACTTTTTATTTCATCTGAAATAAATTTACTCGGAAAGAAGATGTCAATACAAGAAAAACATTTTACCGGTGTTTTTATTTGCACTAACACAGGATTCCCATTTTTTTATGAGATGTTTTCACCATTAAAAGATCCTTTTTTTGGAATAGTTACTCGTCTTTTTCTTTTGGAAGATTAAAAAAAGAAATTCCTCCTTGCGAGTTTCGGCTTGGTGTTTATTTTTGTCTTTCTTAACGAATACACATCCCGTGAGATATTCTGAGTCAATCCGGGAAGATTTAAATCAAAATAAAACAATTTTTTTCACCTTTCTGTCGAAAAGAAGTAATATGTGAATGTATGCGATTTATTTTTTTTTACTGAATAAACTGAACTAAAAAAAATAAGATCATATGAATAGAAAAAGTTGAATGCTAATGCTCCAAAAGAAAAAAAATTAATCATAAAGTGTTAATCTAAATTCATTTTCGTAACTCTCTTAGCCTTCATAGAGGACGATATAGAAGACAATAATTTTCTGCAATAAGTTTGTAATTAAAATTCATGTTTTCACTTAGTCTTCAGAAAAACATACCCTCAACGTATTTGCAACTTTTTATATGGTATTTCTTAACACGCCAGTGATATTGAATATTGTATCATTAAATGGACAATATATGTTCTTGTGTAAAAAACAAAAATTCTGTGTAAATAGTAACAGAGAAAATTTGATTTTTTTTTTTTTTTGTAGATTCATTTGTAAAAAATGAATAAAAAATTTAAAATCATTTAAATCTCCTAATTCATAGAACATTTAAAATCTTTTCAATCTATTATTACATTGAAAATCTTTTAAATCTACTAATTCATAGAACATTTAAAATCTTTTAAATCTATTATTTCATAGTACTCTGAACATCTTTTAAATCTACTAATTCATAGAACATTTAAAATCTTTTAAATCTATTATTTCATAGTACATGGAAAATCTTTTAAATCTATTATTTCATAGAACATTTAAAATCCTTAAAATCTATTATTTCATAGTACATTGAAAATGATTTTCAATCCATTCACCCATTCATTAAATAAGCTTTTCAAAACGAATTATTCCATTCATTCTTATAAAACTAATGATTCATTCAATTGTTTAATCTTTTTCAAAACGAATTATTCCATTCATACACAAAAGGTAAAAATCTGACAACACAGCAAACATAAAGACTTCATCTCGCTGTATTCCACAAAACATATTGCTACACCCAGCGTTGTGATCAAACCTGGCAAGTGTCTTTAAGCTGATTCAACCTGATTCCACATGAAAAAAAAAACACCCAGTGGATTTGCTTTCGATGGCTTTACCGGTATCCAACAGACAAT
Organism: Caerostris darwini; assembly: GCA_021605075.1. Classification (NCBI taxonomy): domain Eukaryota; kingdom Metazoa; phylum Arthropoda; class Arachnida; order Araneae; family Araneidae; genus Caerostris; species Caerostris darwini. Next base: position 138,241 of record BPLQ01003393.1, read on the forward strand.
CTTACCCGAAGAATCCCAAATGCAATCTTCCTCTCTGGAAGGCAGAAAGAACACCTCTCCTGTTGTCACTCCTGTTTCGGAATAGAATGCTTCAGCACAAAAAACAAGAACAAAAAAAAAGAGCACAACTGCGTGTTCAATACCTTTTCTTTTCTTTCTACTTCGGTTTTTGATATTTTATTTTGTGGAATAAATAATGCGAAAAGAAGGTGGAAATAAAGTTTGAAGGTTTAAATCTATACGTTTTCTTTTTTAGTATCTTTTATTTTTCTCCAGCTGATGTTGAAAACCTGTCGAGATAGGAAAAAAAGGCAACAGAATGAAAACTATCCTCAAAGGTTTGGCCTGTAGCTCTACAGTCATTTTGTGCACACTTTGGATCAATTAAAGCTGGACTTACAGTTTAAAGGGGAATACGAACCGCTAACAAACATTATTTCTTTAAAAATCTAAGAACATTTATTTCTTTATAAATCAAACAATAATTATTTCTATATAAAACTAAATATCCCCTAACTTATGTAATGTTTTATTTCACTATTCCTAAATAACTAAAAAGAAGGAAAATCATTCGTTTGAAATGGATAAATACTAATCAGATTTTAAAAAAGGACTCAGTGAGTAAAAAACTTTACAGCATGGCATATTTCCAATAAATGCTGGTACATTTTACGGAAAACCCCTCACCTTCTAACAAAAAAGAAAACGCTTTGCAAGAGACACCAATGCCGAAGTCAAGCCATTTAGCCCTCTGCCATTCAACCTTCCAATTACACGTTTGCCTAACCCAATATCTTGGCGGGAAGACTCCATAAATTCGAAGCATTCATCACGGAAATCGTAGGGAGGGGGGAATAATGAAAGAACAACCCCCCCCCAACACATCTCAGGGGTTTTAAGCGCAGAGATCATGTAATTCCCTCCTCAGTAGAGGGTGAAAATGGAGTTATCTCGTCCCAACACTTTCCTAATAAATGTTGCAGATGAACATGACTATCCAATCAGGGAGGTATTATGTCGGGCAGAATTATTTACAGCTCACCTAATCGCATTTTAAAGTTTCAGGTGCGTCTAAAGGATGTGTTGCCAACTCTATTTAACAATCCGTCCAGTTTGCAGTTCGTTCTGAGCCGTAGTTGTATATCGTTATTAAAGTATCTGCAGATATGGGAATAATTTCTTAATTTTAATTCATTATTACAGTGCAGTGTTTTGATAACAGAATCCAGGTTCATTGCGCAATTAACTACCATTGAAATATTTTGCAATTATGTATACTGCATTGTTTTAACATTCTTTTATCGGCAAAGTAGGTTTTTTAAATTTGAATTTTCTCATTTTCTTTTCTTAATTAGTCATCCCAATTTAAAATAATCGGTTCTTTCCCAATTGCTGCTTGCGGTCTGATGGCCAATTTTCTAGTGATCTGGCCGTCGGTACCACATGAGGACAGAGGAGAGAGACATGGACATGTCCTGGAGATGACATGGATATTTGTTAGTGACTCGAAATCCACGTTAAAATGTGTGTCCGTGTATAATTAACTTAAACTGTGCAAAAAATGACCAATTTAAAATAATCGTTTCTTTTCTGGAAGACGTGTTTCGTCTCTGAGATCCTTGCGGTCTGATGGCCAAATGGCTATCTCTATAGCTTTTGGTACCACATTCTTCAGGTTCGAATCCTGACGGTGGCATGGATGTTGGTTGTATCTCAGAATCCACGTTACAATGAAGGTCACGGTCTAATTAGCCGAAAATATTCAAAAAATGATCGTAGAGCAACGAACCATTTGCCCATAGCTCAACTAGACGAACTATAGACCCCATATATTGCAATTATACATTGTACTGCATGGTTTTAAAATTCTTTAATCAGCAATGCAGGGTTTTTATTTAATTTGAATTTTCTCATTTCCTTTCCTTAATTGGTCATCCTAATATAAAATAAACGGTTCTTTTCTGAAAAATGTGTTTCGTTTCTGAGCTTCGTGGTCGGTCGACAAAAGCTCGATTTTGCACTATAATCCGGTTGTAATGGCCGAGGGACTAGTTCCCTGGCGCTGGATGCCACAGGTTTCGGGTTCGAGTTCCGGCTATGTTATTGTTGCTTATAATGGTTCGTAATCCACTTTGATACCGTAGGTCCCGGTCTAATAGGATTTTAGCTCGTTGTCTCGAGGTTGAGTCAGTCTTCAGCCCTCGTGGTTCCACGCTAAAAGTGAAGTTGCATGGAAATTGCTGCACGTCCCTTAGCCATGACCCAGTGGGGTTTTCTGCACATGATGTAGCCTTTCCTGCACTATAGGGATTAATAACATGTTGTGCTTCTGTTCTTATTTTCTTTCCTTTATTTATTTGATAATGCCCCACATTAATCAAGTTCTTTGTTAAGTTATACCAATAAAATATATATTATTTTAAAGGTCAGATTCTCTTTGGAATGATCACATCCTAAGTCATCAAAAAGGACACCCGTAAAAATCTGTATAATTCAAAGATTAAAAAAAGAAATTTATTATTTAAAAATCAAAAAGGAAAATGCAATTAAAATATGCTGAAATTGGAGGACTTCGCTAGCTGGAGCACCAACAACATGCGCATGGCAATTTTATTTTAAAAGGCATGTGCGATAATGTTTTAAGTTATATATCGGACATACCTTTGGTGTATACATGAAAATTTTCATATCTTCTGAAATACCTAGTTTTGAACTAACATCCACTCGAAACGCCAATCACACCAGCCACTGAATCCTGAAACTTAACGGATTTAGTCTCTTATTTTATATCAACTGTTTCTTTTTTCTTAGAAGTTTAATACATTTCTATTTCTTTACCAGATTTATTTTCCAGAAGAAAAAAAAAGTTAAACACATTACATGAGTTAAAAACTGTTTTTTTTCTTGTTTCTCAATCAAATATTGGAGCAGAAATGCAGAATCTTCTCATTGATTTCCTGATAAAAGTAAAAGAACGACATAGAGCGTGTGTTCCGTCTTGAATGTAAAATCAAACAGGTAATATTTGCAGAGAATTTAGCTTCAGGTTCGTTACCTTTTGCCTTCAGCGGATGCCTGTTTGGAAATCAGTAGAGTTCGGGTTTGTTTTTCCCCAGCATGCCTTTGGGAAAAAGTCTGAAATAAGGAACCGACATTTTATAAACATTGTAACCTCAAATCAGATTTTTAAAGAGGAAATTTGCAACAAAAGAATTGTTTTGATTTACTTTAAGTAATTTACGACTGAAATTTAATGCCTAACCATATTTAACTATAACTTGAATTAATTTATGCAATTTTATTTTGTAGTGATTTTAGTTTTTATCCAACCCCAAAAATATATTAGTATTGGATTGGTATTTATAATAAATTTCAGTAAAAATGTTCTCAACTTGAATTAAATATTGTGAAGGAGTCTATTGATCATTACTAACAGAGATATATTATTTAATAATATTAAAAAAATAAACATGAAATTATGAATAAAATCTTTCATTTCGTAGATAAAAATATTAAATAGTATTTTTTTTTGGTTGTACATCTATGGGTTTCGTGTTCCACACATATATAATATATATATTAATGTTATATATAACGTCGTTAACTGTTATTATGCAAACAGGGCATTCATTTGCATTAAGATTTTTAGGGGTAATAAATCTACTTTTACGTGTTCGTATGAGAGAATGTGAGTATCGTATGTTTGAAAAACCGTGAATTATCACCAAACAACGTAACTGTCGTTGCAAGATGTTTTACAAAAATTATGACAATAATCAATGATTCTCCTCTTTTTTGACTCACCCTCTCAATGGACTCACCTGATTATTTCAAATATGAATCCTTCTGCTTGCTAGCTGAGCACTTCAATCACAGCTCCACGAATCTGGATGACAGTAAATTGAGAAAAAAAAAGTAAATATTTAACAAAAAAATAAATCTTATTTATTAAAATTTAATAATTAATTATTAAATAATCATTACAATTGTTCAATTCAATTATTTTTTATTAAACATTACAAGTTTTTAATTAAATGATTATTACAATTATAAGAGTAATAAATATTTTTATCTTGCTGTCTTGCTCTATTTTGTAATAAAGTTCCTTATTTTTCTCTTTAGTTTTATTTTGTACGATTTTTATTTCTTTAGTTTAATAGATAATTTCTTCATAAAATCGACCCTCATTAAACAAATTTTCTTTATACAATTACATTTTTAAATTTTTGTACAGAGGAAACACTTTTTTAATTTCATTTAAAATAAGTTATTTAAATGCGTTTATTTTTAATATTACTTTAGAACACATCTTTAAAAAAAAAAAAAACCCTACTGAGAACAGTTTCTCATAACGAAGAAAAACATATAAAAAAAATGAATTAATACCCCCAAAATTTTAGAATTATACATCAGAGCAAAGTATTCACTAAAAAAAAATATAACTGTATAGAGTGAGTCGTTATCAAAACGATAAACACTCAAATAAAACTTCCGTTACTAATCAATAGTTCATTAATTTCATGTGAACAAAAAATAGATATTGTGCACCTAAATATTAATCACATTAGGTTTTTTTTTTTTTTCCCCCATTTAAAAAAAAAACGAAAAAAGTATTGAGAACGGTACATCAAAATCAATACCCAACAAAAACCTGAAATATAAGTATTGCAATTTAGAATTTCTACATGCACAACACACACACACAGAAGAAAAAAAAAACTATGATATTGCATTGCCAAATTTTTATCATTCGACCATTTTCCTTTAGAATATTCAGTATAAGAAAAAAAGTACTTAGAAAGATTTCTTGTGAAGAACAAAAACCTGCATTAATAAACATTAGAATTTCTGCATGAACAAAAAAAATAATATAAAATAAACTAAAAAAGGAAAGATATATTGCTCACTCAATGCAAATATTAATTTGTCCAACTTATTTTCATGTACATCGTACTACTCCTGGAAAAAATATTGAGAACGATTTCTAATCAAAAAGATAAACAAAACCTGAATATTGGCGCGAAGCCATCAGAAAGAGCTGAAGTGTGTCTTTCGAAATTCACTGAACAACTAAACTCGTACTATCGCTGACATTGTTTTTGACAGAAAATTGTATAAAGTGCATCGCGAAAATTTCTAGTTTCGTAGAGTTACAAAAAGTGATGAAATTTGAAGTTTTTTTGGATAGGAAAAGTATAAAGCACGTCAATGAAAATTGCGACATAATGTACCTGTGAAAGACATTGAAATTTTGGATTCAAAACAAAGGCATTATATTCTTATATTTTTTATTTAAATGCCAAACTTTTCTGCAAGATGATTACTTTAAAAAAGAAAGGATTAAAAACATCACAAAAATGTACGAAAAAATACAACAGGTTTCCTCAGAAAAAATTTATACTAATTGAAGCAAGTCTCATTTTGTTCTTCAGTTACATGACTGGCAAGTTAACAATAACGTCAGTTTTCATTCTAAAAACAAGTTAAGTTATTTACACTGATAAATAAATTCACTCAAAATTCCATAGCTTGACGTAATGTTAAAGTGTGTAGTTATAACATAGGAGGGCTTAGGTTTGAAGTCACTTGTTTCGTTTGTTGTAGTCACTCTTTCTGGAAATGAGGAGATATGGTGGAAATTGTGACAAAAAGAACGAAAGTGTCTCACATCGATATTTAGATTTCATGGTGGGAATTTTCCATCTTTCCAAGACACGTAAAGGAGGGTCAATTACCCTCTAAATCCTAAAAAAAAAAGACAATGTTGTCCCTTATCGTACCGTTCGGCTGAGACCGGCAAACCCTTCGTAGACCGGCAACATCAGTAGAATACAAGTCAATACAATAGTAAAGATATAGTGGCTAGCATTGAACGTATAAACTAGGGTGTTCCGGTCGCTCGGTTCACATGTATATGTTGGTGGTGATGGGCATGATAAATCCTTGTATAAGAATATTATTCTTAAGATGGGCTCGAGACGAAGACGAAAGGATTGCGAATATCTTTATGACACTACTTAACAATGTACGCTCGAAATTTTGTGGTAATATATCAGTGTATTGTAGCAAGCCATCCGTGGGACTCACTGGGAAAAGCTGGACTTCCAGAATATCTTATTTTCTAATGACGAATACATTCAAAATCAATGTGCCTAGCATTTCTAACATGTTTTAAGTTTAAACTTCAAGGGTAACTTCGATAATTACTAAGGATAACTTATTAATTTTCTTATACACATGAAAAAAAAAATTACGTGAGAGTACACTCCTTATAATCTAAAAATTACATCATGTTTAATATGGAATATGATTTTTTTTTCTTCGTATGAAATAAATTTCTTAATAATATAACAATTTTAATATACGAATTCAACGTCTTTTTCATCACATATACAGCGAATTATGTATTTTATATTAATATGAGTTTATTTAATGCAACAGATTTCAGTAATAAAGGAAAAATCACGAGGTGATTTTCAATGGTTAATTTCATTAAATTCATATACAACATACGAGTACAAAAATGTCAGCATATTTTATTTTTTGTATAACATGTAATTAAACATTAAGCATATTTATAGAGTTAATCAGATTCTCTCTTTTACCACTATTGCTATAAGTTAAACATAACATTGAGATTATTCATGATGACTTCCAAAGAGGTAAGATTTCGATATACATTGTAAGAAAAAGATTTCCATAATAAAGGAAAAATTCAATAGGCAATTATAATTGGTCAGTTTCATTAAATTCATATGTATCATATGAGTACAACAATGGCAGAATATTTTACTTTATTATTTATATAACACGTAATTAAACATCAAGCATATTTTCTAGAGCTAAACAGGTATTTCTTATTAAAAGGATACCTTATATTTGTATAATTTATGCACATAAATTGCAGACGCGAAACGATATTTATGTGTGCATATTCCTTGCAATGCAAAAACAAAGCTTTTTTAGATAAAATAAGATTTAATCAGAAGATAAAATAATGTTTTCTGACCTGACTTACATGAAAACTTCTCAAGATAAAACTCTTCCTCTAAAAACATTTGACGAAAATCTTTCCCGAGACAAAAAAAACCAAACCTCTTCCTGCAGAATAATTATCCATTCTTCTTTTCTTTTCTCTGTCAAGAAAAAAAATGGTTTCAGGCGTGAGTGTTATTAACTTCTGGTTGTTTCTGCAGTAAAGAAGAACAAGCCCAGAACTCAGTGAAGGAGGGCAGGGCTTTAAAAGTAAGGAAGAACCCAACATGGGGCGAAATGAAGCCGCAGAGCAGTCCGCATGGTGCCTAATGGGGCGAGTCGTGGGAGGCGAAAAAGAACCCTGCAGGCAGGTAATGATTCGCGAGGAATGCTTCTTTCCCACCAAAAGGCCTATTTGGCACACTATAAAAAAGGGCGCCATTGCCCTTTTGCCCAACTGGGAAGCACCACCAGGCACGCACTAAAGAGTAAGATTGAGACACGAACAAGGAGTTATTTTTTTTTCCTATAGTCCAGAACTCGTTCTTTTTGTTTAAACTTGCAATGTTTTGTTTTTAGGGTTAGAGCTGCCTAGCGGCTAGCATTGAATGTCCAAACTAGGAAGTTCAGGACGTTAAGTTCCCATGTATAAGTTGGTGGTCATGGGCATGATAAATCCTTATATAAGAATGTTATTCTTTATGCTTGCCTCGAGACGGTGACGGAGAATAACCCATATGACACTCAGTAATAAATGTACGTTTGAAATTGTTGTGGTAATAAGTGAGTGCACAGTAGCACGCCTTTCGTTGAAATCACTGGAAAAAGTCAGATGTGATTTTTTAATGATTTTTTTAATGACGAATGAACTCAATATCAAAGTTCTTGGAGTTCCTAACTTGTTATATGTTTAAGTAGCAAGAGTAACTTCGATATTTTGCCCTTTATTAAATTTCCAACACAAATAAAATAAAATATTTATGTAAGATTACATTCCTTATTATCAAAGCATTAAACCATATTTAAGATTGATTATGATATTTTTGTTCTGCCAATTACCAGATAAAAGAATACATTTCTTGATAATATAACAATTTTAATATATATGGATCCAACGTTTTTTTTATAAACAACTCATACACAATGAATTATTTATTTTTATTTAATATGATTTTAACATCAGATAATGTTGAACTAGGTTAGATTTTAAAAATGAGTTGGAATTAATTAATTGATTTATTAAAAGAAGTAAAAAGAAAGTTTTTTGTGAACATATCAACATTAAATTGAAAGTTTTATTTTTAATAATATTGCAGATGTAATATTTAAAAGAATATTTAATAGAAGCATATTGTTGAAGAGATTAATAAGCATATCAAAGAATTAGTATTATTGAAGATAGGCATTTAATTAAGTAATCAGTTATCAGGCATTTCCTACTATTAAAATGAGGCCTTATATTTATATAAATGATGAAAATAAATTGCAGATACGGAAATAAAGATATTTATGTGCATATATTCCTTAGAAAATAATAAAATCTTACTTTTTTAGACAAAATATTGTTTTTTGACTTGTCTTACGGAAAACTTCCCAAGACTAAATTCTTCATCTAAAAACATTTGACGAAAATCTTTCCATCAGAACAAAAAAATAAAAAAAAACCGCTTGGAGTTGAAATAAATAAATTCAGGCGAAAAAAAAAAAAAAAGCCTTTACGAAAATCTTTCCACCAGACAAAAAAAAAAAAAAAAAAAAAAAAAACCGAACCTTAGAATAATTATAATTCATTCTTTTCTTGTACCATAAAGAAATAAAATGGTTTGAGGTGCGAGTGTTATTAGCTTCTGCCTGTTCTACAGAGAAAGAAGAACAAGCCCAGAGTGCAGTGTAGAAGGCAGGGCTTTCAAAGTGAGGAACCCAACATGGGGGTGAAATGAAGGAGCTAAGCAGTCTAACATGGTGCCTAATGGGGCGAGTCGTGGAAGACGAAGAACCCTGCAGGCAGGTAATGACTGGCGAGGAAGGCTTCTCTCCCACCAAAAGGCCCATTGGGTACACACTAAAAAGAGTGCCGTCGCCCTTTTGCCTTACTGGGAAGCACTACGAGGCATGCACCAGGGAGTAAGATTGAGACACGAACAACGGGTTATTTTTTTATTCCTAGAGTCCAGAAGGTGTTCATTTAGTTTAAGCTTGTAATGTTTTTATTTTTAGGCTACAGCTGCATAGTGGATAGCATTGAATATCCAAACTAAGGAGTTCAGGATGCTAGGTTCCCATGTATATGTTGGTATTGTTGGCCGCGATAAATCTTTATATAAAAATATTAGTCTTACGCTGGCTCGTGACTGAGACGGAGAATATCTCATAAAATATTCAGTTATATATAAATGTATGTCCAAGATGTTTGTGGTAATATGGGAATACACTGTAGCAGGACTTCCATGAAGCTCGCTGAGAATAGCTAGATGCTCAAAATAACCTATTTTCTAAAGAAATTTTTTGATGCCATACCGTTTTACCCTTCTTCAAGTATGTTCAGTTCAATTTTGAACTCATTGTGGCGAGTGGTTCTTTTTTTACAGCATTTCGAAAGTGGGACATTAATTTAAATCATTGTGTACACTATAGGATATAGATCTTGAGATCTGATTAGCCATTAACCCCGATGAATGCTGCTACTGTCTAGAAATGTTTATTTACAACTACTTATAAGTACTCACCAATAGATAAAATTGATATCTAACCATGTATTTAAATTTTAATTCCACATAATATTTAAAAAAAAATAACTTTATTAAAATAATGATTTTAGGTGTTCAAAATTCTAAAACACTTTAAAAAAATGAATGGAGTTTAATTCATTCTTTCCAAAGTTAGAGAAGTGTAGTTAAAAATTTGAATTACAGTGCGTCTGCCGCGTTGAAAAGCGAAGACACTCCACTAATTAATTCTTTCAGAAGAGCTTATTTATCACTTGGAAGTGAATTTCGTCTCCTGCGCTAATCCTCTGGAGTTGGTGTAAAAATTAACTGCAATCTTACAATCATGCAACTTTTATTTTAGCTAATACCGGGGAATAAGCATGCCTTTAGTCATACTTATTATGAGTTTAAAACTATAAAGCAGTACACAAATTAAGTATTATTTGTGAATGAAGGTTGTTGTTTAAAATAGGAAGACATAAGGAATACATAAGGTTTCAAAGTACTTAAGTTTATCTTGTGTAATTTAACTAATTAATACTACACGGGATATCTCTCACTTTTAATGATAAAACAAGTTATATTTATCAGTAAATAGGATTGCGTACACCATCTGTATCTTTCTTCTACTTAAAATACTAATTCAAAACTTAAGCGTTTCTTTTCATCACAATATTTAATAGCGCTCAAAATTGTTTAAATTTATTTTATTTTAGTCATTTTAGGAGAAACTAATATATGTTTCTTCATTTGCTTTCTTATTATTATGTAAATCATTGAAATATAATCAAGTTTTTACTACATAATTATTTGAAAATTAATATTATACAACGTTGCACTGTTAATTTGCTAACTACTTTCTCCGCCAGACCATCCATACATAATTGTAGCAACATTTATTTTCATTGATCTTTCAACTGTGATTCAGTACATAAACTTGCATATATTCGAAAGAGACAAACAAAAGTGCAAAGTTTATATTTCGTACAATCCTGAAGCGTCAGGAATGTGTTGGGTTGTGTGTTGCATGCTATGGTACGTTACTTTTTTCAATATGAGAAGCTCATTTATTTGTCTAATGCACACACATAAAAAATATAAACTATAAATTACGAAACCGTTATCCAAAAGAAATGTAGAAAAAGAACTAAGGAACCTTTTTACTTGCTAAGTACTTTCTCTACCAGACCATCCATACAATGTCGTAGCACTGATGCTCAGACTATTCCAATCAGAGGAGAAAATATGAGAATTCTATAAGGAGAGTCATTCCCATGAACGTTAATGTGTCGACATCAAAATGTTAGGCCAGGAACATTTTATGCCCCCTGTTCTTGGCCTAAAATGAGCTGAAAAATTAGCAAAAATAATTTTCGATCTTCAACGTAATCTATCAGCTTTGGGATGAAAAAAATATTTATAAAATTTAAACTTTAATTAATTTTGCATTTAGCTATCACATTTTTCTTTTTTGGCATTGCCCTTTGGATAATGCAGTTTAACTATAAAAAATTTAGCTTTACTACATAATAAGTCTTTTACTACTATTAATCTTGTTAAAACCTTTTTTTTCAGACAAGAAAAAAATATATCTGGAAGTGAGAATTTATTCAAAATAAAAAGTTATCCCATATACTAAATCGTATTCTCTAAAAAAGTAACACACACTAATTAGAAATATATGTTCATCAACAAATACTGAAGCTTACAATTTTTTCTCTTGCATTTACCTACCAATAGGAAAACTAACATAAAAGTTTTCTGAATCTTGAATTTATTTGTACAATGCTCTTGCACTACAAGTTAAACACTTTTTTACTACATCTGAAATAAATTTGCGCGGAAAGAAAATGTCACTTACAAGAAAAATATTTTACCGGTGTTTTTATTTGCACTAAACACAGGATTCCAATTTTTTATGGGATGTTTTCACCATTAAAAGATCTTTTTTTTGGAAATAGTTACTCGTCTTTTTCTTTTGGAAGATTAAAAAAAGAATTCCTTCATACGAATTTCGACTTGGTGTTTATTTTTGTCTTCGTTAACGAATACATATCCCCAGAGATATTCTGAGTCCATCCGTGAAGATTTAAAACAAAACAAAACATTTTTTTTTTCACCTTTCTGTTTAAAAGAAATAATCTGTGAATTTATGTGATTCATTTTTTCGCCGAATGAATTAGACTAAAAAAAAAAAAATAAGATTACATGAATAGAAAAAGTTGAATGCTAATGCTCCAAAAAAGAAAAAAATAATCATAGTGAAGTTAATCTGAATTCATTTTTTACGACCATCTTAGCTTTCTTAGAGGACGACATAGAAGACGATACATTTCTGTTATGTGTCTGTAATTGAAATTCATGTTTTCACTTAATCTGTAGAAAAACATGCCATCAATGAATTTGTACATTTTATGTGGTTTTCCTTAGCATGTTAGTTTTATTAAATATTTTATTATTAAATGGATAATATATTGTAAATTCATTTGCAGTGGAAAAGTTTTTGCTCAAATAAAAAAAAATATTTCTAAACTAAATATAAAATTAATTTCTTATCAAATATCGTTTAGTTCACTAAAATATTAGAAAATATATAATAATACTTCCAAAATATATTTGATAATTATTCCTATTTAACCTTTAATGAAACATATCAAATTACACAGTTTTATGTGGGCCTGTTGGCCAAATGGCCGCTCCGGCGCTCAGTAGCACCTGTTTTTCGGGTACCTGTTCTGACGGTGCTATGGATGTTTGTAGTATTTCAGAATGCACTTTAAACCGTAATTCCTTGCGTAATAGAATAGTAAGGTGTGGTGGGGGTAGTGTCACTCGCATCCGTAGCCTATCTTCAAGGTACAGATGCCACGTCGGTAGTGCTAAAATGAGTAACAACGGTGCAAGCCTTGCTAATGGCATAAAGGTAACTGTCTCTGTATTGTCAGCTGCATTAGGAAAAAAAATATATATATATATATATATATATGCTATTCCAAAAAAAAATTCGTGTTAATAGCAATAAAAAAATTTGTAGACTTTTATTCTGTATGCTATGTAAATATATGTTATTGTAAAAATATTCAGTGCAAATAGTAATAAAAAATTTGTCATTTCTTTTTGTAAACTCATTTGTAAAAAATTCTGCATTTTCTAAATATTATTTCGTATGTTGTTTTTTAAAGAATTATCTGAAATTTCCCCTGGCATCTCAAGATATTAGCTTTATAAACGAAGATGTATTCTTGAGAATTTTCTTAGGGGCAACTGGCCAAGATTTATTTTGATTGTTATATAATTAAAAAAGATTTAAAAAATTGTACAAATAAATTTTTCTGTTTAAATAGTAAAACAGAAGTTTATGTATTTATATATTGTAAATTAGTAAAATAAATGTTTATTTTTTTAATACTGTTTATATAGATTTTATAGAGACGTGTCCCATTTGACCAATCATCCCAAGATATCAGATTTTATATAAATTAAGTAATTTTGAGAATTTTCGTAGGGTAACTGGCCAAGATTTGCTTTGTAACATAAATAATTAAAACTAATTAATTCTGCTGATGCGAAACTCGGTCCAAAAGCATTTGTCATTCTATTAGATTTTAAAATAATTGTTCCGTAATATTTAATGATATGAACCAATAAATGTCATAGAATACAAGAGAATTTGATAGAAAATTATCATCGGTTAATTCTCTGTGATTACGATTCAAGATCTACTAATTATATCATTTTGTGAAAGAGGATTACAATTTTGAAAGTGATTAAAACTCCAATTGTCCATTCAATGTGTCAGAGGGAGTAAATATGATTGTATTCTATTATGCTGAAAAGTATTTTCAAAAGTAATCGAACCACTTTATAATATTCTAATAAAAAGTTTACGACATTAATATTATGAAACAGCATATCTAAATGACATATTAAAAAACAACTTTTACATAACGAATAAAAAACAGTAACAATGCTAATTATAAATATCAGAAAATTAATGATTCATTAAAATATTTAATATTTTTAAATACATATACCCTTTTTAATATTTTTCTATTTATATAATGACTCATTAATATATTTTCAAAACTAGTCTAGTCGCTTTATAATTTGCGAAAAAAATTTGTTTAATTTTACTATTATGAAACAGTACAATCTCTCGTTAATATTAAAAAAAGTAAATTTTTGCATAACAAATAAAAAACTGTAAATTTATTTATGATAAATGTTCAGAAACTAATGCATCATTAAATTAATTAATCTGTTTTTATTAACATAAGATTTTTAATCTTTTTTCATTTCCTCCTATTAGCTCACCCTCCTATATATATATATATATATATACATATATATATATATGTTGTGCAAATTTTCAATCGGTAATAAAATATTTTTTATTCATCCACTCAAGATTAAATACATTTTTTTGAACTTGTAGTGATGATGATACACTTGATGCTAATACAGTTTTTTAAAATATTAATTAATTCATTAATTAATTTTATTTTTTTTTTTAGATTTACGTTGCATATATCTACTAATAGATGGCGCCAGATAAACTTAAAAAAAGGAATGAAAATTATTTCTAAAAGACTTTCTGCAATATAGTGAAAAAAAGTAGGAATTGACATTAAAAAAAAATTTTTATGTCACTTGTTAATTCACAGAACGTTTAAAATTTCAATTCATAAACTGATTCAATAAATTACTTAATCTTTTTCAAATCATATGAAACTAATAGTTCATTTAATTGTTTAATCTTTTTCAAAAATAATGATTTACCTAATACACAAAAGGTCAAAATCTGACAACGCAGCAAACCTAGAGAGACATCAACTCACTGTCTTCCCCAAAACATATTGCTGCATCCAGAGATGTGAGCGAACCTGACAAGTGTCTTTAAGCTGATTCAACCTGACTCCACATGGAAAAAACAACCCAGTGGATTTGCTTTCGGTAGCTTTACCGGTATCCAGCAGACTATCTTACCCAAAAGAATCCCAAATGCAATCTTCCTTTCTGGAAGGCAGAAAGAACACTCCTCCTGTTGTCACTACTGTTTTGGAATAGAATGCTTCAGCACAAAAAACAAGAACAAAAATACAACGGCGTGTTCAATACCTTTTCTTTTCTTTCTGCTTCTGGTTTTTTGTATTTTATTTTGTGGAATTAGCAGTGCGAGGAGAGAGTGAAAATAAACTTTGAAGGTTTAAAATATATATATATATATATATATATATATATATTTTTATCTTTTATTTTGCTCCAGTTGATGTTGAAATTCTTTCGAGGTAGAAAAAAAAGGCAATGGAAGGAAAACTATCCTGAAAGGTTTGGCTTGTAGCTCTATGGTCATTTTGTGCATACTTTGGACTATTTAGACCAGGACCTACAGTTTAACGCACATTCAGAACCACTAAAACCCTTTATGCAAAAGCCAGGATTCAAATCTAAAGCTTGAGCACCAATCACCAGATCGTTGGCCAATTGGCCTTCAGCAGCTACCAACAAAGAGGTAAACTGTTTTCTTAGTACAATTTACTGGTCTCTAGATTTGATATTTTTTTCGTATTGATTGGGGTAAATAAAATAAATTCTAATTTTTATTATTATGTATGATGATATGGTCTTGTAATAAGGATTTTGGGGCTCAAAACTGACAATTAAAGCAGTGGAGCTTTTTAAAAAGAGGGAAAACGTCCATGTCACAGAATTAATGGAAACACATATTGAAGGTTTAAAACTGTATATTTTATTACTGTTTTTTTTATTTTAGCGAGTCTGGCTTAAGTTGATGTGGAAGCTGGTTGATATAGAAAAAAAAAGGCAACATTATATTCAAAGGGTTGAACAATTTTCGTGTTTCTTCTTATCTGCCCCTGAATTTAGCATTTCATTTTCTGTATTGATTATGGTAAATAAAATAAATTATCTTGGATCCATGAAAATTTGTCTTACTTTTTTGAGCACAGTAGTTCTACCTTCATCTAAGAGTGGAAGAAAAAAATGTAAAAGTCATTTAACTCATGTAATGTTTTATAGCACTGTAACTAATCGTTTAAAACGAAGTAAAATTAGTCGTTTGAAATGGATAAATGCTAATCAGATTTTAAAATAAGTTTCAATAAGAAAAAGATTTTATAACATGGCACATTTCCAATGAATGCTGGTACATTTTGCATAAAACCCCTCGCCTTCTAACAGAAAGAAAACACCTTGTAAGAGACAGCAATGCCGAAGTGAAGCCACTTAGCCCTCTGCCACTCAACCTTCCAATGACACGTTTGCCTAACCCAATATCTTGGTGGAAGGACTCCATAAATTTCCACCATCCACCCCTGAAACCATAGGGGAGAAGAATAATGAAAGAAAACCCCAACACATCTCAGGGGTGTTTGGTAATCAACATCATGTCTGTGGAGGGCGAAAATGGAGTTATCACGTCTCAACACTTTCCTAATAAATGTTGCAGATGAACATGACTATCCAATCAGGGAGGAATTATGTCGGGCAGAATTATTTACAGCTCACCTAATCGCATTTTAAAGTGTCAGGTGCATCTAAAGGATGTGTTCCTACTCTATTAATTTATCTTATTAACTCTATCTCGCAGTTTGTAGTTCGATCTAAGCAACCTGTAGCTGTATAGTGTTAAAGTATCTACAGATATGGGAATAATATATTAATTTTAATTCATCATAGCAGTGAACTGTTTTGGTAACAGAATTCAGGTCCAATACACAATTACCCATTTAATGAGTAACCATTAAAATATATTGCAGTTATATATTATACTGCATGTTTTAAAATTGTTTTATCGGTAATGTCTATAAATTTGAATTTTCTCATCTCCTTTTTTTCGGTCCAATCAGTCGTCCTAATTTAAAATAATCGTTTGTTTTCTGAAAGATGTGTTTCGTTTCTGAACTCCTTGGTCGACAAATGTTCGATATTGCAACATATTGACGATTATTGTAAATCACGTGATATATTTCGTGTTGTTGTTGTTATCCAAAATGAAATCTTTTTGCACAAAATAATGCAAAATTGCCGTTATAACGGCTTATTTTATTAGAGAATATTTTGAAAGTTCCTTTTACTCCTCATCTTCAGAAACGCCAATTTCGCCATCTTTATGCACTTGTTTTTCAACTAAATACTTAAATTCGTCGTTAGAATGACTTTCATCAGTTGTAACATATTTATGATATCCAATCCTATTTTGTTAGCTAGATTGACGATATTGTCAACAACAATGAATCCCCATTGTGCCAACATCCTTGCTTATCTTCAATCATACATTCTTTCATACTCATTTTAGTTTATGGCTCATCTCATTTCAAGAAAGACTGATGTTTTCTACAGCTTGCTTGCCTAAGGTCTTGGATTACAAGGATTACCTGAGATATGCTTGCCTAATTACAGACTTTCTTATCTAAGGATATATCAGACTTATTTTCGGTATATAAACGATAATTTCAATATCTTCAGAATTACCTGGTTTTGAACTGACATCCACTCGAAACGCCAATCACTCTAGCCACCAAATCCTGTAACATAATGGATTGAGTCTCTGATTTTATATCAACCATTACTTTCTTTTTAGAAGTTTAATGTATTTTTTTTTCTTTTTTGGATTTATTATAGAAGAAAAAAAGAAACTAAATACATTACATGAGTTAAAAATCCTTTTTTTTTTTCATTCCGTAATCAAATATTGGAGCAGAAAAGACGGACTTCTTTTTATTGAATTCCTAAGAAAAGTAAAAGAATGGCTTCGCGTGTGTTCCGCCTTGAATGTGAAATCAAACAGGTAATATTTGCAGAGAATTTAACTTCGGGTTCGTTATTTCTTGCCTTCAGCGGATGCCTGTTTGGAAATCAGTAGAATTTAGGTCTGTTTTTTCCCAGCATGCTTTTGGGAAAAAGTCTGAAATAAGAAACCGAAATTTCATAAACATTGTAACCTCAAATCAGATTTTGAAAAGGGAAATTTAAGCAAAGGAATTGTTTTGCTTTACTTTAAATAATTTACGACGGAAATTTAATCCCAAACCATATTTAACTATAAATTGAATTAATTTATTCAACTTTATTTTCTAGAAATTTTATTTTTTATCCAACCCGCATGAAATATCGGTATTGGAATAATATTTATAACAAATAATTAATAAATTTCAGCAAAAATATACTCAATTTCAATTAAAAATTGGAATGAAGTCTATTAAACATTATTATCTGGGAAATATTTTTTAATATTAATCTTAATCTTGAAATATAAACTGAAATTATTAATAGAATATTTCATTTAATAGAACTTTAAAAAAATAACTGAAATTTATAATAACTAATAAAACTTTACATTTTTTTTTGTTTATACATCGATGGATTTCGTGTTCCAGTATTATATATAACGTCATGAACGTTATAACATTATCAACAGTTATCATGTGTTGTTTTTCATCCCACTTGGACAGCACTTTAGACACTTTAGACACTTAGACTTAGGACACTTTAGACAGCAACATCTAGACCAAGTCGAAGAACCTGTGTGGTCTAATGGAAGGAGGGAAATTGGTTGGGAAACTTCAGTTGTGGTGTATCACCCATGGATAAAATTCTTAATTGGCTCCGTGAAGCTTAATTTTTACGGGGTACGACCCTACGACCAACGTTCTACAGTCATATTAAACCAGGACCTGCGGTTTAAAAGTAGATTCCGAACCGTTACAAATATCCAGGGCACGACCAGGACACGAACCCGAATATGTGCCATCAGGTCAATTCTGTTATTATGTAAACAGGACATTTACTTCCAGAGGTAATAAATAAGTTTTTACATGTACGTATGTGAGGAAAACCGGGAACTGTCGTTGCAAGATGTTTTACACACGTTGTCACAATAATTCGTTGATTCTCCTCTTCTGTGAAAGCAATGGCTACAATGCAGGCCATCATGGATTCAGAAATGAGTCTTTCTGCTTGCTAGCTGCGCGCTTTAACCACAGTTCCACGAATCAGACAGACAATAACTTGACATAGAATAAATTAATATTAAATTATAAAAATAAACATTATTTATTAAAATTATTTTGTTAATTATTAAATTATTGTTACAGTTGTTTTAATAAATTATTATTTATTAAAATTAAATTATTAATTATTAAATTATTGTTACAATCGTTTAAAAAAATTATTATTTATTAAACAATTATTACAATTGTTTAAGTAAATAATTATTATAATTATAAAAATAATAATTATTTTTATCTTGTTTTACCTTTTGGTAACAGATTACCTTATTTGCCCTTTTAGTTTTATTTTATATAATAATTATTTCTCAATTAGATAAATAATTTCTTTATAAAATAAATCTCCATTAAGCAAATATTCTTTATACAATTACATTTTTGAAGTTTCTATTATAGAAGAAACTCTTTGTTAATTTCATTTAAAATTACTTTATTTAAGTGCGTTTGTTTTTAATATTACTAAAATAATAAATAAAAATAATATATTTTTTAAATATTCACATACATATAAGTAGCGACATCGTTCACCTAATTTAAATGTTCATCCACTCCTGGTTTTTTTTCATAGGGAACGAAGTGTTTACAAAAAAAAAAAAAAAAAAAAAAAAAAAAAAAAGTTTTACATTACGATGATTAACACACATCAGAAAACTGGATTAATATCCCACAAGTCTTTAGACTTTAAAAATCAGAACAAACACATTAGAACAAAGTACTCTAAAAAGATGTAAATATACAGAGCGAGTCTTTATCAGAAAGATAAACACTCAACTAAAACGTCCATTATTAAATAACAGTTTAGTATTTTGATAGGAACAAAAAAGCTATATTGTGCGCCTAAATATTAATCCCTTCATTTTTTTGCCATTTAAAATATGCTACCCACAAAAAAAACATAGTGAGAACGGAACATCAAGATCAATATCCTACAAAAACCTGCAATATTAGCATTAGAATTTAGAATATCTACATGAACAACAAAAAAAAAAGAACGATATTGTACTGCCAAATTTTCATTGCTAAAGCACCTAAATATTAATCCATTGAATTTTTTTCGTCATTTAAGATATACTTTCTACGGAAAACATATTGAGAACGGAACATAAAGAAGATCAATACCCAACAAAAACCTGCAGTACTTAGCATTAGAATTTAGAATTTCTACGTGAACAACACACAAAATAAGATATTGTACTGCCAAATTTTCATCACTCAAATGATTTTTCTTTAGAAAAGTCACTCAGTGCAAGAAAAAGATATTTAGAAGGATTTCTTGTGAGGTACAAAACCCTACATTAATAAACATTAAAATTTCTGCATGAACAAAAAATAATAATAAAATAAAATAAGTAAAAAAGAAAGATATATTGTTCATTCAATGCAAATATTAATAAGTCCAACCATTTTTCATTCATAATATACTTCGCTTGAAAAAAATAGTGAGAACAATTTTTTATCAAAAAGATAAACATGCAACAAAAATTGGAATGCTGATGAAATTCTATCAGAAACAGCTCCAATGTGTCTTTCGAAATTCAGTGAACAACTAAACTCGTACTATCGTCAACATCGTTTTTGACAGAAAATTGTATAAAGCGCATCCTGAAAATATCTAAGTTCTTATAGTTGCAAAAGGGATGAAATTTGAATATTTTTTTTTCTTTTTTTTTGGACAAGAAATGTATAAATGACATCAAAGAAAATTGTGGCATAACGTACCTGTGAAAGATATTAAAGTTTGGAGTCAAAATACATGCGTGATATTTTTATATTTTATATTTGAATGACAATTTTTTCTGCGAGATGATTATTAAAGAAGAAATAACCTTTGATGGAAAACTTCACAAAAGCCTACGAAAAGACTCGAAAGGTTTCCTTTGAAATAATGTATACTACTAATTGATGCAAATTTCAGTTTTTTTTAATTACACGACTGAAAAATGTATGCTTAATTTAAAGAATTTGAAGAACAATTTAACAGTATTTACATGGCTACATAAATTCATTAAAGCATAATCCCATAGCTTGACGTAATGGTAAAGTGGGTAGTTTTTATGTAGGTTTGGTTTGGTTTGTCGCTCTGCGGTCATTTTGTGCACACTTCAGGCTAATTAGACCAGAAACTACAGTTTAACGTGGATTCCGAACCACTCACAAACATCCTTGCCACCACCAGGGTTCGAAACTGAAGCCTGTGGTTCCAAAGTCCAGAGAGCTAGCCAATTGAGTTTTTATGTAGGAGGGCCTATGTTTTAATTCACTAGCTGCGTCTGTTGTAGTTACTGCTTCCAGAAATGAGGAGATAGAATGGCGATTGTAAGGATAGGGTGAAAAGTTTCTGATGAAAGGTTTCTCACCGATATTTTCGTTTTATGGTGGGGATTTTTCTCTTTTCTCGCCCAAGACACATAAATGAAAAAAAAATAATAATAATAATAATAATAGCAATAATAACTCCTCGTATCCAACAGTCGATTGGGCTAATTTCCAAATTAAAAGTAAACATATGATTCCAGAATGAGTTAAAAAATATTTATTAAGGAAGTATTTCTGTTACACGGTTTTTATTCTTAACCACAGAGTAGTAATAAAATAATGCCCATGCCTCTATTCTAAAGGAACAAAAGTTGGGACAAACAATTCCAAATCTTTTCGTACTAGTATTGGCGCCTCATCGCCAATTGGCTTCTTTTCTTTGAGAGCAATGAATTAAAAAACATAATAATAAGAAATGATTCCAGAATTTTTGACAAATGTTTCTTCTGAATTATATATTTATTTAACTATGTGCTTAAGAAAAAATAAACAGACACAATAAAAGTTATCTTGTTTATAACTCTGATCATTTTGTACCAATGCCCTACAGTCTGACAATATCATAATATTAGACCAGGTCCTACGGTTCCGAAGTGAATTCCGAATCCCTACAAACATCTACGGCCTCGCGTGCCAGTGCGCTAGTTACTCTGCCATAAGACCCTCCCCCCACGACATTCTATGCACAAAACAATAATAATATGTCGGCATATATTGGAAAAAAATTTTCATTAAATTAATGTGGTTCATAGGACCTGAATGGCCAGCGCTCTGGCGCTTTGTACCACAGGTTTCGGGTTCGAGTCCCGGCGGTGCCATGGATGTTTGTAGTGGTTCGGAATCCACTTTAAACTGTAGGTCCCGGTCCTAATTGGATGGTAGAGCGTTGCGGGGGCATTGTTACTCCGCGTCCGTATCTTCAAGTTACACGCGCCCCCTGGGTAATGCAAAGTGAGTAACATCTGTGCAGCGCTTGCCTTAAGGCATCCAAGTCCAAGCTGTCTAAGTTTTTGACAGCTGCATTAGAAAGAAAAAAATGCTGTTCATTAAATTAATGTTTAATTAATTTGTTTCTTATCCGACTTGGTCGACAGCAACCTCTAAACCAAGTCCATGACGCCGTACAAATCATGATAAAGGGTAAAAAATGTAGCTTCTTTTTTTGTGTGTCCTTAACCTTGCGCACAAAACATGGGGCACTCAAAGGGAAAAGTCTGACATCACCCCACCTTCTTAAACCCCCGACACTGTTACGCCTTTTACGACATGCAGGTCTGCGGGTGGTTCGGTGGTCTAGGGGTATGATTCTAGCTTTGGCTGCGAGAAGTCCCGGGTTCAAATCCCGTCCGAGCCCAATTTTTGAAGCAGAGTGACGCAGTGGAAGCGTGACGGGCCCACAAACCAGAAGTCCGTGAATCGAAAGCAAGCTAGCTATTATTTCCCCAAAGTATCCTGGCATGTACTTGCAGTGCTCCTGTCCTAGACCTGCTCAAACGGCTTAGTAGACTAAGGACTGGCCACACTAAGAGTTTGACCTTCAATGGAGACGAAAAGACATATACCCTTTGTCATTGTTCGGCCATCGCGTCTCCCTCTCATCTCATCGATTGTATTGGTGTCTCTGTGAGACAACTGTTGAATGAGGGAAGGACCGTTTACGATATATTGATGTAGCATGATCTACTGGACTTGGTTTAGGATTCTAAATCAAGGGGATAAGCAACAAAACAACATGTCTGCAGTGGGGCTATTCTAAACATGGTTAAATTATAAAGATTTGTAAAATAAAAATTTAATAATAATTCAAAATTTAGTGAAAATAATCATTTATTTTTAAAAGTATATGTATATATATATTTGTTTTCTTTAAAAATATATTTTTCCAAAAGAAATAAATATTACTAACAGAATTATCATTATATGTCGTACATAATCTGGGAGTTTATGAACTTTTTAGGTTTATGTGATAGTTCCTTAAATATATTTGATTTTTTTTTCCCTTTTTTTGCAATTTAAATATATTTACCGTATACTTCTATATAAGAATAGGCCAGTACATATCTTCTCAGTATATTCAGTATGTTGTAGAATCATCATCACAAAATGTCACTTATATCTCTTTTGAATTTTAATATTAAAACAGAAACTAATTTTATTAAACTTTCAATTAATAGCTTTAATTTTTTTTTTATAAATTAAACTGGAGGGATAAATAAAATTGTTTTGATTTTATTAGAAACTCTTTTGTTGTGGAAATGGGTTAATTTATTCATACTAAAATAATGTTTCTTAAAAGTTTTGTTTTTCAAACTACAGTACTCTACCATTAAGATCCGCAAACTAACTTTCCTTTCATTACAAAAAACAGATACAACTAGCTTTCTATTTTTGATAGTTTCCCTGTCTGCTTACTTTTTAATATTTTTTTTAACTTTTTAATTTGTTTCATTACATAAATTTAAAAGAAATTAAAAAAAAATATATACAAAAAAAAAAAAATTAAATTAAACTAATTAAATGTTATGTAACAAAAGAAATTCTTTTTAAAAAGGTAGCTTTTCGAACAACGAAAGGGGAAATAAAGAAAGTTTATTTTAAAAATTAAAATGTTCTCATGAATATATTCAGAAAAAAAAGGCATCATCCTTCATTAATAAGACTCAATGATAGAAATAACATAAAATGATAATTGATACAGACATTTTTCTCTGAAATACTCATTCGAGCGAACTGAAAGAAGTCTTCTTCTTTCATACAGACAAAGAAAAAGATTTTTAAGAAGACATTAGTAAAATAAAAATTGTCAATAGCATTTTAGAGTTTTAATTTTTTTATTTTTTTATTCTTTGTTCTTGTAACTTTCCAGTTATTTTAGAGAAAGGATGACACTTACTTAAAAAATAAAAAAATCAAGTGACCTTGATAAATCTTTTTTTGCAATTTGCAAAACTTTTGTAACTTTAATTTTAAAAAAAAATTACTGGTTGATAGTATTCATTACATTTGCATAAAAATTATTATTGTTTTATTTTGGTAAAATTTTAAAAATATAGAATTAAAAGAAGACAGTTTTATCTTTTAAGAACAAAGCAGTTACTTTTTACTTTTTTAAAAATGCATAATGATAATAATGTTTGAAATTTTTTCTTTTTTATTTCTGACAATGTGTAATTGGAATTGTTTCGAAATTAAAATTTTAATTACTGAATTACAAAGCTTCATGATTTGTATACGTAAAATATGAATTACACATGCAATCGTGGAAATAATCTATGAACTGTCCTTTCATTTTATTCAAGTACTTTTCATTAATTATATTTAAAATTAAAAGTTCTTATTAATTTTTATCTTAATAATTAATCGACTAGAGCATTTCCGACTTTACAGCAGATGTTTACTTTACCACACAATCTGTTGTTCTGCTGTAACACTGTACTGAAAAGTAAGACCAATTATTGTTTTTTAAACTCTTTATTTATTCTTCCAAATTTATTTCATCGTTGTTCACAATGCACTTATGCCAACTTTTTTTCCAGTCCTCAAAAAAACAAAACTGGGATTGACCGATTATTTAAAATTCCAACATCACCCGCAAGTTCTGTAATTGTAAATCGATGGTTTACAAGCACAAAAACCTTTAATTATTTTGGACGTGAACTTCCTCAGTTGAAGTGGATGGTCGACAGAGGGCTGTTAGTCTTCAACGTGTTCTCGGCCTTCATTGAACTGTTTATACCACTGCTAAACATTTCTTTCCGATATAGGAATGCTCAACGAATGCCTTCTGCAACATTCTATATGTTTCCGCAAACAAAATTTAATGCATGTTCTTTGCTCAATTAATCCAGACATTTCAGGAATCACCTATACCAGTTTTAGCGTCTCACAAAGCCAAGCGTAACTCAAAAACTAATGAGTATTTTGATGTTACATTTCACACAGATGTCAAGGAAGGTTCCAGCAACCTAAAAAAGAAAAAAAATTGAAATTCCATAAGCCCCGAGAATTTTAAATTGAAAAATTGTTCTTACTTTTTGGACACAGTAGTATTTGGACGACTACTCAGGTGCAAATCTATTTGGACTGATATATTTTTGCATTTTTGGTTGCTAGAAATAGTTTTTTTGCATTAAAAATATATAGTTTATAAATATATAATTATAGTTTACATACTACACATATACACTATAGAACATACAACAGCAGTATTTCCTCCTACACACGGGCAAGAGCCGCCCCCCCCCCCCCCTTGCCAGAGAAACGGTAGGCGGTTTATTTAAAAAAAAATTTTTTTTTTCAAAAGGAGACAATTTTAATTATCAAACGCACTCATAATATTTTTTAAATATTAACAACTGTAGAATAATATTGATTTATTAATCGAAGCAAAAATTCTGATGTTTAAGAAAGAAAAAATGATATTAAAAGTAAAGTAATATTTAAATGTATTGATAGATTAATATCGCAAATGTTAAAATTGTTTACATTTTGTTTTTTTGTTTTATTGAAAGACTTTTTATCCTTTTTTTATTCTTTTAATGTTTTGCAATCTGTTTCTGCTGGATTGAACTTCAAAGTCTGGAATTTACTTTCACTGATTTAAATACTTTTTATAAAAATGCAAAACAAATTGATGCTCCAAAACATCTGTGGTGATATTTTTAAATTCCGAAGTATATTTTAAACAGAGAAGCGGAACAACATTTCGAAAAAGTATAAAAAAATATATCATCTTTTCTCTTCGCATAAAATATTATAAATAAATACAAATTTTTGTCGGTAAGTAATTTTTTTTTGTAAACAGAGAGAAATGTATTTTTATTGAAAACATTTTTAAGTTTAGTTTTTTTAAGCTTTTTCAATCGAGAAAGAATAAATATAGTTGATGTTTTGCATGTGTATTTCACGATATTGATATTGCAATGTTAACCTATACATATGCACACAAAAAAATTGTACTATATAATTGTATTTTTGAATATTAGATTTTTGAATGATATTACTTCTCATTATTGTTAAGGAATGTTCTTATTGAAAATTATAGTCAATGTAGAAAAACAATATTATTTTTCTTTTACTACTAAAATAAATAACAAAAGTTACAATAGATGAACTTGTATAACTATCGTTATAAATATAATTCCATTCTTTCATAACAAAACAAATAATTTTTATGCATGGACAAAGTATGGACTTATTATATGTATGCATGGACTTTATGTAAAATTATGTGTTCAAATTTTTATGCGGGCCAAATAGTGTTTATCTTTATATATACAGTCCAGTTACATTAATGTGACCACCACCTAATTTCGACGTCAACGTGAAATTACCAATCACAAAATGCAGATGGTAGAACATTGCAGTGGAGTGTATATAAAGGATGTCCTAAGGCATCGGAAAGCATTTCAATCGTTAACTACCTTGATCGAATTGCAATCGGTCCGCTCTGCCAAAGATGGTTATTCTGGCTTTTGAAAGGTGGTCACATTAATATGACTGGACTGTTATTATAATTCTTCTGTACATGTGTTTGTTACTAAATTCCTCCAAAACGGCTGTGCTGATTTTGCTGAAATTTTGTGTGTGTGTTTGAGGGGGTACTATCTAGGGGGCAGTCTATCAACTTCTACACCGTTCACCCCATCACCAGGAAAATTGGTATTAATATGTGTTCAAGTATGGAAAATAGGTTCGCGCTGTCCTCTTTATTGTTACTTGACAATAAATGGTGTTGGATCATTTATTCTTAAGTAGCGTTCAAACGACATTCATGAAAATTAGTAGGCACATATATTGGAACATGGAGAATATATTCGCAATATGTAATTTTCGACAATGAATTTTTTTTGGCAGGACAACGTATACCGGGGCCTGAATGGCCGAGTGGCTAGTGCTCTGGCGCTCGGTACCACAGGTTTCGGGTTCGAATCCCGACGGTACCATGGATGTTTGTAGTGGTTTGGAATCCACTTTACACCGTAGGTCCCGGTTCTATGAGGATCGTAGAGCATTGCGGGGGGGGGGACTGTTACCCCGCGTCCGCCGCTTATCTTCAAAGTTACACTCCCCCCCCTTGGTATTGCAAAGTGAGTAATGTCTGTGCAGCGCTTGCCTAAAGGCATCCCAGACCAAGCTGTCTAAGTGTTTGCCAGCTGCATTAGAACGAAAAAAAAAACGTATACCGGATTCTGCTAGTATATATATTTTTACTTGCCATGAAACTAAATGTGTTGGTATTGTAGGACATTGTATAAATTCTAAATCTAACCAACTGCCAACAACTTTGTTTCCAATTTAATTCAAAATAATTGGCTGAGGGAAATAGTTTCTAATGTCGTTAAGTTTACTGAATATGAATTACAATTATCTTCTTCTTCCACTGGACTTTATTCTGAAGTGGTCTTCATGGAACTTACAATAAACTTGGTTCCCATTTAAATCTGATAAGTTTTTAATAATACATTGTTAATACAATTATTATAATTAGCAATAAATATTTTATAGAATTGGTCTTGCAAAAACAGAGGCCAGGAAATTTCTGAATAGAATTTTATATTCCACACCCCCACTCTTTAACGTTTAACCAAATATTTTTAAAATTCCATCAATATATTTCTGCCAAAGCTTATAAATCTACAACTAAAATACATCACGCATTTAAGAAAACATATAAAGTATTTCAGTTTTCTACTGAAACATTACATTTTAAGATGAAAGTTTGAATGCCATTTTTCGGAATTCAGAAGGGGTTTTTAAATGGCATTTCGCAATAAAATATCGCCCTCGAATGCGTAAAGTTCTTTGCAACACTTAAATTCTTAACTTGTTCGAACTGCAATGAGTCACTTTTTATGAAGCACCGGAGACCAAAGGGTGAATATTTATTTGGAAAAATGGAGAACGATCGTCCCTCAGGGAAAAATATCGCACTTGGTAGCGCCATTCGTAAAAAGTTTGTTTGAATAAGAACGTATCTCGTGAATCACCCCCTATATTTAAATACCACTGTGGCAGAAATCATGCTTGGTTTTTATTTAATGCGAATTACATTTTTCTCGCACTTATGCTGTATTTATTAATAACTCCCATTGGTTAATTAGCGATAAGTTAAATACTACTACTACTAAACCACAGCACATCACTGTGCCTAGACCTGAGTTGCCCCTTTACAGTTCGGGAATAATGTGGGCTAGAAGAAGTCTGATTGTGCTCGGTGGTGCCCTAGGGTCCTATTAGACCTTGAAATGGATTCCGAACCACTACAAAAATCTATGGCACAACCGGCATTCGAATCCGAAACCTATGGCCCCGAGCGCCAAAAATAACTGGCTGAGGAAAATTGTTTCTAATGACGTTAAGTTTACTGAGTATAAATTAAAATTATCCTCTTCTTTCACTGGCCTTTATTCTGTACTGGCTTTCATAAAATTTACAATAAACTTATTTCCCATTCTCAATAAAAGGATATGACCATTTTCAATGGATATAAATTTCCTCAAAATACATGATCAAACATGCGATTTTCATGCGTTATTAACATAATTAATTTATGCAGGAAATAAAATGAAACATTGTGAAATGTTGATATAAATGAATATCTCATTTTTTAATCATTTTTGAGTTAAAGAAAAAATATTAAAATATCAAATATTAAAAAAGAAAATTAAATTTACACTTATTTGTAGCTAATAAAGCGAACCATTTCTATACAATCGTTGTATGATCTAAGACTTTTTCCACACTTCGCGCCAACAGCATAGAGTAGTAAAGGCTAACAGTCAGGATTGTTGGGGAAAAAAAATTCGCCAAGCTATCATCGCCTTTGTTTAACCACAAAATAACAATCACGTGAGGTGTGTGACACACCCTATATTTCATTACTAGTCTTTGGGCTTACCGAGCTACTTTTGGACGTCATATCCGAGTCTTGGCGACAGTGTGGCGGGAAATTACATAAATCTTGTATTTTGCATCGCCTTACTATCGCCATTACTTATTTAGTATAATGGTTTGGGGAGGTGCTTCTTTTCCAAGGATTTTCTTTATACTGAACAGCCAACGCTATAACTCTAAGATTTTGGAATATGTTGTTTTACCTTACTTCACAGACTTGCTTCGGGCATATATCAAAAGGACAGTATGAGATCATAAGTGGCACTCTTTGTCCAAGTATTCTTCTTCATTAACAAGATTAAATTTTTACCTGAAAGTTAGTTCTCTTGATTTACCACCCATCAAACACTTCTAGTCGATGACTGGCAAACACCAAGTCAGATCGACACCACCAGCAGTTGAACCATTTCAATTTTGTTAATGAGTGAAAAAGCAGGGATTGAAATACCTCCAAGTACCCGTTGAAAGCCTTATTCACTCAATACGAAAGTGTAGCAGCCATTATTCCAGCCCTGTAGATTAGACATAATACGGAATTATTTGTATTCCTCAACTTGAGGAATACAAATATATATATATATATATATATATATATATATATATATATATATATACGTGTCCCCTGGGTAGTGCTAAATGAGTAACAGCGGCAGCTCTTGGTTATGGCGTAAAGATTAATTGTCTCTGTATTGCTAGCTGCATTAGAACAACAATAACAACATAATTAGAATAACATGAACATAAATAACATGGTTTAATGTCATTTCCACACAACAGTTCCTATTTTGGTGTTCTACATTATAAAGAATTAAAGTGGTTACTATTACATTTAGAGACAAATAAACAAAAACAAGATAGAAAATTAAGTTTTTATGTTATTAATAAATGTGGAAGATGAAATTGGTTCATGCAAATGAAAATGAAACAGGATGGAGAAATTTACTGTAATCAAAATAGTGAAAGATAATTACCCGGTAAAAAAAAAAATATTTTCTTTGAATTGTAAAACGATAACTTTTATTAATAAAAAAATTCTGCACAAATCCAAAAAGTGAAAACGTGTTCCTTGAAAATAGCTCATTTTCCTGCATTGAAATTCCCTTGTTCAGATACAATAGAAGCCTAGAAAATTGAGATTTGTTATTTTAAATGAAGTCTTCAATATTTTCGTGGAATATTTGTTTAAATATAACATACATTATTGAAACTTGATGTTCTAATTTTATTAATATATGCTCTACATATATACTAAAAACGACCATGGAAAAATAATAGTAAAATTACACAAAAAATACAAAAAACTGTTTTAAGAAACGCATGATTTCATGATAATTAATTAAATTATTATTTGCAAGCTTATAATATTTAATAATACACATAACAGTACAACACTCTTTAGGGTGACTCAATCACTGCACATGACTGTTAGCATTGCATCTGATTGTGTGCTATCTCCCAGGTTGAGATCAAACAGAAGTTGCGACTTTTATGCAGAGCAGAACAGCATGTTATACTGTTACGAGAGTGACAAACCTCTTACGTCCACGTCATTTGATGTGGACAGGAATGTGGAGTCCACCCCTCACTGGGTAATATGAGAGTCACTAACACAAGACCAAGTTCCATTATTAATGCTATCTCCATTATTTCTGGTTCCCAGACTCCAATTCATCCCATTATTAACCTGAAGTACAAATTCCAGGTCTGTAGTTTCACCTTATTATGAATTTTGCATGACCATCCGATGCGAGGCCAGATCCTCGTGATTTCTATCGGCAAGTTTTATAATGCTATTTACCATGCCGTACAGCAGCTTCATGTGTTATTAATAACTGAGTGCCAATTCGAGGAAAAACAATATTGTCATGAAATTTATAACAATTTTTCATTACGTGTTATTTGCAGAGAATTTATTGAATTTAAATGAAAATTGTCTGCGTTTCATACGTGCTTCTGCTTTTGTGTTCGTATGTACATTATTGTGTAAAATATTAATTTTTTAAATGCCATCGACTCCAATTCATCCTATTATTAACTTGAAGTACAAATTCCAGGCCTGTAGTTTCACCTTATTATGAATTTTGCATGACCATCTGACGCGAAGCGAGATCCTCGTGACTTCTGTTGGCAAGTTTTATAATGCTGTTTACAACCTCGTACGGTAGCGTCTTGTGCTATTAGAGAGTTTTTACATACCTTTTTTGGACCTCCGTTATTTTTTTCTTCCTAGCGCGCATGCTCATAGGAAATTGCGCGTGCGTATCTGTAATAATGTTGTCTATGAGCATGCGCGCTACGGAGAAAAAAATAATGGACGTCCAAAATACGGTATGCAAAAACTCTATATTAATAAGTGAAAGCCGATACGAGAAAAGACATTATTTTTAAGAACTCTCAACAATTTGCTGTTACTTGCATCATTGATTAAATTTAATAAAAAGATTGTCACATTTCTTACATGCGTCTACTTTTGTGCTCGTATGTACATTATAGTGTGAATTATTAATTTGTTTAAATATCAGCACCTTTTTAAAAGTTGAATATATAAAACTAATATCATATCTTAAATAGAATATTTGATCAACTTATATATATGAAGTTATCTTCATTATAATGTCAAAGTATCTTTACAGAAAATTTAAAAAGAAAAAAAAATAATTTCTACTTTAAGTAAAAATTCTTTAACTCTGTGGGTCGAAGTTAAAACTGTTACAGTGAAGTAAAGACTATTAAGAAACATAACTTGCCTTTGAAAAGCTAGTGATGCTCAGATAGTTAATTAAATTATATGATACATAATTAAATGATATGAATGAATTATGAATTATGAAATCAATATGAATGACTGAATGATAAAAACAATAAGATGCACACAATAATTCATCATAATATATATATATATATATATATATATATAAACAAATAAAAAAATTTAAAATTGTAACATTAAAACAATATCCATGAATCCAAAGTTAACATTTAATCAATGATAAAAAAACACAAAATCAATAAGATGTACGAAAAATTCAACTTAAAATATAATAAACAACATAAAAAATGTAAAAAGGAAACATATGCAAAATATGTTGTTGTTGTTGTTTCTTATCCCACTTGGCTGGCCAAGCCCACGAGCCCATATGGACTCATGATTGAAGGGGAAGGAAGCAGCTTCTGTTGTGATGGAGCACCCGTAGGTAGAAAACCTGACTTTTGCTCCGTGACGCTCTTACAGTCATAGAAGACCGGGACCTACAGCTTAAAGTGGATTCCGAACCACTACAAACATCCATGGCACCGCCGGGATTCGAACCCGAAACCTGTGGCACCGAGCGCCAGAGCGCTAGACACTCGGCCATTCAGGTCCCAAATTTGCCAACGGCACGCAGTGTTCCCAGGTGGTCACCCACCCAAGTACTGACCGCGCCCAAAGATGCTTAACTTCGGTGATCTAACGAGAACCGGTATATTCAGCATGGTACGGCCGTTGGCTATGTATGCAAAATATATACATATATAAGGAATGTTATGACAATGATATAACTTTTTGCAGTACCTTTTAGGCATTTGACAGTGTCTAAAGGTAAATAACGTGATTAAGAAGTCTATATTCATTTTAGGGGTCTGATGGCTGAGTGACTAGCGCTGTGGCGCTTGGTAGTATAGGTTTCGTTATCGAGTCGCGGCGGTGCCATGGATGCTTGTAGTGGTTCGGAATCCACTTTAAACTGTAGATCCCGGTCTAATAAGTCTGTTGAGCGTTGGATGTCGGGCTGACAACCCTACCCCGTAAAAAGAAAAATATATCTCGTTTCATAATCTGCTAGTAGGTAGACGGCCTTGGACCACAATGAGGCTATTGCACCAATGATGATGATGATGGTATTCATTTTAAGTGCACAAATAAATGACCAGTGCACAACCAGTGAACCAAATTATCCTAAATTTCGTCTAATCTTTTGTGTTTTTTATTATAATATTTTCTTAAAAGATTTCTAGATGTTTCCAAAAATATTCTCTTATATTTCAGTTTCGTCGGGGGAAGGGCTGGCGCTCGGTACCACAGGAATCGGGTTCAAATCCCGGCTTGCCCATGGGTGTTTGTAGTGGTTCGGAATCCACTTTAAACCGTAGGTCCTGGTCCTAATAGGATAGTAGAGCGTTGCGGGGGCATTGTTACTCCGCGTCCGAGACTTATCTTCTAGGTACACGCTCCCCCTGGGTAATGCAAAGTGAGTAATGTCTGTGCAGCACTTGCCTTAAGGCATCCAAGACAATTGTCTAAGCGGTTGCCAGCTGCATTAGAACGAAAAAAAAAATATCAGTTTCGTAAATTTGTTGCAGTTTAAAGTACCTGAGACAATACAAAGCATGACCATCTATTTCGAATGTTTGCTTTGATAGTTAGAACACAATTGGTACCAATAACAAGGCTTCAACAACTATCTGTCAGTAAATGACATATGGAAATATACCAGCAAATGTCATTAATCCACATTGTATGTACAAAATCCAGACTTACTATTCTGTTTCCTGTCCTAGACATCCAGACTATGTAATCAACGATGTATTTTACAGTGGTTGCAATTTTTGGGAGTCATGGCCTATACTCCTTTTCCTTACATTGACAAAAGATTGCTATAAAGTGCGTTTGCAAAATTCAAAAATCCATATCTTTGTATTTTTTATTACTTTTTCCCCATTACTTTGCTGATAAATAAGTATTTTTTTTAAAATTCTATCTGTATAAATTCTTACAGAGGATATTTTAAATTGTGTAGATATAAATATATTTAGTCAAAAAAAGTTTGTGTCACATTGAAAGGATCTATTTGTCTGCTTTAATTGGAAACTAGCATTCACAAGGAAAAATAAATAAATCCTTTTCATGATAATTTTAATCATTTCTAGGTATATTAATTTCACTTTGAAGAATGGTAAAAAAATCTATTAAAAGTTTTTTTTTTTCTGTTTACTTTCAATGATTTCATTTTTTTTATGTGTGTGAATCGGTGAACCTCTATTCCACTTTTGTATATCAGAAAGAGTTTACAGATGTTTAATAAAGTGCTGTACCATACGCTTAACACACTGCATAAATCGCTAGAAAGTCTTTTCATTCATGAAAGCACTCATTGCCACTAATGGCGCTAACAGATACCATTCTGATTATCCTTCCTTTATGATGATAAATTATTATTTTTCTTCATGTGCTAATGTTTATTTATCGCTTAAAGAATTTTTGGGAAATCCGCCATTTGCCCTTGTGGAGATTCGGTAGAGGATGTCTTTCACATTGTCTTTGTGTGTAAGATTTGGAATGAAGAAATAAACCTAAGTTATCCTAAAAATTATAAATCTTTTTCACTTAGTGCCCTATTAAACATCAACAAAGCCAAATCTGCAATAAGTTACATTATGGAGAAGAGATTTCTACAGACATTTGAAAGCATGGAAAATGGTTAGATCTTGACTGTATTGTCTTGTTTTTGTTCTTTTCTCTTCTTTTCTTTTACAAGAAAGTATCCCTGTATTTAAAAAAAAAAATTGTTGCTCCCTGAGTTGGAATTTGGCGTTGGTTTGTTTTATTTAGTTTTCTTCTCTTGGGTTATAGAAGAAATATTCTTCAACACCTTTCTATTTTTTTTACAATAGGATAACTTCCGATGGCTTACTTATACGTCTATTTTTGCTTTGCTTGAATTCTTTTAATTGGAGCTGACGCAATATATTCGTATGTTTTGCAGCTGTGTCTATTGGGATGTTGTTCTATTTTACTTTTCTTTTGTTTTGGAGGTAACTTTTTAATCCACGGTGAAGATCTACCCTTTCGAATTTGAATTATATTGGTTTTACATATCTTCCAGTCAGATATGTTATCATATGTCAGATATGTTAACTCTGAATGGTTAAATTTTGGTTGTGGTTGACTAGTTGTAACCCTAGTTTGTAATTTAATTTAGTTTCTTTAAGTTTGTATGGAGTGGGCTTGCTATCACAACACGCATGCATATTATCTGTAGTCATACATCAGATCAAAAATAAATCGCATTTCACAACCGCAGAAAAATAATAGAATGCTGAATCTGCTATTTATCAACAATTACAACAACAGGTCCAAAGCAATCCCAACAATTAACCAAATGCTGAATCCTCTACTTGCAAAACTTAGTATTGCATACAAAGTGCTGAACCTGTTGCCCATCAGATAAATAATAGGCATTACAATGTTATAATAAATAATAAAATACTGAATCTTCATCTTATCTGTAGTCATACATCAGATCAAAAATAAACCGCATTTCACAACCGCAGAAATATAACAGAATGCTGAATCTGCTATTTATCAACAATTACAACATCAGATCCAAAGTAATCTCAACAATCTACAAAATTCTGAATATTTATCAACAATTACAAAATCAAATCCAAAGTAATCGAACAATTAATAAAAAGCTGAATCTGCTACTTAACCCCTTAACTGCCGCCGGCTTATATATACGCCTCACTCAACCGATGCGTTCCCTGCCACCGGCGTATATATACGCCTTTCCGAAGTACGATCTTTTGTATTGCGCTGCTATAAAGAAAACTGTTCCCACGGTCTTGGAATGCCACAAAATGACCTTGACAATGTTTGAAACAGATTTTATTATTTCAGAGAAAAGGGACAGGGTATTGGTAAAGGGGATGTTTCTGAAACGGTGAGTCATAGCTGTGAAGTTTTTGCTTCTGTTTCTGTTTGAGTAGGCCGTGCTTTTTTTTATTCTTCTTTTGCTTCCGTTTCGTCGTGAAACCAGCTATCAATGCACTGAATGTGATTTTGGTTTATGTGAATTGGTTTATAAAAAACAAGTTTAGACATTTTAAATAAATAGTTATTTCTCCTATCCTATTTTACATATGAAACAATAAAGAATTCTTGTTTTAGGAAATATCACACAGCAGATAAGTTCTAACATCTGTTTTATTACACTGTTATTCTATACTTTAAATTTAGAATTTTTGTTTTCTTTTTACATTTTATTTTTTCTGTGAAAGTAAAAAGGTTTTATGTTGCAAAACGCACCTCTTTTTTTCCTCCAATACAGCGCATAACTACGCGCGCCTGTATGAAAAACGGTGGCACTGGGGAGCGCATCTCGTAAGTTTTCCTCGGCAGGTAAGGGGTTAATTGCAAAACTCAATGCTACACATACAAAGTGTTGAACCTGCTACACACCAGACCCTAAGTGATAGACATTTCACAATTGCAATAAATAACGGTACGCTGAAACTTCTATTGCTTGCATAATCCGAATGCTTCTCGAGAGCAGGTCAGATTACCACTTAGACTTATCGCCTAAAGAGGGTGCCTTTGAGCATCGCCTTTAAGAATTCATCTCATTAAATTGTCTAAAATGTAAATGATGGCACGAGGTGTATATTAAAATATCAATGTTATCATAATGCGCGGCATATTATATTATCACATTATTTAAATGTAAAAATTAATCAAAGCCAGAGTTAACTACAGTAATTTCAAGGGAATCTTACGGCCTGATTTCGAAGTGCATAAGTTAAATTTGGTATCATTTGCCGCTTTGTTGGTTTTTATTTTATTTTATTTTTTATAAAAATATTATTTACAAAATTATACGTTGCATCAAATTAAGTATAAATTTAAAATAAATACATTAAAATTATATAAGTATATATTAGATAAAAAAATACAAAATATTACTACAGATACAAAAAAGAGAACCGAATACAAATGAACTAAAATATAGAGGAATAATAAAATTGTATTATTTCTGCCTAGCTAACAATCAGTTTGCAAAAGTAAATGCCGTTTTTTTTTTAAGTTTCCTTTAACGTATTTTAAAAAAACAACCTATATTTGCTTTAAGTGTAAAAGTTAATTCTTTTACTTAAATACCAGTGAACTATTTCAAATTTCATATCATCATCATCATCAGAGGTGTAAGAACCCCATGGGGGGCCAAGGCTGTCAGTTTACAGACAGATTACGAAATCAGGGATGTTTTTTATTTTTATGGAGTAGATTATCAGCCCTACGCCCAACAACAATATCAGATAACGATCTACAGTTTAAAGTGTATTTCGAACCGCTACAAACGTCCATGGCACCACCAGGACTCAAACTCGAAATCTGTGTCACCGAGAGTCTGTGCCAGAGAACTAGTCACTCGGCCATCATGCCCCTATTATATAATTATCTGTACGATATATATAGTAGCACTTGGAGATATGCAGAATTTTTTAAACAATATTCAAATTAAAAATGTAATATCTACAAATATCTTTTTCAATAATAA
Source organism: Caerostris darwini (assembly GCA_021605075.1). Taxonomy (NCBI): domain Eukaryota; kingdom Metazoa; phylum Arthropoda; class Arachnida; order Araneae; family Araneidae; genus Caerostris; species Caerostris darwini. Next base: position 175,480 of record BPLQ01003393.1, read on the forward strand.
TCGTCAAAATAATCCGTTAAAAATTATGAGGAACACCACAAGAATTTTTATGTAAAAAACAAATAAACATAGCAAAAATACATTCTAGCATTTAGACAAAGTTTCTTATGGAAATGCAACTGCAAATAGTTTTTAATTACTTAAATGCATATTGAAAAATAAAAAATTAAAAAAAAAAATAATAAATTGAAAATTACTTTCCTTGTTTTATTATTATGTGTTCAATGTCATAAGTTTCCTTTTTCATTTCATGATTAACTCATTTTGTGAAGCAAATATTTTTCATAAAAAGATCCGACAGGAGAAAAAAATTTCTTTAATTATTTTACACGTCAATTTGGAGAGATATATCATGTTTATTTTGAAAGGTTTTTGCAGTGAAGCTTAGAACATTTTTTAAAAAATAACTGCTTTATATTCTTATTTTCTAATTTAACGCTTAATAAATTCCATAATGTTTATATTTGTCTATCATGGAAATAATATTTTACTTTCAAATGAAATAAGCTAAAATTAAAATGACTTAATCTAATTTAAGCTTATAAATAATTTATTTTTTAAAAAAGCATTATTGGGATCAAACTGTCAATTATAAGATAAAAATCTGCGGAATTGATTAAGATTAATTATGCTCTCAAACAACAAATTTTAATCGAAATTGTTTTTATCGTTTTCCTTTTCCTTGGTTAGTTAAAAAATATTCAATATCTGTCTAAAATAAAATTGGAAGTACTAATTAAAATTATGTATAACGATATTCATAGAAACATGTACAGTTACTTATTTCTATAATCATCCTCTGTGGCGCAACAGCCCCATAAGGGGCCAAGGTCTTCTGCCTACTGCAGATTTCTAGATATGAGATGAACTTTTTTCTTTTCTTTTTACCGGGTAGGGTTGTCAGCACTAAGCCCAACACTCTAGAGTCATATTAGATGAGGACCTACGGTTTAAAGTAGATTCCGAACCACTACAAACATCAATGGCACCACCGGAATTTGAATCCGAAACCTGTGGCACCCAGCTCCAGAGTGTTAGTCACTCGACCGTAGGCCTCCTGAAATTTTATCTAATCATTGCCAATTTCTTAAAATTTTTAATGAATTTAACTTTTCAATTGTATTTATTTACTATTAAGCAGGATTGCATTTTAGGTGTTTTTTTTTATTTTTTTTTTACTTGATTGATTTATATATTATTATTATTTTGTTTTACATTTTCAAAAATTTAACTAAAATCAGTAGTTATTCTATTACGACCTGTTTAAAATGTATTAGCAGTTAGAGTCATGCAGATTTCTCTAAACATTATTGAAATTAAAAATTTAATATCTTTTTTAACAATAATCATCAAAATAATCCGCAAAAAATGCTGAGGAACAACACAAGAATTTTTATGTAAAAAAATCGAAACATAGTAAAAATACATAATAGCTTGAAAATGAAAATGAATAATAGCCTTTAGACATAAAAATTCCTATAAAATATGCATTTAATTACTTAAATTCATATGAAAAAAAAAAAAAAAAAAAAAAAAAAAATTGAAAATTATTTTCCTTGTTTTATTATTGCGTGTTCAATGTCAAAAGTTTCACTTTTTCTATTTCATGATTAACTCATTTTCTGAAGCAAATATTTTTCATAAAAATATCCGAAAGAATAAAAAATTTCTTTAATTATTTTACACGTCAAGTTGGTGAGATATATCATGTTTATTTTGAAAGGTTTTTGCAGTGAAGCTTAGAACAATTTTTTTAAAAATAACTGCTTTATATTCTTATTTTCTAATTTTATGCTTAATAAATTCCATAATGTTTATACTTGTCTATCATGGAAATAATATTTTACTTTCAAATGAAATAAGCTAAAATTAAAATGACTTAATCTAATTTAAGCTTATAAATAATTTATTTTTTAAAAAGCATTATTGGGATCAAACTGTCAATTAAAAGATAAAAATCTGTGGAATTGATTAAGATTAATTATGCTCTCAAAAACAAATTTTAATCAAAATTGTTTTTATCGCGTTTTCATTTATCTAAGTGAGTTAATAAAAGATTTCATATCCGTCTGAAATGAAATTGGAAGTACTAATTAAAATTATTATTTATGTATAATGATATCCTTCGAAACTTATAAAATTTTGCACAGCTACTTATTTATGTAACGTTATATAAAATGCTGTAGTGTGTAGGTTGGACAATCAAATTGTAAATGATTTGTGGTTGGGTTGAGATACTTGAAGCACAGGTTGAAGAACTCACACTTTTATTTGCATACGCATAAACACCACACACATATAATTAGACGAAACAATATTTAACACATTTAATGCAAAAGACAATGCATTATAGTTTCATGGAAGGACTCCACTTCTGAGCCGAAAAAACGAAACTCGGCTACGCGCAAGATTGCACAACATATACTTCCTCCGTCGGCGAAGTGTCTGTAGGCTAATTGATCTATTCTCTTAAACATCATAGAGGTGATCCTGCCAGTGTGTAGGAGGAAGCATGACTAGAATGTATAAAATTTTCATTAGATTGAAATAATCGAAATTACTTTTTAGGTTGCTTAGCTCTGTATTTATTAACTATTACAATTTTTTTCGAAATTAAAAGAATAAAATTGTATATGTGCTAAATGTATAACATTGATAAAATATGCATGTTATATTCAAATTGTTATATACACTAAAAGAGGTGTAAATGTACACATCTGACATTAAAACAACATCTAACATTGTAAATGTCAGATGTTTTAATGTCAGATTTACACATCTAACATTGTAAATGTTACATGTGTAAATGTAGAGATGAGTAAATGTTAAATATGTTATATACAATTAAAGAGAGAATTTAATAATTATCTTCTAATTTATTTTAGTTATGTTTTAACAACAAACAAATAATTAACTGAAATCATTTTTAAAGGACTACTACTCATTCAGTAATAATAATTATCACATTTTCATTTTCTAAACTGTAAATTAATTGCGTTCATTTGAAAAGTAATAATAATATTAGTGACGAAACATAGTTTTAAACATCATACAGAAAATAGATTAATAATTTAGTCATTTTTTTTTTCCATCATACTCTATATTTGCAATCAAAAGGAATTTTTCCACCTCAAACTTTACAAATTTAGAATTCTGCAATGTATTCATCAAAGATTTTTGTTTACCAGCATGCTTTTCGTTAACTAAGCCATTAAATTCTTTAGAATTCCATTGATATAGGAATAAATAGAAACCAAATATAATTCAAAGAAAAGCAACAAAAGAGTAAGAGAGAGAGAGAGAACAGTAGAAGATAAGAAACATAAGATTTAAACAAAATAATCGAAAAGTTTCTTTGCTAATTAGGATTTCTAATAGCTTTTCTCCAAACTCATTGAATTTCCACAAACTTGTTTTTTTCATTTGATAAATAACATAAACCTCAGAAAAGAGTAATATATCACATCTCCTGAGAAAAAAAAAATTAAAATATTTTTCAAGAAATCGTCAGTTTATTTAATAAAAATTATGGTTTATTGTTTTTCATGTCTTGAAATATCTTTTGTATTGACATTTACGTAGAGCTTTGTTGTTTTCCCAGTTATTTTTGAACACTGGCCGATTTGACTTCATACACTAGAATAAAAAAAACAAGTAATATGAAAACAAATTTTTTAAAGTCAATTCCTTCTTTTTTTTCACTCTATTGCAGAAAGTCCTTTATAAATAATTTTCATTCATTTCTTTAAAAAAAAGTTTAATCTGTTTTTTAAGTTAATCTGTTTTTTAAGTTTATCTGGCGCCATCTATTGGTAGATACATGCAACTTAAATCAAAAAAGGATTAATTAATTAAATTTAATCAATGAATTAACATTTGAAAAATCTGTATTAACATCAAGTGTCATCCACTACAAGTTCAAAAAAATGTATTTGAACTTGAGTGGATGAATAAAAAGTATTTTATGAACGATTGAAAATTTAAACAAGATATATATAGGGAAAGTGGGAGCTAATAGAAGGAATTGAATAAAGCAGATTGAGCCTCACATAAAATGCAACACACCTTTACATATTTATCCAAATTGTGCAACAGCAATTTTGAAGGAACTCATTGAAAGTATGATTAGAGATTCAAGCTAAAGTGAACGGACACTCCGGCCTTAAGATTTAGAGTTCCCTTCTCGGCACAGACATGATTCAGCGTGGCTTTCTGGACTTCGAATCAAATGAATTATATATCAGGCCACTTGGGTGCATATTGGGGTAGGTCAAACCTAAATATTTCTATAAAGATATATTTCATAAGTTTGCTACTCAAAACATTGGTATAAGAATTTTCATGATTTTGAAAATAGAGTAAGTTTTGAAAATGATGTGCATGCTATTGCTATTTCACATGTCACTTCAAAGTTGATGTGCAATTGCATATAATAGCAGTTTCAGTCTACTGCTATTTATTGCGATTGTGAAATTTCTGTTACTTTATATCTAGTGTGTAGCAAGTTCAATACAGCAGCAATTTGTATGCAGCATTGAGTTTTGAAATTAAGTAGTAGATTCAGCATTTTGTTAATTGCTGACTCGAAAACTTGGTGAGAACTGCACTTGTGAGTCAAATTTACATCTTTAATTTTCATTTCTTTACATATAGTATAATAATCTAGAGTTTCGTATACTTATATAATGTTTGTAAATGAAAATTAAAGTGTTCCCATGAACCTGAAAATGGCCCTCTTCTTGAAGCTGCTATAGGTCTAGTATAGGCCGAGAGGTTACACTCTCAAACTGAAGTTACAGGTGAATAAGAAGTGCTTTCTTGAAATTTTCATTTTTGTGACAGATGTAAAGCAGTAAAAGAAAAGCTTACAGTGAATATTAAGGTTGCGATATTTGCATCTGAAACCCTAATTGTGAAAAAAGATATTGCAGTATGAAAATTAACGACACAAAAGAAAATGAAAAATCGATATTTATATATATCCTAGTTTAAGGACCTGAATAGCCGAGTGGCTAGCGCTCTGGCGCTCGGTACCACAGGTTTCGGATTCGAGTCCCGGCGATGCTATGGTTGTTTGTAGTGGTTCGGAATCCACTTTAAAAAGTAGTTCCCGGTCTAATAGGATCGTAGAGCGTTGCGAGGGTATTGTTACTCCGCGTCCGTAGCTTATCTTCAAGTTACACCGCCCCCTTAGCGCCCCCAAAGTGAGTACGTCGGTGCAGCACTTGCCTTAAGGCATACAAGACGTCTGTGTTTGCGAGCTACATTAGAAAGAAAAAAAAATATATATCCCAGTTTTTAATATTGACACGTTGATAACACAGCTTGATGAGAAAATAAATTTTTAAATAAAAGACAAAAAATATTTTTGTACAAATCAATACGCACTCAAATACAAAACCAAAATGGTAACTTCAACATTCTAAGTGTACCTCGCATTTTATCAACATTATAATTAAAAATAGCAGTACCAAACTACTATAATAATATTCGAGTAAGTTTTGAAAATAAATAAAAACTTATCAAAAATTATTATGATCTCGAAATAGTTTTCGAATGTTCGAAATGTACCAGCACGTTCGATATCTAGCAACATATCCCCCATGCTTCACATGTATTTATTGCCAGACGTAAAAAGAAATTATGCTCGCAAAGAATCGAAGTTATTATGAATTCAGATTTACGATGGACATATAACAGATATTATTTTACTATTTTTACATATCTCGAAATATATCACATGAAAATAAAAATATACTACATATACAGGATTTAAATTTGTTATATATGCAGGATTCTACAAATAAATAAAAGAGTTTTGATTAAAATTTCAGAACATGTCCAATTCAGAAAATTATTCGAAAAGTAGAGTATTATAAAATATTAAAAACTGATACGCGCATTTTAGTTCACTATCAATACTTGATGTTTTAACTATAATTATTTTCTTAAAAGCATGATTCACTTTAATGAAAATGAAATTTAAAATAAAACTTTAGTGAACATGAACATGCTTTAATGAACATGTTTCAAAAAGTAAGAGAAAAATTATGCATTTTTAAATACAGAATATTACCAAATTTTACCAATTTGGCGCAACTTAAAAAAGTTGTGGCATATTAAATTTTATTTGAAGCAATACCGCTTATATATATTTTTTTTTGCTTAGGAACTTGCAAAACTTGTAACAAACAACTTGTTGAACAGCAAACTTGTTGAGTAAGATCAGGGATATCCAACATTTTGCATAGATACTTCTGATACTCTTATTTTACCAGGCAATAATTCCAGACTGGCAAGTTCATAACAATTAATGGTTAACTGATTAATGATAACTGTTATAACGATTAATGATTATTGTCTTGATTAACGATTAATGATTAATGTTTTGATGAGCGATTAATGATTAATATCTTGATGAGAGACTAATGATTTTTTTTTGATGAGCGATTAATGATTAATATCTTGATGAGAGACTAATGATTTTTTTTTGATGAGCGATTAATGATTAATATCTTGATGAGAGACTAATGATTTTTTTTTCTTGATGAGCAATTAATGATTAATATCTTGATGAGAGACTAATGATTTTTTTTTGATGAGCAATTAATGATGAGCGATTAAATTAATATCTTGATGAGAGACTAATGATTTTTTTTTTTTTTGATGAGCGATTAATGATTAATATCTTGATGAGAGACTAATGATTTTTTTGATGAGCAATTAATGATTAATATCTTGATGAGAGACTAATGATTTTTTTGATGAGCAATTAATGATTAATATCTTGATGAGAGACTAATGATTTTTTTTTGATGAGCAATTAATGATTAATATCTTGATGAGAGACTAATGATTTTTTTTTATGAGCGATTAATGATTAATATCTTGATGAGAGACTAATGATTTTTTTGATGAGCGATTAATGATTAATATCTTGATGAGAGACTAATGATTTTTTTGATGAGCAATTAATGATTAATATCTTGATGAGAGACTAATGATTTTTTTTGATGAGCGATTAATGATTAATATCTTAATGAGAGACTAATGATTAATGTTTTAAATCAATATTTTAATGATTCCAAAAAAAATAACACATCTAACACATTTATAAGAGGAATTGATGACTAAACATGTCATCAATTCCTCTTATAAATATGTTAGATGTGTTATTTTTTTATTGTTATTTTATTTATTGAATTTAATTTTTATCATCATTTACTCACATGAATATTTATAGGAGGATTTTTTTATTATATTAAGATGATTATTTATTATATCTAACTGTGCGACATTAGATATGTTCGTTGATTCATCCAAAGCTAGCGAAAATAAAATAGAAGAATGAACAACGTCTTCCGACTGATCAGGTACATCCGACAGAGTATCTCGACACATCTCATAACTGTCTGCCTTGATATAGCAATTTGTCAGCGTTCCTCTCGATACTTTTATATAAAGATGACGTGCAAATATCCGGAGACAAGGCTTAACAATTTCTTCTCCGTCAGAAAAAGGCTTCTTTTTTGTTGTCGACATTACTAAAGCAACTTCATATGACGCTTCTGTCAATGCTAAGACTTCTTACTTTAGCAAATGTATTTTGTCTTCTTCTGATTTTGTTCTTTTTTTTATTCGCATATTCTTCTCGCAACTCCAGGGAACAAACATCATTTTTTTTTCTTCTGCGCAAATCTAATGTAGTGTTTTACAGTGCCTATTAAGATTGTATTCTATCGTATTTACTTAAACAAACAAAAAAAAAAAGTTTTAATGATGAATTTGCTCAAATAATTACTTAGGAAAAATAGGTGTATATTTATTAGAAAGTGACAATAGGCGTAAATTTAATGAACAGTGAGAAGACATTAAATTTACGCCTATTGTCACTTTCTGGCATCTTTTAGTCATATTATTTTTTGCTGTAATGGATAAAGGGAATTTAAAGAAACATAGAAAATACGAAACTCTAACAATTGTTAAAAAAGAAAAATGAGATCACGATTTTGTACATCTTAAGATACAAAAAAAAAAAAAAAAAAAAAAAAAAAAAAAAAACTTGTAAAAATTCAGCTTGAAAACCGACACCACAATGGCTCACTTAGAACTGACTGAAGACTGACTTAGAACTGACTTGTAGTCATACAATGCTCCTGGATTGGCTCCATGGTTTTTTTGCATCTGACAACATGCACTGCACTTGATTTTGTGTCTTTTAATTCTGACAACTTGACCAAGGCTAATTTCTATTCGGCTGCTAGAGTTCTTATGGCGGATATCGCTACAGTTTGACGTAGATAAAAAATTGAAAATAACCCCGAGTGAATTCCATGTTTTTATTGAAATTAAATTTTCAAGTCATTGTAACAATAATAATGACAGAACATTCTGAGTAAGTAAAGTTGAAAAACTGTAAAACGCTACAATGGATATTTTAAATTCTGCCACGCATCACGAGTATAGCCAGTTTCTGGATATATAAATAACAATCCTCATATTAGCTAATTCTGTCTCGCTGAATCATGCATTTCCCGATTGAGAAGGAAGAGCAATATGACTCCATTAAACGCTTATTGCTCAAACTTGCAGAAACAGAACTGCTTTGAAATATTGATATGTATCTTTTGGGAAACATTAATACGAATTAGATTTTAAAGTTTCTGGCATTAATGACTTGTAAACAAGCATTCGGCGGCTTCTCTCCTTCATAAAATCTGCCATCTATCAGCTGGAGGGATGGTTTATCCCTGACGATTTAAAACGAGCTCAAGTCTCATCAGCGGAATATTAATGTTCTCCAGTATTTCGGCATCTGCATGAGTTTATAAAGCAATTACCGAGGATTTTGATTTCCCAAATGCATCTCGGTTCCTCCAGGTAGAAACAGCTCACTTGAGATAATTTATAATTGATTGTGGTGTCTAGAATCAAGTACGTCAGATTGATGATGGTGTTTAGATGTCGCTGCCAGCATTTCAAGGTTAAATACTTTCAAATTTACAGATAATTTCAAGTTGTAGCTAACTCATATGACAAAGGAAGAAAATATATTTTATTTCTCGTTTCTGTGAAAAATTTAACACAAAAACAGTTACTTTTGTTACCATCCGGACGCATTCAAAATGCCAAAATACATGGTATATTGTGATCAAAAGAATGTTTTATATAAATTGCTTATGCATATGCAAACAAACTATATACAAACTATAATTTATAATAATATATTATACTATTGAGGGGCCGGATGGCCGAGTGACTAGCGTTCTGGTGCTCGGTACTACAGGTTTCGGGTTCGAGGCCCGGTATTGCCATGAATATGATGTTCGAAATAAATTCCCTTTAAAGCCGAAAGTCCCGGTCTAATAAGATCGTAGAGCGTTGCTGGAGTATTCTTACTTCGCGTACTTAGTCTATCTTTAAGTTACACGCCCCCCCCCCCCCCCGCGCCCTCTTCCGGCCCTTCCCGCGGGTAGTGCTAAGTGAATAACGTCGGTGCAACTCTGGCTCTTATGGCATAAAAAAACAACTGTCTAAGTATTTATCAACTGCATTAGAACAAAATTCCATATTAATATTGACATGAAAATTTCAATTCGCTGTAAACAATAATAATGGCGTCCGTATGAGAAAAGTTCTGAGCAGATAAAGTTAAAAAATGCAAAACTTTACAAAAGGTAAGTTAAATGGTGCTACGCATCATCATCATAGTCAGTTCCTCAATACATAAATAACAATCCTCTTATTAGCTAATTCTGTCCCACTGAATCATACATTTCCCAACTTGCGATCTACCCGCTAGAGAAGGAAGAACAATATGACTCCATTAAATGTTTATTGCAGAAACAGAGCTGTTTTGAAATATTGATATATCTCTTTTGGGAAGTATTAATCCGAATTAGAATGTTAGGTTTTCGGCATTAATGACTTGTAAACATGAAATCGGTGGCTTCACTCCGTAAACTCTCCATCTATCAGCTGGAGGGATGGTTCATCCCCGACGATTTAAAACGAGCTCAACCCTCATCATCGGAATATTAATGTTCGCCAGTGTTTCGGCATCTGCATGAGTTTATAAAGTAATTACCGAAGGTTTCGATTTCCCAAGTCCATCTCGGTTCCCAGGTAGAGACACCTCACTTGAGATAATTCATAATAGATTGTGGTGTCTTGCATCAAGTACATCAGATTGATGATGGTGTTTAGATGTCGCTGCCAGAATTTCAAGATTAAACACTTTCAGTTTTACACATCATTTTAAGTTTTATACATTAACTCATAAGACAAAATAATAAAATATGTTTTATTTTTCTTTTTTGTGGAAAAATTAACCCAAAAACGAGAACAGTTTCTTTTGTTACAATTCAAACAAAATACCGAAATACATAGAATATTGTCATCAAAACGATATTTTACACAAATTACATATATAAACTATAATTTATGATGAAATACTATAATATTGATAGTTTTTAAAGGATAACAATGATATATTTTTTCTTTGAATATATATTTTTTATCCTGACCAAAGTTTTTTTTATAATGCACCTGGCAGACGCTTATACAGTTATCCTTGATGACTTAAGGCAAGTTATGTTAGATACGAATATGATAGATGGTGCCACGATTACCAGCATAGGCATCGATGGTATCATGGATTATTTATATATCCTGGTTATTATCTATGATTATCTGGATATATAAATAACAAACCTGTACTAGCTAATTCTGCCACATTGAACCATACACTTCCTAGTTTGCTATCTCCCCAATTGAGAAGGAAGAAGAATATGACTCCATTAAATGATTATTGCAGAAAGAGAACTGTTTTGAAATATCGATATGTCTCTTTTGGGAAGCATTAATCTGAATTAGAATTTTAAGTTTTTGGCACTAATGACTTGTAAACAAGCAGTTGGCGACTTATCTACTCCATAAACTCTTCATATATCAGCTGGAGGGACGGTTCAACCCCGACGATTTAAAACCAGCGCAACCCTCATCAGAGGAATATTAATGTTCTCCAGTATTTAGGCATCTGCATGTGTTTATAAAACAAGTATCGAGGGTTTCGATTTCTCAAATCCATCTCAGTTTGCGGGTAGAAACAGCTCACTTGAGATAATTTATAATTGATCGTGGTGTCTTGAATCCAGTACGTCATATTGATGATGGTGTTCAGATGTCGCTGCCAGCGTTTCAAGATTAAACACTTTCAATTTTACACATCATTTTAAGTTGTAGTTAACTCATATGACAAAATACTGCATGTTTTATTGATGGAAAAAAATTTAAAGATAAACGAGAACAGTTATTTTTGTTACACTTTCACCGCATTCGAAATTTCGAAATTCATAGAATATTGAGATCAAAACATTAATTTATACATAGATATATTATAACTTATCATAATATACTATAGCATAGCTCAGAGATGACCAACTCGGGAACGCATTGAACATTTTCCCGACTGATGAAATTTTTGACACTTTTATGAAATATATCTATTCTATAATGGCCAAAGTAATGAATACCAATTCATTGAAAAAATACATTATGGGTGCTTCCATCTCTTCAAAAATGAACTTTCGAAATCATGAGAAAAATTTAATTGATTTTAAAGTAATATTCTTGCGAATATAGGACAGATAGTGCCTGTTTTAATAATGAGTTTACAGTTATGAGTTCGCAGAATCATTAAATTATATTCTGCGAAATCATGAGGCGCGCGCTTCTTGGAACATCTAGTAGAACAGGTTTTATGTTTCACTTGAAGTGTCCATCCCTAGAAAATCACAGTTGATTGTTAATAGTAGAGCAAACCAGACTCACGAACCAGTTTTACGTGTACACTACTACACTACACAACACACAACGAAAAATATTTGATGAGTGATGAATTTTGCCATTTAAAAATTGATAAAATGATCATTTAAAAAAAAAAGAATACTTTAAAAATAATAATAATTTAGGTATATTTTTCTATATTTCAAAGAAAATAAAAAAAAATAAAAAACTATTGTAGGAAAAGAAATTTTTTCAAAAAGAACTTTAGAATATGTTTCAAATAAATATCAACATAATTGAAGTGAATCTGAAATGAAAATATCTGATAAACTGTTCAATAAGCTAATAATATATATGTTCAATAAGCTGTTCAGTTGAAATATAATTGTTTAAATGTTCAATAATCCAATGCTAATGCATTAACAACATCAATGCAATCGTTACTATTATTTTTCTCCTTAAGTAATATGAGGTTATTTTTTAGTTTTGAATGTTTTCTACTTTGTTGATATCGGAAAATGATTTCATATTATCAGATGTAAAGAAAAAAACCCAAAAAGAACACAAGAAGCTTTCTCAAAAAAACATTAGAATATGCTTTTAATTCTAATTAGAATTTGCTTCACTATATCTGAAATGAAAATATCTGTTAAAAATTTTCAGGTGAAGTTAATTATTTAAATGCTCAATAAACCATTACAAATGAATTGAAAAACATTCTTCAAAAGTCAATTCAAACATACCAATTGTTTTTCTCCTTTTCGACGGTTTTTGAGTTAAATTTTTTAGTAGTGAATGTTTTCTACTTTGCTGATATCGGAAAACGATTTCATGTGAAAAGAGGTAATTTATTTCTTTTCTTCAAAGAACAGTTTCATGGGATGAAACATTTGCGATATAAACAAGAACGAACTTCGGATAAACTTTTTTAAATTCACCTGTGAGCTAAAGATGGCCGCGATTAATTTCACTGAACCATTGATATAGAGTAGTTTCAGATGGTTAATCATCGCTTGAAGTTGAAAGGAGTTGGTCTATTCATTGTTGTTCTAACAGCGTTCTTTGCGTAGAAAGTCGTAATAAGACATTGCACGAAAATTTTCACGAGGTAATTCCATATTAGGCGCCTGATGGCCGAGTAGATAGCGCTCTGGCGCTCGTTACCACAGGTTTCGTGTTTGAATCCCGCTGCCGTGGATGTTTTTAGTGGTTCGGAATCCACTTTAAACCGTAGGTGCCGGTCTAACGAGATCATAGAGCGTTCCGGGGGGTATTGATACTCCGCGTCCATAGCTTATCTTCAAGGTAAGTGTGTAGTTAGTGTTGAGTGTTGTGAGTGTTAGTGTTGTCTGTTTAGTGTTGAGTGCGTAACGTCGGCGCAGCCCTTGCTTATGGCATAAACGACAACTGTCTTATTATTTGCCGACTGCAATAGAAAAAAAAATCCATATTTGTATTGACATGAAATTTTCAAATCGATGTAATCAAAATATTGGCTTCCGTACGCCAAAATTTCTGAGTAAGTAAAGCTAAAAAATGCAAAATTTTACAATGGGTATGATAAATGGTGTGCCATGCGTCACTAGCCTAGCCTGTTCCTGGGTACATAAATAACAATCTTCATATTAACGGTTTCTGTCACATTGAATCCTACAACTACTAATTTGCTATTTTCCCCATGGTGAAGAAAGGGCAAAAACATTGATATAGAATCAATGTTTTTGCCCTTTCTTCACCATGGGGAAAATAGCAAATTAGTAGTTGTAGGATTCAATGTGACAGAAACGGCTAATATGAAGATTGTTATTTATTAGATGGTAACTCTTCACCTGAAGTTGAAATGAGTTGATCTATTCATCATACCATGTCAAAAGTCGTAATAAGTCATTGCACGAAAATGTTCTCGAGTTAATTCCACATTTTTATTGCCATAACATTTTGAAATCGCTGTAAATTACAATAAGGACGTCAGTATGACAAACATTCTGAATAAGTAAAGTTAAAAAAAAATTACAATTTCACAATGGATATGTTAAATGGTGCCACGCATCGCAAGCGGAGCCAATTCCTGGATATATAAATAACAATCTTCGTATTAGCCGTTTCTGTCACAGTGAATCATGCATTTCCCGATTTGCTATCTTCCCGCTGGAGAAGGAAGAGCAATATGACTCCATTAAATGTTTATTGCTTAAACTAGCACCAGCAGAACTGCTTTGAAATATTGATATGTCTCTTTTGGGAAACATTAATCCGAATTAAAATTTAAGTTTTTGGCATTAATGACTTGTAAACAAGTAGTCGGCGGCTTCCCTCCGTAAACTCTCCATCTATCAGCTGGAGGGATGGTTTATCCCAGACGATTTAAAACGAGCTCAACCCTCATCAGCGGAATATTAATGTTCGTCAGTATTTCGGCATCTGCATGAGTTTATAAAGCAATTACCGAGGGTTTCGATTTCCCAAATCCATCTCGGTTTCCATGTAGGAACAGATCACTTGAGATAATTTATAATTGATTGTGGTGTCTTGAATCAAGTACATCAGAGTGATGATGGTGTTTAGATGCCGCTGCCAGCATTTCAAGATTAAACACTTTCAATTTTACACATCATTTCAAGATTAGTTATGTCATACGACAAAAATTAAAAATATGTTTTATTCATTAAAAAAATTAACACAAAAACTTGAACAGTTACTTTTGTTACCCTCACAAAGTATTTGAAATGTCAAAATATACAGAATATTGTGATCAAAACTAAAACTTACATATATATATTAAAACTTATAATAATATACAGGGTAATTATTATTAAAGTCCCACTTTTTAAATGCTGTTAAAAAAGAACCACTCGTCCTAATGAGTTTAAATTCGAACTGAAGATGCTGGAAGAAACGGGAAAAGGCACGGCATCAAAAAATTTTTCCTAATTGTACTAATACTCGATGGCACTGTAAGGGGCTTAAGGAAAGTGAATTCGGCTGCTAGTGATATTTTGAATGGAAATGGCAACGTATAGGGCATGAGTTGCACTTTAAACCAACTGTAGTGTTCAATGTGCTTAATTGTTTCTGTTTTTTGACGGCAAAAATGACTTCCAAGTCATTGAACAGTTGTGACACTGTGAGTGGAAAGCCTATCCACCATGGCAAGAACATGCCTAATTGGAAGGGAGAAATGATTGGAACTTTTTTTGGAACTCTTTTATGATGCCATACCGTTTCCCGCTTCTTCAAGTATCTTCAGTTCCAATTTAAACTCATTGTGACGAATGTTTCTTTTCTTTCTTTTTTTTACAGCATTTTGAAAGTGAGACTTTAATTATAATCACTCTGTATTATAAAATAGATAGTTCATCAAATATAACAATGATAAATTTTTTTCTTTGAATATATATATATATATATATATATATATTTTATCTTCAGCACAAGGAAAACGGACTATTTTTCAAAGAAAAGTTCAAATTTAAATAATTCGATTAACTAATTATTATTTTTCAAAACAAAATCAAATCACTTTTTTACGATTAAATGAAAACTGCACCATTTGGCAGAGAGTTAATTGATAAGAAGATTAGTACTATTTTTAATCATATTCGTAATATGTAATTCGTTTTTAGTATTTTTTTATCGTTTTTAGTATTTATATATTTTTATTCATTAAATTTTTTTTACCTTATTACAATGCAGTTACGTATTTTGTTGTGTATGATAGAAAACGAAAAATATTTGATGAGTGATAAATTTCGCAATTTCAAAATTGATAAAATTGTCCTTTTAGAAAAAGAATACTTTAAAGATTATAGTAATTTATGTAAATTGTTCTATATTTCAAAGAAATATCTAAAAACCAATTATAAGGAAAAAAATTTCCTGAAAAAGAACTTTAGAATAGGCTTCAAATAAATATCAAAACACTTGAAGTGAATCTGAAATGAAAATATCTGCTAAAACTGTTCAGGTGAAGTTAATTATGTAAAAGTTCAATAAGCCATTGCTAATGCATTGAAAACATTCCTCAAAAGACACTTCAAACATTACAATTCCTTTTCTCCTTTTGGATTGTTTTTGAGATTTTTTTTTTTTTTTTTTTTAGTATTAAACTTTTTCTTCTGTGTTGATATCGGAAAACGATTTAATGTGAACAGATTCACTTTATTTATTTCTTCATAGAGCATTTTCATGGGATGAAAAATTTGCGATGTAAACAAGATTTTTTTTTTCAATTCCTTCTTTATTAGCTCACACTCTCCCTATATATACCTTGTTCAAATTTTCAGTCTTTAATAAAATACTTTTTATTCATCTACTCAAATTCAAATACATTTTTTTTAAAATTGTAGTGGATGACACTGGATGTTAATGCAGTTTTTTCAAATATTAATTTAGTAGTTAAATTAAATTAATTAATTTTAGTTTTTTTTTTAGATTTAAGTTACATATATCTACCAATAGATGGCGCCAGATAAAATTAAAAAAAAAATGAAGAAATATTTATAAAGGATTTCATGAATAGACTTTTTTCCTTTATATAAGTTTTTATAAGTTATCCTTTATATAAACTTTTATGAAGACTTATATAAACGACTTCATTATTTATAAAGACTTAAATTGGGTTGAATAGGTAGAAAGATCTGATTAATAGTGCAATGGGTTTTCGAACTTAGAATTCCGGGGATACCCTCTATAAATATGTAAGCTGGACTTCTCTTACTATGGATTGTTGTAGGTGATGTGAAAAGGACAAACACTGAGCGAGTCACTCCGTATGGTGTTCTTACCAAACTGTGGCGACAAAATGTAGGGGCATATGCCCTGCCATGTATCCACTGGATTCCAGACTTCTGTAGTAAGCATACTGGATAACATTGAATCTGCTGTTCTATAAATGAATCAGCTCATGCAAAAGCACTTGGCAATCAAAATTAAGAACATATTGCTTTTTTATAAAGTGATATCATTATTGACTAAATTAAGGGTAAATAACACTCAAAGAAAAAACAAAAAAAGAGATGAAAAATGTAATCTTAATTTAACATCCTAATAATCTTTTGAAGGACCATTTATTTTCTGAAGAATTTAAAAATGTATTAAAGTATATATATAAATTATATTATTTATTATTATTTAAACTATTAAGTTATTTATTAGATATTTAAATTATATATATATATTCTCTTAAATATATATATTTATTTAAAATCAATCTTATATTTATAAGTTATACTATAACTATTTTTACATTGTTATTTTTTATTTATTTTTTATATTTTGAAGTTTATATAACCTCAAAATAAATGTATAAAATATAAACTACTATTGCTTAAAAATAAAAATAAAAATTATGTATATGATAAAAACATGACTAAACATTTATCTTCACAACTGTTTTATAAATATTCAACATCGTTTTTACGTTAGATAAAGCAAAGTCGTTTATAACACCGTATATTTTGCAATTTTGCACGTTTCACACAGCAAACTATTTATATTCATATCCTGAATAAACTCTAGGTGTATAATATAAACTATATACAAAATCCTGAAAAAACTATAATAAAGCGCTACTTTTCTTTGAAAAATTCCGAAAAAGAGTTTTGATTTATTGCATAACCTCCATCTTGTTACTTAAACTATATTCTTATAAAATGTTTAAAGAATTTTCTGTTGTATATCAGATAAAAACCCGATGAATTCAGGAGGATTTAAAATATATCCTATATGTATTTATCTTTATAAAATAAAGAATAGAAATTTTATTGATCAAAAGCTTTTAACATACATTTAAACTATTCCTAATATTTATATGTGTGTAACAAAACCTTAAAATGAACATGAACGTACGTCTTTCATAACGTGTGATAAAAGAAGGTTCAATATACCTTGTCACCAAAATTTTAATCCTATTCTTTTTCGTTTTAGTTCGTAAAACAAAAATCTAAGGGCTGCATGTTCTGAAACATTGTTGCTTTCCAGCTTCCAACTATTTAATCAAGTATTTTGGAAATCTAGGGCAAGAGCATATCTTTCTTGGTGTTCCTAAATTTTAAAACTTTTTTTTTCGAGTTTTTTTATAGTTCGATATAGATTGCCAACATATTTTATTGTTACATATCATCGATTTATGTTTCAATACATAAGTCATTCCTAAAATTGCATATTTACTTTTATTTTGCAATATTGCAGGTTTCTTAAAAACAAAATATTTATACTCATATCCGAAAGAGCAATAATATATTTGAATAAAATGTAAATAGCAATTTAAATGTTCTGGATCTACTATATAACATCAATCTTGCTATTGGGGGTTTTATTATTTTTATGTTAATAAATTATAACATAATTATTCCGAATATATCAGATATCTGTTATATACTTCAAAAGAACCAAACTAATAATATTAATAAACATATTATATAACTTCTATAAATCTGTCTTTCATTAAATCTATTACATAACCTCGATCCTGTTACAAAAATTATAATATAATTTTTTTAGAGAACTTTCTTTTAGGATAAGTTGAAAGCCTATTGAGTTCAGAAGGTAAAAAAAAGGAATCTATCAGAATTAAATGAAAAACGTATATCAACGCATAAATCTTTCAATTTATATACATGGAAAAAAATAATAAATCTTCTCATATAAATTTTGTTGTTCAAACGCTTTTTAACACATAATTTAAATTATTCGTGAAGTATATATGTAACAAAATCTTAACATAAACATGAACGTAAAAACAAAAAAAGAAATAAAAAAGTAATAAAAAAGATTCAATATATTCTCGTGTTTGTAAGAATTGCAACTCCATGAAGGCATCATCAGAACTAAATTATATATAATAAACAACCGAATTGCATTGGTACAAATAAACTATTACATCTTCAAAGTCAAAAACAATATTAACTGTCCGAAATCAGTATTTGATGCAGGCACCACGCGTTGCAATAAGTGCTGCTATCCAACATGGTATGGAATCAAACAGATTCTGAATGCCTGATGGGAAGAATATTTTATATTGTTTGTATGCATACCCAAATTCATCTGCTGAAACTGTAGGACGAGTAACAGGGACGAGACGACGACCACCGGAATATCACACATGCTCAATAGGCGACAGATCTGGCGAATAACCATTCCAATGAAGAAGCTGTGTGTGTTCAACTGAAAAGAAGTCTTGAACATTTCTTGCAATATGTGGGCAAGCCATTATTGTGTTGAAAGAAAGTTCCAAGAATGCCTTGAAGGAAAGGAACGACTTCGAGCTCCAGCACTTTATTGAAGTGCTGCTGTAAAGGGTGTACCTGCTGCTGTTAAGGGTGACCAGAATTCGTAGCAGCTGAGATCTTCCATGATACGCAATTGCACTCCAGACCAAAACTCCATATGTTGGTTTACTATGACGTTCTATAATATAATCCGGAAAGTAACGTTCAGCGGCATGGAGTCTAGCACGAATGCTCCCATCATGGCACCACAAATTAAAGCAATATTCATAACCAAAACAAACACATGTCAACAGTCTCTATGTTCATGAGTCCATCTCAGCCGCAGTTGTGTATACTTTGGGGTCAGGGGGCTACTTGTCTAAAGGAGTTTTTGCCCATAGTCCATGATGCAGCTGATGTCGACCAATTAACGAAGCAGACAGTTATACACCTACAGTGATCAAACGTGCTATCCACAGTATAGATAAAGTTGCACGGTTCATCAACGTGATGCAAACCAGATGTTTATTATCCTACTTTGGCATCCTCATTCGGTATCCATTCCTTATATTTAAGCGTTGTTCAGTTCTTGTCTGTCCACTGCTTCAAAACATTGCTTTGCTGTTGTTATGCTGCACACAAGCTGCTACTGCATGAAATGAAAATCCTTCTTCTCGAAGGCAGATAATTCTCACCCTTTCAAACTTCGTAAGTTGTTGAAATGGGACTCTTGCGTAGAAAAGGCAAGAAATCTCACCTAACGTTCGCCACTAACATTTTTAATTTAACTATAACAATAAACAATTTTCAACGTCCCTCTACAGACCTCTATTTATACGGTTTCAGCAGCTGTACAGAGGGTGGTGTTCATCCCTTGCATGCGTGATGACTCTGACATTTTAATCCTTTGCATAGCATAATATAATTTGCATCAGCGCAGACGTGTCATTCCTTTATAGTGCTGCATTTTTTACAAACAGGAGTTTACATTGTTGTTGTTGTTGTCGCGTCCCTCATGGAAGGAGGGAAAAGGGGTTCAGCTTCTGTTCTGATGGAGAACCAGCAGGTAGAAGTCTGACTTCGGTTCCGTGACGCTCTGACAGTCATAGAAGACCGGGACCTACGGCTTAAAGTGGATTCCGAACAACCACAAACATTCATGGCACCGCCGGCCTCTCGAACCCGAAACCTGTGGTACCGAGCGTTAGACACTCGACCGTCCAGGCCCAGGAGTTTACATTGCCACATATATTTGAATTCTAAACATCTTCGTTTTTATTTCAGTTTATAATACGTTTTCCGTTAGTAAGTCATTCATAAAATAATCTTAGCAATCTTATCAATAATCTAGCAACATTTCAATTTTGCACTTATAAGAAAACGAACTATTTATAATCATATCCAAAAGAGATAAACTATAGTAAACGAGTAAAATTCCTCTAAAAAGTTTTGAACTATAATATTATATCAATCGTGTTACAAAACTACAACATATAATGTTATGGAGAATTTTCTGTTATGTATTAGTTAAACACCAAAGCACTTCAGAAGAACAAAATAAATAAATAATCTAATAATCAAAACTATAAAAAATAAGCGTATAAATCTTTAAATTTATGTACATGAATAATATAATGCATATGCATAGATTAAAAATCTTCTCGCATAAATTTGATTGATCGAAAGATTTTCTAATAAAAATGTAAATTATTCCTTACATGCATACCTAACAAAACCTCCATATAAACATGAACGCATACCTTTTATAGCATGTGCTAAAAGAAGGTCCAATATACCTTGCCATGCATATTTTAAGGCTACTCGTTTTGGTTTCAGTTCGTAAAACAAAAATTCTAAGGACTGCGTGTTCTGAAACATTGTTGCGTCCAACTATTTAATCAAGTATTTTGAGAACCTCGGGAAAGAGCGTATCTTTATTGGTGTTCCTGAAATTTAAAACTTTTTCCTTGTGTGCTGTGAACTCAAAAATAAAATGAAAAGACAAAACAGTGCAGGGGACGACAAAGCGATCCATCACAAACAGGATTATTTATTCTACAATAAGGAAGACAGAGCTTACAGTAATACAGAGAATTCTTGGATGCTTTTATGGCGCAGACTTTGGAAAAATTTATGATTCTGAAAAATAATTTGCAAGTCTTCTGACGTTAAACTGACGTAAATTTTAGTTATCTTTGAGATTTATGATGTCCAATGTGAATCTGCGATTTTGATTTCTCCAAATCTGTAGAAGGGAAAACAATAGAGAAAAAAAATCAATAAACTTTTTTGATTTGGAAAACAGATTTCTATATGCTCTATGCTCCATATACAACAGGTTTATATAATTTTTGGATTCATTAAGTAAAAAATATCTTTGAATAGAATAGTGGAATATGCATAGGTTGTTGAAGGTATAAAAATATTACAGAAAAAATCGCTATATGCAAAATGATTTTATTTCATAATCTATTGATTTAAATTACAAAACGCAAGTTATGACCTTCTTAGAAAACAATTAAGAAAAAGAAAAATAGTAATTTAAAAAAAATTATGATCAACGTATAAAAATAATTTCAACTATTTTGCAAAATATTTATTTTCGAGTATTTGGATCATTTCAATTACTTTATTTTATGTGCAGTATTTCTTATTTTCTCACAGTTTCTACATATAATTTTGTATACGCATGATATGTATACTACGTATGATCCTCTAAGGAAAAAGTTAAGAAAAAATAATTAAAAATAATTTTAAAAAATTAGGATCAACATATAAATAAGAAATTTCCTATTTTGCAAAATATTTAATTGCCATTTTCGAATGTTGGGTTCTTTTAAAATACTTTTTTTAGTTTATGTATCATATTTCTTATTTTTGCTTTTTCTACGTACAATTATTTCATATGCTACTTACACCTGTAAGCCTTTTTGCACCTGTAAGCAGGTAGGAAAAGGTAAACACCTGTACAGGTGCTACACGTGCTTACCTGTAGCACCTGTACTTTTGCATTTATATTAATAAAAATTAACGTTGATTATACAAAAGTAAAATTGGTTAGTACCTTATGATGGAAAAATTAATATATACATGGATTTCGTAGTCGTATAATTATTTAATTATTATTTAGTATTATAAGTTAAAATCTAGTTCAATTCCTGTACCTTTTTATTACCTGTGTATAAAAAAATGAGTCATATTTCCGTCTCCCTGCTTTTATTAAAAGAAAGGAACTTCAACATCAAATATTGTTTCACAACTCATGTGCTGTGGTGTTTATTAAGTTGGATGAGAAATCAATCAAATTTGATGACAATTGTAAATTCCAGTGAAAACATTTGGAGAACGTGCTATAACGACAGGCATCAAAGGACCAAATCTGAAATAGAAGGAATTGAAGAAAAAATGAAGAATTTCTTGCTTAAATAGCCAAGAGGATTAATCAGCAAGTTTTCCAGCCTAACAGGAATTTCATGCTGAACATGCCAACTCTTGTGAAGATGCTAAATAACAATATATAAGTTATAAGTATACAATACACACTGAAGTGACAAAAGTCATGGGATAGCAATATGCAAATTTTCAGATGGCAGTAGCATCGCGTAGAAGAGGTATAAATGCGCAGTGCTTTCGCAGAGCTTTCATTTCTGTTCAAGTTATTCATGTGAAGAGGTTTTGACGTGATGATGACTGCACGACGGGAATTAACAGACTTTGAACGCGAAATGTTAGTTGGAGCTAGACGCATGGGTCATGCCATTTCGGAAATCGTTAGGGAATTCAACATTCCCAGATCCACTGTGTCAAGAGTGTGCCGAGAGTATGAAATTTCAGGCATAACATACCACCATGGATAGCGCAGTGGTCGACCGCCTGCACTTAACGACCGAGACCGGCGACGTCTGCAAAGAGTCATAAATTCTAACAGACAAGCAACACTGCGTCAAATAACCGCAGAAATCAATGTGGGACGTGCAAGGGACTTGTCTGTTAGAACTGTGCGGAGAAATTTGGCTTTCTTGGGTTATTCCAGCAGAAGACCGACTCGAGTGCCTTTACTGACAGAACGACATCGCTTGCAGCGACTCTCGTGGGCACGTGAGCATATCGGTTGGTCCCTAGATGAATGGAAAACCGTGGCCTGATCCGAGGAGTCACGATTTCAGTTGGTAAGAGCTGATGGTAGGGTTTGAGTGTAGCGCAGACCCCACGAAGCCATGGACCCAAACTGTCAGCAAGGCACTGTTCAAGCTGGTGGTGGCTCCATAATGGTGTGGGCTGTTTTTCATGGCATGGACTTGGTTCTCTGGTGCGACTGGACCGAACATTGACTGGAAATGCTTCTGTTCAGCTACTTGGAGATCACTTGCAGCCATTCATGGACTTCATGTACCCAAACAACGATGGGAATTTTTATGGATGACAATGCGCCATGTCACCGGGCCACAACTGTTCGCGATTGGTTTGAAGAACATTCTGGACAATTCCAACGAATGATCTGGCCACCTAGATCGCCCGACATGAATCCCATCGAGCATTTATGGGACATCATCGAGAGGTCTGTTCGTGCCCAAAATCCTGCACCATCAACGCTTTCACAGTTATGGACGTCTATCGAGACAGCATGGCTCAATATTCCTGCAGAAGACTTCCAGCGACTTGTTGAGTCCATGCCACGTCGAGTTGCTGCACTTCGCCGGGCGATAGGAGGGCCGACACGATATTAAGAGGTATCCCATGACTTTTGTCACTTCAGTGTAAAAGTTAACGTTATTCGTGGCAGGAGAGGTGAGATTTGAATCGCCGGTGACAATGCTGTAGTCACTGCCTTCAGAAGCGAGGAGACACGATGGGAATTGTGAGAATGTGTCTTAAACCGTTTTGTATCGATAGTCACACTGCCTGGTGTTAATTTTAAGGAAATGTTTCTTCCATACAACATGCACATGCGTAGAAATTACCCATAAAAGTCCTCATGGAAGGCTGTGCCCTCCAATCATCACTAGTGGTACATGAGGTCCACCGATGCTGCACACACATAATACATGCACACACACATGCATACACATTCACACACAAAGAAAATATATGATAGTTGTTCAGAAGTCGAAAACATTAAGAGGTCATATCACTGGCTATGGGCTTAAAAATATCTCACCTTGTTACAAATGAAAGCAGATACTTGTAACAGGTGGGCTACAAATGTTCAATCACACAGTAAATGTATGAATAAATTGCTCAGATTAAAACAAGACTAACTAAATTCAATACTACTGGAATACTGTTGATATTTAGCTGTATTTTATTCGGTTATACTGCTGTATTGCTACTATTCAGTTATACTGTTGCTATTTGACTTATTAGAGTAGGCTTAGGCTATATACTGTTATACTTTTGCTATTCGGTTATACTGTTATATTGTTGTTATTCGATTATCATATGACCGTTTGACTATATAACATTAAAATTAATACAGTGAATGTAGAGTTTAATTTAGGTTCAACAGATAGTTCGATGTGCCCAATAAAAATAATTGATTTTATTATGATAATATGTGTATTAAAAAAGACCCCTAATTTTCCTTTCTGCCTCAGTCGTTAAGGAGAAAAGAGTTTCATTATTAAACAATGTTGCAAAACTTCATCTTAATCTGCTGTGCTTATTGAGTCTAAAATAATTCAAAATTTATTGGCGGAATTTAGAAAATCTAATGGACAGGTGTCAATGTAGTAGGCCGAAATTATGAGAAGATAATACAGAGCATTTTAAGAAAATGAATGAAGGGGAGAATTAAGGAGATTATCTAGTCAATTATCTAGCCATTTAAGGGGATTATCCAGTCAATATGATGTTTTGTATAGAACATGTCAAAGAATGATGAAGATAAATTTTCATGCGTACACTGTGTAAGGTGAGTACGAATGGAAAGAATATGTTAATCTTCAAGTAATAAAAAGAAAATATTAAAGTTCATTGTTAACATGGAGGCATCCACTAAGTACGAAAAAAAGAAGAAGCAAAGGTTGTTTAATAACCGCCACTGTTTTTTATATAATAGAAGTAAAATTTGTTTCGAGAAAAATTTAATATAATTTTAAAAAAATAATTATATATTTATTTGTATATTCAAAAACAACGTTATAAAACAATCATATATATTTCAATGTATAACAGGGATTCAGCCCTTATGAGAGGAACTTTGATAGGTGGGCCTGAATGGCCGAGTGTCTAGAGCTCTGGCTCTCGGTGCCACAGGTTTGCCATGAATATTTGTAGTGGTTCTTAATCCACTTTAAAACCTAGTTCTCGGTCTCATAAGATTGTAAGAGCGTCACTGAACCAAGTTAGACTTCTACCTACGGATGCTCCATCACAATAAAAGCTGCTCCCCCTTTCTCTTCAACTATGAGTCGATACGGGTTCGTGGGCTTGGCCTAGATGACTGCCAAGTGGGATAAGTAATAACTACAAAAACTTACATTTCAACCATCTACAGTAATGCATGCTTGGTAATGTCAAAGGTTTGGTTTGGTTTATGGCTGCGGTCATTTTATGCACACTTTATTCTAATTAGACGGGACCTACAGCTTAATGTGGTTTCCCAACCACTCACAAACATCCGTGCTAGGATCGAGTCTCTCCACGGATTCGAATCTGAAACCCTTGGTACCAAAGGCCAGAGCGCCAGTCAATTGGCCATCTGGCCGCAGTAAATTTGAAGGATTATTGGCGAGCAGTTCCAAAGATTCAAAGCATTTCGCAGATGCGATGGAAAATCGTACTACAACTTGCTAAAAGATACATATTTTGTAGAGGAATATATCTTTGAAGTGATGTTTTGAGGCATCAACATATTTTCAAACGAATTTCTCACTCAACCAGCCACAACTGACACCCGTCATGTGACGTGCTCGCTCTTAGGCTGGTAGTTCTCAGGTGCCGCCTATTTTATTCTTACTTTATGTTTGCAACTGTGTTGACTGTGCAACTCCAATTGACTCAACTGAGGAGCTCTTTGCTCGACTTTCCATTGCATCTGCGAAATGCTTTCAATCTTTGGAACTGCTCGCCAATAATCTTTCGAATTTACTGCGACCTGATGGCCAATTGACTAGCGCTCTGGTCTTTGGTACGATGGGTTTCAGATTCGAATCCGTGGAGGGATTTGATTCTAGAATGTATATTTGTGAGTGGTTGGAAATCCACATTAAGCTGTAGGTCCCGGTTTAATTAGCCTAAAGTGTGCATAAAATGACCGCAGCGATTAACCAAACCAAACCTTTGAGTCAACCAAGCAGGCATTACTGTAGATCAGGGGTCTCCAAACTTTCCAGCCTTAGGGCCATACTGTTTACTACCGTAAGTACCAAGGGCCAAAACCGCTTTAATTGCTCTGCCATTATCTATAATTTCTAGACTAGTCGCCGAGTACGCTCTCTGAACAAGCATATACTTGCTAACTACAAACTATTGTCAGTGAAAAATCACAATTACAAAATCTCATTAGTATTTTCTTACAAGGGGATGCACTGCGGTTTCATTCGCGTTCATTTAGCTTTTTCGTTCCTGAGAGATTTTCTGGATAAAAATATGTTCGATTCAGGATATATATATTCCAAACATAGATATACATACATATGCGATATTTTTTACCCCAACATAACTACCGAGTGTAACCGCGGGATGTTCACTAGTTTATAATGTTAGTGGGATTCATTTCAATTACTTATTAGTTGTTATGATTAAGTTAAATTTTCCGCGTATTATGCTTGTCATCAAGCTTTATCTAGCAATTCAATAAAACTGAGTTATTAACATTCTGTGTTTTTTGTATCCGAATTATTACAGCAACTATAAACTATTCGCTGTCGAGGGCCGGCTTGATGACACTGGCGGGCCGTAGTTTGGAAACCCCTCCTGTAGATGGTTGAAATGTCGATCAATTTTTGTAAACATTGAAACAACGAAATGTTTTTCATGATGTTGTCACCAACCAACGCTTTTCTTTTGGTGTTTTGTGCTTCAATGCCTCCTTTCCGAACCTACATTCTTATACAAAATATGTATGTTTTAATAAACTGTACTATTTCTCAAAATTTGCCCATGATTGTTTATAATCCCATAAGTAATATGTGCAAAAATAAAATCATTAAAATTCTTCCTATTTTTTAAAAATATTCATGGAATATTTAAGTGATTGAAATATAAAAAAAACTCCTGCGTTACATCTAAATTATTTTTATATCTTTACAGAAATAAATAATAAAAACAATCTTGAAACTGCTGATCTTTTCTTTTAAAATCTCAAATTGCGTTCGCCTTAAATCTTTACCGATTACTTCACAGATTTTTGAGATGTCTGAAATTGCTTTATGGTCCTTTGGTGAAAAATCCCATTATACAATTTTTATTTTTCCATTTCTTGTTTCATAAAAAATCAAATCTTAGATAAGAGTTTTCCTTCTTTGCAAATATAATTCTATTTAAGCTCCTTTATTGTTCGGAAACGTATGTTCTAACAAATCGATTTTTTTTTTTTGCATTGCGTAATTTCTGTATAAATATGAAAGACGAAATTCAAGTTAATATTATTAACGTTTTTTTTTTAAATGTCAGTTAATTCATTTATCTCAGAAAAATTCCATCAATTCATTTTCTGATCTTTTAATTTCGAAAATTCCTGTCTTTGTTGTAACTAAAAGATATTCGCGAAATAATTTACTTTTAATCCAGATTTTCAATGGTGACAAAAGGTGTTATTTTCACAATTTTAAGTTTAAAAGAGTGAAAAAAAACTGATGTTTTTTTTTTTTTTAACTTTTTAATAAGTCAAGAATAAATTTATTACAATACGACATTATAGAATGAGTTTAATTTTTAATTGTCTTTTATGCGTTGAATTAATAATGAAGTATAAAAGAAATGGTTTTTTTTTATAACCAGACATTTGCTTTTTCTAATCCGTTATTAATTATGTTCCTTGCGATAAAAAAAATTTATTTTAAGTAATATATTTAAATTAAGTTATGATAATGCTGCTATTAAATAAGAAAATCACAGAATCCTTAATAAAGTGATACATATAAAATTATATTAATCATAATTTCTGTTTCATAAGTTTGATATTTTGTGTTTGTTTATTAATTAACTACGAAATTATAACAAAAGTAATTGTTGTTTAAAAAAGTAAGTTACGTCACATTTTACTTTAAAATGTAAACACTAGGATGATATCACATGAAGAATGTAAAATCTTAGGATGTAAAGATATGTAAGAATGTAAACACTTTAATGTAAACTTATTCAACTAGCTTTACCTTGTCAATTAAGAGTTTTAAACTTTTTCCATTACATTGTAGGAAAGTGAATGTTTATTTACATAAAAATAACTATTTCACAGTTGATAACAACATATGTTAAAAGGCATGAATAAATTTACTTTTGTCGCATAATGTTTTCATTACAAAAAAAAACTATTTTGAAAGGATAAAATAATAAATTGTTTTTTGGTCTTGGTTAAGAGTAAGGTAAACAATTATCAAACAATTATTATAAATAAATTTTAATCCTAATTTTTCTCTTTCTTATTTATGTTTAGATTTGTACACATAGCAGTTTGAAGAATGCATAAGAATACAGTTTGAATACATAAGCTTTAGAAAACAACATGATATATTTACTAAAATTATGTTTCGCTTAAGATAAAATAATCGGAAAAATGAACAATTAAAATTATGAAAATTAAAGAATATATTCAAATATTTATATTGATGCAAATATGTCTGTAAAAAAAGTCTAGCTTAATGGGGATATATAAATCATTAAAACAAAGTCAAATAAAGAACACATGATAAATAAATTTAAATCGGAACTAAATCCAAATTATACAAAAGGAAAAAGATGAAAATCAAGTACTACATAAATAAAAACTCTATACAAAAAAGACCAACAAGAAAATTATTGAAAGATGTAATGTAATAACCACGCCAAAAGCAGGTTATACGGTAAAGAAAAAGGAATAAAAATTTTAAGCCAAAACATATTAAAACAAACCAAAAAGCAATACTAACTATATTTTTTTGTAAGCAAGACGGTACATTTATTTATTTATTTTTCTGTAAACAAGATTGCGTTGTTTTAAATACAAACTTCCGAAGAATCATAGATAGTTAAGAAATCATTTGAGTTATCTAATATTAAATGATTATCATGTAATCACTTATAGAATTATTCACGCCATTACAACAACATACAGGGTGATTATAATTAATGTCTCCCTTTCAAAAGGCTGTAAAAAAAGAACCAGTGGTCACAATGAGTTGAAATTTGAATTGAAGATACTTAAAGAAGGGGGAAACGGTACGATGTCAAAAAAGTTTCAAAGTGTATTAATAGATGGCGCTGTAAGCGGTCCAAAGAAAGTGCTGCCAGTGTTCTGCTGCTAGTGTTCTGCTGCCAGTGTTATTTTGAATCGAAATGGCAACGTATTTGGTATGAGTTGTATATTAAACGAACTTCATTCTTCAATGTACTTGATTATTTCGGTTTTTGGACTGAAAAAACGACTTCCATGTTTTACATGGGCTTTTCATTTTTAGTGGAAAGCCCATCCATCACGGCAAGGTCATACCCAATTAAATAGTAAAAATCGGTGGAACTATTTTTGATGCCATAGCTTGTCCCCCTTCTTCAAGAGTATCTTCAGTTCAGATTTGAACTCATTCTGACGAGTGGTTCCTTTTTTACAACATTTTGAAAGTGGGAGTTTAACTATAATCCCCTGTACTATATATATATATATATTGTACAGGGGCACTGTACTATATATATTGATCCCAATGCGTCTGCAAAAGGTCCAGTTTATTGTAGATATAAGAATAATTAAAATCAACTCAAATAAAGTGCACATGGTAAATAAGTTTAAATAGGAATTAAATCCAAATAATTAAAAAAGAAATAGACAGAAATCAAGCAATAGCCAGAAATAAAAGCTGTTTACATGGAGACTGTCAAGAAAATTATCGACAGATTGAATGGAAATGGCTACGCCAAAAGCATGTTATATGATAGAAAAAAAAACAATACATATGTTAAAACAAACCAAACAGTGATGTAAGTATATTTTTTTTTGTACATTTTTTTTGTCGATAATCTCGTCGTGTTTTGGTTACAATCTCCCAAAGCATGATTGATAGTTACGAAATAATTGGGTAATCTAATTGTAAATGAATCTCATGGAATCGCTTCTAAAATTCGTACAAAATTGTACAAAAACGTACAAAATCGTACAAAATATATATAGTTGTTTTGTCTTATTTAATATATTGTGTGTATTTAATGTTATCTTTTGTTTTTAAATTATTCAATGATATAAAAAGCCAAAGAGTGATGCGAAATATTTTGTTTTTGGACAAGACGTACATTTTTTTTTTCGATAAAATGGTTTTGTTTTTGTTAGAATCTCCCAAAGTATGATAAATAGTTGCGAAATCACTTGGGTTATCAAATATTAAATGAATCTCTTTCAATCGCTTCTAAAATTATTCATAACAATACAATAACAGGTATTATACAGTTTTTTGTGTTATTTAATATATTGTATGTATTTAATTGGTGCCTGATTTCCGAGTGACTAGCGATCTTACGTAGGGTGCCAAAGGTTTCGGGTTCGTGACCTGGCCGTGCCAGGGATGCTTGTAATGGTTCGGAATCCACTTTAAATCGTAGGTTATGGTCGTACATGACTGTAGAGAGTTAAGTGTCGGGCTACAAACCCCAACCCGCAAAAATAAAACATATCTTGTCTTGATATCTGCCAGTAGGCAGACAGCCTTGGTCCACCATGGGCTGTTGCGCCATTGATGATGATGATGAATTGTCGGAAAAATGAAACATCAAGTTGATAATATTTAACAATGTTTAACGAGATTTTATATCTCTTAATTGAAATCAACAATAATACAGATTATTGCCGGATATGGGTGTATTCACCTTTGAAGACTTAATGGCGTTATTTAAATTCTGCGGAATCTGCAACTATGAAACTTTCACGAAAGTATAATTTTTAGCTTCCGAAAAATGGTAAACATAAAATGAATATGATTATTTAAATGTTATAATTTAGAGGAGATGTTAACACAAGCATATCATTTATTTTCCACAATGTAAAGTAGACTATAACCTAAACTACAACTAACAATGCCATGGCTAACTAACTTTTAATTTTTAAAACGATAAAGCACTCTACTGTTGCCACATATCTCAAGTACAATTTATTTAAATAGTTTTCTTTTTCTCTGGCGTGATGTCTTCTGTAGTGTACTCGTGCAAATTCATGGTGGATCCAGTTTGTTTAACACATTTTCTTTTCATCTTCACATGCGGTTCACTTTATGGTTCTGTTGAGAATGTAAGCTGGATTCTTAGTTCAAGTCTTCTTTCATATATTTTAAAAGGAAGGAGTTTTAATAAATTTACATTAAAACATTTATTGTTAACAGCAAAAGCATTTTTTTTACAGTTTTTAATACTGAATCTATCTGCATTTCGTGTTATTTAAATTGATTTAATTATACATCAGAGATATTTTTTATTTCAATGGAAAGATAATACCAAAAGCTGTAAAAATACAAAATAAATAAGAAAGTGCACACAAAAGAGTTCAACAAAGTTGACCGAAGTCATTGCCTTTAAGGCTCGTTCCCACCGAGGCGAGAGACGTGAAGATGCAAGAGGCAAGCGACCAAATTTTTTCGACCCCTTCACAGCGAAACGTCAGAAATAGCATTACGCATAGTGAAAAACCGCTTGAAGTTGAAAGTTGGTCTACTCCACGCGGCGAACTGCAAACCGGTTTCAGGCGACCGCGGTGAGGTCAAATTTTGGTCGCTTGCATCTTGTCGCCTTGGTGAGCACGAGCCTTAAGAGTTCTCCGGCTTGCCGTCTCGGATTCGCCATGAAGTGCCAAGCAACGATGGAGATGAGCTCCATTCATAAAGAGTGCGGTTTGGTTTGTCAATGATCCCAATGCAATGTAGATGTTCAGTTAGATCAGTTCTTTTTTATTGAGGCAAACCCCCAGCATTCCATTGCAATACATGCATGTCAACAAGATGACGGTTTGGCTAATTTTCGAGATCTCATGCCGAAAACTGTAGACCATAGACGTATAGAACGTTGCACAGTGTGCACCACTAGGAGGTAGGTCTACATTGTACCCTACATAAGATATATAAAATTTATCATCACTTTCACTAATGCGATTCTTGAATACACTGATTATATAGTTTAATTTATATATTTGTTTTTGAAATTTAAAATTAGCTATCATGCCTACAAAAATAATTTGTATAATATTTTAATTCATCTAATCAGTCCGTATGTGAAAGACATTCTGAGTTAAAAGTTTCTTTTAGAATTTATACATTTATGAAGCTACTTATTTTGAATATACTACAAAGAAAAACACATAATTTGATGTTTAGAAATGGATTTCTGGAATAAATATTTAAATAAGCTGATTTCAATTTTTATGTTAGTTCAGTGTACAGAATTTTACATTCATCAGAAATTTGAAAAAAAAAAAAAAATTCAATATTTAAAATAATATGTACATTTATTGAAATTTCCTTGGGATTTTAAAACACATTAAATTGCCGGCCGCGGGTTGGCCAACTTTGCTCTAGATGTCTATCAAGTGAGGTAAGTAAAAATAACAATAAGAAAACTAGCTGTGGAATTATACTCTATTATCATATGGAACTAATAAGAAAAGGAAGCGCGCATTTTCAAAGCAAAATTAATAACAAGTAATCAAGTTTAAATTGCGATAACAAAATTAATACTTAATTCAAGACATGGATAAAGATATAAGAATTAGAACAATAGCTATTAGAATATAAGCTTAGAATAATGTAAAACCCAAATACTTTGAATCAACATCTATTCACACAATGGCAGCTTTATTTCTGTAGGATGGTACACATCAGCATCATTTGCATTTTATACTGCACTCAGATAAATGATAAAATATCGTTTCCCTCTCCTATAAGATGGATGAAAATTGCCCTTACAGAACACGATTCAGAACGGGAAGCATAACAAATCTCATTTCTAAAAGAACCATTGCGGATTCGAATGCAAATTTCTTCTCCTTTTTTTCTTGTATTCGGCGGGCATCGTATAGAAGCACACGGCTTCATTAAGTTTGAATTTCAAGTACATTTTTCTTGTCGGAAGATATTTAACATCTCTTAACAAAAAGTTAGCATCGCGTATCGTGAATACAGGATTTAAATGTGTAATGGTTTACAAACACAACTTGGTGAAGCAATAGCTGTAAAAAAGGCATTGTTTCATATTTGTTTTGCAGATATGCAGTTTTATAAAGAAGAGTACTCACTGAGCAAAGTCACTCTCCTCTAGAAAGGCGAAACGCACTGAGAAATATTATATCTGTTATACAGTCGTCTCTAGAAAGGCGAGTATAGAACAGGTATAGTATTACTTAGACAATCATATTTCGCCATTATAATTTTGAGCAAACACCTCCTGATAGAGTTGAAACTTTTCTACTCGACCCCTATTACGATGGCCTGAATAGCCAATTGGCTAGCGCTCTGGCCTTTGATAACACATGCTTCAGATTTCAATCCCAGAGGTGGCATGGATGTTTGTAGTGGTTCAGAATCAACTTTAAGTTTTAGGTCCCGGTCTTATATGGCTGTAGAGCATCACGAAAGCAAGTAGGACTTCGAACTACGGGTGCCCCATCACAACACAAGCTGCCCCCTTTCCCTTCAACCTTCAGTCCATACGGGTTCGAGGGCTTTGTCGAGATGAAGATAAGAAACAACAACAGTAGGAAAACTGATGGTTGAATAATTCTGTATTAGCACATCGAACTACTAAGAAAAGGAAGCAAATTTCCAATGCAGAATTAAAAAAAAAATAATAAAATTTAAATTCCGATAACAAAATTACATTTAATTCAATAGGAAGAAATACTCAGATGACATGAATAACGATATAGGTAAGCTTAAAATAATGTAAAATTCAAATACTTTGAATCAGCCTCTATTCAAAGCAAAAGTAATCAAATTGAAATTCCTATAATAAAATTAATACGTAATTCAAAAGGAAGAAATATTCTCAAGACATGAATAACGATATAAGACATAGAGTTAAGTTTAGTATAATGTAAAACGCAAATATTTATCACTTTGAATCAGCATCTATTCACACAATGGCAGCTTTATTTCCGTAGAATGGGTACACATAAGCCTCATTTGTATTTTCCACTGCGCTCAGATAAATGCTAAAATATCGTTTCCCCTCTCCTATAAGATGGATACAAATTGCTGTTACAGAACACGATTTAGAATGAGAAGCATAACAAATCTCGTTTCTAATAGACCCACTGCGGATTAGAATGCAAATTTCTTCTTCTTTTTCTTGTATTCGGCGAGCACCGTATGAAAACACATTGGCTTCATTAAGTAGAATTTTAAGTGCATTTTTTCTTATCGGAAGACATTTAACATGTTTTAACAAACAAATTAGCATCGGTTTCGAGAATACAGGATTTAAATGTGTAATGGTTTGCAAATACAACTTGGTGAAGCAATTGCTGTAAAAAAGGCATTGTTACGGAATTGTCTTGCTGTTGCTTTCGAAGCTGGGCATTTTGTCCTAAATCACTGGCCGCTAGAAAGGCAAGTGTATAACAGATACAGTTTTACTTAGACAACCATATATTTACCATTACAATTTTAATCAAGGAGGCCTGATGGTCGAGTGGCTAGCGCTCTGGCACTCGCAACACAGGTTTCGAGTTCAAGTCCTGGCGATACCATGGCTGTTTGTAGTGGTTCGGCATCTACTTGAAGCCGTAGGTTCCGGTTAAATAGGATCGTAGAGCATTGTGATGGTGGCTTCATTAACTTGGAATTTTAAGTGCATTTTTCATTTTAGAAGACATTTTAACATATTTTAACAAACAAATTAGCATCGTGTTTCCAGAATAAAGGATTTAAATGTGTAATGATATAGAAATATAATTTGGTGACACAATATGCAGTATGATCTAATTCACTCGCCTCTAGAAAGGCGAAAAGCACTAAGTAATATTATATCTGTTATACAGTCGTCTCTAGAAAGGCGAGTATATAGCAGGTATAGTAATACTTAGACAACTATATTTTGCCATTGTAATTTTGAGCAAACACCTCCCAAAAGGGTTGGAACTTTTCTACCGACCATGTTACGGCGACCTGAATGGCCAATTGGCCAGCGCTCTGGCCTTGGATAACACATGCTTCAGGTTTCAATCCCAGAGGTGGCATGGATGTTTATAGTGGTTTGGAATCCCTTAAAATGTTAGGTCCCGGTCTCATATAACTGCAAGAGCGTCACGGAGCCAACTCGGACTTCTAGCTACGGATGATCCATCACAACACAAGTTGCCCCCTTTCCCTTCCACCTTGAATCCATACGGGTTCGTGGCCTTGGTCGAGATGTCTACCACGTGGAATAAGAAACAGCAACAGCAAGAAAACAGATGGTTGAATCATTCTGTATTATCCCATCGAACTACTAAGAAAAGAAAGTAAATTTCCAATGCAAAATTTTTAAAAAATTAATCAAATTTAAATTCCGATAACAAAATTACATTTAATTCAATAGGAAGAAATACTCAGATGACATGAATAACGATATAGGTAAGCTTAAAATAATGTAAAATTCAAATACTTTGAATCAGCCTCTATTCAAAGCAAAAGTAATCAAATTGAAATTCCTATAATAAAATTAATACGTAATTCAATAGGAAGAAATATTCTCAAGACATGAATAACGATATAAGACATAGAGTTAAGTTTAGTATAATGTAAAACGCAAATATTTATCACTTTGAATCAGCATCTATTCACACAATGGCAGCTTTATTTCTGTAGAATGGTACACATTTGCCTCATTTGTATTTTCCACTGCACTCAGATAAATGCTAAAATATCGTTTCCTTCTCCTGTAAGATGGATGGAAATTGTCGTTACAGAACACGGTTTAGAATGGGAAGCATAACAAATCTCGTTTCTAAAAGACCCATTGCGGATTCGAATGCAAATTTCTTCTTTTTTTTTTTCTTGTATTCGGCGAGCAGCGTATGGAAACACACGGCTTCATTAAGATGGAATTTCAAGTGCATTTTTCTTATCGGAAGACATTTTAACGTCTTTTAACAAACAAATTAGCATCGTATTCCGAGAGAAGACAAATAAAGAGCTGAAATGTGTTATCGTTTTACAAATACAGTTTAGTGAAACAAGCATTGTTACGGAATTGTTTTTGGATGTGCTGTTGTTGTTTTCGTTGTGCTGTTGTTGCTTGTTTTGTTGTTTTTTTGTTTGTGAAACTGTTGTTGTCAACTGGGCATTTTGATCTAAGTCACTAGTCCTAGTAGGGCAAGTTCATAACAGATACAGTATAACTTAGAAAAACATATTTTGTCCTTTATAATTTTTTAGCAAAAATCTTCGGAGAGGGTTGGATCTTTTCTTCTCTACGCCTACTACCGGCCTACAGATTTATCTTGCCCGTTTCCGGGGCAAGGATGTTTACTACTAGCCAAGTGGTAATTACAAAGTACTACTTACTAAGTGGGGGCCTGATGGCCGAATGGCTGGCGTTCGGTACCTCAGGCATCGGGAATTTAAATACCGGATTTACCATGGGTGTTTGTAGTTTTTCGGAATCCACTTTAAGCCGTAGGTCCCGGTCCTAAGAGGAACGTAGAGCGTTGCGGGGGCATTGTTACTCCGCGTCCGTGGCTTACCATCAAGTTACACGGCCCCCTGGGTAATGCAAAGTGAGTAACATCGGTGCAGCCCTTATGGCGACATCCCTCTATTTGCCTGCTGCATTACTAGCCCAGTGGCAACGTGTGTTGCTAGCCTTCAGGAGGGCTGAAGTTTGAATCCGTTAGTGGCATTGTTGTTGCCACTGCTTTCAGAAACGAGGATATTCGATGGTGATTGTGAAAATGGGCGTGACAGGTGATAGATTTCTGGGGTTTTTTATTAATGATTAAATGACTCTTAAAATTCATCCTGGTAAGCTCTGTCCTCACCCCCCTCTCCTAATCACCAGCCAGTGGTCTCTTTGTGGTACACATGAGGACCATCGATATTCAGCCATTATCTTTCTAACAGGTAAGGGTCTATGTAGCACTAAGTACAAGGGTAAGGTGTGGAAAAAAGAGAAAAGTTTAAAAGGGAGCTTATAGAACAGCTTTGCTTGCCGGGTTTCGTACTGAGATACTGTAGGTTGCAGTTCATGCAAATAATGTATGAATGAATATGTTGTTGTTTCTTATCCCACTTGGATGGCCAAGCCCACGAGCCCATACGTACTCCTGATTGAAGGGGAAGGAAGCAGCTTCTGTTGTGATGGAGCACCCGTAGGTAGAAGTCTGACTTTAGCTCCGCGATGCTCTTACAGTCATAGGAGACCGGGACCTACGGCTTAAAATGGATTCCGAACCACTACAAACATCCATGACACCGCCGGGATTCGAACCCGAAACCTGTGGGCACCGAGTGCCAGAGCGTTAGACACTCGGCCATTCAGGTCCCAAATGTGTGAATGCCAGCGGCACGCGGTGTTCCCAGGTGGTCACCCACCCAAGTACTGACCACGCCCAATGATGCTTGACTTCGGTGATCTAACGAGAACCGGTATATTCAGCATGGTATGGCCGTTGGCTTTGAAGAAATATAGATGTGTAATATTTTAATATACATTGTGTAGATTTGCAATCCATGCATCTTATAGCTACAAAAATAATGATGTTATGAACATTTCATATCGTATTCATGTATATTGTTCACGCGATAGTAAAAAAGATCATGTAAAAGTAGACACATTTTAATAACTTGAATACTTTCAATGTTATGTATGTTAAAATCACTGATTTTTATTTTGAATATTTGATACATCGATTTGATTTATAATTAATTAAATTTTAAACAACAAAGCTATTATTAACAAAAGCCATAATAATAATATCTTTATTTTATGATTTGCGAACACAACCTGTGCCGATGTCTATTAAATTAAGTAATAAAAAGTACAATAATTAAAACTTCCAAATTAGCTTTATACTTTTTTTTTATTAAAAAATGTCCTATAGAAATGTATCCTTTGCCTAAATAATGTCATACATTAATGCAGTTTTTTCAAAAGTTTTTACCTTTGTTTGTATTTAGTATTTAAAAATTTATTATTTAACAATGAAAAATTAACGAATAGCGCATATTTTGATAATGCACATTTTATTGCATAGTTATATTAAACAAATTGGGCCTGAATGGCCGAGTGGCTAGCGCTTGGCGCTCGGTACCACAGGTTCGGGCTCGAGTCCCGGCGGTGCCATGGGTGTTTGTAGTGGTTCGGAATCCACTTTAAATCGTAGGTACCGGGCCTAATAGGGTCGTAGAGCGTTGCGGGGGCATTGTTACTCCGCGTCCGTGGCATATCTTCAAGTTACACCCCCTAGGTAATGCAAAGTGAGTAACGTCTGTGCAGCGCTTGCCTTAAGGCATCCAAGTCCAAGTGTTTGCCAGCTGCATTAGGACAAAAAAAAATTCTCTTCTTCGACATAGACACGGCTTTTGATTAAGTTACACCTTTCGAGTTTTGAACCGAATGAGCCAGCCACCAAGAAACTCCTGCCTACAACTAAAAATCGAGTCCACCGATTAGTATCTTAATCCAAAGGAGTGATTCACGAAGGTGATAGCAAACGCTTCAAAAACAACATGCTCATCCATCAAACTCAAATGTCCGGGCTCTCCTTTGTGCCAAAAATATACTCTTCAAATGGATTTTTCAATCGATCAGCGGTTAAGTGTCGACGAAAGAATTCCTTCTGTCCGGGGGAAATTACATTGTTCATATCCATCTTGTCATGTTTTCCCACCAATAAGTGTCAAAGTTTGAGGGATTCCTTCAATAACAAACAGCCATAACACCGTTTGTTATCCATCATTCTCTTAACCCTATCCGTCAGCGGATCTCTCCAGAACAATCTTGCTCCTACAAGGAAAAAAAAAGTTTTATGTCGTTTGCGACATACTAATAATAATGCATATCTGGAATTTTTTCTCATCCTCCAGTGCTTGTACATTAAATAGTAATCAGTTGTTTAAACTAGGATACGCTAAATGAAAGGTTCTACAATTAGAACCACATAAAAATTTTAATTATTTATTAAGATTTAACTATATATGAATCAATCTCATAGAAAATAACTGTTATTACAAAAATAATAAATATGTTCCGATTATAAATATATTAAATAATATATAATTGACAAAGATTAATAAATGGTATGAGGTGGATAAAAGAAGCAAATAAAGGCGAGTGCTTAGCGCTCTGGCGCTCGGTACCACAGGGTTCTAGTCCCGGCAGTGCTTTTGATGAGTACGTTCGTAAATTGCATAAGTACATAATGCAATTTGTGCAGTATTTGAAATAAACTCATAACATTAAGAGATGAGGCCGCCAGAATGGTAGAGTGCTAGTCGACTGGACGTCTTGTAGACTCTTTGTCGCTCGGTGCCACAGGTGTCGGTCTCGAGGGGTGCCATAGATGTTTGTAGCGCTCTGGCGCTCGGTACCACAGGTTTCGGGTTCGAGTCCCGGCGGTGCCATGGATGTGTGTAGTGGTTCGGAATCCACTTTAAACCGTAGGCCCCGGTCCTAATAGGATCGTAGAGCGTTGCGGGGGCATTGTTACATCGCGTCCGTGGCTTGCTATCAAGTTGCACGCGCCCCCTGGGTAGTGCAAAGTGAGTAACGTCTGTGCAGCGCTTGCCTTAAGGCATCCAAGATCAAGCTGTCTAAGTGTTTGCCAGCTGCATTAGAACAACAAAAAAATACATTAATAAATTCAAGATAACATAGATTGGTTTATACTGTATAATATCAAAACCATGTACATAAGCATTTAATTACGACATCCATCAATCTGTAAATTTGCAAACTAATTATTACACTTATACAGTTTTCATGGGTTTAATGTATGTGCTCTTTTACAGGCGTCATCATCTTCGGTTCCGACCAGGAGGTGGCGGGCGTGATGCGAGCCGTGCGTCGCAACAACTGCACGGG
This sequence comes from Caerostris darwini, assembly GCA_021605075.1. Classification (NCBI taxonomy): domain Eukaryota; kingdom Metazoa; phylum Arthropoda; class Arachnida; order Araneae; family Araneidae; genus Caerostris; species Caerostris darwini. The sequence goes on from BPLQ01003393.1 coordinate 215,643, forward strand.
GCTCTTCACGTGGATCGGGAGCGACGGGTGGAGCGCCCGCTCCCTGGTGTTCGACGGGAACGAGGACCAGGTAGAGGGGACCGTGTCGGTGCAGCCCCGTGCCAGATCTGTCAGGGGATTCGACGCCTACTTCCAATCCCTGTCCGTGCATAACAACACTCGAAATCCGTGGTTCACTGAGTTTTGGGAACATTTCTTCAATTGCAGGTGCAGTATTCTTCAACGGTTTTTCCAATTCCTTCCATTAGCTCACACTCTCCCTATATACATCTCGTTCAAATTTTTAATCACTCATAAGATACTTTTTATTCATCCACTCACGTTCAAATACATTTTTTTGAACTTGCAGTGGATGACGCTGGATGTTAATACAGTTTTTCCAAACATTAATTCATTCATTAAATTTAATTAATTAACCCATCTATGCAAATAGCTGAGATTGCGACAAAGTAGCTTCTTTTCTTTCTGACTCTGATAGACCGAATGTCTTTTTGATGAGGGACAAAGCGTCAGTATATCTCCGCCATTAATTACGAATTCTGAAATGAAAGGGTTGATATATGCAATTTTGCGGTGGACTAGATTAATGAGATCTTCTGTCTAGTTCAAACGAGTACCGGATGGATAAATAGTCATTACGATGTAAATTATTATGATAATCCTAAATGTCTTCTTTCCACCTTATAGTATCAATATCTTTTTTGTCAGGATCCCGTCCAACAGTATATTTGTTATATTTTACATTGAATGAACCTTTTTCTCAATTCCTTCTATTAGCTCACACTCTCCCTATATATATCTTGTTCAAATTTTCAATCGTTTATAAAATACTTTTTATTCATCCACTCAAGTTCAAATACAATTTTTTTTAACCAGCAGTGGATAACACTTCATGTTAATACAGTTTTTTAAATACTTATTCATTCATTAAATTTTATTAATTAATTTTTTTTTTTAGATTTAAGTTGCATATATCTACCAATAGATGGCGCCACATAAACTTAAAAACTGAATGAAAATTATTTATAAAGGACTTTCTGCAATAGAGGGAAAAAAAAGTAGGAATTGACTCAGACCGTAGCTTTCAAAACGCGTGCCTCATCTTTACTTCTATAGGAAGGGGATGCGATGTCTAGGGATTAACTTAACAAAATGAAGAAACATGACGCTTCTTTTAAGGCCTACAGCCATGCAACAACTGCACATATAGTTCTTAACAATGATAGTTCTTAACAATGCTAGTTCTTAACAATGATAGTTCTTAACTGAATAGTTCCCTTCAATAGTTCTTATCGGTTACTAGAATTTCAGAAAACACCAGTTCAGTATAGAGTACCAGTCAATGGTTACGTTAATTCTCTATGTGTTCAAACTTCTGATTACCTGGCGTTCTATGACATGAGAGTTTAGGATGCAATGTAAGCCAGCCCTTAATATACCTCAGACACTCATTCGGTATATGTTTTTTTTTTATTATTTCCAAAGGCAAGGCAGCACAAAAATTTGAAAAATATAAAATAAATAAGAAAATGCACACAAAAGAGTTCAACAAAGTTGACCGAAGTCATTGCCTTAAGAGTTCTCCAGTTTGCCAGTATCTCGCAGTCCATGAAGTATAAAGCAAGGATGGAAATGAGCTCGGTTCGTTAGTTCTGCCAAATCACAAAGAATGCAGTTTGGTTCCACAAAAAACCCAATGCGATGTAGATGTTCATTAGATGAGTTATTTTTTATTGGGACAAGCCACCAGTATTTCCCCTTCAATACACGCAGGCCAACCGGACGACTGTTAGGATAGCAGCGAGAGCTCATGCCAATAACTGTAGACCATTTAGACGTATATAACTTTCCCTAGGGTGCGCCACTAGGTGGTACGTCTACATTGTATCTCTCTCTATGGGAAATGTAAATGGGTGGTGAAAGAAAAGAATTTATTGCACTCCCCCAAGATCAAGATAGTTTAGCGCCAAACGCATTCCAAATTTAAGTGAGTGGTCAAAGAAAGAACACGACGGAACATCCTATTCAAGCACAAGTTGGTTTTAATACCAAAAGTATTTATTAGGATTATTTTAGCACGTATGTCAATTCTTATTATTGGAATTCTCTTAGGACATTCTAAATTCTAAACATTTTTCATTAAATTCATTCAGTTTATCTGAATTACTTTACATTAATTTAAATTAAAAATTAACATTTGCTGTGGAAACTGTACTACACCGATAATTTCATCGTATCGTGTTACCTATTAAACGTGGGACACGAATGTTACCTTGTTTAATTTAATTTAATAGATAGCGATGCGTTTTAATTTAAATTCGGAGATTGGGAGAAAATGGCTCCGTCAGCTGCTGCTCGCTGCTTGAATTTGCATCTCTTCTTCCGCATGTTTGTTCCATCAGGTGGCAGTAAGGTAATTTGGCGGACTGAAATTCTTTCGGATAACGAATTTCTAGCTGTGCCCAAAATTTACGCCAAAGATTTCATGTGGACTCTTGAGAATTTAACTATCTGGAAAGGTGCTTGTTCTTGATTGTGACTGCAAATCGATAAAATCATATTAAATTTATTAACAGAGAAATTTTTAGATTCTCGGTTTTCAGTGGTTAGAACAATAGGACTTTGCGATGCGTTAATTATTACAAACCGTATTTCCACTGTGGTAATTTTAACAATTACCAAAGAAGGAAAAATTGTTTGAGTTTCTTTTTATTGTCGAACATCGGTCGACAACGTATTGTACTTATGTGTATAATGATCAACACGTTGATTGGCAGTGAGAGGAGGACATTATATTGTCCTACTACTACTATTACTACACCACACCACATCACTGTGACTGGAGCTGAGTTGCCCATTTAAAGTTTGGGAATTATATGGCCGAGAAGAAGTCTTATTGGGCTCTGTGACGCTCTACGTTCCTAGGAAACCGGGATGTACGACTTGAAGTGGATTCCGAACCACTAGAAACATCCATGACACCGGCTGGTTTCGAACCTTATACCTGTGGTACCGAGAGCCAGAGAGCCAAATATTAGACCATTAAATCCCATAGAACAGTAGATGATCTTATTGCAGATGGCTATGTTCATCAAATAGTTCTTAAAATTGATAACTGTTAAATGAATAGTTCCCTTCAATATTTCGTATTGGTTACTCAAATTTCAGTAAAACGTCATTTCGGTCCTAGAGTGTCAGTTAGTGATTATCATAACTGCCTATGTGTACAAACTTCTGACTGTATGGAGTTCTAAGACATTAGAGTTTAGCATGCAATGTAAACCCTAGACACCATTTCCATATATATTTAATCATTCTAAATGTAAGTGGGTGCCGAAAGGAAGGAATTTATTGGACACCCTATATAAGCTCAACGTAGTTTAGCACCAAAGACACTCCAAATTTAAGTGAGTGGTCAACGAAAGAACACGACGGAACATCCTATACAAGCTCATGTTGGTTTTAATACCAAAAGTATTTATTAGGATAGTTTTAGCACATATGTCGATACTTATTATTGGCATGCTATTAGGACATTCTAAATTCAAAGAATTTTTCATTAAATTATTCAGTTTATCCGAATTACTTTACTTTAACTTAAATTAAAAATTACGTTTGCTGTGAAAACTGTACTACACCGATAATTTCATTGTATCGTGTTGCCTATTTAACACGGGACACGAATGTTTGCCGTGTTCAATTTAATTTAATAGCACAGAAGTGATGCGTTTTAATTTAAATTTGGAGATTGGGAGAAAATGGCTCCGTCAACCGCTCGCTGCTTGAATTTGCGTCTATTCTTCCGCCTGTTTATTCTATCGGGTGGCATTAAGGTAATGACGGACTTGAATTCTTTCGGATAACGAATTTCTAGTTGTGCCCAAAATTTATGCCGAAGGTTTCACGCGGTCTCACGAGAATTTAACTATCCGGAAAGGCCGCTTGTTATGGCGTTGTTCATAACTATGACTGAAGATTGTGAAAGTCATATTAAATTTAGTGTCAGAGAATATTTTGAGAATCTAGGTTTTCGTTGCTGGAATTAATAGCACTTTGCGATGCGTTAATTATTATAAATTCTTTGCCATTAAAATTACCACAGAAGGAATAATGGTTTGAGTTTCTTTTTATTGTCGAACATTGGTTAACAACGTGTTCCAGTTATGTGTACATTGATCGGCAGTAAGAGGAAGACATTACATTATAGCACGATTTTTTCGATAATTGATGCACATATGCGTGTCGTATGGGGAAATTAGGCCACTTCACTTCAGCCAACGCCCGTCCGAGGCCTATAGGCCATTCGACGCCTTGTCGTCCAGTAAAGAGTTGCCATCCCTTCGTAGCTTCTGTCGTGGTCGACATCATCAGTAAACTGCAAGATGGAAGGTGCTCTGCAGTGCCGTTAGAGTCGGAGCAAAGTGGGCAGGTTGAAGAGTCAGCGACTTAGAGGCGGCTAAGATGCTCTTGTAGATAGTCGTGCCCTGCAACTATTCAGAAGACCGCGACTTTGCTAGGGAGGTCCTTTGGTATGTTGAAGGGCAGTTTTGCACACGTTGTCATAAAAGCCATGGGATTTTGCTGCTTATTAATGCTTCCACTACGACTATCGTGTTTCTTCCTATGGATGGTTCAGTTTTTCTGGTTAGCCGCAGCTTTCTAGTGGTTTGAGAAGTATTGATCAATCCATACAAACATTTATGGAATCTTCATTTATTTACAAGCAATAGTTACAGATATACAGGGTTGATGGTAATAGTTCAAAGGCAAAAGCTCAACTGGAAGAAAAATGTTCTTTTTAGAATAAAATAACTCGTTCCACAGCCACAGCTGGTTTCCACGGCAACAGCCCGTTTCCACGTCAACAGCGCAATTTTGAATCACTTCCAAACGATTTCTATAAAACTACCCCGTGACGCTGCGTGATGCGAACTAAAGCATAAGAATTCCAACAAATGCAGTGAGAGTAATGCAAGATGCCATCAGTTTAAACATGTAAAATTCAGATATTGGAAGAAAATGGCTCCGTCGGCCGCTCCGCCAAAACTTCACTAGGAAGAATTAACGGAAATTGTCACAAACGCCATGGGATTTCTGAGTTTCCGAATGCAGTGATTACAATGCAAGCTGTCATCAGATTAAACATGGGCTTTCTTGCATGCTAACTGGGTCACGAGTATCGATGAGAGAGATAAATTGTTAATACTACTAATACTACACCACACCACTTCACTATGCCTAGAGCTGAGTTGCTTATTTACAGTTTGGAAACAACGGGGTGGGGGGAAATGTATGATCTGTGACGCTATATGATCCTATGAGACCGGGATCTACGGATACAAGTGGATTCCAAACCAGATCAATAAATTCCTGTTTTATTCTTAGTTAGAACGCCGCATTTTATCTCTTGGGTCTAGATGATTGAGTGGCTAGTTCTCTATCTCTGTACCACAGGATTAGGGTTTGAATCTCGGTGGTTCTGTGGTTGTTTGTAGTGGTTCGGAATTCCCTTTAAGCCATAAGTCCCGGTATAACAGGATCGTTAATCGTTGTGGGGGTATTGCTACTCCGCTTCTGTAGCTTATCTTCAAGCTACACCCACCCCTTGAGTAGTGCAACACCCATTATTTAGGCAGATTTAAGGAATAAAGACAACTGTCTAAGTGTTATCCAGCTGCATTAGAAAAAAAAATCTAATGATCTGTCCAGTTGTATATTTGATCTTGTGTGTTCACAGTAAGCCATGAACTTCATGAACATGTTCTTCTCTTTGAAAAGGTGGCCGGGCAGCACGGTGACCCCCTACAACCAGCTGACGAAGAGCGCGTGCACGGGGGAGGAGACGATCCGGCCGGAGAGCGGGTACGAGGCGGAGCGGCAGCTGCAGTTCGTGAGCGACTCGGTGCTCGCCTTCTCCTACGCCCTCAAGAGCTTGCACGCCGACGTGTGCGGGGGGAGGCCCGGCATCTGCCCCCGCATGGACCCCATCGACGGCGCCCTCCTGCTCGGACACCTCAAGAACGTCTCCTTCAGAGGTGAGTACCACCGATAAATAAACCGTTGTAAGCCAATTAAATAGGGCCCTGTCCAACACAGGCCAGATTAAAGTTTGTGCATGGAACTAGTTTGCTAACATGCAAATTTTCTAGAGTCCCAAACAACCCTGAATTGTCAAGCAAGGCAAGTCAGAGTAAAAACAGGTTGTCAATTCATCAGCATGTTGCGAAGTTGAGAAGTTGAGAAGTCAACAAATGACTAGTGTGTGGATGTTTGTAGTGGTTGAGAATGGTTGATAGTGGTCTAATATGACCGTTAGGAGTAGAGTTGAAAACTCTACTCCTTAAAAACAACCCATCTTCTGCCTTGAAATATAACAAATGCCCTTGGCACACCATGTGTGTGTTACAACCAATGAAAAAGAAGAAATGTCTATACAATTGGGCAATTTGGGGCCATTTCAATATAGCAACCCTTGCCTAAGAATTTATATTGGTTATTTTACGTTAAACTGTATGATCCGGTCTAATTGAAGTGATTAAATTTTTAATCAATCATTTATTTGAAGTGATTTTTTTTATGAGAACTCCTCAAAATTAAAAAAAACTAGAAAAATCTTGATTTGAATCGGCAACCAGGCACAATGCCGCAGCTGACACCATCACTATATTTCGAACATTGTATTACTTTTTGGGACTTCAATTGATTCCAATGAGCAGATATCGGTACTCGACTATCCAACATGCGTGAAATTCTTGACATCTGTTCACCAATCACTCCTTGGATGCTGCGAAGCACTTGTTACTGTGGGTGATCGCCATTTTGAGCATTTATTGCAAACATTGAATTTAATTTGTACTTTGCAATGGTAATAAACAATCTTTTTTCTTTTCCTCAATTATTTTTTTTTGTGTTCATGCTTGTCACTTCCGACCGTATATTCCTATTCAAAACAAATCTATAATTTAGCTATCATCATCCTCTATAATCCCTCAAAGTTTTCCCCATGATTGTTGAATCACCCTGTCTAATTCTATGTACATTTCTATCCCTTCCTTAACAAGAAGATCTTAACGATACAGAAAAAAAAAAAACACAACCTATATACAGACAGATTATGAAAATATAATCACTTTATAAAATGCATGAAGCAATAAATCAACTTTTTTTCTTCCTTTTTAAATAAAAAGTTATTTAAAATCCAATAAATTTCAGCATTATAATGGACCCTTATAAATATTTAGCGTTCTGGTAGCTCTGTGTATTTTTCAACCCCTGTAGTTAACAAGAAATTCCTTTAACTATACAGACAAGGAAAAAGAAAGAAACTTTTCCCAGTCGCAGTTGTTATCTAAATGATCCGAGCTTTAAGAGCGTTCTTGGAGTACTTTTAATTCTTAAACTATTTCCGGAGATTTTCTTCTTTGTCCACTCTCTTCCTTTTCTAGAAAAGGAAAGCTGAACTATTTCTGGAGAAGGAAAGGCCAGACTTTTCAATCAGCGAATAACTATAATAGAATCCACGTCGAAATGTTTGCTCACAATTGGATAAACTTCATTGCGTAAAATGTCAAAAATATTTCGAACTTTTAATACTTGTTTTTTTAGCTGTTGGTTTCAACTGTCTGAAAAGGAGAAATTAAGCCAAATAGACCTGTTTTTATATCACGATTGTTAGATTAGGAGATGAATGTATTTGTATTTCCTTTTTGTACATTTTAAAGCAGTCTGAACTTTTCAGTGACTATAATTTTTCACCACTTTTCACGTTAAGGGGAATGCGTACTTCAGCTCTACGCTTTGACGTATTTATGTTGACTACTTGGGATATATATATATATAGATTATTTTAACACCAATATAAAATAATCACTTTATGTAGTGTTTCTGTGTATATTACAACCATGCCTGTCAACGTATATGAATGACCGAGTGTCTGGCTCTCGGTGACATAGGTATCTGGTTCGAGTCCCGGAGTGCCATGGATGTTTGTAGTGGTTCGGAATCCCCTTTAAACCTTAGGTCCTGGTCTAAAATGGAGGTAGAACGTTCGGCGTAATTCTGACTACCCTACCCCGTAAAAAGAAAATACCTCGTCTCGAAATCTGCCATTAAGCAGACGGACTTGATCCACCATGGAGCAGTTGCGCCACTGATGATGATGATTGTAAACATTGAATTTAAGAAGCACTTTGCAATGATAATAAACTTTTATCTGTTCCTACCTTGTTTTTTGACTTCGTGCCTCCTCTCTTCCGACCGTACATTTCAATAAAAAAATATGTATACTTTAGTAAATGGTATCACCCTTTAAAGTTTTTCCCATAACCGCTGAATCACCCTGTATAATTCTCCATATATGTGATCCCTTCATTACCAAAAGGATCTTATCTGTACAGAATAAAAAAACACATACCCATAGACCGATAGATTTCGAAAATATAATCACTTAATAAAATGTACGAAGCAATAAAACAACTTTACAAGTGACATTATTTTCCACTTTTTATTTAAAAAGCCAATAGACTTCTGCATTATAATAGACCTTTATAAATATTTAGTGTCCTGTAAGTTCCATATACTTTTCAACCCCTGTAGTTAACAAGAAATTCCTTTAACTGTACAGACAAGGAAAAAAAGGAGACTTTTCTGAGTCGCAGTTGTTATCTAAATGATCCGAGCTTTAAGAGCGTTCTTAGAGTACTTTTAATTCTCAAACTATTTCCGGAGATTTTCTTCTTTGTCCACTCTTTTCCTTTTCTAGAAAAGGGAAGCTGGACTATTTCTGTCGATGGAAGGCCCCAGCTTTTGAATCAGCGAAAAACTATGATAGAATCCGAGTCGAAATATTTGCTCAAAATTGGATGCTTAAAATCACGTTCATTGCGTAAAAATGTCAAAAGTATTTCAATCTTTAAATATTTGATTTTTTAGTTGTTGGTTTCAACATTCTGGAAAGGAGAAATTAAAACAGATAGACATGTTTTTATATCACGATTGTTGGATTATCAGACGCATGTATTTGTAATTCCTTTTTGTATATTTTAAAGTAATCTGAACTTTTCAACTATCTATCATTTTTTTTCATCAGTTTTCACATTAGAATTAATGTAAACTTAAGTTCCACACTTTGCGTATTCATTCTTGGGATATATTTAATGTATATATATATATATATATATATATATTATTCATAACACTAATATAAAACAATTGCTTTAACTAGCTTTTCTGCATGGATTGCAAGCATACCTGTGATCGTATATGGAGGGCTTGAATGGTTAAGTGTCCGTCACTCGGTGCCACAGGTTTCTGGTTTGAGTCCCGGCGACGCCATGAATGTTTGTGTGGTTCGGAGTCGATTTTAAAACGCAGATCCCGGTCTAAAATGGCTGTAGAAGCTCTACTTTGTAAAAAAATACCTCGTCTCGAAATCTGGCATTAGGCAAGCGGCCTTAATCCACTATGGGGCTGATGTATCGCTGATGCTGATTGTAAACATGGAATCTAAGAATCACTTTGCAATAATAATAAAAAATTTTTTTCTGTCATTTTTTTGTGTTCGTGTCTCGTCACTTTCGACCGTACATTCCTATACAAAGAAAAGGATACATTCGTAAACTGTATCACCCCTCAAAGTGTTTCCCATGACCACTGAATCATCCTGTAAAATTCTGTGTACATTTCTATCCCTTCATTAACAAGATCCTAACTATGCAGAAAAGAAAAAAAAACAATCCTATAGACCGACAGATTTCGAAACTATAATCACTTTATAAAATACATAAAGCAATAAATCACCTTTACAACTGATATTATTTTCCACTTTTAATTTAAAATCCAATAGACTACTGCACTATAATAGATCCTTATAAATGTTTAGTTTTCAGGTAGCTCTGTGTATTTTTCAACCCCTGTAGCTAACAAGAAATTCCTTTAGCTATACAGACAAGGAAAAAAAGGAGACTTTTCTGAGTCGCAGTTGTTATCTAAATGTTCCGAGCTTTAAGAGCGTTCTTGGAGTACTTTTAATTCTCAAACTATTTCCGGAGATTTTCTTCTTTGTCGACTCTTTTCCTTTTTGCTAAAAAGGGTCGCTGGACTATTTTTGTCGGCCCAGCTTTTGAATCAGTGAAAACCTATAATAGAATCCGCGTCGAAATATTTGCTCAAAATTGGACGAAGGATTCAGGTTCCTAGCGTGAAAACATCAAAAGTATTTCTATCTTTTAATACTTGATTTTTTCAGTTGTTGGTTTGAACTTTGTGGAAAGGCGAAACTAAACCAGATAGACATGTTTTTATATCACTATTGTTGGATTATGTGACTTATACATTTGTATTTCCTTTTCGTATATTTTAAAGCAGGGTGGCCGAACCTAATGATTTTGCAGATCAAGTTGAAAATGCATCATAACTCCGCGAGCTGTATATAAAATTGCGTATCCCCATATTAAATTTAATATATAGGAATTTTTCTGGAGTTAAAAATTGAAAAATAGTGATTTATTATTTTCGTGTTTATAATAAGGCACTGATGCTATTTAACGTTAAACATAGAACTTGCTATATTAGATGTTTCAAGAGACGCGCTCATCATCGAATATAATTTAATTATTCTGCGAACTCTTAACTGTAAACTCATCGATAAAACAGGTAATATCTGTCCTATATTATCAAGAATATTATTTTGTTACAGTTTCAACAGTTAAATTTTGAATATGTGGATGTTTTAAAGCAAGCTGAATTTTTTAACTATCTATTATTTTTTCACCAGTTTTCACGTTAGGATTAATGTGAACTTTAGATCCAAGCTTTGCTGTATTCAAGTTGACTACTTGTGATATTATATATATATATATATATATTGTTCATAACACCAATATAAAACAATTTGCTTTAAGCCTTTTTTCTGTATGGATTGCTGGCATGCCTGCCAACGTTTATGGATCTTCCGAAATATTCGCAGATTTTTGTCACGTTTTACAGATTTATCAAAAGTAAAATTGCTTTGGGGATATTAAGGGTAATATTAAATCCCCCTGCTTCCAAATTTTTTTTTTTGTTTACACCAATCAAAATCTACGTCTCAAAAATAATATTTTAAATTTTATTTTCGCATCAAAAAGTAAGGATGAAAGTGCTGAAAAAAGCACAAATTCCTTTAAAAACTATAATTGGCTCTTACAAAACACATTCATATATATACATCGGAATAATTAATACATATTAATAAAAATACATTAATAAAATATACATTAATAAAATGAATATACATTAATAAAATATAAATTCACGAACGCAATGTTATTCCTACACGTGAGTCAGCCGTAAACTTAATCAGCATATCACTATTTGCCAACAACTTTTGACTCAATGTCAAACAAATATAAAGCCGAGTCCAGATGAGAATACGAAAGAAGTCAATCGTTCTCTCGTACCAATTAAAAATCGGTGTGACTCAGTGTGGACAGGATCATCGGAGTGAGCCATCTGTCTCCTTCAACTGTCGCTGCTTGATGACCAATTGGCTAACGCTCTAGCCTTTGGCACCACAAGCTTCAGGTTCGAATCCTGGTGGTTTCATGGAGGTTTGTTAGTGGTTCGTAATCCACTTTAAATTGTAGGTTACGGTCTAATTATCCCAAAGAGCGCAATAAATAACCATAGAGCGACGTACCAAACCTTCAACTGCCTCGCTGCTCTCCAACCAAAATCTGTTTTTTCCGCACATCAAAAGGATTTCATGGCATTTTTGACCAGCTCTCACTCGCAGCGAGAGACTACGTGGCTTGATTTTTGCGGTCAGACGAAACTACTTTTGTCTCTCATTGTAGTCTGGACGTGGCCTAACAAGTGTGGGCTGTAGAATTCAATGAGGGGTTAATTGAGATTATATATGTATATATTTGAGTGAGTGCATCGTATACAATTATTTTTTTGGAAGGAGGGGGGGGTTTCTGTGATTCACATCTAATTATGCCATGGACATGCCGTTTACTGCCTATCCCTGTTGTAGATATACTTTTTCTACTGATATATCTAACACCTATGCTGAGATGTTTATAATTTTTGCCAATTTAAAGATTTAAAAGCTGTGTTATCCAGAAGCTAGCATTGGTGGTAGGATTAACGTTATCCAAGTATTTCTTATTGTAAAATAGTGTTAAAGCATTTCATAATATATATTGGATATTTTATAATATATATTTTGTTGGCATATTTTAAAGCTAGACAACTGGGATAATATATCAGGCTATATGTGGTTTAATATTAAATTGCATAAATTTACCGCATTAATGGAAAACAATGTCCCTTGAAATGTTTATCATTAAAAATTAATAACCTAAGTAATGATAATATATCTAATATATATTTATCTAATCTGTAATATATCTCTAATATATATAATCTGTATCTATATTTATGATAATATGTTTGAATAATGATATATTAGGTTATATGTGGTCGAATATTAAATCGCATGAATTTTCGCATTAAAAAATAAATAATCTGTCTATAACATAAATTGTTGATTTCACTTTCCCTTCAGGTATGAATAATGATACACTTATTTTTCTGACGATATTGAATTTTTAATTTCATACTATTTTTTCTGGTTAAATGTGGCTACCGTTTGTATTTTAGTTATTGATTCTTTGATTCTATTATGAATTTAATATTTCTTTTAGGTCTAAGCGGCGATGAATTCCATTTCTCTGAAAACGGAGACGGCCCGGCACGATATAACATAATCCACTTCAAGCAAATCTCTCTGGGAAACTACAAATGGATACGAGTGGGCGAATACAGAGATGGAGAACTGAAACTTAATCTTCCGGAAATCCGCTTCCGAAAGGACGAGCCGGACATGCCGATGTCAGCCTGCAGCCAACCCTGCAGTGCTGGTCAAGCTAAGAAGTATGTGGAGGGTAGCAAGTGCTGTTGGCACTGTTTCAACTGCACCAAGTACCAGATACTGCGGTATGAAACAACGTGCTACGATTGTCCACTGGGATTCTTGCCCAATGTGGACCACACGGAATGTGTAAAGATTCCTCTTCAGTACATGAGACTGGACAGCTACTGGGCAATCGGGATAATGTCTTTCTCTTCACTAGGAATTGTATTGACGTGCTTTGTCGTAATTGTCTTCCTCAAACACCAGGACACTCCTGTTGTGAAAGCATCAGGACGAGAGCTCAGCTATGTTCTCCTCGCTGGAATCTTTCTTTGTTATGCCATCACCTTCTTGCTGGTGCAGCGGCCATCGGACATTAAATGTGGAGCACAGAAAATGGGGATCGGATTATGCTTCACCATAGTTTACAGCGCTGTGTTAACCAAGACCAACAGAATAGATCGCATCTTCAGATGTGGTGCCAAGAGCACAAAGAGACCCAGTTTCATCAGCCCTAGATCCCAGCTTTTCATCTGCGGAGGTATCATTAGCATTGAAGTCCTATTCTCTGCACTGTGGATGGGATTTAGTCCTCCCAAAGCTATCCTGCATCACCCGACTCCTGATGAGAGCCATCTAGTGTGTGCAGCTTCCATAGATTCCACTTATATTGTAGCCTTTGCCTACCCTATGATTTTAATCTTGATATGCACTGTGTATGCAATCTTGACGAGGAAGATACCAGAGGCCTTCAACGAATCCAAGTACATTGGATTCACCATGTACACCACATGCATAATATGGTTAGCCTTCATCCCCTTGTACTTCACAACGACAGATCACGACGAAATGAATGTCTTTACCATGTCGATCACGGTGAGCCTGAGTGCCACAGTGACTCTGTTCTGTCTCTTCACGCCAAAGTTGTACATAATTCTTCTGCATCCGGACAGGAATGTGCGACAACCACTGATGAACCACAGCAAGTATACCAACAATGACATACGCGTCACCTCCAATAAAGCGGAGCGTCCGACTATTTCAGAAGGTAAGTAAAGTGCAGAATATTACCTTATAGTTATACAATCAAACCTGTTTCTGTGCAGCGGATAGGAAGTGCATACAAAGATATCGCACAAGAAAAATCTTTTAAACTTCATAAATAGCTATAAAATATACTGTATATAACATATTTAAAAAATTTTATGTTCTAAATAGGGACCACATAAAAAAATTCCTATATAGAAAATATGTAAACGAAAATTCTCCATTCAGCACTACCCCGCTAATAATAACATTTAAGGTAAGGAGATGATATTAGAGAGTTTTTGCATAACGTTTTTTTATCGTCCGGTATTTTTTTCTCCCTAGCGCGCATGCTCATAGGAAATTGCGCATGCGTATCTGTAATAATGTTTCCTACGAGCATGCACGCTAGGGGAAAAAATACCGGACGATAAAAACTTTATGCAAAACTCTAATATCAGGTGGGCTATCTTTCGATTTTTTTTTTTTTTTAGTTTGCATGTTATTTTGACAGCCATCTGTTGTTTTTTTTTTCTTTTTGAGCTATATTTTTTTAATTAATTTTTAATCATAATATGGAATTTTGATGGAATTTATTTTATATACCGCACAATAAAGAACCGCATAAAAATAGGTTTGACTATAATTTATGCATCGATTTTGAAATATTTTATACAAAACGAGTTAAGATTATTTCTGTGTCTTTAATGGTCCGTTTTTAATGAAAAATTATCTTATTGAAATATTAAGTTTTAATTGGCATACACATAACATTATTGGTAATCTAACTGACATCATCAAGCATGCTTTTGTTAGCCTTACAAAAATTCATAGAAAAAGAACTGATAATTGCACAAAAATATTTCAAATAGCTAATGAAAAATTATTTTTAAATTTTAGCTATGATTATAATTTTCATAATTTTGTGGTATTTATTTGATTTAATTTTATATATGGGTCCAGAAATAATATATACAAACAAGATTTATGATAACAAATCTTCATGCTAACCACAATTATTTTCAATAACTTTTTACGGAGAACTTAATATTTCAACACACAGAAGACACAACAGAAATCAATAGATCAGTGGGTAAGAAAAACATATGCTTAAGGAATTTTTTCATTTAAATACTCTCAAATCTTGTCATCGAATCTTCCAACAAATCGAAAGGAAGACGTCGGGCCTTCTAGATTTCACACGAAAATATATGCATCAAATGCTAAATATTATATATGTAGTCTAACCTCATGTCCTTTGTGCCAATTCTGCAATGAATCTGAAATAGGGGAACATATTTTGTTCCAATGTACCAAATATGAAGATCCAAGAAACATGCTGCAGTATATTTTCGGATACAAAGTTCTAACTTTTTCTTGAATTTCCGATCTGACTACGGATTTGCTTTATAAGAAGTAACAATACACCATTTTTTTTAAGAAAAATTTCGTAGCCTCGTTAAAAAACGGGGAACTTGAATTTACTTTAATGTTACTTTTAGTTTGCAACAAAATTTATTCAAAGTTTCTTATCTTTTCGATTTTATAGTCTAGTCGTTCAATCGTTTTATCCATTCCTTTCAATTTTCAATTTTATTTTGCTTATTCCTTTTCTTTTGGTTGTCAGAAATATCATGCTTTATATCAATTTATTCAAAATCATGTCCAAAGTTCAATACGAGATCTGTCACATATGATAGACTATCTTGGATGTACGGATTTTGGGTTATTTTAGTTTTGATTATAATTTATCACTTTTATATGCATAACATCCGACTTCTGATTGGCGATGACTGTCTAGCAGAACATCTCCATCGCATTAAAATCTTTTCGAACCCTGGCTGCCCCCTATGTGGTTCAACAGACCCAATGAACAGAGACCACCTCCAACGATGTGCGGTACTTGACGGCGACTCGGAGGCAGCGCTTTACCGGCGTGCGAGAGAACGCTTAAGGCAATGATTTCGGTCATCTTTGCATTTTTTGGACGTTTATTCTTTTGTATATTTTCCCTTGTTATTTCTGTTCTTTATTCTTCTTGTATTCTTCTTTTATTCTTCTTGCGTTGCCATTGGAAATAAAAAAAAAATATGCATAACATTTGGATATTTTGAGATAAAGCAGCTTAAGCGAGCGTAAATCTCAAAGCACCTATTGAAGTCCAGTTAAGTCAAGATTAACGACAATAACTTAGAATATCACAACATTAAAACCCGATTCGCGGGAATTTGTTCATCGCTTTTTTGTCAGGATTTTAATGAACAACCTTCCCATGAAATGCAACAAGTTAGCTGAAAAGTTCATAGACTGACACATAGATGGCGCTATTAGTATTAAATACATATGATTTTTGTTAGCCCGAACCTTCAAGAGACACGTATATAAATTTGACAGCTGTTGCACTATTGGTATGTGAGTTATAGCATTTTTAGTGAAGTTATAGCATTTTTAGTGTTCATCACGCGCAGTCCACTCGGCTGACTGTCGATTGGACTCTTGTGTGAAATGATGGAGCCATGTTTCATCCATTGTCCCATATCGACGCAAAAATTCGGGTTTATTACGATTGAACAGCTCCAAACACTGCTTGGAATCATCAATTCGTTGTTGTTTTGGGTCGATGGTGAGCTCGCGCGGCACCCACTTTGAACAGAGCTTTTGCATATCCAAATATCCCTTATTCTTTTTATCCCTTTTTTCAAACTAACAAAAGTTGTTTCACTAAAAATGCTATAACTCACATACTAATAGTACAACAGCTGTCAAATTTATACACGTGTCGTTTGAAGGTTACGGCAAACTAAAAAGCATATGGATTTATTACTAGTAGTGTCATCTACGTGTCAGCCTACGAACCTTTCAGCCTACCTTTTATTGTATGCTTAAAATAATCAGTTTGATAGCAAAAAGAAAAAAACATCGAAGGTAAACGTTTTTTTGCTAGTACTGTCCTATATACTATTCACTTTATTTTTGCATAGTCTATGAAATCTTAATCGTGTGGTTTGGAAGGCATTAAAACACCATCCTTGAAACAATCGCCAGAAAATCAGATTGTCTCCACAAGTAGAAGATCTTTTTGAGGCGCTAAATGGCTGTTTAGGCTAGGTTTGAAAATATTTCCTCTGGCAGATTGTCTATATATTCTTTATTAAATCTACAGGAGGAAATGGGGTTATATGCCAAATTACATTTTAAAAAAATACTTTTTTTATTAAACCAGCAGCAATGACCAGGCTGTATTTGAAATGCAAATAAATGATACGATGTCCTGAGTGATGCTAGATACTTTTACATTTTATACTTAGAGAGAATGAGAAAATTGTAGAATGTGTTGAAAAGTTTCACATCATTTTAAAACCAGTATCGAAAATTTGCAGTCTTTGATTACATTGTGATAACAATAATTACATGAACAAATTTGGTGCCTTTTTGGGCAAAACCAAAAAAGTTTCTTAATATTCATTTAAATATTATTAGTAAGTTTCTAAACTTTACAAATAGTATTCAATTGCTATTGCCCTCATTATACTCAAAAGCACTTTTCATCTCCAGGAATCGGTATGTTGATAAATACCAAAACTTTAATTTTTAACTCAACATTAATGTTTCTCATCAGTTATATTTTCTTAAACCATGTAAGAGATAAATATAAATGTAAAACAATGGTGACATTATTTAGTAAATGACCATTTCATATACAAGATTCTTTACTAAATTATAGGATGTGCAATTTGTGCATCTTCTATGAAATTATCATACAAGTTTATTTAATAATTTGTTTTCAAAGAACTAATTTCGTTTTGATGTGTTTTTTGTGAAAAAAGATGTCACTCAAATTTTAAAAGTTAGAATTAAAGACGAAACAACGGAATAGCATATATTCCTCGAAATACTACCCAGCACGACTATCTATCTGCCTATGAATCTATCTGAAGTCTGACTGTCCATCACGTCGAAAGTTGCCAAGTTGCCCCAGGCTATGTATGTCTGACTTGTACCTCTAGTAATAATCGATTTTTCTGCTTCTTGTTTTAAACCGGATGTTCGCCTTTTCATACAGTAGCTATTAGACCGTTATTTTTACATATATTTGATTGTTATGACCAGATAATAAGCATTTTGAGTTTATAAATTGGGTTTTTAGACGATTATTCGAATAACGATATTCTAAGTTAAAATTTAAAAAAAATATTTAGTGTAATAATAAATAAAAGTATTTATTAATATTTCTTTGGTTCCTAACTCAACAATTTCAATTGATTTGCCAATTAATTGGTAAGAAAATTCGATCGCATATAAAAAGCTGATACAATTTATATTGCATTATTTTCCATGTGAAAGTGAAAAACATTTTTGCTTCAGAATTATATTTCTTTTTATTATTGGACTGTTTTTTTAGTGGTTTATAGAATTCAATACATAAAGAAAAATTTGAGTCGTTTCCAATTCTTTGTTTTTTTCCATTCTTCGTTTTTCTTCTTTTCTTTCTTGTTCAAAAGCGAAAAATCGAAGCATGACTTCGCTTTATCTTGAATCAATCATGTGGGATTTCTTTCACAGATTAGTTTCTTCTATTCCGAAAACGTCTATTCCTACAGTTTTGGTCAATACAGGTGAAATAAATCCACCCACCGGCTCCGAAGAATAGGGAAGCATATAAAACAATACAAACTAGCGAGATAGGGTTTGTTACTAGTGGATAAAAAAATTGCGTGGGTTTTTTGGATCTTTCAACGCCATAAAAAGTCGACTAATGCATTTTGTAAAAGGTACAACAGTAGAGAACTTGGTTTTGTTTAAAAAAAGTAAATCCAAACAATAAAGGCAAGAGGGTGAATATTCTATGAGTTTCCCACAACCTTCATTTATTCGTACTTTTTTTAGCATCGTAGCAATTGCAATGTTTTAGTTATTTATTTCATACTTTAAATAAAAAGGTTTTTTTGTTACTTTTTTTGAGGTTGAAGAGAATTATTTTGTTTTTGTTATGAAATAAAAATTTGACACTATTTTACCTTAGCTGTAAAATAAATTAAAATACTTTGAATCAGAAGGTACCGATGGTCGAGTGCCTAGCACACTAGCATTGTATGCCATAAGTTTCGGGTTCGAGTGACTGCGGTACCATGGATGTTTGTAGTGGTTCGAAATCCACTTTAAGCTACACGTCAAGGTATTCTATGACTATTGGGCGCAGGGCTGACAACCCTATACTGTAAAAAATTCGGTGTCACAGAAGCAAGTCAGACTTCTACCTACTGCTGCTACATCCCAACAGAAGCTGATATATTTAAGTTCAACCATGAGTCCATACGGTTGCGTGAAATTGGTCTGGATGTCTACCAAGAGGGATAGTTTCGTTCGGTTTGTCGCTCTACGGTCATTTTGTGCACACTTTAGACTCATAAGACAAGGACCTACAGCTTAATGTGGATTCCGCACCGCTCCCATACATGCCACAGCCAGGATTCGAACCTAAAACATGTGGTACCAAAGGAAAGAACGTTAGCCAACTGTCTGTCAAGCCACTACGAAGTGGGATAAGTAACAACACATGAGAAGCTTTTTGAGATTATAAATTTTTGGCGTAATAATAAATGAAAGTTAATACTAATAATTATTTTGTTTCTCATTCTGCAATTTCAATTGATTTGATAATTAATTAGTAAGTAAATTCGATAGCGTATAAAATTTCATTAAATTTATATTGCATTTTTTTTTTCAAGTAAAAGTGATAAAAAAATTTTCATTTAGAAATATATTTCCTTTTATTATAGGAACTATTTTGTAGTGGATTACAGAATAAAGAAAAATTTGAGTCGTTTCCAATTCTTCGTACATCCTGTTCGGAAGCAAAAAATCGAAGCATGACTTCGCTTTATCTTGAATCAATCATGGGGGATTTCTTTCACAGATCAGTCTGCCGAGCTTCTTCTATTCCGAAAACGTTTCTTCCCACAGTTTTGGTCAATACGAGTGAAATAAATCCCCCTACTGGCTCCGAAAAAGAGGGAAGCATGCGAAACAATACAAACTAGCGAGATAGGGTTTGTTACTCGTAGAGAAAAACAAATTGCGTGGGTTTTTTGGATCTTTCAACGCCATAAAAAGTCGACTAATGCATTTTGTAAAAGGTACAACAGTAGAGAACTTGGTTTTGTTTAAAAAAAGTAAATCCAAACAATAAAGGCAAGAGGGTGAATATTCTATGAGTTTCCCACAACCGTCATTTATTCGTACTTTTTTTAGCAGCGTAGCAATTGCAATGTTTTAGTTATTTATTTCATATTTTAAATAAAAAGGTTTTTTTTGTTACTTTTTTTGAGGTTGAAGGGAATTATTTTGTTTTTGTTATAAAATAAAAAGTTGACACTATTTTACCTTAGCTGTAAAATAAATTAAAATACTTTGAATCAGGAGGTACCGATGGCCGAGTGCCTAGCACACTAGCATTGTATGCCATAGGTTTCGGGTTCGAGTCACTGCGGTACCATGGATGTTCGTAGTGGTTCGAAATCCACTTTAAGCTGTACGTCAAGGTATTCCATGACTATTGGGCGCAGGGCTGACAACCCTATACTGTAAAAAAGTCGGTGTCACAGAAGCAAGTCAGACTTCTACCTACTGCTGCTGCATCCCAACAGAAGCTGATATATTTACGTTCAACCATGAGTCCATACGGTTGCGTAAAATTGGTCTGGATGTCTACCAAGAGGGATAGTTTCGTTCGGTTTGTCGCTCTACGGTCATTTTGTGCACACTTTAGACTCATAAGACAAGGACCTACAGCTTAATGTGGATTCCGCACCGCTCCCATACATGCCACAGCCAGGATTCGAACCTAAAACATGTGGTACCAAAGGAAAGAACGTTAGCCAACTGTCTGTCAAGCCACTACGAAGTGGGATAAGTAACAACACATGAGAAGCGTTTTGAGATTATAAATTTTTGGCGTAATAATAAATGAAAGTTAATACTAATAATTATTTTGTTTCTCATTCTGCAATTTCAATTGATTTGATAATTAATTAGTAAGTAAATTCGATAGCGTATAAAATTTCATTAAATTTATATTGCATTTTTTTTTTCAAGTAAAAGTGATAAAAAAATTTTCATTTAGAAATATATTTCCTTTTATTATAGGAACTATTTTGTAGTGGATTACAGAATAAAGAAAAATTTGAGTCGTTTCCAATTCTTCGTGCATCTTGTTCGGAAGCAAAAAATCTAAGAATGGCTTCGCTTTATCTTGAATCAATCATGTGGGATTTCTTTCACAGATCAGTCTGCTGAGCTTCTTCTATTCCGAAAACGTTTCTTCCTACAGTTTTGGTCAATACGAGTGAAATAAATCCCCCTACTGGCTCCGAAAAAGAGGGAAGCATGCGAAACAATACAAACTAGCGAGATAGGGTTTGTTACTCGTAGAGAAAAACAAATTGCGTGGGTTTTTTGGATCTTTCAACGCCATAAAAAGTCGACTAATGCATTTTGTAAAAGGTACAACAATAGAGAACTTGGGTTTTGTTTAAAAAAGGTAAATCCAAACAATAAAGGCAAGATGGTGAATATTCTATGAGATTCCGACAACTTTTATTTTTGGCAATGTATCATTTGGAATATTTTAGTTATTTATTTTATTCTTTAAATAAAGTCGGTTTTTTTGTTACTTTTTTGAGGCTGAAGAGAATTACTTTTATTTTTGTTATCAGATAAAAACTTGACACAATTTTAAATAAGTTGGAAAATAAATTAAAATAATTTGAATAAAATTACAGTTTCATTACAATTTTTTTTTCATATCATCAATAACTAGTATATTATTCGCATCACTCTATTCAATAAACTCTATATGGTCTATTTTAAATATTATCTTATTCATTATAATGTTTCCGTATTTACAGTGCCATGCGAAATATTTTTAGTAGGGGTACAGCTTATTACACTCAAGAGCTAAAACATTATGGCAACCCCAACATTTTGCAATGAACTCGCCTGGATGATGTGGAAGGCACGTAATCAGGTGGAAGTGGTATTTAACTGCTGCTGGAGAATCTGAAGAATCATTCTTTCACTTACTTCTGTGTGTGAAGGGAAAGGCTGCGTATCTAAGCGAGTTTGATAGAGAAAAGATTGTAATGGCTCGAAGGCTCGGAACAAGTAATTCCGAAACTGCACAACTCGTGGGTTGTTCGCGACGTACAGTTGTTAGTACTTATGCAAAGTGGATGAATGACGGTGAAACCAGCAGTAGACGGCATGGTTTTGGACGTCCACACACTATCAAAGTAAAAAGTCGTCGTCAGAGACTGTCTCGCATGGTGAAGCAAAACCGAAGCCAGACAGTGGCTGAGCTGACAGCCCGATACAATGCAGGGCCAAGTAGAATAGTATCGGAGCACACTGTTCAGCTGACACTGTTGGATATGGGGCTACGCAGCAAACGTCCCACTCGTGTGCCTTTGCTGACCAAGCGTCATCACCAACTGCGCCTAATCTGGGCCCGGGAACATCGTGAGTGGTTCATGGATCAGTGGGAGAGAGTTGCCTGGTCAGATGAATCATGGTTTGTCATTCATCGCGCCGATGGCCGTGCCAGAATACGTCGTCTTCCAGGCGAACAGTTGCTCCCTCAATGTACAGTAGGCCATACACAGGCCGGTGGTGGCGGTATTATGCTTTGGGGGACGTTCTCTTGGGCGTCTCTGGGACCCGTGGTTGTGGTAGAGCAGACCATGAATGCTACAGGGTATCTGAGCATCATTGCGAACCAGTTGCATCCTTACATAGCCTCTGTTTTTCCAGCTGGAAATGGAATGTTCCAACAGGACAACGCCCCTTGTCACAAGGCTAAAATTGTGTTGGAGTGGTTCCAGGAACATGATGCTGAATTCCAGTTAATGTCCTGGCCGCCTAACTCACCGGATCGCAATCCGATAGAACACATTTGGGATGTCCTGGGACGGCAGCTCAGAGATCAAAGACCACCAATTTGCAATATCTCGGATTTGCGTGACCGTTGCTTAAACATCTGGTACAATATGTCTCCGGTCATCTACCAAGGACTTATGGCATCCATGCCAAGGCGGGTTGAAGCTGTGTTTCGGCCCAAAGGTGGACCAACTCGTTATCGACTGGTGGTCATAATGTTTTGGCTCTTGAGTGTAAATCATACATTCTTTTTATACAGTGCCGGAAGTGACGTGTTGCGGAACGAACACAAAAATATGAAGCACAACAAAGAAATGCATTGTGTATGGACAACCTCATTGAAAAATGCTTCTTTGATTCAATGTTTACAATAATTATTCAAAATTGTGATCACTCACACATTGTAATACGTGCTTGATATCATCAAATGAGTGATTGGCGAACAGTTCCAAGGATGTCAGGCATTCCGTGTGCGCTTGCAGCCTTGATTTCTGATGAATAGTGGAGCAACGGAGTCAAATGGTTTCTCATAAAAGAAAACAAAGTTGCAAACGCAAAGTACGAATAAAATAGAGTGCACCTGAGAGTTTCCAACCGGCGCAGTTGAATCTTGTCACGTGGCGGGTATCATTTGGGGCATTGTAACTGACTGTTGCAAGAAATTCGTTTGAAAGTATGTTCGTGACTCAAGGCTTCACTTCCTACCCTACATTGATATTTCAAAAAAATATGTATGTCTTAGCAAGCTATATCACCCTTCAAAATTTGTCCCATGACTCTTAAATCATCCTTGTATTAATAAATTTATCTTATTCATATTCTACAGGTCCAGTCAGTTAATATCAGTTACAGGTCCAGTCGCTATCAGAAAAATATTTTTTGTCTTATTTGTTCTCTGATGGAAACATTTCCGGAAACTTCATCGTAAGCGTAGAACAACTACCGTTATTTACTTATTAATTATTAATTATTATTAATTTACCAAATTTACCATTTAAATGTTAATGATAGACAATCTTATTGTAATGATAAATAACCCCGCTTCGGGAAGGCAAGGTTATATAATTAATGGAAGAAATGTTTTCTTAAAAAGATTTTCAAGACCAATGTTTGCTATGGTTCGTAATCCTTTAAAAACCGTACATCTCGGTATAATATGAATGCAGAGCGTTGAATATAGGGCTGCCAACCGTAAAAAGATAAAATCTATCGTCTCGAAATCTGTCAATATCAGACGGTCTTGTTCAAATATGGGGATATTACGCCCATGTTGATGATAATGATGATGATGACGAATAAAACATAATGATGATAAATTGAACAAAGTTATTGCGATATTTAATGACGTTAATGACGATTAATACGGAAATCCAGTGACTCTTAATTTTCCATTCAATATAGTTTTTTACTATGATGAAATAGAGATAGATAAAACTAAAATTTCTACGAACGCATGAAACAACATAATTTTAATAATAATATTATTAATTTAATAATAATAATAATAATATAGTTTAATATGTTATAAGAAATAAAAAAAGAAATAAAAATATAAAATAAGAGTTTTTAGAACTTAAAATTAGAAAATTACAATTTATACTTTCATGCAAAACTATTAAAACCCTCTGCAAAATATTTAATTGATATTTTTAAAAATCAAATTGTCTCAGAAATTATGTAATTGTAGGCATATTTTTTATTTAATTTTATCTAACATTATTTATATTGAAATATATATATATATTTAAGTATATGCATATATATTCTTATTTCCATACGAAAACTAAATAGTTTTTGGAAAAGCAATTTAAAATTCAGCGAACTTTAAAAAAAAATAATAAGTAAATATTCTGTTTGCCAAAAATATTTTTGTGAAGTTATTAAAAATGAATGCTTGGCAGTGTTTAAGTGCGAAACGTTTTTTTTTTTTTTTTTTTTTCTACATTTCTATGGGGAAAAAAAAAACCATCGCTTCAGCTCTGCTTCTTTTTTTTAAATTTAATAATTCGATCATAAAATGGGGAATAAAATAGTTTTATCTGTACGGCGATGGGGCAAATTTATTCCATTTTCTATACTTTACGATCTTTTACTCTATATGAAAACGAGATATAGGTATAAAAACTTTATCTAGACCTTCTGGGACGCATTATTCAATTTTTGGTCATGTTTATTTTATTCGGCCGTGTTTATTATATATGTGTTATTGATTTTTCTTTATTATTCCATAAAATGGCATTACAATTGGGAGAGTTATGGAAACAAATTTTTAATTAGCATACAGACAAAAATAATAAAAAAAAAAAAAGATTTTACTTTTTTTTTTTTTTTGATAAATCTATTAAATGGAAAATATTCCTGGAATGTTTATTTCAGTTTTTCACAACTAAACAGGTAAATATGTAACAAATTAAGCGTTGATTAGGGTGTATCACAGGGAACTTACTACATACTATCCACTTTTTTTTTCCTGTAATGCTGTTGGCCTGGGATCTCGCATATTTATACACCAAATTAAAATTAAGTAAAATAATTTTTGTATTTGTGTATAAAGGTGGCCTTTATTGGCCTTTTGCTGTATTGAAGAAAACGCGAAAGAATGCATTACGTAAAAATATTAATTAATAGAGTATTATTAATAGAGTATTAATTAGTTAGTCATTTGCAAAGCATTTGAAATTGGGACACATTTAAAAACCATCAAATAATTGTAGGCGCAATGTATACAAAATTTTGACAAATAATAATCCGCTACTAACACCTAACTGCTAAACAGGGTGACTATAATTAAAGTCCCACATATAAAATTCTGTAAAAAAGAACCACTCGTCACAATGAGTTCAAATTTGAACTAAAGGTACTAGAAGAAGGGTGAAATAGTAAGAAATCAAAAAAAAAAAAAAAAATTCCCAAAGTATATTAATAGATTGGGCTGCAAACGGCATAAATAAAGTGAATTATTCTGCCAGTGATATTTTGATTGGAAATGACAACGAATTTGGCATGAATTGCACATTAAATTAACTGTAGTGTTCAATGGGCTTGATTGTTTTGTTTTTTGACGGAAAAAATGACTCCCAAGTCATTGAACAGTTGTGACACTGTTAGTGGAAAGCCCATGCACCAAGGCAAGCTCATACCAAACTGGATGGCAAAAATTGGTGGAATTTTGTTTTTGAGCCCATAACGTTGTTCCGTTCTTCAGGTATCTTCAGTTCAAATTTGAACTCATTGTGACGAGTGGTTCTTTTTACAAAATTTTAAAAGTGGAACTTTAATTATAATCACCCTGTATTCAATTGATATTATTCAAAATCAAATAATCTCATAAATTGCGTAATTGTAATGTTTTTTTATTTAATTTTATTTAATATTATTTATATTTAAATATAAGCATATACATATTTTTATTTTCATATGAAAACTAAATAGCTTTTGGAAAACCAATTTAAAATTCAGAGAATCTTTAAGAAAATAATAAGCGCCAAAGTAAATATTCTGTTTGCCAAAAAATTTTTGTGAAGTTATTAAAAATGAACGCTTGGCAATGTTTAAGTGCGAAATATTTTTTTTTTTCTTTTCTTTATTTTCTATGGGGAAAAAACCATCGCTTCAGCTCTGCTTCTTTTTTTAATTTAATAATTCGATCATAAAACTGGGGAATAAAGTAGTTTTCTTCGCATGGCGATGAGGGAAAATTTATTCCACTTTCTATACTTTACGATCTTTTACTCTACATGAAAACGAGATATGGGGATAAAAATATTTATTCAAATCTTCTGGGACGCATTATTCAATTTTTGCCATGTTTATTTTATTCGGAAGTACAAATTTATGGTATTGAATTTTCTTTATTATTCTATCAAACCGCATTACAAATGAAAGTGTTATGAAAACATGAATTTTTTATTTAGCATATGGACATGAATAATATAATTTTTACATTTTTTTATAAACCTATTAAATGGAAAATATTCCGGGAATGTTTATTTGAGTTTTTCGCAACTAAAAAGGTAAATGTGTCACAGGTTCAGCATTAGTAAGGGTGTATCATAGGTTTGGTTTTTTTTGGTCACTCTACGGTCATTTTGTGCCCATTTTAGGCTAATTACACCGCGACCTACAGTTTAACGTGGATTCTGAATCACTCACAAATATCCATGCCACCACCAGGATTCTAACCTGAAGTCTGGGCTGTATCATAGGGAGCTTACTACATTCCATAGATTTTTCTTCCAGTACTGCTGTTGGCCTCAGATCTTACCATATTATTTACACACCAAATTAAAATTAAATAAACTCATTTTCATGAGGGTATATAAGGGTGTCATTTATTGGCCTGTTGTTGCTTTGGAAAAAACCCGAACGAATGTACCTTGTAAAAAAAGAGCAATAATATAATAGAGTAGTCATTTGCAAACTATTTGAAGTTGTGGAACATTTAAAAATCTGCAACTAATTGTAGATACAAATTTTTGACAAATAGGTATCTGCTACCAACACCTAACAGTTATACAGGGTGATTATAATTAAAGTCCCACTTTCAAAATGCTGTAAAAAAAGAATCTCTCGTCACAAGGAATTAAAATTTGTACCGAAGAAACTTGAAGAAGAGGGAAACGGTACTACATCAAAAAAGGTTCCAAAGTGTATTAATAGATGGTGCTGTAAGCGGCATAAAGAACGCTGCCATTTACAGTTTTAACCGAAATGACCACGCATTTGGCACAAGTTGCACATAAAACCAACTGTAGTGTTGAATGTACGCGATTGTATTGTTTTTTGGACAGAAAAAATTGCTGCCAAATCATTCAACAGTTGAGACATTGTTAGTGAAACGCCCATCCATCACGGCAAAGTCATACCACATTGGATGGGAAAAATCGGTGGAACCTTTTCTAATGTAGTACCGTTTCCCCTTTCTTCAAATATCTTCAGTTCAAATGTGAACTCATCGTGACGAGTGGTTCTTTTTTTTACAGCATTTTGAAAGTAGGACTTTAATCATTAACACTCTTTATTTAATTGATGTTTTTATAAATCAAACAACATCTAAGATATTTTGTAATTATAGGTATATTTTTTATTTAATTTCATTGACCGTTATTTATATTTAAATATATATATTCTTATTTTCATAAGAAAACTAAATAGTTTCTGGAAAACCAATTTAAAATTCAGCGGAACTTTTAAGAGAATAATAAGCACTGTTTGCAAAAATATTTTTGTGAAGATATTAAAAAATGAACGCGTGGCAGTGTTAAGTGCGAAACGTTTTTTTTTCTATATTTCTATGAGGAAAAAAACCCCACCATTTCAGCGCACTTCTTTTTTGTAATTTAATAATTCGATCATAAAACAGGGGAATAAAGTAGTTTTCCCTGGCATGGCGATGGGGAGGAAATTTATTCCATTTTCTATACTTTACGATCTTTTACTCTGCATGAAAACGAGATATAAGGATAAAAAATATTTATTTAGACCTTCTGGGACGCATTATTCAATTTTCGACCATGTTTATTTTATTCGGAAGTACAAATTTATGGTATTGATTTTTCTTTATTATTCAATCAAAAGGCATTACAAATGGGAGAGTTATGGAAACATAATTTTTTTATTTAGCATGTGGCCATGAATAATAAAATGAAGATTGCACATCTTTTTTTTTTTTAAAGGCTCGTTCCCACCGAGGCGAGAGACGTGAAGATGCAAGAGGCAAGCGACCAAATTTTTTCGACCCCTTCATAGCGAAACGTCAGAAATAGCATTACGCCTAGTGAAAAACCGCTTCGAGTTGAAAGTTGGGCAACTCCAAGTGGAGAACTGCAAACCGGTTTCAGGCGACCGCGGTGAGGTCAAATTTTGGTCGCTTGCATCTTGTCGCCTTGGTGAGCACGAACCTTTAATCTATCAAATGGAAAATATTTCGAGAATGTTTTATTTGTGTTTTTCATAACTAAAAAGGCAAATGTGTAACAGCCTCAGCGTTAGTTAGAGCATATCATAGGGAACTTACCACATATAGCGCAGAATTTTTTTCTAACGGGAAAAGTTTTGGCATTTCATTCCCAGGAGAGATGAATGTATATTATTTGACAGGGATATAATAATCCATCACTCAAATTTGACAGCAGGCAAGCAGTATTGCGGGAAGTTATATTACATGCAATTAATGTTTTGTACTCATGAGAACAATCTGTCACTCAAATCTGATAGCATATATTCGGTATCATATATATTGAGACTCAGGAAATTAGCGAAATGTCTGTGTGACCTTCACAGGACGAAGCAACTAAAGATTGAATACGTACTATACCATGAGTTGTTCCATCGTGAATGGTGATAGACTACGAGTTGGGAAATGTCTTCTCCTAGTTGAAGAAGAGAGATAGTTCTGCGACGAGTCAACCAGAAGTGTAATTTTCTTTTTTCCTCTGAAGTGACAGAACATGCCGGAGTTTCCGCCTGGTTTTAAAAGTGTTCTCCATATAGTTTCGTGTATCGTGCCGTGTGATACTTAGGGTCTGCCGCAAACCCCGTGTTTCTAGACTCGAGAACTCTGAAAATCTGACCTTGGAGTGTACTGTACTTGCGATTTAATTGTGCATTTTTGAAGTAAGTTTAAATCTTTAATTTTCATTTTTTGTAAATAATAAATTATAATAATCCAGAGTTCTATATTTGCATACATATATAGTAATTGTAAATAAAAATTAACGTGTTCCTATGAACCTGAAAGTGGCTCTTTTTTTTAAACCATTACAGGTTCTACACTCATGTCCATAAATTAAGGATAATTCAGAATCACACAGAAATTGAACTCTAAAATAAAAATTTCACCTGTAGAATTATCACACACATCTTGAAGAAGAATATGCAAATTACCGGAAACCACCAGATGGCGCGGATTGTACGTCACAATGACGAGAGTGTAAGAGAGGGATATATAAGGAATGGTGGCAAAGAAGTAAAATTGTTCACAAGCGCTTTAACAGCCTTTCAGTGCAATAACCGCATAGTTATGGCACAAAGGAAGCATTTGGATGATTTTGTAAGTGGTAGAATTATCGGACGACTGGAATGTGGACATATCCAGCTGGAAGTATCCGAGGAACTTGAAATCGCCCAGAGTGTCATCTCCAGGATTTGGCAACGATTTCAAGATTATGGTAATGTGAGTAGATGTTACAGCACAGGTCGCCCCCGAGCTACAACGCTGAATGAGGACCGGTATTTAGAAGTTACTGCCAAAAGAAACAGACGGAGCACAGCATCAAACCTGTCTCATCAGCTCTCTTCAGATACCAGCACGACAGTTTTAAGGCAGACCGTGTACAGACGCTTAGGGCACATTGGTCTATATGCTCGTAGGCCTGTCAGATGTGTTCCACATACCGCAACTCACTGTCGCCTGCGATTAACCTGGAGTAGAGAGCATGCATTGTGGACACCGCAACAGTGGTCTTGTGTGATGTTTTCCGACGAGTCCAGGTATAGTTTGCTGTCTGATCCTCGCCGGACTTTCATATGGAGAGCGCCAGGTACCCGTTACCACCAAGAGAACACCATTGAACGACACCGTTACGGTGGTGCAGGATGGCACGTTTGGGGACGAATTATTCTTGGTTCCAGAACTGACCTGCATGTTCAGAGTGTAACGATGACAGGCCACATCTATCGGGATGTCATTCTGGAACAACATGTACGTTTGTTTCGGGGCGCCATGTGTGCTGAATTTCTGTTTATGGATGACAACGCCCGTCCTCACCGTGCAAACATTGTAGACGAATGCCTACAATTGGAGGATATCACCCGTATGGATAGGCCAGCATACTCACCGGACTTGAATCCAATAGAGCATGTGTGTGATGTGCTTGGCCGACGAATTGCAGCCCGTAAACCCCCTCCCACCTGTCAACCGGAACTTCGGAGGGCATTGCTTCCCAAGATCAGATTGATAATTTGATACTCAGCATGCCTAGGCGTTGTAAGGCCTATATTGCATCGTCCGGGAGACATACTCCTTATTAACCAATATATTAACCATCCCGTATATATTTAATAATTACAAAAACAGTGTTCACATTTTGTATATTTACATAAGGTTGCAACTCCTCGGCCTATATTACACTCATGTCCATAAATTAAGGATAATGAAGTTCAGGCAAAGAAAGAGACAGAAGCAAAACAAATTTGACTTATTTGAAAAGTCTATTTATTAAACAAAAGGTAAAGAGCAAAAAAGATGCTATATGTTTGACATAATTAATAAAAAATGCGATTTTTACTCACTGATGCAAATTTAAAAAAGAACTTATTTACAAAAAACAGTATAACATGGTGTTATGCTGTTTTTTCACGTCACGTGTTTTTCCTCTAAGAAATTACTGTTTTTTCGATAACTGTATAATTATCCTACTATAAGATTATTGGAGTACTGTCTGGTCCCATTTAATATGAATAGTTGTAATTTTACTATGCAAAGCACCTTCTCTAGTTCTGGTTTGTTAAGTTAGTTAGCTTAATTACATTAAGTCAGACGTTCAAACTTTCCACGACTGTGAATACTTAGTTCTGTGAGTCAATATTTTTACAAGTTATTGCATTTAGCCATCTTTAAAAATTCTTTACCTGCTCGCAATTAAATACACACTGCATTTTTACACCTTTGGTTGAAATGCTTTCCGTAAAATGCTACAAGCATTTCTTTCTTAATCAGTGAAAATACTATACTTCACGGAGAATTGTTGCAAAATATGCAATAAATAACCATTGCTTAAATGTTATCTACCGTCGCGATTTCTACACTTTTATACAAAATGTCCCTACCACTAGTAGACATTATATACGTTCAGACACTTCGAATAAGCACATTGTACACAAAATAACAAATATTTTGATCGGTTGCAAAAATTAAGTTCCTTTCTTTTCTCATGTAAACAATGACACAGACATTCTTTTGTTCTAATGTAGCTGGCAAACACAGCTTGGTCTTTGTATGCCTTAAGGCAAGCGCTGCACAGACGGGGCGCGGGTCATTTGAAGATAAGCCATGGACGCGGAGTAACAATGCCCCCGCAACGTTCTACGATCCTATTAGGACCGGGGCCTACTGTTTAAAGTGGATTCCGAACCACTACAAACATCCACGGCACCGCCGGGACTCGAAACCCGAAACCTGTGGTACCGAGGGCCAGAGCGCTAGCCACTCGGCCATTCAGGTCCATGACAAAGAAATAAATGAACAAAATTGTGAGACGGATGAGTCGATACCTGAAAGATGATTCATATCTAGAAGGTGCCCGACTCGTGGCTCTGTAGTAATGTGCACCATTGGTTAGCATTAGGGCTGAGGGTCAAACCACTGGTGACATTGTTGTAGACACTGTTTCAAAAAATGAGGAGATTCGATGGCGTTTTTGGTGTTCAGCATCTTGACTCGATAGTAATACCACCTGATGGGAGTTTTCAAAGTTTTCTCCCATATCATGCGCAAATGCGGAATAGTTCAGCCTAAAAGTCCTCTCTAAGGCACAGCCCTTCTTCTTAAGAGATTTGGAACCAAGTCAGACTTCTATCAACGGGTGATTTATCACAACAGAAGCTGCCTCTTTCCAACCATCCATTAATATACTATTTATAGGGTGTCCGTCCCGCACTGCGGGCAGCAAGATTAATCACAACAAAATATCTGATAGATAGTTTAATACGGAGTATTCTGTACGCCAACGCATTTTACATCCTACTTAAAAGCCTTTTACATCATGTATAATGAGACTCAGGAAATTGGCGGTTGTCTGTGCTACCTTCTCATGTTGAAACAGCTGCAGATTGAATATGAACTATATCATGAATCACCACTGTTATCTTTGATATACCACGAGTTGAGAAATGTCTACTCTAATGTGAAGAATTCAGAGAGAGTTCTGCGACGAGTCAACCAGAAGTGTATTAAAAATGGTATAAAATCAATGGTATAAAAATAATGTACATCACTTTATAAAGTAATTTAATTACAATTAATATAATCAAGAGCAATAAAAATCTAATTTACTATAGGGGTAATTATTTTTATTGCATCGTCATTATTTTCGGTTCTACACAAGTTGTTGCTTCCATTTCGTTGAATTGATGCTATCTTTAGAGACTTCTAGATAATGATGGAATCAAGTTTCTCTGTGATTTCGTAACAAATAAGGCTAATATTTTCAAAAGAATGAAAAAGAGCGACAAAAAGAAACATCCTTTCAACACCCACGGATATTTGGAAAGGTAGTAAATAAGATGCAGGTATTAATTAAGTGATTATTCTGTAAGACGGAGCAGTGTTTTCAGTGAATGGCGCACACAGTACGCCATCATTGTCCTTAAAGATTAATTACTTTCCATGAATACTTTTCGAATAATTCCACTTTTGTTAGAATCAACAAAATACACTTGGCGCATTTTTCTCCTTTCAATTTATTGTATTGATGATAAATATGACGAATATGGTTTACGAAATGCCTATGAATGTGATAATGTGATATGTGAATTGGCAGTAACAATATTGATATCGGCGATGAATATGATTTATGAAGTGGCAGTAACAATATTGATACTGGCGATTAATATGATTGATGAATTGACGAAGAATTGGGGATGAATGCGATTTATTTGGCAGTAACAATATTGATATTGGCGATTAAAATGATTTATGAATTGACTAAGAATTGGCAATGAATGCGATTTATAAATTGGCGATGAATATGATTTATGAATTAGCGATGAATGCGATTTATGAATTGGTGATGAATGCAATTGATGAATTGACGATGAAAGTGATTTATGAATTGCCAGTAACAATATTGATATTGGTGATGATTATGATTTACGAATTGACGATGAATGCGATTTATGAACAGGCGATGAATGTGACTTATGAATTGTCAGTAACAATATCGATATTGGCAATGAATATAATTTATTTAGTGGTGATAAATATGATTTACGAATTGGCGATGAATGCGATTTATTAATTGGCAATAACACTATTGATTTTGACGATGAATATGACGAATATGATATAGGAATTGATGATGAATGTGATTTGTGAATTGACAATAACAATATTGTCATTGGGGTTAGATACAATAACCAAACAATCCATTTCCGGGTGTATAAAACATAATTAAATATTCATATTTTAATCAAAGAAAGAAATTAAACTATAAAATAACTACAAAAACTGTGGTATAATTTTTGTTAAGGAAATCTATCATTTCAGTTTTGATTTTAATTATATTTAATTATTTGATCCAATAATATTTTCTATTATTTTATGTAAGCAAATAGTGAATCTTATAATGACCAAAATATGACCAATTGATAAGCAGAAAACTATAAATAACTATATTTTAACTATAAATTATGCCATTAAAATTAATTATAATCATAAAAATATTATAATATCCATTATAATTATAAAAATTTTATAATAATAGTCATTATAATTAATTATAAAATTAAGCCATTTTACACAAATTTTATTTTAAAATTATGAAATTAATTATATGAAAATTATTTATTCATTTTTTTACTAGATATTAAAAAAATAATAATGCAGATATTTTTTTCAATAATTTGTATAATTGATTAAGAGCTTAACCTTTGTTATATAGAGCTCCAGAAATAGCTAAATATATTTTTTTTATTTCTATTCATGTAATATTATTTTATTTATTCAAAGAGAGTAAACTTTAAAATGAATGTAATCTTATTAAAATTTAATATTCACTACATTTCTAAAAAGATATTCGTCTGACTTTATTCATAACTAATTAAAAATACATTGAAAACTTTACTCTTAATAGGTTTTAAATATATAGGTTTAATAATATATAGGTTTTGAATAAATATTATAGAAATATCAAGTTAAAAATTTATTAAACTTCTGATAAATTTATCTTGACATGCAATGTAAGAAAATTAAATTTCCTAAGTCAAATATTTGAATATGAAATATTGAAATTCAAGATTTAATTGAACAGTAATTAGTAAATATAAAGCTTCATTTTCCTACAAGGATAGACATAAAAACTAGAACTTCTTCGTTGGCAATATCCATTGTTTAAATTTATTTCTATTTAATATTTCCATTTCACAATAGAAATATCATACTTGTTATAATAATTTATGTAAAAAAATGAAAGATTTATTTAACTGAAAAGCAATTCAAATTATTATTTCAATTTCTGCAAGTAATAATTTTAACTATCAAATATTTTACGTATTTAAAATTCACCTTTATCTATAAGTATGTTTATTTCAAATAATCTTAAAATTCATCATTCTGAAGAATGGAATATGTAAATAATACAAGTATGTTTACTATATTTGATAAATATGAGAACGTTTTATGTAAACAAACTTAAAACTTTCAAGGCAATTTATTGAAAATAATTGTGATTAAAGCATTAAATGACAAACTATGCCGTAGCATTTATTGAAGCTGTTCTTTTAATGCAGCTGGCAATACAGACACAGTTCATCTTGATGGCATAAGCAACGGCTGTACCGCTGATACTCATTGAGCATTATCCGGAAGGGAGGAAGGGGTAGGGCACGTGCAGCTTAAATATAGGTTACGGACGCGAGTCACACTACCCCCACAACGCTCTACGATTATACCTACTGCTTAAAGTGGATTCCCAACCACTCCGAACAACCATGGCAACGCCGGACTCGAACCCAAATCCTGTGGTACTGAAAGCCACAGCGTTAGTCATTCGGCCATCATGCCCTTTGTTATAATAGTAAAATTGTTTAAAGATATACAGCTCTTCATTTATTGAGGTAAGAGAGTTCCTTCCTTAATGAAGATCTATAGTATTTCGACAGTTTGTGTCACAAAGGGTTATTACAAAAAGGAAATTCCAAAGTAATTATTTATTCATGCGATTTAAATCAGAAGAAATTGTTCAACTATTCAAGTGATGTTATCATTTTAAGCAGCTATTTTATAATACCAACATATCCAATATTGCCTGAAGTAATTCTCCATAAAACTGAAAAAAGCCGCAATAATACTTCTGAAAATAGGCACGTAGAGACGAATTTTTTTTTTTAATTATAGTGTCATGTCCGTGGAAAATGTGAAGGTTGTTGCGCAAACGTTCGCCGCAATGTATATACATGTACTGAATTATTTTAATTCAGGCGATAGCCATTTTCCTGTATGTTATTGGCATGAGTTCACATTGAATCCTCACTTTTTTACGGTATTAGCTTCCAAAATTGCTGAGGACATTTAAAGGACCAGTCCATAAAAAGGATGTGACTCATTCACGGAACATCCAATTGATAATCTCCACATCAATACGGAATCACCTATGATTCACTATTCGAAGAGATGCCATTTACAATCGAAAATGATATTTGAAAACATACTCGACCATAAACTGTGAAACTTGATGCACTGTTTATCATCGGTGGCTCA
The DNA here is from genome assembly GCA_021605075.1 of Caerostris darwini. Classification (NCBI taxonomy): domain Eukaryota; kingdom Metazoa; phylum Arthropoda; class Arachnida; order Araneae; family Araneidae; genus Caerostris; species Caerostris darwini. The sequence continues at coordinate 251,978 of BPLQ01003393.1, forward strand.
CCGATTTTATTATTTTGTAGAATCAATTTCACAACTATATAAAAACTTTGCCTTTTTCTGTATGATATATTCCTATGCTTTTGAAAGTTTTTTAAGTCAGTTAAATGGCACTAGATTCCATATCAAGGACATTCGATACATTCTTGTTATGCTCCATGGGATGCATTCTATGTTTATTTTGTCTTTATTTTACGTGTTAAATCGTATAGACTTTTTCAGCCATGGTACATATAGCTTCAATCAAACGATTTTAAAACGTGCCATTACAGCGTCAATCACCCTATCTGTGATGATCATCATTTAAGAGAAAGACATATTTCAATGCTTTCCTACGTGACTTGTGATATCTTGTTTCCGCTGTTTGGTTGAGATTTACTTTTCTATAGCGTTTTCATTACACAATTTTTAAGTCTCTTTCTGCAGTCTCACTTTATTTTGCTTCAAAAGCATATTAGTGTTTATATTTAGCACTCTAGTACAGATTCTCGTATACACATTGCGTTTCTTAAAATTACTATAAACATTATTACTCCAATGTATATAAATACAAAAAATACATTGTTACACATCAATGCAGGAATCGCTCTTGACTAGAAAGTAGCCGAAATCAGATATTTGGGACAGCCTTAATTTTAGGGGCTTCACTGAAGTGATATAATTTTTCTTTGCACAGATTTGCAGTAGACGTTTAAGGTGCCATTTTTGTACCTGTTTTAAAATTAAAAAAAATGCTGACTAACTCAAATTTAGTGTATTAATGTTATGCTTAGATTTACATTTATATATAATGCACCAAAAAAGAAAAGCGACAAAACGAAAGTTAACATGAAAATACCATATGTGTTAATTCTAAGAGATCTGGAGGAGGATCGAATTGAGTTTGTTTTAACGCCGCTAGATGGCGCTCCGCAATTTCCTTTTTATTTAAAATTATATCTATATAAATTATATGTTATATTTACATATAGATCAATCGATATCGATATTACATATAGATCAACCGATATCGATATTACATATCGATAACTTTCATAATAGATATTTTTTTATTTTGAGATCACTGTAGGATGCGTCTTTCAATGTTTCAACTCTACACCTGCAAGAGATAGGCCACTACAGCTTTCACAATGCCCAACTACAATCAAATTTCAAAGGAGGGTCCATATTCAATGTTTCTCAAACAATCTGACTATTTTTTATTTAGACATAATTTTTTTAACAGTAGACTACCCTAAAACAATGCAATTACCATTTAAATGAAAAATGTCCATTGTATTTTATAGGTTCTCTGGAGACCAATGAGGTGATCTACCGCTCCAACGCCAGTCAGAACCCAACAAAAAAGGTGGTGAGCTGTGGAACCCAAACGACAGGTGACATCCCTGTGGCCAGCATCGTCAGGTGCGTCAGCTGCACGGTCATCAGCACGCTCAAGAGCGACGACAACAACATCAAGCTGTAAACGGTGCCAAAGCAGATGCAAAGATAACGCTCACTGTATATAGTTCCCTTGAAAGCTCTATGTGTACTACAAAATCACGCATGTTATATAAATATGAAGATATATATTGATGTTAATCACATATAATGTCAGTTCTGTTTTATATATATATATTATGAATATTATATTAATCTAAAGATTCATTTTGGTGAAAACTTAGTGAAACATAAAGTAACAGGTTGTAAAGAGCGTTTTGTCCATTTTCAGATTGAAATAGGATTTAAAATTTAGCTAAAAAAAAGTTTAATCATTAAAAAAAAAAAAATCACCATACATTTGCAAAATCACCATTCACCAGCAAAATCACCATTCAAAAATCACTATTCTTCTCAATGACATTTTTCCATTATTTTTTCGATTTTCACTTCAATTAAACAAGAACAATAAAGAAATTATTTAGAATAATAGAATTTAAAAAATAAATAACGTTTCAGCCAGATCAGAGAAAACGAAAAGAACAGATAATGGGATAGTGCAACATCGTAGTTATGCCTCAGCGGTGGTGGGTGTTATAAAAGGAAATCCCCCCAGAGGATTTCACAGCATTCTCTCACACGTTCAGATTCACAACGTAGTAGGAGAATCAACCCTCCGTCTTCAGATTTTGTAATCGCGTTGTGGGATTTGAGTCAAATTCTTCTTTTAGAATCGCTCTTGGTCCTATTTGTGAGCTTTTTCACAGCATTATGAATTAGGTGGAGGAAATGCATGATGAAGATTATTGAAAGCTCACTGACTGGGCCTCATCTCCGATAGTGGCAAAGCATAAAAGAATGAAAACATGTCCATAGGTTAAAGGAAATCGTGGGAATTGAAAAAGTCTAAAAATTCAAAATTGAATTTATTTAGGTCCTAGGCAGAATATTCCTAGAGTGCAGTTCATATTGTTCAATCTTTTGAATGGCTAGATGTTGGTGGTGGTCAATATTATTGAAGAATATTTCTGAAAGTCTTTTCCAGTACTTTTTGAGGGGTAACAGGGTGATTTATCTTTGAACATCATTATTTCTTATAAACCAATTTGTATTAGTTATTTGTCTAATGGTCACATTTTGTTGAGATTCCAAAATTTTATTATTATAATGGATGAAATACAGTTTCCCAACTAATTAACCCAGAATATTATTTGTCATTTTTGCGATATGGACTTACGTATTGTCATGTTATAGGATTATTAATTTTCTATTATTTATAGAAACCTGTTTTCCTACAAAAATTATTTTAAGGTACTAGCTGCTGGCAGCAAACTTCAGTCGTTATTGTTCGATTGTCCCCTAACAGTTCGTAATCTACCATTTATGTCATGTCCCACCCTACACCCAAAATAATTTTGTTCTTAAGCAGACTCCTTCGAGTTTATTGTATAGGCTTAAATTATTAAATTATTTCTAAGCTACTGTCTTTTGTATTTATCACTATTGGAGCGTATTTATTTATTTCTCATAAAGTTAGAAATTCAATCCGTTTTAACATGTCTTATAATCATTACTTAAAAATAATAAATGGACAGAACTTTTGTTATAGCCTGATACAGTAAAAATTTAAAATTATATTTGTATACTAATGTAGATGTTGGGTAAAGTCATATTATTAAAAATTTACTCTTAAGGCACAACTTTAGCAATTATAAAGTTCTTCATATTCTGATGTCTTCAATTCCAGATGCACACCAAAATGCTATTTTTTTCTTAACTATACATGAAAAAATAACTTTTTATATTTTTTCTTAACTATATATGAAATTGCCCCTAAATAATCATGATATTAAATAAAAGTAAAAAAGAGAAAGGCTAGACTCAGGCCTATTTATCTGCAATCTTTTTGTGTATGTGTATCCAGACACTACAGGGAATAAGTTTGAGTGAATACAAAGTTGCTAATATATCAAATTGCAATATAAAGATCAAATACACTATATTGATCTCACGAAAAAGTAAATATCATTCTCGAAGTTATGTGCTGAATTTTATTTCAATTGGTTTCTGCATTTGATAATTTGATGATATTTCATTTCTTCCATTCCATGATGTATTCATTATTTGAAGTAATTTCAATTTTCTGTTACGTACAAATTACTCACATTTCTTTTATTTATTAGCCGATTAAAAATTTTAATTTTCAATCTGAAATATAACATGTTTAGAATTCACTTATTTTTTCCACAATGTAATAACTTGAGTACTACGAATATATTTTCTATAAAATTTAAATGGCAACATAGAAGATTTATATGATACTTGCATGGTAAAATTAACTTTCATAAAATAATATTTCTTGAAAAGTTTTTTAATGCGAAATTAATTTCTGGATATTGTATTTTACTTCCCCTAAAAAGAAAATTTTATTAATTAATTATTAGTTATCAATGAAATAATAATTGTTAAATTAAATTAATTATTAAAGAAATATTTTTTTCACTTACAGAAAGACATGGTTTTCTATTTCTTATTGATTTTTACATAAAATTGTTTAGTAATTAATACAAAAATAAATTTTATGATGAATGATTATAAAAGAAGAAATTTTAAATATTAAATATTCTTTCGAATGTTCGTTCAAGAAATGTTAAATATTCTTTTCGAATTACATTAGTTTTATGATTACATGAATTTTTATAAATAAAAAAATAACTTCTATATGCAAGTAAGAATAGAATGAAAAATGTGTACTTGAGCGTCAAGAATATTATTGTCACTAATTGGTTGTACGAAAAACCATCTAAAATTTTACACACACACACACATATATATGTATATATATATATATATATATATATATATATATCAAGATTAATTTTTTGTAGCCATACAGATACGATACAATAAAAAATATAATAGTGAAACTATAATCATTGCCTTGTCGAAAACTTTACCGTAGCAGAGTTGCAGACCCATTTACATGACCATAAGGATAGAGTGAGATTTTATCAATTTCATTCGTTTCCTGTAGGAAGACATGAAAAACGCTGCAAAAATTCCATTGAAGAATGATGTGCATTGATATCAGCGAGGATTGTCATGGATGACAATCCACGACATGCATACTGCTGTTTTAACCAAATACGTTTTTGCATAATTTCAATGTTCGATTCAAGTCCAGGCTTAGCAATAAAGCCATGAGCAACGAAGAGCAACGAAGTGCTTCATGGTGGCACGGAGGCCTTCTTAATAAACCGGTATCGTGTTATGAAGGGAGTATTGCAGAACTCATTTACCGTTATGTCAAATGTCTCAATATTGACGAGGATTATATAAGAGTAACGTTGAATGTAAATGATTCCTGACTCCTGGTGAGAAAGCTATTTTTTTTGTTTATTTAATTAATACTAAGACACTGAAGGTTATGAATATATATATATATATATGTATATATGTGTGTATGTACAGAGAAGGAAGAATACAACAAAACACAAAATCCAAATATTGAAATATTGAAATATTGAAATATCCTTTATATATAATGAGGTACAAAATCAAAATATTCAATTAGTCATGTTTCTATGAATGTATTCTATAAATATTATTTTTGGAATGTACCAATTTCATTGTTTGTGAATTATACAGTTCTATTGAAATATTTATCAATTATAATAAATTCCTAATTATATATTAATATATCCTGATATAAAGTATAGTCTTTTAACAATTTGTAAATAACTTTTAATTTACTCTGCTTATTTATTTTATACATTTTTTAATCTATATGAGTATCTATTCTTGAGTCTGTCTTATACAAATATGAATAACAAACAAGTTGTATTTGTACGACACACTACTCTAGTTAATATATTTCTCCTTCCAAAAATTTATTCTAGAGCAATATTTTTTCAGCAAGTGTGGTAATTCAAATAAGGATAATGGAAACTGTGTTACGGAAATGTTGAAAATATACAATTAGGGCAAACCTAATGGAATTTTTTTGACAGATTTTTTTTTCTTCTAATGCAGCTGGCAAATAGACCGTGATCTTTCGCCATAAGGGCTGCGCCGATGTTACTCACTTTGCATTACCCAGAGGGCGCGTGTAACTGGATGGTAAGCCACGGACGCGGAGTAACAATGCCCCCGCAGCGCTCTACGATCCTATTAGGACCGGGACCTACGGTTTAAAGTGGATTCCGAACCACTACAACACCCATGGGAAACGCCGGGCCAGGTTTGACAGATAATTATCTCCATTTAAGATTAAGGGCAAGACATTAACTTGGATTTCTACAGATAATTGTATATTCGATTGAGCAAGAAAAATAAAAAGGTTTCTTTTATTTTTTTTTATTTATTTTTTTTTTTTTTGGTGACTCAGCTAACAACACAATTAAAAATGTTGATTTTTGTTGTTGAAATTCGGGTTTCCTCTTATATATTCATTTCAGAAGTTTTGTACCGAATACGTAGATGAAATTAAAATTAAAGCAGCCTTTGAGAATGTGAGACAATACGCTAGAAAATAGACCTCCAATTGGTCTGCGTTCCTTGTTTTAAGTTTTTAATATTCGTTTTGAATCCAGTTTTTGACCCATAAATTAAAAGGTAAAGAACCATGGATCAGCGAATTTCGACAAACTCAGTTGTAGAACTTAATATGAACATATAATGCAAATAATTTTCTTTGAATTTTAAAATTATTATCATTTGTTTCAGAAAAAGATCTGATGATAATGATTGATTAGCAGATATAACATAAATACATAGATTTGTATTCAAACCATATTTGTCAAAATGTATTTTTATTAATTATCAGAATCTATTTTTATTAATTATCAGATGACTGCATGACGTAAATCTGATAGTAGTCAATTTTACTTTCAAATACAAAAACTTCACGTATAGTTCTGATAAAAATATCCTTTGTATATTATTTACGCATACAGGAATGTTTCTGCATAATATTCACATATAAAAGCTTTATCAAAAGTTAAAAGAGAAGACCTGTTTTTTTTAATCTGGATCTGCAGAGGTTTTGAATATATTTTTTTTTATATTCAGCTTAGATTTACTTGATTGAAATTTTATAAGTTAGGCTCTTTTTCTCCGGAATAAATCTTTACAGACATTGAAATTGAGTATCAAACTCTTTGAATACTTACTTTGATGATGCATTTTACTATACACTATTCGTGATATAGCAGTTAGTCACGATATTGTAAGAACATCAACTAAATCTCAATAGCGACAAGAATACGGCAATGATCAATAACCACAGGAATATACCAAACTTTAAAAACCACAACCAATCCATGAATAAGCAACTAGTCATTGTAATAAAAAAACATTGGTCAGTTTCAATAACAATAATAATAATATAATAGAGTTAAATATCCACAGGAATGTGCCAACGTTTGAAATATCATCTTACGTTTCATTGCAAATTTTGTTCATAATTTTATTTCTTTTTAATTTATTAATTTTTTTTTGTGTGTTATTTTATTTTAATCACTTTATTTACATATATAACTACATTTATAACGAAAACTTCCGAATAAATCTTTACAGATATTGCAGCTCAGTATCTAAATATTTGGATGCGTACTCTGACAATACATTCTACTATACATTATATAGCTGTTAGTTACGATATTGCAAACAAATTTCAATAGCTGTATGAATATTGCGATGTTCAATAACCACAGAAGTATACCAAACCACAACCAATACATGAATGAGCAACTAGTCATTATAACACAAAAACATTGACCATTTTCAATAACAATAATAATAATATACCAGTCTATCAACTTTTCATTGCAAATATGGTTCATTTAGAATTTTTTATTTTCTGTTTAATGTAACTTAGTCATGTATACATGCAATCGTATACATGACTAACGTGTACGTAATATATTACTCATACATATACATTTGGCCTGATCTATCATATGTTATGTTATTATAATACATTAGTCATGCATTATAACAACATACAACGTACAACACATATAACTTATTTACACGTATAACTTCATTTTATAATGAAATGTATAAAATTTAAACTCAATTCCCTTACATAAAGCATTTGATTTCATCAGCAAACAGCCTTTTAATTTTTTTCGAAATTTTATTCTTTATCTTCTACGATAAATTTTTGTCTTTAAGAAAATTTTTTTTTGGAAACTGCGAAAGTTCTACTTCATAAATGTACAAATTTTCTATAGAAAATTCTTAAAAGATTTTTTTCATAAATAAAAATTTCAAAAAAGTTTCACTAAAGATTTCATAAGTAAAACACTCTATTTCAAAATATAATCACTTTCAATGTTGTCATTAAACACTCATGGGTAGCCCATAAGTCTCATTTCAGGAGCATTAAGAACTTCTTAAATCGCATATTAGCTTGATTGTACTGTTTGGAACATTTAAATCACATGTTGTTTATGATTGTTGTTGGAGTTATTTCCTTATAATAATGATGAATGTCTCTCTAATTGTCATAAAGCAATCATCATTACCACTTCTTGTCTCTCTCTAATTAGAATGATTGTTATTTGTTTTGTACATAAAGAAGTTTTCTCTTGAATGATGTACAATATTATTTTTCAGTATTTTGTAAACTGAACATTAGATCGCTAGCACTGGTAATAAAATAAATGGTGATTGATGAACAGTGTATTGTATTATTTATTTATTCATTGCTTAAATCTTTACATAATTGTTTTCTTTCTTTAAAACCAATACATACTGCTTTTATTTCTTTGAAATACTAGAACTGACTTCATTCAGTTGAATTGTAAGATTTATTCGATAATTATAGTAATATATGAATTGTAATTGTTACAAATTTAATCCTAATGGTCTAGAGCAATTCATACAAACGACATGGGTAATCTGTGTCAATAAGTTTGAGTCAGGTAGCTATACACTGAAGTGACAAAAGTCATGGGATAGCAATATGCAAATTTTCAGATGGCAGTAGCATCGCGTAGAACAGGTATAAATGCGCAGTGCTTTTGCAGAGCTTTCATTTCTGTTCAAGTTATTCATGTGAAGAGGTTTTGACGGGATGATGACCGCACGACGGGAATTAACAGACTTTGAACGCGGAATGTTAGTTGGACTTTCAACGCATGGGTCATGCCATTTCGGAAATCGTTAGGGAATTCAACATTCCCAGATCCACTGTGTCAAGAGTGTGCCGAGAGTATGAAATTTCAGGCATAACATCCCACCATGGACAGCGCAGTGGTCGACCGCCTGCACTTAACGACCGAGACCGGCGACATCTGCAAAGAGTCGTAAATTCTAACAGACAAGCAACACTGCGTCAAATAACCGCAGAAATCAATGTGGGACGTACAAGGGACTTGTCTGTTAGAACTGTGCGGAGAAATTTGGCTTTCTTGGGCTATTCCAGCAGAAGACCGACTCGAGTGCCTTTACTGACAGAACGACATCGCTTGCAGCGACTCTCGTGGGCACGTGAGCATATCGGTTGGTCCCTAGATGAATGGAAAACCGTGACCTGGTCCGATGAGTCACGATTTCAGTTGGTAAGAGCTGATGGTAGGGTTCGAGTGTGGCGCAGACCCCACGAGGCCATGGACCCAAACTGTCAGCATGGCACTGTTCAAGCTGGTGGTGGCTCCGTAATGGTGTGGGCTGTTTTTCATGGCATGGACTTGGTCCTCTGGTGCGACTGGACCGAACATTGACTGGAAATGCTTATGTTCAGCTACTTGGAGATCACTTGCAGCCATTCATGGACTTCATGTATCCAAACAACGATGGGATTTTTATGGATGACAATGCGCCATGACACCGGGCCACAACTGTTCGCGATTGGTTTGAAGAACATTCTGGACAATTCCAACGAATGATCTGGCCACCTAGATCGCCCTACATGAATCCCATCGAGCATTTATGGGACATCATCGAGAGGTCAGTTCGTGACCAAAATCCTGCACCATCAACGCTTTCACAATTATGGACGTCTATCGAGACAGCATGGCTCAATATTCCTGCAGAAGACTTCCAACGACTTGTTGAGTCCATGCCACGTCGAGTTGCTGCACTTCGCCGGGCGAAAGGAGGGCCGACATGATATTAAGAGGTATCCCATGACTTTTGTCACGTCAGTGTATAAGAAAAAGAAAATAAATATAAATTGTTTGGGTTAAATTACATGATTTTGGCAATTATACAACCAACAATGAGACATATATGCAAACATCTTTTTCGTGTCATCTGTTGATGAAAGCTTCACATGCCATCTCTTTATTCCCTCAATATCGAGTAGTTCAAAACTCATTCAAAACCGTTTAAAATACTCTTAAAAAAACTGTAAGGACTGTCTAAACAATCTGCATTATGAAATTAGGAAGAAAGTTAACATCATTACTTTTTATACTTTAAGAAATCATCAAAAAATGCCATGCTACAAATGAACTTATTTGTCTTTAGGTTGGTAAAGCTCTACTTTCTAAATTTCCTTGAAGAATCTTATTCTCCCATGACTGTAGGATCACGCCATAGGAATATCTTTTGCACATATGATGGTGGAAAACTACTTTCATGTAAATCTATGAACATTATATGGCAGTATTAAAAAAAAGAAATAAATTGAAAAAATAAAAAATAATTCAAATTTAAACTTATACATAAATATGCTTCTTGGAATGACTATTGAAAAACTTTGGTTATATGTCCCTCCACATAGCCACAAACTGTGAAATCCATTGAAAGTATTAAATAAGTTCCAGTCTAATAAAGAATATCGTCTCCATAATGTTAATATGTAATAGCAACATTATTTTCTCAGTCATGATTGGTTTGGTTTGTCACTCTAAGGTCCTTTCGTGCACACTTTAGGCTAATTAGACCGGGATCTACAGTTTAACGTGGATTCCGAACCAGTAATAAACATCCATGCCACCGTCAGGATACGTTGTCAGTTATAAAGAAAATATTAGTCACTATATTACAATAGACAAATTAAAAAATATACCGATGTTCAAAAGACACGGTAATATATAACGTTAATAATCACATCTAATCCATGAAGTATAAGTTAGTTACCGTATAACAAGAATATCAACCACATTCCATAACAAAACGAATAACCACAGTGAATTCATGATAAATAAGTTAGTCGCATAATTAAGAACATCAACTAAGTATGAAAAGTGACAAGAATATGGCAATGTTCAATAACCTCAGGGCTTTATAAAAGTTTAGTAATTATTGACAACGAAAGAATAAACATGTAGTCACTAAATTACAATAACATCAACCAAATTTCAATAACGGGAAGAATATGCCAAAAGAATATAAAAAGAAATACACCAACGTTTAGACACCACAGTCAATCCATGAATAAGTAACTAGTTACTGTATTACAACAACATCAACTGAGTTTAATGCCAATAATTTTCTGCCAATTATCAATAACAGGAATTTACCAACACTTAGCAATCAGAGTCAATCCAATCCATGAATACGCAATTAGTCATACTATTATAGAAGCATTAACCAAATTACAATAGCGACAATAATATGCCAGCGTTTAATAGGCATAGCTATTCCATGAGGCTTAAATAAGTCACATCATCACAATAATATTAACCAGAAAGATAATTTTCCACAAGAATATTATATTCATTAATAAAAAATGTAAAATAATTATAGTTTTATATAAACTGAGTTGTAATATCAATCAGTATTCGAGTTATTTCAATAATGAGAAGAATGCGCCAACATTCAAAATCCAAAGAAATACGCCAACGTTTCGATACTATAGGCAATCGATGAATAAGCAACTAGTTACTATATTACAACAACATCAACTGAATTTAATGCTAATAATTATATACCAATTTAATTGGTAACTTGAATTCCCCTGAATAACATTTTAATCTCGTGCATTTTTGTTGATGTTACTTTGATGATGTTGATGTTATTTTTTCATTGAAAAGCAAAAAAACTATGATTTTCCCAAAATTATTTAAAAATAAGAGTTTTATCATCTGAAATAGACATACGCGCATATTTTACAAACGTTGGTTTTATGTTATGCTATCGCATTTTTTGTCAAAGTTTCATATTTCATATATGAAAACGTCATTTCAGTACACGATGAAAACTATATTCTTGAAACATTTTTTTTCCTCAATGCAATGACTCTTGCTATTTCAACATTTGGCTAATTCAACCGTTCACAAGCCAAATAAGTTAACTCCATTTTCAAATATTCATTTTATATATTAGTGTACAGTTACTAATTCAATGTTTAGAGATTTATTCTTAAATTTAACTCTTTTTATAATTAGGAATGGGGCCTGATGGCCGAGTGTCGCTCGATGCCATAGGTTTCGGTCACATTAGCCCAAAGTGCGTACAGAATGACCGTAGAGCTGCAAACTAAACCTAATCAATGTTATATACAAATTGATTACGTTTAGTTTGTCACTCTGACATAGTTTGTTAGTTGATTAGTTATCAAATACTGATATACTTTGAAATATATAGAGAAAATTTTAAACTATGTGCAAAATTATTTACTTGTTACTTACAACAAACACCTAACACTTGTGTATTCAAAGAAGTTTATAATGCATTTTAAAAGAAAATTCAAAACAGTCATACATTTCAGTTATGCTTCCTTGTATGTTCACACTAAATCAGAATTTTAAGTCCTAATTTTCAAATTATTCTTAAGAAAATAAATTAATGCTTAAAAATAAATTGTATTTTAACTAATATTTATATAAAGAAAGATTTTTTTTTTAAAATTATATAATTATAACAGTAAAATTAAATTAACAATTATATAACTATTATAGTTATAAAACTATTTTCTACTCATGTATATAATATTACTATGAATAAGCTAAAAACAAAATAGATCTCGAATCAATGTCCTTCTCAGAGATTCAGAATCCTTTTTAACAATACTGAAAACTCGTTTGAGTTTTATTCGATTTTATTCTATAAAAGTTCTATTATTTCCGAAATAAGTAGAGTTCAGTGCTCAGTTGGCAGTAAATAACTCCGGTTTAAAAGTATCATATAAAGAATTTTTATCTTGACATTCGAATGTAAAAGCCATTATTTTCCAATAGAACCTACTTACGATTCAGATTTCTTTCCCGATTTCATCAGTAATCTAAAGTTATGCCTGAAATTCTAGAATAAAATGTTCAGTTTAACAGTCACGGAGAAGATTTTGAGCACAAACAACAAATGATGACAGCAGTTTATTGTAAAAAATGTTCTGCATTATATCGATTTTCGAAAACAGCTCCTAAGCCTAGCCATCCATTATTTCTGAAATGTTCCGGTATAAAATAAATTTAACTAAGCATCAGTGAAACCTGTATGCAAGGACTAAAAAAAAAAATTGCACCAATTTCATCTTTTTTTGATGAAATCTTAAGAATAATTTATAAATCTTGAAATATTTTTCCTTTCATAGCCTTTCTAAATAGACCACTTCATGTAAGGCAGCATCGTTTTTTAGTAAGGATGAAATGCTGTTATTTAAATTGAAAACTAGAATAAGATAGAAGAAACTGTTTTAAATAAATCCCGCTCTAACCTAAGCGTGCTTGGAAGAAATCTTGTTTACGCTTTGTATGTTCGAAATAAATCGGGTTTAAGAGATGTTTTTCACGATTTTAAATGACCAGCAGTATTATAAATAAATAAAAAAAAATTTTTTAAAAATTAAAAAAAAAAATGTACACATTTTTTTTTTTTTTTTTTTTTTACATTTTTTTTATTTATGTTTTACTATTTTTTTACTGCCAATACTTTTCTTACACATTTCTTTTACTTTTTTACATTTTTACATTTTTACATTTTCTACATTTTTATTTATTTATTTTTTACTATTTTTTTTATTGCCATTACATTTTTAACACATTTTATTTTACTTTTTTACATTTCTTAAATTTTCATTTATTTACTTTTTACTAATTTTTTACTGCTATTACTTTTTTTTACACATTTTTTAAAATACTTTTTGTCCTTAAAAACATGCCCAGACGAGAGAGCTAAACAAGCGAGTAGCTCTTGCTCCGAGTGTCTCTGTCTGACCGCGAAAAACAAGCTACGCTATTTCTTAGCTGCGAATGACAATGCGTCAAAAATGGCGTCTGCGAGATACCTCTTTGATGTGCAAAAAAAAAAAAAAATCTGGTTGGAACGGAGTCAGAGTGTTCTGTGTAAACTAAGATAAGCCGATTTATAATTAGTTCGTGAGAACGATTTCCTTGTCTCGCTCTCTCGTCTGGACACTGTTTAAGCTGAGCGTGCTTGAAAGAATCCTGTTTACGCTTTTTTCGTTTGAAATAAATTAGGTTGAAGAGATGTTTTCCACGATTTTAAGTGACAAACAGTATTCTAAATAAAAAAAACACATTTTTTTTTTTTACTTTTTTACATTTTTAATTATTTAAAAAAAAATTACTGCCATTACTTTACACATTTTTTTAAATACTTTTTGTCCTTAAAAATGCATCTTAACGAGAGAACTAGTCAAGCGAGTTGTTGTCGCTTCGAATGTCTCCGTCTGAATATATTCGCTGAAACCTCTTTGATGGAAGTGAACGAAATAAAAAACAACTGTGGTTGGAGCAGAGTCAGACAGTGGACTCACTCCGAGGATTCCGTGCACACTGAGATAAACCGATTTATAATTAGTTCGTGAAAGTGACTCGCTCTCTCTCGTCTGGACGCTGCTTAAGATGTCGTTAAAAACTTGAATGATAGCGGGTTGATTTTTGATCGGGTGGAGCTTGGTTCAATATCTATTAATTTGAACCAAATAGAAAATTGTGTTTATTTAGGAATTACAGAAAATTCCTGTGTTTTCCTACAATGAAAATAGACCAGAATGCCCTCCTACACGTCCTTAGTGGGTGAATGACTAGTTCTATGGCCCTCAGTTCACAGGTTTCGGTGCCTACCGAGTTCCAGCTGTGTCATGGATTATTGTAGTGATTCGGAATCCACTTTAAACCGTAGTACCCGATATAGTATAACAGTAAAGCGTTGATTATTAATGGTATAGATATAATATAGTGTAATATAACATAGGACAGACAACCCTACCTAGTAAAAAGAAAAAAAAAAATCTGCTGTCTCTGAATGTGCCAGTAGGTAGATGGCCATGGTCCAACATGGGATGATTTCTCCACTGATGATTATAGAATAAATATGTTGGTTTTTTGGCAAAAAAAGTCATTCATTTTTATCAATAACTGTTCTTTTTCCAAGCTGTTAAACAATTTTGAAATTTAACTTCCTATATGAAACGTCGGGCCAGAATTGTAGAGTGTCGAGCGATTTGGCACTCGGTACCATAGGTTTGAGGTTCGAGGCCCGGTGGTGCCATGGATGTTTGTAGTGCTTCAGAATCCACTTTAAGCCGTTATTCCTGGTCTGCTTTGACTGGAAAGTATCACAGAGCCCAATCAGACATTTTTTCACCCACATCCTTCCCAACTCAGATCAAGGCACAGTGATGTGGTGTGGTGTAGTAGTAGCTTATTTATATATAGCATGATATTTGCTGACATGTATCTATTAAAAAAAGAGCTTACACATAGTATCTAGAGTTTCAATCCATCATTTCTGCTAAGCACATAGATGTATCATGTATCATACAAAAACAGTTTCTTATCTCCTGAAACCGTTTGTTCAAGACAGTTGAATCGGACAAGAAAGTCCACAGAAGATCGCGAAAAGCAGAAACATATATTTGGTCCGATGGCATTGTTTATCTTGCAGCGATCTATAATGGTCTTGCCTTTTTTTTTGTATGCGGTGTCAAAAGTGCCGGGAGATTTACGTTTTTCACCCTCCCTGGAGCTCTGTAGATAGAAATAAATTGCTTACCTGGCAGTGGTACTCATAAATCTAGTCCGGAGACTGCAATGGGGAATACCGCGGGTCAAACAAAAATCTCAGATGACGCACACACCACAGAATGGATTGTGTCTGTCGTAGAAGTACTGAAATATTTAGTTGCTGTTTCGTGTAATGGACTACTTGTAATAAATATGTACGTGACCAACTCTTTTGTACTCATGGGATACACTATACATTGTCTGGATAAATATGTATTCGAATAAATATTATAGTGGGCAGATTGGGCGACCAGATTGCAACTGGATGTGGCTGGGTTAAGATACTTGATGCAAAAGTTGGAGATCTCACAGCTTTACTTACACACCCGCATAAAATTTGGAGCCTGAATGGTCGAGTGTCTAGTGCTCTGATTCTCACTGCCACAGTTTTTAAATTCGAATCCTGGAGATGCTATGAATAATTGTAATGATTCGGAATCTACTTTAAACCGTAGCTCCCGATATAGTATAACTGTAGAAGCTGGCAACCCTACCTCATAAAAGAAATTATCCTGCTTCAGAATTTGCCAGTAGGTAGACGGCAATGGTCCCTGGACGGCAGGGGCTGTTGCTCTACTGATGATGTTAGAATAAATATGCTGGCTTTCTTGCAAAAAAAAAGTTAATTTATTTTTATCAATAACTGCTTTTTTCAAGCAGTTAAGCAATTCTGAAGTTTAACTTCTTTTATGAGACAGCCTGCTCGGAATTTTTTTTTTCACGGAAGTGGCTGGAGTTACTTTGCATATTTTGTATGCATCTTTGTATGACATGATATTTGCTGTCATGTATCTATTAAAAAAAAAGTTGTAGACATAGTATCTAGAATTTCAATTCACCATTTTCTGCTACGTATATAAATGTATCACAAAAAAAAAATAGTGTCCTATTTCCTGAAACCGTTTGTTTAATGCACTTGAATAGGACAAGAAAGTCCACAGATGATCGCGAACTGCTCAAACATATATTGGGTCCGATGGCATTGTTTATCTTGAAGCCATCTCTAATGGTCTTGCTTGGTTTTTTTTTATGCGGTGTCAAAACTGCGGGAGATTACGATTTTCACCCTCCCTGGAGCTCTGTCGATAGCAATAAATCGCTTATCTTGCAGTGCTACTCATAAATCTAGTCCGGAGAATGCAATGGGAAATAACGTGGGTCTAACAGAAATCTCGGATGATGCACTCGCAACAGAATGAATGGTGTCAGTCGTAGAAGAACTCAAATATTTAGTTGTTGTTGATTCTCATAATGGATTACTTTTGGATACATTTTGGATAAATATTGTAGTGTGTAGTTTGGGCGACCAGACAGTAAGTGGATGTGGTTGGGTTGAGATATTTGAGTGCACAGGTTGAGGCACAGGTTGGAAATCTCAGAGCTTTATTGACTCACGCACAAACACCCCACACATACAATTCGGGGCCTTATGGCCAAGTGAATAGTACTCTGGTGCTTGGTGCCATATGTTTCGGGTTTGAGTCCCGGCGGTGCCATATATGTTTTTAGTGATTTGGAATCCACTTTAAACCGTAGGTTCAGATCTAATAAGGTCGTAGAGCGTTATGGAGATTGTGTGACTCGCATCCGTAGCATATCTTCCAGCTACAAATGCCCGTGGGTAGTGCTAAATCAGTAACAGTGTTTTTGGTTCCATTATAATATAACTATAATACTTTGGGTGTACGGATGACAACCCTACCTCGTAAAAAGAAAAAATCTCCTGTTTCGAAATTTGGCAGTAGGTAGACGGCCATAGTTCAACTACTGTTGCGCTACAGGTGATGATGTTGATCGAATAAATATGAGGCTTCATGGTCGAGTGAATATTGCTCTGTGCTATGGGTTTCGGGTTTGAGTCCTTAAACCGTAGTTCCGGTATAGTATAACTGTAGAGCGTTAGACATGAGGCTGACAATCCTACATCGTAAAATAAAATCTACTGTATCAGAATTTGCGAGTAGGTAGATGGCCACGGTCGAACATCGAACATTGCGCCACTAATGATATTGGAATAAGTATGTCATTTCATTCAGTCATTTTTATTAATAATTGTTCTTTTGCAAGCAGTTGAGAAATTTTGTAGTTTAACTTCTTATATGAGGACGGAGTTACTTTTCACAGCTTTATATGTATCTATCTGCACAATCCAGTCACATTAATGTGACCACCACCTACTTTCGACGTCAACGTGAAATAACCAATCACAAAAGGCAGGTGGCAACGCATTGCAGGGGAGTGTATATAAAGAATTCCACTTAATACAACTTAAATACCACTTAATACAACTTAAATACCACTTAATACCACATACCACACTCCACTTAAAGCCAGAGTATGCAAGAGTGTATATTCTGGCTTTTGACAGGTGGTCACATCAATGTGACTGGACTGTGTATGCATGGCATAATATTTGCTGACATGTACCTATTAAAAAAAAAAAGATTGTACGCATGGTCTCTAGAGTTTCAATCCAACATTTTCTGCTACGTATAGAAATGTATCACAAAAAAACTAGTGTCCTATTTCCTGAAACCGTTTGTTGAAGACACTTGAATCGGACAAGAAAGTCCGCAGATGATCGCGAAGTGCAGAAACATATATTTGGTCCGATGGCATTGTTTATCTTGAAGCGATCTCTAATGGTCTTGGTTTTCTTTTGTATGTGGTGTCAAAGGTGCGGGAGATTTATGTTTTTCACCCACACTGGAGCTCTGCAGATAGAAATAAATCGCTTATCTTGCAGAAGTATTCATAAATCTAGTGTCGAGGCTGCAATGGGGTCAAACAAAATCTCGGATGATGCACTCGCCACAGAATGGATTGTGTCTGTCGTGGAAGTACTGAAATATTTAGAAGTTTTCTTATAATGGATTATTTGCAATAAATATGTACGTGACCAACTGTTTTGTACTCATGGGATACACTATACATTGTTTGGATAAATATGTATTCAAATAAATATTATAGTTTGCAGATTGGGAGACCAGAATGGAATGTGGTTGGGTTGAGATACTTGATTCACAGCTTCATTTGCACACGGACATACAATTAGGAGCCTGAAAGGCCGAGTATCTAGCGCTCTGATTCTTAGTGACACAGAATTTAGGTTCCAATCCCGAAGACGCTATGGATATTTGTAATGACTCGGAATCTACTTTAAACCGTAGATCCCGATATAGTATATCTATAGAGGCTGGCAACCCTACCTCATAAAAAAATGCCATGGTCCCAACATGGGGCTGTTGCGCTACTGATGATGTTAGAATAAATATGTTGGCTTCCTTGGAAAAATTAGTTATTTCATGTTTTTCAATAACTGATTTCATTTACATGCAGTTAAGCAATTTTGAAGTTTAATTTTTAATATGAGACAGCAAGCTCAGAAATCTTTTTTCGGAAGTGGACTGAGTTACTTTGCTCATTTTGAGCGTATCTACGTATGGCATGGTACTTGATGACATGTATCTATTTAAAAAAAAAAGATTGTACGCATAGTCTCTTTCAATCTATCATTTTATCTTACGTATATAAATGTATCACAAAAAACAGTGTCCTATTTCCAGAAACCGTTTGTTCAAGACAGTTGAATCGGACAAAGAAAGTCCACAGATGATCGCGAAACGCAGAAACATATATTTGGTCCGATGCCATTGTTTATCTTGAAGCGATCTCTAATGGTCTTGCTTGGATTTTTTGTATGCGGTGTCAAAAGTGCGGGAGATTTACGTTTTTCACCCTCCCTGGAGCTCTCTAGATAGAAATAAATCGCTTATCTTGCAGTGGTACTCATAAATCTTGTCTGGAGACTGCAATGGGGAATACGGCGGGTCGAACAAAAATCTCGGATGATGCACTCGCCACAGAATGGATTGCATCTCTCGTAGAAGAACTGAAATATTTAGTTATTGTTTCTTATAATGGACTACTTGTAATAAATATGTACGCTTAGTTCTTTTGAAATAAACGTGACCATCCCTTTTGTACACATGGGATACGCTATAGATTTTGAATAAATATTGTAGTGTGTAGTTTGGGCGACCAGACAGTAAGTGGATGTAGTTGGGTTAAGATACTTGAGGCACAGGTTGGAGAACTCAGAGTTTTATTGACACACGCACAAACACCCCACACATACAGTTAGGGGGCCTTATGGCCAAGTGACTAGTTCTCTGACGCTTGGGGCCATTGGTTTCGGGTTTGAGTCCCGGCGGTGCCATGGATGTTTGTAGTGATAAGCCGTAGGTCCAGATCTAATAAGATCGTAGAGCGTTATGGAAGTTGTGTGACTCGCGTCCGTAGCATATCTTCCAGCTACAAATGCCCGTGGGTAGTGTTAAATGTGTAACGGCGTTTTTGGTTCAGCCCGTTTTGGTTCCATTATAATATAACTATAATACTAATACTTTGGACGTAGGGATGACAACCCTACCTCGTAAAATAAAATCTCCTGTCTCGGAATTTGGCAGTAGGTAGGCGGCCATGGTCCGACATAGTGCTGTTGCGCTACTGGTGATGATGATGGTGATCGAATAAATATGGGGCCTGATGGTAGATTGGCTAGTGCTATGTACTATGGGTTTCGGTTTGAGTCCCCGAAACCCATAGTACAGAGCACTAATCACTCGACCGTAGTTCCTGTATAGTATAATTGTAGAATGTTAGACATAAGACTGACAATTCTACACCGTAAAATAAAATCAACTGTATCAGAATTTGCGAGTAGGTAGACGGTCATGGTCGAACATCGAACATTGCGCCGCTGATGATATTAGAATAAGTATGTTGGCTTTCTTCGAAAAAAATTCAGTCATTTTTATTAATAACTGTTCTTTTCCAAGCAGTTAAGCAATTTTGTAGTTTAACTTCATATATGTGGACGGAGTTACTTTTCTGAGTTTTATATGCATCTATCTACACAGTCCAGTCACATTAATGTGACCACCGCCTACTTTTGACGTCAACGTGAAATAACCAATCACAAACGGCGGGTGGCAGCACATTGCAGTGGAGTGTATGTAAAGAATTCCACTTATGATTAGATTTAGGCTAGAGTTACTTTCCATATTTTGCATGCATCAATGCATGGCATGATATTTGCTGACATGCATCTATTAAAAAAAAGATTGTTGACATAGTATCTAGAGTTTCAATTCATCATTTTTAGCTACGTATATAAATGTATAAAAAAAAATAAAACTAGTGTCCTATTTCCTGAAACCGTTTGTTTAAGACACTTGAATCGGACAAGAAAGTCCACAGATGATCGCGAAGTGCAGAAACATATATTTCGTCCGATGGCATTGTTTATCTTGTAGCGATCTCTAATGGTCTTAGATTTTGTTTTTCTGTATGCGGTGTCAAAAGTGCGGGAGATTTACGTTTTCCATTCTCCCTGGAGCTCTGCAGATAGAAATAAATCGCTTATCTTGCAGAAGTACTCATAAATCTAGTATGAAGACTGCAATGGGGAATAGTGAAGGGTCAAACAAAATCTCGGATGATGCAGTCGCCACAGAATGGATTGTGTCCTGTCGTAGAAGTAGTGACATATTTAGAAGTACTTTCCTGAAGGGGACTACTTGTCATAAATATATGCGCTTCGTGCTTTTGAAATACTAACTAGCAACATATACCAACTCGCTTGTACACAGAGGATATATTAGACATTGGATATATATTTTTTTTTCTTTCTAATGCAGCTGGCAAACTCTTAGACAGCTTGGTCTTGGATGCCTTAAGGCAAGCGCTGCACAGACGTTACTCACTTTGCATGACCCAGGGGGTGCGTGTAACTTGAAAATAAGCTACGGACGCGAAGTAACAATGCCCCCGCAAGGCTCTACGATCCTATTAGAACCGGGACCTACGGTTTAAAGTGGATTCCGAACGACTACAAACATCCATGGCACCGCCGGGACTGGAACCCAAAACCTGTATTACCGAGCGCCAGAGCGCTAGCCACTCGGCCATTCAGGCCCCTTGGATAAATATATAGTTAAATAAATATTGTAGTGTGCAGATTGGATGACCAGATTGTAATTGGGCGTGATTTTATTGAGATAATTGAGGCAAAGGTTGGATAACTCATTAGAAAGGTTGGTTTATTGACACACGCACGTACAATTATTATTATTGCTTAGTGTTATTAATTATTGGTTCGTGAAAAGGATTGCACTTCTAAACCAAAAGCTTGAAACTCGGCTACGCGCATAATAGCACAATATATGCTTCCTCTCCGGGTGAGAGTCTGTAGGCTAACTGATCATTTATCCTAAACTCCACTGGGAGAGCTCCTGTCAGTATGTAGGAGGAAACATTGTTACAATGTATAAAATGTTTATTAGATTGAAGTAATTGGAACTACTACTACTACTAAATCGGCTACGCACAGAGTGAGCGAAATATATTTCATATATGGGGGTGAGTATGTAGGCCAACAATACACTGGGTTACACTAAATATATTTCTTCTTGGGTGAGAGAATTTTAACTATATGTTTTTCAACAGAAGCGCGGCTTACTTTCACTTCTGTGCCGATAGATCATTTCTACTGAATGCCACAGTTTAGCTGTTGTCAGTGTGTAGGAGGGAGCACGGTAACTATTTAATGCATGCTTATTTTGTGTAGAAATACATCAATTGTTTCTCAGATTGTAGGAAAGCAAGTATGCGTAAAAATATCATTTCATACCTTTAAAGGTTGTCTGAGGAGCCTGATGGCCAAACGGCTAGCGCTCTGGCGTTCGGTACCACAGGTATCGGTTGAAATTCCTGCGTTGCCACGGGTGTTTGTAGTGGTTCGGAATCTACTTTAAGCCGTAGGTCCCGGTCCTAATAGGATCGTAGAGCGTTGCGGGGGCATTGTTACTCCGCGTCCGTGGCTTACCATCAAGTTACACGCGCCCCATGGGTAATGCAAAGTGAGTAACATTGGTGCAGCCCTTATGACATAAAAGGTAACGGTCTATTTGCCAGTTGCATTAGAAGGGAAAAAAAGGTTGTCTGATGGCCAATTTTTTAGCGCTCTGGGTTTTGGTACCACAGGTCTCAGGTTCGAAATCTGGCGGGGGCAGGGATGTTTGTTAGTGGTTCGGAATCCATGTTAAACTGTAGGTCCCGGTCTAGCTAACCTAAAGGGTGCAAAAAATTGCCGTAGAGCGACACACAAACCAAACCTTAACTTTAAAGAAAAATTCCTACACTTTTTGAAAATGCTATTAATGTTTAGTGAAAAGAAGAATTCAATTTTTAGTGGTGATGCACTTCACATTCAATGCTTTGAAGGACAGGTTAATTCATTGGTCATTGTAAGAAAATGTCGCAGACAGTTAATTTGCCTCTTAGTAGGATAATACCTCATACACATGAAGGATAATTAGCATTTGATGAATAACGCCATCTTTCATTTTATTTTTAGTGAATGTATCTTAGCATGTCCGCTTGATTCACCCTGGATAACGATGAATCTGCTTCCAAAATTTGTTGTTTTAATAACAAAAGAAAACTTCTAAGCGCGAGATAATTCGGAAAAAGATGCATATGGTTCAATGAAATAATTCATGTTATTATCATCATTATTTTCGCAACAGCCCTATAGTGGGTCAAGACCGTCTGTCTGCTGGCAAATTTCTAGACTGTAGATGTTTTCTTTTTACGAGGTAGAGTTGTCAGCCTTACGCCCAACGCTTTTGCAAGTTTTATTAGATGGGACCTACCGTTTAAATGGGATTTAACCTTTAGAAACATTCATGGCACCTCCGGACTCAAACCCGAAACATGTTCCACCGAGCGCCATAGTGTTAGTTACCCCACTAAAAGTCGCCAATTAACCTTATGGTATGCTATATTACCCCTCGAGTTAGTTGCAAAAATTTCATTTTTATTTTCACTGCAAAACAAATCATTGATTGCTCTGTCAATTAAACGTACTTATAATAAATCCCAAATATTGCACTAATCGGATCCTTATTTAAATTTAAAAATTTTAAAGCTAAAAGTCACCAATTAACCTTACGGTATGCTATATTACCCCTAAAGTTAGTTGCAAAAATTTAATTTGTATTTTTGAGGCAAAACAAATCATTGATTGCTCTGTCAATTAAACGTACTTATAATGAATCCCAAATATTGCACTAATCGAATAATCGGATCCCTATTTAAATTTCTGACTCATCATTTAAGCTATCCATTCCCTGATCTCAAATCATTAATATCTCCCACTGCTGATGCCGTTTCAGGAATTAATAACTCTTAACAATAATCTCTTACATGTCTCGGTAAGGTACATCTTCTTAGAACGCTTACGATTCTACTAGAACAGGGATCATGTTCATTCAAAGCATACTTGAGTATATTTATCCAAATCTTATTATAATTTAAATACATGCAATACTTAAGGATTAAGGATGTGTTATATTCTAAAGAATAAGAATAAACAAATATTAAGAAAATAGTGTGTTAAATAATTTGTATATTAATTTATTATCAATGAAAAAAATTATTTATTATAATTTAAATAAATTATAATAAATTATTAATTAAATCTTATTATAATTTAAATATATGCAATACTTAAGGATTAGTGTTTTATATTCTAAAGAATAAGAATAAACAAATCTTAAGAAAACAGCATGTTAAATAATTTGCATACTAATTTATTACCTGTGAACAAAAATAATTTATTATAATTTAAATAAATTATAATAAATTATTAATTAAATATTATTATAACTTAAATACATGCAATACTTAAGGATTAGTGCGTTATATTCTAAAGAATAAGAATAAACAAATCCTAAGAAAACAGTGTGTTAAATAATTTGTATATTAATTTATTATCTGTGAACAAAATAATTTATTATAACTTAAATAAATTATTAATTAAATCTTATTATTTAAATACATGCAATACGTAAGGATTAGTGTGTTATATTCTAAAGAATAAGAATAAGCAAATCTTAAGAAAACAGTGTGTTAAATAATTTGTATATAAATATATTATCTGTGAACAAAATAATTTATTATAATTTAAATAAATTATTAATTAAATCTTATTATAATTTAAATACATGCAATACGTAAGGATAAGTTTGTTATATTCTAAAGAATAAGAATAAACGAATCTTAAGAAAACAGTGTGTTAAATAATTTGTATATTAATTTATTTTCTGTGAACAAAATAAATTATTATGATTTATATAAATTATTAATTAAATCTTGTTATAATTTAAATACATGCAATACTGAAGGATTAGTGTTTTATATTCTAAAGAATAAGAATAAACAAATCTTAAGAAAACAGTGTGTTAAATAATTTGCATACTAATTTATTATCTGTGAACAAAAAAATTTATTATAATTTAAATAAATTATAATAAATTATTAATTAAATCTTATTATAATTTAAATATATGCAATACTTAAGGATTAGTGTTTTATATTCTAAAGAATAAGAATAAACAAATCTTAAGAAAACAGTGTGTTAAATAATTTGTATATTAATTTATTATCTGTGAACAAAATAACTTATTATAATTTAAATAAATTATAATAAATTATTAATTAAATCTTATTATAATTTAAATACATGCAATACGTAAGGATTAGTGTGTTATATTCTAAAGAATAAGAATAAGCAAATCTTAAGAAAACAGTGTGTTAAATAATTTGTATATAAATTTATTATCTGTGAACAAAATAATTTATTATAATTTAAATAAATTATAATAAATTATTAATTAAATCTTATTATAATTTAAATACATTCAATACTTAAGGATTAGTGTGTTATATGCGAAAGAATAAGAATAAACAAATCTTAAGAAAACAGCGTGTTAAATAATTTTTATATTAATTTATTATCTGTGAACAAAATAATTTATTATAATTTAAATAAATTATAATAAATTATTAATTAAATCTTGTTATAATTTAAATACATGCAATACTTAAGGATTAGTGTGTTATATTCTAAAGAATAAGAATAAACAAATCTTAAGAAAACAGCGTGTTAAATAATTTGTATATTAATTTATTATCTGTGAACAAAATACTTTATTATAATTTAAATAACTTATAATAAATTATTATTTAAATCTTATTAAAATTTAAATACATGTAATACTTAAGGATTAGTGTGTTATATTATAAAGAATAAGAATAAACAAATCTTAACAAAACAGCGTGTTAAATAATTTGTATATTAATTTATTATCTGTGAACAAAATAATTTATTAATAAGACGAAGCAGAAGCATGATTGATAATTTTAGATGATCTTTGAATGAGATAGCCAGGTATACAAAATTGTATTACTCCAAATCTGATAAACTTATTAATAGGATTTTTAACAAATAATGTTAAGAAATGTTTAAAACTACTTCAAATGAGATCTTCGTCACTGTCACTCCATTCTATTAAACTTTATATCAAACAAGTAATGACTAAAAACCACAAGTTCCAAATTCAAGATGGGATTGAGTCAAAGCGTTGGAGAGCTGAAGATCTTTAAGCAATACCGAGCAATCCGCGGCGGTATGCTGTCGCCCAGTTCCGATTTCTGACTGGCCATGATTTTCTAGCAGAACATCTCCATCGCATTCAAATCTTTTCGAACCCTGGCTGCCCCCTATGTGGTTCAACAGACCCAATGAACAGAGACCACCTCCAACGATGTGCGGTACTTGACGGCGACAGCGCTTGACTGGCGTGCGAGAGAACTCTTAAGGCAATGACTTCTGTCATCTTTGCATTTTTTGGACGTTTATTCTTTTGTATTTGTTTTTTAACTTGTTATTTTTGTTATTATTACTATTTTTATTCTTCTTGTACTTGCCTTGCCATTGGAAATAAAAAAAAAATTTTAAGAAATATCTGAAACTTTCAGTTTTTCTCATTATATGCTTCTTTTCTTGGCTTCTTTTCAAGGCCGTCTGCCTACTGTCAGATTTTGGGGACAGGAGGTGTTTTCTTTTTATAGGGTAGGGTTGTAAGCCCTATGCCCAATGCTCTACAGTCAAATTAGAATTTGATGTAAAAAGAATTCCGAACCATACAAACATTCATGGAACTGACGTGGACTCGAATAATTTTCAACTGTAGCACCAATCGCCAGTCGCTTGGCTATCATGCCCATTGGCTTACCTACCCCATGGTATATATAACAGAAATAAGAGTCAAGGACAGCTTTAGAAAGTAATGAAAAACTTATAGTATTATAACGTCTCGGACTACATTAAGAAGAGGACCATCATAAAAGAGGCTTTAAGAAGAAGACCACTTTCAAGTTCATGGTTTCACTTTAATTTTTATTTACCAGCACTATGCATATATATCAAAGAAAAAGGGTAAACAATACTTCTGGCTGACTCGTCGCAAAACTATCTCACTTCTTCACCAAAACTCTCCTTTTAAGACAATCCGTCAAGAGGGGCGGTCAGCTTCCCGCACTACTCATTAGAGTAGACATTTCTCAACTCGTGAATTATCACCCATCACGATGAAACAACTCATGGTATAGTTCATAGTCCCTCTATAGTTGATTCGGCCTCTAAAGGTCCCACGAGAAAGACATTTATCAATTTCCTGAGTCTCACTATACTTGATACCGAATATCTTCTATCAAATTTAAATGACAAGTTATTCTCATTAGTACAAAACACAAATCGGATGTAATATAACTACACACAACACTGCTTGTTTGCTGTCAAATTTGAGTGATAGGTTGTTATACATACTTGTTAAATACTCCCATGAGAATAAAAGGCCAAACTCTAAAAAATGCTACAACTTAACAATATCAATTAAGACTAAGAAAATGAAGAAAAGAAACTTTCTTAACGTTCTAGCGGAAACATGTACTATATAATAACTTAAACACCTTAAATAATCTCTCTAGTCTCTTTGTCCAAAAGAGCCTTTTTATGCATGCCTTTCTCTCTTTCTGTATATATATATAACAGGTGGGCTGAAACGTTCGTAGGCTGACAGATGGCGCTACTAGTATTAAATCCATATGTTTTTAGTTAACCCTAACCTTCGAAAGACACGTGTATAACACGTGTCACGTATCAGCTGAGTGGACTGCACGTGATGAACACTAAAAATGCTATAACTCACATACTAATAGTGCAACAGCTGTCAAATTTATACACATGTCTTTTGAAGGTATCAGAAAACGTTTAAGTATGATAAGGATTGATTTTAGCACCATGCGGTAGCAAAATATATTTTAAATTGGATCAATTAATGTTACTAACAAATTACAAACTAAAAATTAACAATTTTCACAATTTTTATATAAAATTATTATAATATGCTATTTTAAAATAACGGTAAAATCTTTTTTTTTTATATTTAGAACTCTCAAAATTGAAGCAGGTAAGTGAATGCTACATAAAATATATTTTGCTTGTGTCTGTTTTACCGCAGAATAAAATGACATTAAAAAGAAATGCTTTCATACAAATCATTCCTGTTTTTATTCACATTTCACCGGAAAATATATCTGAACATTCATATCCTGTAAGTAACTATTCAACCGTATATCATCTTCGACGAGATACCTAGAACAACAATAAATTTTAAATTTTCCTGTCTACGTGGTTTTTGTTTACAGGAGATCTTTTATAATACAAAATTTCCATTCTACGAAACAGAAATTCAACCCGTATGCAATAACTTCTGAATTCATACAAATTCTTTGTTTACACAATGGTATTTTTTTATGCTTTGTCTTGGAAATTGTCATGTCAAATTGGAGTTCATTTGCTTTTTGCACACAAGAAATCATTCGTTAAGACAGTTACCCGTTTTATATAAACAATGTACAGGGTGATTATAAAATCCCATTTTCAAAGTGCTGTAAAAAAAGAACCACTCGTCACAATAAGTTCAAATTGAAACAGAAGATACTTGAAGAAGGGAGAAATTGTATGGCATTATTATTGTATGGCATCTGTTTTTTTAGCCCATGTTCGTAATCGATCTAGGCTTAATAGTGTTGATATGGGCTTAAAGCAATAGTTTCGCCCCACTATGTTTTCAGACCGACCCTTTGCAGGTGGTCTGCAGAGAAAATTAATATCAAATAAAAAGTTCCTTTCTATTTTCATTTTCCAAGGGCCTGAATGGCCGAGTGGCTAGCGTCCTGGCGTTCGGTACCACAGGTTCCGGGTTCGAGTCCTGGCGGTGCCCTGGATGTTTGTAGTGGTTCGGAATCCACTTTAAGCCGTAGGTCCGGGTCTAATATGAAAGTAGAGCGTTGCGGGGTCATTGTTACTCCGCGTCCGTGCCAAATACGTTGTTACCTTCAAGTTACACGCGCCCCCTGGGTAATGCAAAGTGAGTAACGTCTGTGCTGTGCTTGCCTTAAGGCACCCAAGACCGAGCTGTTTAAGTGTTTGTCAGCTGCATTAGAAAGAAAAGAAAAAAAAAATTTTTTTTTCATTTTTTTATTTTTTTTTATTGGAATGATAACACATTTAGATTTGAACAGTTCCATTTTTTTACATTAGAATTTTTCAAAGAATAATAAAATTCACAGAAATAAGCTCCCCGAATTGAGATAGTTCCGTCCCAGAGATGTTAAGGGAAAAATGGGGTAGGATAACCGGTTTCTGCTAAAGAAGGTGGACATTCGAGTAGCATCGTTGGAAACAATATAACTTTTTTTTTTCCTACTAATGCCCCTGGCAATACAGAGACAGTTATATTTATGCAATAATCAAGGACTGCACCGAAGCTGTTACTCATTTAGCACTACCCAGGGGGCATGTGTAGCTTGAAGATAGGCTACGGACGTGAGTAACCCGATCCCCACAACGCTCTACGATCCTATTAGTCCAGGATCTTCGGTTTAAAGTGGAATTTCGAACCACTACAAACATTCATTGGCACCGGCGGGACTCAAATACAGTGCTACCGAGCGCAAGAGTGATGGCTTCTCTGTCATTAGACCCCATATTAAAAAGCATTAAAAGGGTCGGTAGCTTGCAAGGTATTTTATTAAAATGAGGATCCTACTGAAAAAAAAAAACTTGTAGCTTGAAGATAGGCTACGGACGTGTGTACCACTAACCCCGAAACGCTACGATCCCCGTTAGACCGGGGAACATGGGTTAAAGTGGACTCCGAATCACAACAAACATCCATGGCACCCGCCGGGTTCAAATCGAAAATCTGTGGTACCGAGAACCAGAGCCACTAGCCTCTCGGCCATTAGGCAATCAGCCCCTTCCCCCCAAAAAAAAAAACTCTTAAATTAAAGCGACTTACATCAGTCAAGGTGATTTTCAAGTTTATATACTATATATCAGGGATGGTCAAACTTTACGATCGCGGGCCAAAAATCGAAAAAAAAAAAGTTTGGCGGGCCAAGATAAATTTTTCTATAATTTTAAAAACAATATACAATTTAAATATGTTAATGATATGAATGAAATTGCGATTTCATTTTTAAAAAGTTTCTTATATTGAGGTTCGAAGTGAGATGTACTGATTTCACCACTATTCACAATGATGCTATATGTCCACAACCTTTTCATATGCAATAAATAATATTAGAACTCGTACAAAAAAGAAAACGCCACTCTCTGGAGTTTAAAATGTGCAGTCTGCCACATGTGAGCTCTAATTCACCTATATTGGATTCCGGAGAAAGAGATAACGCTTGTGGCACCAATCTACAGCTATAACTAACAAAGAATTTCCGCTTTTAACGCTTTACCGACAGAAAGCTGTCTGTGCTTACTATTACCATTGATTTATGTTTTGTAGAACAAAAATAGAGAAAATAAAAAGATTATAAGTCCTTTGAAAAAAAGTATTTCATCAAAGTAGAAAAGAAGATGGATATACACTGAAGTGACAAAAGTCATGGGATACCTCTTAATATCGTGTCGGCCCTCCTTTCGCAAAGAGAAGTGCAGCAACTCGACGTTGGCATGGACTCAACAAGTCGTTGGAAGTCTTCTGCAGGAATATTGAGCCATGCTGTCTCGATAGACGTCCATAATTGTGAAAGCGTTGATGGTGCAGGATTTTGGGCACGAACAGACCTCTCGATGATGCCCCATAAATGCTCGATGGGATTCATGTCGGGCGATCTAGGTGGACAGATCATTCGTTGGAATTGTCCAGAATGTTCTTCAAACCAATCGCGAACAGTTGTGGCCCGGTGACATCGCATCCATAAAAATCCCATCGTTGTTTGGGTACATGAAGTCCATGAATCGCTGCAAGTGATCTCCAAGTAGCTGAACATAAGCATTTAAAGTCAATGTTCGGTCCAGTCGCACCAGAGGACCAAGTCCATGCCATGAAAAAACAGCCCACACCATTACGGAGCCACCACCAGGTTGAACAGTGCCTTGCAGACAGTTTGGGTCCATGGCTTCGTGGAGTCTGCGCCACACTCGAACCCTACCATCAGCTCTTACCAACTGAAATCGTGACTCATCGGACCAGGCCACGGTTTTCCATTCATCTAGGGACCAACCGATATGCTCACGTGCCCACGAGAGTCGCTGCAAGCGATGTCGTTCTGTCAGTAAAGGCACTCGAGTCGGTTTTTGCTGGAATAGCCCAAGAAAGCCAAATTTCTCCGCACAGTTCTAACAGACAAGTCCCTTGTACGTCCCACATTGATTTCTGCGGTTATTTGACGCAGTGTTGCTTGTCTGTTAGAATTTACGACTCTTTGCAGACGTCGCCGGTTTCGGTAGTTAAGTGCAGGCGGTCGACCACTGCGGTGTCCATGGTGGTATGTTATGCCTGAAATTTCATACTCTCGGCACACTCTTGACACAGTGGATCTGGGAATGTTGAATTCCCTAACGATTTCGGAAATGGCATGACCCATGCGTATAGCTCCAACTAACTTTCCGCGTTCAAAGTCTGTTAATTCCCGTCGTGCGGTCATCATCACGTCAAAACCTCTTCACATGAATAACTTGAACAGAAATGAAAGCTCTGCGCATTTATACCTGTTCTACGCGATGCTACTGCCATCTGAAAATTTGCATATTGCTATCCCATGACTTTTGTCGCTTCAGTGTATAATATATAAATATATATTTATATTAATTTGCGTCGGACCGACAAATTAAAATTTTATCCGCAGGTCGGATAAAACCTGTCGTTGGGCAGGAGTTGGCCCGCGGGCCATAGTTTGCCCATACCTGCTATATACGATACTCTGGTGATAATTCTTAATTTTCTTACCAAAAGTTACTCAACCGTCAATGAGTTGATGCAATGTGTGTGGACTTCTGAAAAATAAAAAGAAGGAACACTTAGATTTTTTCATGCTTCCAATAGTTTTCTTTTTCACTTTTGGATATAATATTTTTACACATTTTCGTAACATGAAATTTACACTCAAGAGCCAAAACATTATGACCACCTGTCACTAACGAGTTGGCCCACCTTTGGCGCAACACAGCTTCAACCCGCCTTGGCATGGATTAATACCACCACTTAATACCACCACTTAATACCACTTAAATACCACTTCCACCTGATCACGTGCCTTCCACGTCGTCCAGGCGAGTTCACTGCAAAATGTAGGGATGGTCATAATGTTTTGGCTCTTGACTGTAAATTGTTCATGTTAGTACATTATAATTTTTCAGAATTAAAGATCTGACAGAAATAAACCACCCAAATTAAGGGGAAAAAAAACGGAAAACACTCTTAATTCCTCCCAACATTTATTCGATGTTGTTTGAAGAGAAAAGGTCAAACGTGAGACCATCTGTATGAGGAAATTATTGTAGTAAAGAAAAGATTAATCAAAATTTTAAATTTAGGAATGTAGCACATTACTTTACACCCACTGAAAAAAGCACTTCCATAAAATGTCAGGGATGTGAATGAATTATTTCTCTTAGTTTAATTCCCTAAAATCTTTAACGCTAAAAAAACTCAAATACATAAAAATCGATAGTTGAAAACCTTAAATTACGAAAGTTTATAAAAATTATGCCTACACATATATCCATTTAAAAGGGGCCTGAATGGCGGAGTGGGTAGCGCTCTGGCGCTCGGTACCACAGGTTTCAGGTTCGAGTCCCGACGGTGCCATGGATGTTTGTAGTGGATCGGAATCCACTTTAAACCGTATGTCCCGGTTTGATATCATCGTAGAGTGTTGCGGGGGCATTGTTACTCCACTTCCGTGGCTTATCGTCAAGTTACACGCCTCCCTTGGGTTATGCAAAGTGAGTAACGTCTGTGCAGCGCTTGTCTCAAGGCATCCAAGACCAAGCTGTCTAAGTGTTTGCCAGCTGCATTAGGGAAAAAAATACTCATTTAAAAAACAATTAAAAGCAGAAATAAACTCTTAACTTGCTGGTTGATTTCTCCACCAAACCACTCAGGGATTGATGACAGAGTGCCAAGCTCTCTGTTGTTCGGTACGACAGAGTCCTGGCTGGATCCCCTGTCATGGATGTTTGTAGGGAAACCCACATTAAACTGTAGGCCCGGGTCTTTTTAGCCCTCGTATGCACAAGATGACAGTAGAGCGGCAAAGTAAACCAGCAGACCCCTCACGTCGTAGGAAGTCATTTATGGCTACAAGGGAAGAATTCGATCTTAATAGAGCTAGGACAGTGTGACAGTCTAGTCCAGGTGTGACAATCCAGGTCCAGGTTCATTCTGCTCAAAGGGTCAATTAAGTTTGTGATTTTCTCAATTCCTTTCATTATGTCAACTTTCCGTGTCATTATTGTTATTTTAACAGGTGGACTGAAAAGCACATAGGCTAACACATAGATGGCGCTACTAGTATTAAATCCATATGATTTTTAGTTAGCCCTAACCTTCAAAAGACACGTGTATACATTTGACAGCTGTTGCACTACTAGTATGTGAGTTATAGTATTTTTAGTGTTCATCACGTGCAGTCCACTCGGCTGACTGTCGATTGGACTCCGCTGTGAAATGATGGAGCCATGTTTCATCCATTGTCACATATCGACACAAAAATTCGTGTTTATTATGGTTGAACAGCTCCAAAACCTGCATAGAATCATCAATTCGTTGTTGTTTTGGGTCGATTGTGAGCTCCGCGCGGCACCCACTTTGAACAGAGCTTTCGCATATCCAAATACTCATTCGCGATATGTCCAACACGTTCCTTTGATATCTTTAGGGTCTCAGCTATCTCAATCAACTTCACTTTACGGTTATCAGAAATTATTTTGTGGACTTTTTTGAGGTTTTCGTCGTTAACAGCCTCTTTGGGTCACCGTCCACTGCGTGCATCGTTCTCGGTGCTCATTTCGCCTCGTTTAAATTTCGCAAACCACTTCTCTACGGTTGATTTTCCTGGTACAAAGTCCGAATAATGTTTATCAAGCCACGCCTTGGCTCCAATAGTATTTTTTTCGCCAAAAAGCAATGATTTATTAACACACGAAATTCCTTTTTATCCATTTTTTTAAAACTAACAAAAGTTGCTTCACTAAAAAATGCTATAACTCACATACTAATATTGCAACAGCTGTCAAATTTATACACATGCCTTTTGAAGGTTAGGGCTAACTAAAAATTATATGGATTTAATACTAGTAGCGCCATCTATATGCCAGCCTACGAACATGTCAGCTCAACTGTTATTTATTACAATTTCAGATTTTCAGGTTAAAGAATGCATTACCGTCCTCAACATGATTTAGATAGACATAACATATCTACAACAATGCGATTCAAATGTGTATTTTATTATTCAAGTAAAGTCCAATTCAATAATATATAGGACTCAATGCGAAATTAGTATTCGACAAAATTAGAACTCCTTTCCCATTCATGGTGCTTTTAAATTCAAGGTAATTCACTTTTCAACAGCCTTAAATTTGTGTCTATTTATCGATTTTGGTCATGAATAAGCGTACAATGATTGGCTGCAATTGCATTTGTTGATGTCCATCGGATTGTGAATGTGACGTCACAAGAATCGCATCAGTGATTAAAACAAAATCCGTATTCTGAACCGAATGAGAAATAGAGGTTGATTGAAATTCGTTCCAGAGAAGTGACTTGAATCGAAAGAGAACGAATCATGGTTTCTATTTGTGCAATGTAAGCCGATGACAGCAGAATTAATCCAAAAATGCTAAATAAGTTTTCCATTCAACATGGTAAAACTTTATTTTTTTTAATATATACATGGGCCCTTTTTTTATAAAACATATTTTATTAAATAAGTTTTTAAATTTCATTATAAGTAATTTATATGATTTTAATGAAATTTTGCTTTTAGAAATGAGCAAAAATATTTCGAAATAATAAAGTAGATAAAATAAATAAAAAAAATTCAGTTAAACCACCACAATTATTTGAGCAATTTTAGAAATAGTTAGATTTAGCGTATTTAAACATTAGAATCTTTTCCAATATGCATAAATTGAAGATGCAAGAATTGGGTGTTATCGATACAATTAGAGAATTTATCGATTTACTATTTATAGAAAAATTGGCATTTAGTTTGGAAAATCGGGTATTATATTGAATATTAATGATTTTCATAACAAGTCTTTTAATTTCCCGGAAATAAATTAATGTTATCATAAAATTTTTATTAAAAACTACAAATAAATAAAAAATCGAGAAACATTTTCTGCTTATTTTGGAATTGTTTCTTTCTTTAAATGAAAGTGCTTATCAAATAATAGCTATGCTGGTGAAATTGTTATTTGTCAGATTTAAATCTCTTTAACTGGTGCCAAGATCAAATGAATAATTTAAAACATTTATCTGGCAGCATTTTTTTCTTACGAGAATAGGTTTGGAATTTCATTCCCATGAGACAGGAATGCATGTTATTTGACAAGTGTATAATAACAACCCATCACTCAAATTTGAGAACAGACAAGCAGTATTGAGGGTAGTTATATTACATGCAATTAGGTGTGTACTAATAACTATCTGTCATTCAAATCTGATAGCACATATTCGGTATCATGTATATTTTTTTCTTTCCAATGCAGCAGGCAAACACTTAGACAGCTTGGTATTGGATGCCTTAAGGCAAGCGCTGCACAGACGTTGCTCACTTTGCATTACCAGGAGGCGCGTGTATCTTGAAGATAAGCTACGGACGCGGAGTAACAATGACCCCGCAACGCTCTACGATCCTATTAGACCGGGACCTACGGTTTAAAGTGGATTCCGAACCACTACAGAAATTCATGGCCCCGCCGGGACTCGAATCTGAAACCTGTGGTACCGAGCGCCAGGGCGCTAGCCGCTCGGCCATTCAGGCCCCGTATTATGTATATTGAGCATAAAATAATAAGGTTATAATATCCATAAAATTAGCGAATGTCTATTCGACTTTCACAGGTCGAAATAATTACAGATTGAATATGGACTACACCATGAGTTGTTCCAGCCTGATTGGTGATAGACCACGAGCTGAAAAATGTATATTGCAATAAGAAGTGAGGGAAGCTGACACTCCCATCTTGATAGATTGTCTTAAAAGGAGGTTTTGGTGAAGAAGAGAGAGAGTTCTGCGATGAATTGTTTTTCTTTTTTATTTCTGGAATTACTGAATAGGTACTGAATTTCCATCTGTTTTCAAAGTGAGCTCCTTGTGGTTTGTTGAATAACGCCGTGCGGTAATTACGGTCTGCGGCAGATTAGGCAATTTAGATTAGATTCGACGTAGACTCGAGAACTCTGAATATCTTCGATCTTGGAGTGAACTGCACTTGTGCATCTTGTGTCAAATCATGTATTTCAGAATCTAATTTAAATCTTTAATTTTCTTCATTTGTAAATAACAAATTATAATAATCCAGAATTCTGTATTTGTATATATATCAGTATATAGCGCCGTAAAAAAAATAATAAAGTGTTCCCATGATCCTGAAAGTGGGGCCGAGTGGTTAGCGCTCTGACGCTCGGTACCACAGGTTTCGGGCTCCAGTCCCGGCGGTGCCATGGATGTTTGGAGTATTTCGGAATCCACTTTAAACCGAAGGTCCCGGTCTAATAGGATCGTAGAGCTTTGCGGGGACATTGTTACTCCGCGTCCGTGGCTTATCTTCAAATTACACGCGCCCCCTGGGTAATGCAAAGTGAGTAACGTCTGTGCAGCGCTTGCCTTAAGGCATCCATGATCAAGCTGTCAAAGTGTTTGACAGCTGCATTAGAAAGAAAAAAAATGATCCTGAAAGTAACCCTCTTCTTGAAGTCGTTATAGATGTAATATATAGTAGGCTGGGATGTTACAATCTCCTTAAAAAAATGTAACTGTCTGTGTTTCTCTTCACCAGTCACTAAAAACAAATATGAAACAAATTCCCAGAATTGTGAAGAACCAAAATTTTATACATTCATTAAAAATTAGTTTAAAAGTAACAAAATTTGTATGCATATTTTAACGAAGTACTTTCAGTTATTAATTCAGACTATGAGCAACAAACTTTCAGAAGTTTCTTTTCTTAAATAGCGCTTTGTTTTGATAAAAATTTCGAAATTTATTGCATTGAAAAAAAAATTAATATTTGAGAATGCTCGATTATTAAATTTGAAACCATATAAAAAAATTAAATTGCATTTTTGGTGGTTTTTAAAAATTATTTTCATTTTTGAATACAGAGACATTATAACAGTACATGAAAAATTCTGTAATGAATTAATTTAACGACTGAATAAATTTAAATTAACTAACTTATTTCACAAAAAAAGTAATAAGTTCATTGAATTTTTCTCTTTTAGATTACAATAAAAGACATTTTATCAAATCAAATATTGTTTTTAATTTTTCTATCGTTTAGAAATTTTCTAATGATTATTTGTTTTTAATTAAATTATGGTTTTTAATACTTTTGTTAAGTGTTTTGTGATAATAATTTATTGTAAAAAGTTTTTAATAACACATAAATTTTACTTTATATTAAAAACTATTTATATAATTGTTAATTAATTTCAAATTTACTGACATTCCGTTAATGTTAAAGGAGGGGATTGCAAAGCTGTAGATAAAAGAAATTTAGCATAAGGCAATTACGAAAACACATGAAAAATTTCTATAATGTCACCACTAAATCTTTAAAGCTTTTAAATATGAAAGATCTTCAAAAGGAGACATGAAATAACCTTGTGAAATATCAAATGGCCTTTATATTCCTTTTGAAAGGCCAATGGAACATCAAATGACCTACCTATTTCCTTCTGGAATGGCCTGGTGAGACTCCAATGACTTCTTTCTGACATAGTCTTTAGAAAGGAACATGAAGTGGTCTGCTTTTAGAAATAAATATGAAATACTACAACTGTCTATTCTGGTGGATAGCTCATTGGGATTCTGAAATATAAAAGATGCGTTCAAATCAAACTATTATGGTTTCCATTTTCTGAAAATATGTTTATGGTGGGAGTTTAGCTAGAAGATAATAAAAAAAGAGTATAAGATATTATTTAAAACGGAATAATCCCTTGCGTACTACAATAAACTTTAGATTCGAAAATTATTAATTAAAATAAATACTGATTTTCCAAGTAATTTTAATTAAACGTGTTTTAAAATTGACATACAATGTGCACATTGTTAAGATTAACGATTTTTCCAATATAGAAGCATGTAATCTGTATTTCACTTTGAAATTCTTACTTTGGGAATGTAAACAGATGATCGTTCTCATTTTTTTCAGTATAGTATATACGGATCAGTTATGATCAAGAACGTTACGTAACACTTATCATCAGGCGCTCTCCAAAGGTTGTGGCGATTGGGCTTTAGCCCCAGTTAGGCCCCTTTTTTTGTTAAATATTTAGTATTTCAATCAATCAGTGTTTTATTTATGAGTGACGATTTTATTATTCAGCCTGAATGTGTTGATTGAGCTGGTGGTTTTCCTGGTTTAGTTTTATTAAACATTCGTCGTATTATTGAAGTATACATATGAGACGTCATTGTATATGTCCACTATAATAGTATACAGCTAACTAGCAAAATGAGAAAGAAGATTGAATTTTAATTTATAATTTGTTTATGTAATTTTTTTTGGAAATTAAATTAATATTTTTTGTGCAATCAAAATGAGGGCAATTGTAATATTATTAATAAAATTATTATGTAATTTAAACTCCAGATAATTTTTCAGTTTCTTATAGTTTAGTATTCCTTACTGAGCATTCATAAAAAGTTACGCTTTATTTTGTTGAATCCCCGCCACCACACACAAAATCCTGGCTGCGTATGTTCTTAACATAAGCGGCCTGATGGATAATTGGCTAGCGCTCTGACCTTTCGTACAACAGGCTTCAGGTTCAAATCCTGGCTGTTTTCATGGATGTTTGTGAGTGGTTCGTAATCCACTTTAAACAGTAAGCCCCAGTCTAATTAGCCTAAAGTGTGCAAAAAATGACCGTATGTCGACAAACCAAATCTTAATATTAATATTTATGTTCCATTGCTAGATATTAGAGACAAAATTTATTCCTACATGATAAATTTAAATTCAGAACACTTTCTTTAATTACATTTTTTTCTGCTTTCATTATAGCAAGCAGTTACTTACCAAAAAGAGAAATTCCAGCGAAACTGTTTCGACAAAAATTAGTGTTCCCATCTTCTTGAATAAACCACTTAGGAAAAAAAATGAACGAGCTCACACTATTCAAACTATTCATTTCGAATAACTTCGGATATCCATTTCATCTATTTATGAAGTGCGATCCTAAATCGACAGAAGTATTTAGAGATTATTGCTGAACCTACTCACTCGGCAGTTGATTCTGGAATATAATTTAATGCACTTCCGTCGGGTTTCACGAAATTTTCCCCGGAATAAATAACCGGTGGATATTCTTTATACGGAAATGTCCTTTCGGTTGCCTTCCAGTTTACGAGCGATATATAAATTAGTTTAGAAAGTTCGTTAGCACTGCGCAATTAATTATTCCCGGCATCCACATTTTCATTGATTTCCTGCACAGCACGCATCGCATTTTAATGCAAGTAACTCACAATTTTGAATTGCTTAATGAAATTTTATGAGAATGATTCATCAAATATTGAAAGACTTGTCTTATGATTCACTATTCTGGTGTTTTGATTCAGATTTAAGTCCGCCTGCTTTATTTGTCTTTTGCAAATGTTAAACAAAACGCGAAAGTACAACCTTTTAAGCATTTACTATTATTTGACGTTTGAAATGAAATAAGTAAAATTTAAATAACCTTCTTATAATACAGCCATTTATTAAAAGAAACATATTAAAGAGTGATGATGGCCTAAAAAGAACAAAAAATCTATAATGAAAATTTGGCTTGACGTGACCAACGTTTATGCTGTATATCAAAAATTATCCAACTGTTATGCAGATAACAGTTATGGTAAATATTTATATGTTATGGTTTTACGAAACAACAAGGAAGTTCGCCAACGGCCGTACCATGCTGAATATACCGGTTCTCGTTAGATCACCGAAGTTAAGCATCATTGGGCGCTGTCAGTACTTGGGTGGGTGACCACCTGGGAACACTGCGTGCCGTTGGCAAATTTGGGACCTGAATGGCCGAGTGTCTAGCGCTCTGGCGCTCGGTGCCACAGGTTTCGGGTTCGAATCCCGGCCGTGCCATGGATGTTTGCAGTGGTTCGGAATCCACTTTAAGCCGTAGGTCCCGGTCTTCTATGACTGTAAGAGCGTCACGGAGCAAAAGTCAGGCTTCTACCTACGGGTGCTCCATCACAACAGAAGCTGCTTCCTTCCCCTTCAATCATGAGTCCGTATGGGCTCGTGGGCTTGGCCAGCCAAGTGGGATAAGAAACAACAACAACAACAAGGAAGTTCAAAATTTGAACATCCATTTATAATCAATCTATCATGGGGCTGAATGGCCGAGTGTCTAAAGGTCTGGCTCTCGCTACCCCAGTCTTCGGAATTCGAGTCCCAGCGGTGGCATGGATACTTTCGGAATCCAATTTAAACCGTAGGTCCTGGTTTAATCAGACTGTTGGGCATAGGACTGGCAACGCCACTACATAAAATGTAAACATCTCATATTACGGAATCTAGCTGAAGGTCTTGGCTCACCATCGGTCTGTCGCGCTATTGAAGAAATGTAAATCAAATGGGTACATTATTTACACCTTATTAGGATTATTCTTTCTTTGTTAATTCTAAACGCCCTTGAGTCCTACTCAATGTTTCGCAACTTTTTTAGACGAATTTCTATGAATAAATATTCATTCAAATTTTGAAGTGTACATATGAGGTGTCCCCGTATATGTCCACTTCATTATCTAGCTAACTAGCAAAAGGAAAAAGAAAATTGAATTTTAATTTATAATATGCGAGATATTTTTTTCAGAAATTAAAAAATTTCATTTTTTGTGCAATACGCAGTTTCGTTGTTCCTTTCTTACGTATTTGAATCTAATGAGAATAATTTTAGAATTGTTAATAAAAATATATATTATATGGAATTTTGTCTCTATGTGCATTTTATATTACTCAAAGTTTAGCATTAACAGAGCTCTAATAACATCCATTACTGAGCTTTTATTACGCTTTATTTTGTTGAATACCCGCCATCCACACAAAATCCTGGGTGAGCATCTCTTTAACATTAGCGGCCTGATGGCCAATTGGCTAGCGCTCTGGCTTCTGGTACCTCAGGTTCGAATCCTGGCAGTTTTCATAAATGTTTGTGAGTGGTTCGGAATCCACGTTAAACAGTAGCCCAATTAGCCTAAAGTGGTGTGCAGAAAATGACAGTAGAGCGACAAACCAAACGTTAACATTAATATTCATGTTCTATTAGTGGAAATTAGAGACAAAATTCATTCATACATGATAAATTTAAATTTATGACACTTTCTTGAATTACATTTTTTTCCTTTCATTATTGCTTGCACTTATATACTAAAAATCGAACTATTTTCGAGACAATTTAGTGTTTCCCTTTTCTTCAAAAATCCATTTAAGAAAAAAATGAACGAGCTCCCACTATTACAAATTTTTATTTTGAATAATTTCAGATATCCTTTCATTTAGTTATGAAGTGCATTCCTAAATCGACAAAAGTATTTAGAGATTATTGCTAAGCCTACTTACTCGGCAGTCGATTCTCGAATATAATTTAATGCACTTCCGCCAGGTTACGCAAAATTTGCCCCGGAATAAATAACCGGTGGATATTCATTCTACGGAAGTGTCCTTTCGATGCCTTCCAGTTTACGGGCGATATATAAATTAGTTCAGAAAGTTCGTTAGCACCGCGCAATTAATTATTTTCGGCATTCACATTTTCATTGATTTCCGGAACAGCACGCATCGTATTTTAATACACGTAACTCACAATTTTGAATTGCTTAATGCAATTTTATGGGAATGATTCATCAAATATTGAAAAAGTTGTCTTAGGTTTCAAGATTTTGGTGTTTGATTCCGATTTAAGTCCGCCTACTTTATTTGTCTGTTGCAAATGTGAAACTAAATGCGAAAGTACAACCTTTAAAGCTTTTATTATTATTTGAGCGTTTGAAATGAAATGAGTAAAATTTAAATAACCTTCTTAAAATGCGGCCATTTATTAAAAGAAATGTATTAAAGAGTGATCATGTCCTATAAAAAACAAAAATCTATAATGAAAATTTGGCTTGACGTGACCAAGGTTTATGCTGTTTATCAAAAATTATCCAAGTGTTATGCAGATAACAGTTATGGTAAATATTTATATCTTATGGTTTTACGATACATTATAATCAAACAACAAGATAGCTCAAAATTCTTAAATCCATGTATAATCCATGTATCATGGGCCTGATGGCCGAGTGTCTAGAGCTCTGGGTCTCGCGACCCCAGTCTTCGGAAGTCGAGTCCCAGCGGTGGCATGGATGCTTTTAGCAGTTCGGAATCCAATTTAAACCGTAGGTCCTGGTTTAATCAGACTGTTGAACAAAGGGCTGACAACGCTACTGCGTAAAATGTAGAACAGTATGTAGAAGAACAAATCAAGAACAAATGAAAAACAAGGACAGTATGAAGAGCAAGAAATAAATTATGCAAATTTTTTCTTTTTCCAATGTTATGCAAATAACTGTTATGGTAATTATTTATATGTTATGGTATTGCGATACATTATAATCAAACATTAAAGAAATCCCAAAATTTTTAAATCCATGTATAACCTATCATGGGTCTGATGACCGAGTGTATGGCGCTCGGTATCACAACCTACAGAATTCGAGTCCCAGCGGCAGCATGGATGCTTGTTGCTGTTAGGAATCCACTTTAAACCGTAAGCACTGGTTTAATAAGACTGTTGGGCGTAGGGCTGACCCTCCCCCCCCCCTTCTTCGTAAAATGTAAACATCTCATGCTTCGGAATAAAGCTGAAGGCTTTGGCGCACTAATGGGCTAACGTGCTATTAAAAAAACATAAGTTAAATGAGTCCATTATTTACATCTCGTTATAATAATTCTCACTCTGTTAATTCTATGCGCCTGCGCAAGGTTTCGCAACCTTGTTAGACAAACGTCTGCAATTAAATATTCATCGAAATAATGATGTGGACTTATGCGATGTCATTATATATGTCGACATCATTATTTAGTTAGTTAAAAAAAGAGAAATATGACTAAATTTTAA
Organism: Caerostris darwini; assembly: GCA_021605075.1. Taxonomy (NCBI): domain Eukaryota; kingdom Metazoa; phylum Arthropoda; class Arachnida; order Araneae; family Araneidae; genus Caerostris; species Caerostris darwini. Next base: position 294,933 of record BPLQ01003393.1, read on the forward strand.
TTTTAATTTGCTGCTGGAGCTTTTTTTTTAGATATTAAATATTTATTGTTTGTGTAGTACTTCTTAGTTTTGTTGTTTCATTTTTATGTATTTGAATCAAATGTCGGCAATTTTAAGCCTATTATTAAAAATATGAAGTTCCGATTCTAGATACCTTTTCTATTACTTATAATTTAGTATTAGCAGTTAAACTTTATTTGTTGAATTCTACTCCATCCAAGCCAAAATTCTGGGTGTGGGTCTGCTTCACATTAATATTCATGTTCCATCAGTGGAATTTAGAGACAAAATTTATTCATAAACAAATTTATTTATTCAGAATAATTTAAATTCATAACACTTTTTTTAATTCCATTTTTTCTGCTTTCATTATTGCTTGCTGTTATGTACTAAAAAGAGAAAATGAGACTGTTAATTGAGAGTAACCATCTTCTTAAAGAATCCCCATAGGAAAAAAAATTAACGAGCTCAAGATATTTTTACTGCAAAATAAATAATGAAAATAATAAATGCATTTTGAATAACTTTATTTTAGATATCAACTTCATCTATTGATGAAGTGGTTTCCTAAATCGACAAAAGTATTTAGAGATCATTGCTAAGCCTACTCTCTCGGCAGTAGATTCTCGAATATAATTTAATGCACTTCCACCGTGTTTCACGAAATTTGCCCCGGAATAAATAACCGGTGGATATTCATTCTACGGAAGTGTCCTTTCGGATGCCTTTCAGTTTACGAGAGATATATAAAGTGGTTTAGAAAGTTCGTTAGCACTCCGCAATTAATTATTCCTGGCACTCACATTTTCATTGATTTCCTGAAGAGCACGCATCGCATTTTAATACAAGTAATTCGAAATTTTGAATTACTTAATGCAATTTTATGGGAATGATTCATCAAATATTGAAAGAGTTGTCTCGTGATTCAAGATTCTGGTATTTGATTCTACTTTAAATCCGCCTACTTTATTTGTCTGTTGCAAATGTTAAACTAAATGCAGAAGTACAACCTTTTAAGCATTTATTACTATTTGAGCATTTCAAATTAAATGAGTAATATTTAAATACCCTTAAAATAGACATTTTATTAAAAGAAGCGCATTAAAGAGTGACTATGCCCTTTGAAGAACAAAAAAATCAGTAAAGCGAAATTTTTCTTGACTTGGTTTGACCACTTTTTGGTTTGGTTTGTTGCTCTACGTTCCTTTTGTGCACACTTTGGGTAATTAGACCGTGATATACATTTAACGCTGATTACGAACCACTCACAAACATCTATGCCACCGCCACGTTAGGAACTGGCGTACCAAAGGCCAGAGCGCTTGCCAAATGGTCATGAGGCTGTCCATGAATTTCGAGATTTATGTTGCTTTATCAAAATTTATCCAAATGTTATGTAAATAACTATTATGATAATTATTTATATGTTATGGTGTTACGATACATTATAATGAAATAACAAGACAACCCAAAATTTGTAAATCCATGTCTTATCCCATGTGACAGACCTCATGTTGGGTCTTGAAAATGAATATTTATTATGAAATGAAATAGTGCACGATATTATTGTAAACCAATAGAAAATAATTCAGCAGAAAAATAATGAGATAAATTGATGAAACGATTGTCAAAATGTGGATTAGGTCCTTAAGTTAATAAAAATGTTGTTTTTCTTTTTAATACGCTTTTATTAGTTTCACCTGTATGTTTGTTTGTATGTAACTGACTCTTTGGGCTCGATTTTGCCCTACTTTAAGCGATCAGATTTAATTTGAATGTTGTAGACTTATCAAGGACCGACGACAATAAATTATTTTGATAAATTTATTATCTCATCAGGATTAGGATCACCAAAGTGATTTTATTTTAACTTATGAAGAGCAATTTAACCCATGTAGAATGAAAGTATTCAGTAAAGACAATCAAACCTACGTGGGACAGCGTCACAACGGATAACGCGCCTGACTATGGATCAGGAGATTCCATGTTCGAATCCTGGCAAGCTCGACATATTCCCCTTTAGCCTTTGTTTTACTCACAATTCAATTATTGTAAGAACTGTAGTTCCAGTCCTCCTTACCGGGACCTTATTTAAATATTATAGTTTAAAAACATGCTTTTAGAGTTAATCAAACTAAAAAGTAAAACATAAATTGATAGTTTAAAAAAACTAAAAAACACGGTTTTAGGGTTAATCAAACAAAAAAGTAAAAAATAATTGTTAACGTAAGAATAAAATGACTGACGAGAAAATGAATGTCACTGTTCTAAAAGCGTGGGGTGCTTTGTATGACATGTTTAAACTAACTCTGCATTTCGGAATGGAACTAGTGAAAAATTATAACGATTGATATCGAGCACCCCACGCTTTTAGAACAGTGACATTCATTTTCTCGTCAGTCATTTTATTATGTTAACAATTATTTTTTAATTTTTAGTTTGATTAACTCTAAAAGCGTGTTTTTTATTTTTTTTTAACTATTAATTTATTTTATGACTAAGTATGTCTTTCTCCACTCTTTTAAACGTTTTTATTGAGGAAAAACTTTTATTATTGATAAATTTCAATTAAATTTTACAGTAGAATAATAAATGTTTTTTTTTTTTCGTTGGGGAAAGAACAAAATATTACTTTTACTATGATCTTTTTTTAATGATATTCTAAGTTTTATATTTTGGATATAAACTCTTATTTTCCATTATTTGACTTTACGATAATGTTTTTAATTCGATGCTGTGAAATCCAACACATGTCAAATTTTCTCTAAAGAATGTACTGTGGAAATCATCTGATGGATAATTTTCTTTTTGAAACATATCCGGATAAATTCAGGCTTTTTATATTTTTTAATGCTGTTTCTTTCAAATATCAAGTAATTATACTTTCATTCACTAATCACAAAAAAATCACATATATGTAGCGGATATAGCGTTAACCAGATTGGTCACTATAGTTTACTACTCAGCACATTTCGTTGTATCACAGTAACGGATAATGAAAGGCTGCATATATTGTATTTTTAAATTTGATTTTTAAAACTTTATTGGAATTGAACTTATTGAATTGGCTTTTTTTGAACTTAAATTTATTAAAACTTTATTAATTTTACTTTTTAAAACTCCTTAATTTTCTCGTGGACTACGGAATGTTTTTCATTCTATTTCGGATTCTCTTATCAGGTTTCGAACTTACCGCCCTTAAAAAACATTAAAGAGATCAGGCGTAGGCAAGCGAACCATTTAATATGCATGAAATGGTTCATTTCCCTTCTACAATTACTGATAGTGACCAACTTGCAGAACAATTACCCTTACCAAACTACTCGCAACACTGTAATCTTTTGTAAATTTAAAGAAGATTTTTTTTTCTGATAAAAAAGGAAATTAAAAAAAAAAAAAAAAAAAAAAAAAAAAAAAACAAGCGCTGGATGCTTCCTATGTGAAAACATAAAATCTCAACATCACATCTAATCTTAGTCAGTATCTTGAAGCAACATCAGTGATTTGAGGGCCTACTCAAACGTAATCCATTCTAGCGGAAGAATTGCTCTAAAGTGGTGTTTTTGTGATTTGGAATTGTTATTTGAAAATTGAGAGCGTTAGCTTACAACATAATAAGGTCAAAGGAATGAAACAACTCACACTAAGGATAATGTCCTTTCAGTGCTCCTGTCCTAGATCTGCTCAAACGGCTTTAGCTAGACTAAGGACTGGCCACACTAAGAGTTTGACCTTCAATGGAGACGAGAAGACATATACCCTTTGTCATTGTTCGGCCATCGCGTCTCCCTCCCATCTCGTCGATTGCATTGGTGCCTCTGTGAGGCAACTGTTGAATGAGGCGAGGACCGTTTACGATCTATTGATGCAGCATGATCTATTGCACTTGGTTTAGGATTCTAAATCAAGGAGATAAGCAACAACAACAAGGATAAATATTTTATACGAAGGGAAAAATAAGCATAATATTATCGTTTTAGCACTTTACATTATTTTTAATAATGTAAACTTTATTGCAATAATTATATCCCGTTTACTGTCTTTAAAATGACTTATAATCAAATTCCATATAAAACAGAAAACAAATTTTAATTTCTTAACATAAATAAATAAAATTTGTTGTTATAATGAAACTTCAAATTTTTCATTTCTAATAAACAAAAATAGGCTGTAATACAATAGAGTTTAGATATTAATTTTTAGAAATTCATGTTATAAGAAGTATTTATGAGCTCATCAATAGCATAAAAGTAATTTTATTAGCCTTTTAAAACACTTTGATAAAGTTACCAGAAGTGAAGTAAATCTCTATTCCAACTTGGTAATGTAAATGAGTGGTGTTATTTTGGTACGCTTTAATTAATGACTGGTCGGTCAGTGGGAATTTTGTGGTATAAGCTTCCGATTTGGTCACACTGTGCCAAACAACGGGTTGAAAGAAAAGATTGAGGTCTGAAGATGAAATCAAAGACAAAAAAAATGAAGATGACATATTGGAAATGAGACATATTGATGCGATATAATAATGTCCGTGATCTCGATGAAAAGGAAAAAAGGAGAACACAAAAGGATGAAGGAAAAGATTACTGGGTCACCCGGGGTCGTTAATAGCCTTACATATCTAAAGAAGATGTGCACAAGAGAGATTTTAATTGATGAGATGGACATCAACACTACGGTTCTTGCCTCAAATGAAATCCATGCAAAAATTTTAGACGGCCTGGTGGCCAAGTGGCTAGCGCTTTGGCGTCTGGTAGGCCACAGGGCCACACTTTGGCCACAGGCTTCAGTTTCGATTCCTGGCGGTGGCACGACGTTTTTTAGTGGTTTGGAATCCACTTTAAACTGTAGGTCCCTGTCTGTTTAACCCTCGTGTGCACAAGATGAACGTAGTGAGACAAACCGCATCCGAAAATTTAAAGAAGAAATTTTTTTTAAAAATATTTTTCTTCTGCCTATCAGAGAACATGCAATATAAAATACGGTTTTTGCGTTTCAAAGAAGTCTCATGTGTTTTACATCCCATTTTTCTCGCATTTAAATGATGAATAATATACTGACGAGTATTTTATCAAAATTCAGGTTTTTAATTTTATCAAAGGGTTTTGCAGAGTTTTTTTGCGGCGTTTTTTTTAATCAATAAATCAAGAATACAATTAATAAGATGAAATGGCGCACTGTTTTACCCAAGGTAAAATTTCTGAGGCTAACGTAAAATTTCTTTGTCTCTCAAAATTTTAAAAATAGTTCTAGTAGCAGAATTTTCTCTTTGAAATGCAGATGGTAATTTATAGATCAAATTTTAATTGAGAATATTTTCACGGTTACTATATTTACTTCGGTAGGAAAGAGTTAAACATTTAAGAAACATAGTAGGCATTTTCTAATTGGCTGTTATCTGAGATGATGGAGCAAGCGCAATAACACCACGAAGATTGGCGCGAGACACTCAATTGATAGAATTCAGTCAAACGTCTCTAGTCAACAACGATTGCGCGCCCACTTATCAAGGTAACAATCATTCAGATTTCAAAGACGAATGTGAGCCTTAAGGCGATGACAACAGCTGTTGTTCTAATATTCGACGAGTGGTAATTATTATGCTAACAACATCGACATCAACACTTGACGAACATTTGGGACACGGTATTTGCAAAAGCCCATATTGTTTTGTTTAGTATTATTATTACATTGTTGGTTGAAACTAAATAATTGCCATCTACCTGAGATATTCTGTCATTTGCATTTAAACAGTAGTCTTTGAAAATTTTTATTATTAAATTTTTCATTTTAGAGTGGAAAATGTCATCGTAACTCCATAATTTTAAAGTATTTTCATAACAACTTTGACAGCAACAATTCTACTGTCTATTGATTTTTAGTAACATATGAATGGCATTATTGGATCCAAATTTCATTCAGAATTTAAGTCTCAAAGATATTTTTTTTATTGATTGTAATTAATTAATGCACTTATTTAAAAGTAAGATGATTAAACAGAAATATAAAATAAGTTAAAAATTTCAAGGAAAAATTTAAAATAATAGACTATCCTGTAGTTAAGAGTTTTTGTGGAAATGTTTTGAAATATTTTACAAAAATAATACATCCATAAAAATATGCCGTTCCCATCATTGATTTTACACCTACACAACCAGAAAAAAACATCTTTTGTAATAAAATAAAATATATTAATTTTTTTTTTTTTGTTTAAACTCAAATTGTTATCAAAATATGTTTGAAAATCGAGAAAAACTAAATTTATTTTCGCTGGATAACAAAAAAATCAAATTAATAAATCATAAATACGTAATATCAGCTTTTTATGTACTTATTGCCTTAAAAGAATAGTATATCGTACATTTATTTCGTTTACTTTTCCCTATATACAATCTTCATAGTTGGGAAATAATTGTGGTAATTTTGAAATTTGTAATAAATGAATTACTCACGAAAATCTTTCAATTGATGTCAAGCAAATTTAATATAATTATTTGGGACCAAAGCATGACATTTTTTTCTTGGAGATCTCATTTCTCAGAGAAAGAATGACAATATTCAGAATTACGATTTATAAAATTTATAAATTTATTAAATATAAAATTATATAAATATTTCAACACACGTTCTACCTTTTTAAATTCAACAGCATTTGCAATGATCACATAACAAAGGACGCACATTAAACGATTTTGAAGATATTTATTCATTAACAACAAAATTTCCGAAGCAAAATATTAAATTGCTTCTAAAAATTGAACGATTACAATTTAAATGCAGGTTATATTGAAATAAACAGTTGGAGCATTTGTCAAAAATTGTCATTGCCGTTATTGCTAACAATAGATTTTAATATGCAATGAGACGAAACCATACACACAATCGAATTAGTATTGTAATGTTATGCTTTAAAAATAAAGCTTTATTATGTTTCTAATAGTATATTTTTCTATTACTGGAGGCTGATAATAAAATGTAATTCGAATTTTCATTTAAAATTTAAATAATTTTTTCCATAAAATAATAAATTAACAGATGCTTCAAATTTAACAAAGAAAACTATTGAAAATAAGATTGCATGAATCAGGAGAAATGCATTATAACAATAGTGTTAATTGAAAAATGTCGTTTTGATTTTGAATGCAAGTTAAAAAAGAAACAAATTAAATTGCTCTCTAAGTTAAACTTTAAATAAATTAAAGATAAATTGAAGAAACTATTTATGTGTCATATTCCAACTCGTTTGATAGCTTTTTTAACTAGGATTTAGAGGACAAACGTGGTAGGCTTCCATAGATATCCATTGGAGGATTCCCTTAACACAAAGAACCATTATGGTTAATCCTCACAAATTCATTTATAATGCAACAAGCTGATCATAATTCTTCAAATGTCGTTTTGAAACTCGTCTATGCAAATAGCTGAGACTGCCACAAAGTGGCCTCTCGTCTTTCTGGCATTGACAAACCGAATGTCTTTTCGATGAGGGACAAAGCGTCAGCATAAATCTGCCATTAATTCTGAAATGAAAGGATTGAACTCTACAATTTAATGGTGGGCTGGATTAATGAGATCTTCTGTCTAGTTCAAACAGGTAAAGGTTGGATAAATAGTCATTACGATGTAAATTATTACGATAATCCTAAATGTCTTTTTTCCACCTTGAAATATTAATATCATATTTAATCATGGTCTCATCCAATAGCATATTTGTTATCCTTTGCATTGAAAGAAGCATTTTTTATTCCTAAGGCGATTATTAATTTTCAAATGAAACGGAGATGTGCAGTACCAAGGTGAATTAGATTAAAATGATTTTCTTATTACTTCAAATGGTTAAAGACTGGATAAATATAATTACTTAAATTGTGTCAAATAAATGTCTACTTACGTCTTGCATTGTCAGTTTCGCGGAATATTAGGCTGTCTGCCAAATAGTATATTGTGACCTTTTGTGACGGGTTGCATTAATGCGATCTTTCAAATAATTTAAATTGTTTAAGGCTACTACAGCAGTCTACTACTACAACACACCACATCACTGTGACTAGAGCTGAATTATCCCTTAACAGTTTGGGAATGATGTGGGTGAGAAGTGTAAGGCTACAAAAATAACATAATAATCGGCGAGGGACAAAGCGCCGGTATATCTCCATTAATTACAAATTCTGAAAGGAAAGGGTTGAGTTCTGCAATTTTATGGTGGATTAGATTAATGAGATCGTCTTAATAGTTCAATCGATAGATCGATCGATCGATAGTTCAAACGGATAAGGATGGATAAATAGCCATTACGATGCAAATTGTGGCGATAATACTTACTGTCTTCTAATATATAGCGATAATTGTGTGCGATAATATATCTAATTGTGGCGATAATATACTGTCTTCTAATATCAGATTTAATCATGATCTATCCAACAGCATATTTGAAATCTTTTGCATTGAAAGGAACATTTCTAAGTCGGTCATCAATTACAAAAGTTTTGAAATGAAAGGAAGAATTTGCAATTTCAAATTTAATTAGATTAATATGATTTCCTTATTAGTTCAATTTGTTAACGACAGAATAAATATTATTTTAATTGTGTCAACTGTAAAAATGTCAAACTAACAATGCTAGACGTTAAGCAGTCATCAAATGACTACTTATGTCTTGTATTGTCAGTTTCATGGAATATTAGGCTCTCGTCGCAACAATATATTGTAATCTTGTGACGGTTTGCATTAATGCGATCTTTCGACTAATTCAAAATGTGTAAGGCTGCATAACTATTTATTGTACCACGAATTGTCGTATTAAACAGTTCACAGTACATTTGCAGTGTCAGTTTCATGGAGATTTTGGGCAGTCTATCTGAAAATACACATGTAGCCTTTTACCAATAAATATTTTTTTTATCTTTCATTAATATTGTTCTTCATTATTTTTTTTCTTTTAATTTTTTGTTCAGTAAAAGCAGTTAAGTAGTAAAAATTTTAACTGTGTCTCAAGGTTTTAAAATATACGGTAGGAATTTAAAATATTATGCTCATTTCGAGATTATATTTGTGTTGGGCTAAATGGTGTGTGTGTGGTTTCATAAAATGAAAGTATAATGTAAATTTCGTGTATTTTAATTAAAATGTATATGTTATCTTAATGAGAATAAACTACAAATGATTAGAGAAAACATTTTGAGTTGTAAAAATGAGGAGGAAATGTTACAAATGTTTTGTAAATGAGGTTTGAGGAGTTATTGTGAGATTGTGAACAAAATCAAATCTATTTTGCACCATGAAATAATGTTGATTAAGATTAATAATAGATGGAGGTAATAGAAATCTAAGAAAAGAAATGCAAACGTAAACCCATATATTGTAAAATTACTAATTTATAAAGCCTTCAGGCATTCAGCATTCATTCCCTACATTAAACTTAGGTTATGAAGCCCTATCACTTGAGACCTACTCATCTATCACGCTTTGCCTTATGAAAACGCTTGCACTGTCATCTCTTACTTCTTCAATCCTGCTCTAAACGAAAGCTTATTTTCTCTGAACCATGTTATTGGATTACGTCGCTAGATGTAATATCTAATATCACAGATATATCAACAGGTGTTATATCAATATAGCCTAATATTATTGACATATTTAAGTTGTACACAAATATGACTAAGTTTGAAAAATAAGACAATATCTTTCTAAGCATTTATTAAAAAAGTAAGCGAAATAAAAATAATGAATGTACATAATAGTTTTGTTGATCCCTTTAATGTGTTTTCAAATATTTTCCTAATAGGTGCTAAGAAAAAAGATTTATTTTTTACACTGCTATTTATGATAACGCTTTGTCCAATTCTTCTTAAGAAGCAACCATTTCTGTCAGAAGACGCTGGTGGAATGCACTACTATTTCACAGAACTGGAACTTTCATTTCTCTTGTGACAGGAACTACATTTTTCCACGGTATGGGAAACATTTATCTGTCAGGAGTACCCTTCCGGCCACAGCTACCTTTCCTTGGGGAAGATGATTCATTCGGCACATAATCGGTTTCAGAACGATGGGTCAAGATAACGCGGGAAAAAGGACGATTCCCGCGGCCATCGATTTACAGAGCCGCCCACGCGATAAGCACTCGAAGAAGGATTCTGATGAACAACTGCTTTGGGGAGAATCAAGAAGTGCAGTTGGGAAAGATAGCTTTTGGGCTCAATAAAAGATGCACAGCATATCTAAATCCTATATCAAAGATGCAACTGCAGAAATATTCTCAGAGTAGACCATTCTCTTACAGTTTGTCTCTGCTTATCAACATATGTTGGGATTTATTAAAGCAGGGTTGTATACATATCGGTGCTGCAAGATTTCTTTGCTGTTCGTCTTGTTATTTATTCATTTTTCTTTAAAATATAAATGGTAAATTTTTATACATATTTTCGGATTTTTATAGAAGATTGAAACATGTTGCATATTCTAACCTTATTTTAATATATAATTACAATTTTGAATATTGCAAGAACATATTAAAATTACATTCCAGTTTTTTTCCATCCTTCGTCTATAACATGCTAGGATCTGTGTAGGACCTCTTTTTTAGTAACTTTTTTAGGACAATATAGTAAAAGTAAGTTAAAAGTGCTTGAAGCTAGCTATATATGGTTATTAGATTTTCAGATATGAATGCCAAACAATATAACATTAAACGCAAATCGGTGCCACCCTGCATTAAACACAAGTCTGTAAAACCCTGTATTAAACATAGGTTGTGCGGTCCAATCATATGTGTCGATATTTGCCTTATAAAAATGCTTACACTGCCATCTCGTTCTTCTACAATCCTAAGCCTTGTTGGTTCTACTTCATATTAACGGATTATGTCGCTAGATGTAATATGTAATAATACAGATACATACAACAGGTGTTATATCCAAATAGCCTAATATTATCGTGATATTTAATTTTTGCACAAATACGAACTGAGTTTGAAAATAAGGCTAAAATATCTTCCTAATTTTTTTTTTTAAATTACGCGAATAAAAATAATAAGTCTACATAATAGTTTTGCTGATCACTTTAATATACTTTCAAATATTTATCCAGTACGATCTAAGAAAAAAAAATCCACTTATTTTATACACTGCTATTTATGATGGAGCTTTGTCCAATGCTTCTTAAGAAGCAATCGTTTCTGTCAGAAGACGCGGAATGCACTACTATTTCACAGAACTGAAACTTTCATTTCTCTTGCCACAGAAACTACATTTTCCCACGAAATGCTGGAACATTTATCTGCCAGAAGGACACTTTTGGCCAGAGCTACCTTTCTTTGGGAAGATGATTCATTCGGCACATAATCGGTTTCGGAATGATGGGTCAAGATAAGGCGGGAAAAGGAAGATTCCCCGGCCAATGGGCGCACTCGATTCACAGAGCCGGCCACGCGATAAGCACTCGAAGAAGGATTCTGATGAACAACTGCTCGGGGAGACGCAAGAAGTGCAGTTGGGAAGGAGAGCTTTGGGGTCAATAAAAGATGCACAAAATATCTAAATCCTATATCACAGATGCAACTGCAGATATATTCTGAGAGTACACCATTATTTCACAGTTTGTCTTCACTTATGAACATATGTTTGGATTTATTAAAGCAGGGATACACAAACTACGGTGTGCTAAAATTCATTATTGATCCATTTGATCACATTATTGATCCATTTGATACTTGAAAATATAAATGGTAAATTGTTTAGATAAATTTTCTGACTTTTATGAATGATTGAAACATGGTGCCTAATTTAACTTTATTTTAATATAACAGTAATTTTTTGAATGATACATGAATATTTTAGAAATACATTCTTTTTTTTTTATTGCAAGAACATAACCTTCGTCTATAATGTGAAAAAAATGGCGCGAAGCGTGATATATACGGTTATTAAGTTTTCAGACAGTGTCAAATAGCAAGTAATAAAAAATTATTTTTCTTTTGACTACTACAATAATTGAATGCAATATTGTAACGCTTATTAAATTAATGTGAAATCAAACATAAAACTTTATTTGCTATGTTTTTTTTAAGTTTAGAAGTAAAAATATCTTTGTCAGATAATTAAAAAAGTTATTTACTTTTTTTATTTTATTTTATTTTTTTGTAAAACGGTGAAAGTACAATGCTTATATACTGTTCGCTGTACCTCCCTGTATAAAACAAAAATGTGTAGATATCTGTATCAAATACAAATCGCGAAGTCCTATCACATAACTCGATTTTTGAATCACAAAGAGGCTACAATCTTCTTTTTTAATCCTATACCCTGCTGGATCTAAACGGATGGTTATTTTGTCTTCTCCATGTTAGCGGATTATGTCCTAATATGTGTGTTTGTCTTAGATTCAGTTATCTAGTTAACAGAAATAACATGTTTAAAATATCTTAAAATATCTTGATGTTCGTTTTTCCTGATAAAGTTACTCCCAAGATGTTATATTTTATTTCCTTTGGGGTCTCTAATTTATGTAGGGTTTTAAGGATTTCGCTGTCGAAGTTACGTCACATCCTATCATTGTGTATTTTTAGACCCCTTACAAACCCCAAAGGATCCTACTTACATGAGATATTTCGATTAATATATTTATAGTCCAGATTGAAATTCTCTCATGAAGAATGACATTTAAGTACAGTAGAATTCTATTTTCTCCAAAATTTTCAAATAACTTTTCAATTTAATATATATTTCTTCTTCTTCTTGAGCACTTCAACCTGTTACAGGCCAAGGCTGTCTCTCGAAGTTTCCTCCATCTGACCCTATCCAACACAATAGTCCTCCATCGGTTTATTCCAATTAACTTTAGTTTATTTTTCGGTGTCATCAATCCACTTAATGGGTGATGTTCTTTTTCGCCTTATTTCCTGTTTTCTCGAAAAAGTTATCTTTTTGGCTGAAAATATATCGCCATATTTAAACACGTATCCCAGCCATTTAATAAGAGATGCCTTTACAATTCTCACGATATCTCATATTTTCTATATATTTCATTATTATCTCTCAAATTCAAAGTATCTCTACTTTTTAATTGTCCAATATTCACTGCCGGAGACGACAACAAGATTTATCAATGCTTTGCTTAATCTTAATTTGGTTTTAATGCTCATTATCCTAGATTTAAGTAGTTTTCCAAGGCCATAGAAACATCTATTAGACATGAAAATCCGTTTAAAAATGAGAATGTATGCAATGATAAAGCAATGATAATATATAAAAAAGAAAATTTTATTGTTGACATAATTAAAATATGAAAAATGGTTGAAGAAACTAATTTTTCTACCTCTAAACTAATGAACAGAATCAAAAATGGGAAATGAAATTCAACAATAATATAAAACTAGCCTCGGTAAAATAAATCAAACGCATCTTTTAACAGAAATTAACCTCAAACAGAATTAATACTCGTTACATAGAATACGTTTTTAAATGTGAAATAATCAGTTGTTTTCTGACAGAAAAATAAAAGAATCCCTTATAACCAGTAATACCTTATACCTAGTATGTTAAATAAAACAATTGCTATCAATATAATATAAATTCGTCTAAATTCTGCATTCAGTTGCATTGAATTTTTCAAAATAATGAAAAGTTTACTTGAAAAAATAATTTTTATTACTTGAATATGAACAAATTAAAATAATTGTATACATATTGTAACAATATTTGTGATTGTAAAGATAGTTTCATTAAAAAAAAATTTAAAATGTAGTTTGTTTTTCGTAACTGAAAGGATATGATGTATTCAATACTCATGGTAATTTATTGCTTCAACACTATCTGGCTTTGATGTCATTTTTCTTACAAAATACACTACGTTCTCCGAATAAGAAGAACTAAATCTTTCGTTGCATCTGAATATTTAATAAAATCGCGAATATTCCCTTCTCGAGTGGCCATGATTAATGATGGGAAAACAGAAAAATATCTCGAGGAATTCGCTGTTTATGAAATACATACCAGATCCACTATTCGGATATTTCGTTTCATAGGTGTTTACCCGAATTGTTATATTTTTATACTGCACTATGTATATTGAACCTTTTTTGTTTTCAAAATATATTTTTTTAAAATTTTGCTACATTTAGTTTTTTTTTATACTTCGTTCCAAAAATAAACATTTTATTAAATAGACATTATTATTAAAATTTATTTTTGTTTGATTCGTTGAAAATTTAATAAGATTTTAAAAAATGAGATAACATAATTTTATAAATAATTATTTTTCAAATATTTTAACCAATAAAATAATAAAGTGTGAACAAATTACAAGTAATATTTTTCAATATTTGAGGCCTGATGGCAGAATCATTAAAATGTGCAGCTATTTCACGATTTGGGGCTTAATGGACGAGTGACTAGCGCTCTGGTGCTCTGTGCCATAGATTTCGGGTACGAAGTCCCTGCGTTGCCATGGATGTTTGTAGTGGTTCGGGAACCACTTTAAATCGTACCTCCGGTCTAATATGGCTGTAGAGCATTGGTCGTAGGGTTGAGAACCCTACCCCGTAAAAACGAAAAAAAAATATCTTATGTATCGAAATCTGCCAGTAGGCAGACAGCCTTGGCCCATAATCAATTTTATTTTTCTGGTAGGTTTAGATGAAATAAATATTTATTTTAATAATCTCATCTTTGAAGCATTATACATGGCAAAGCGAAGATGTTGCCTTGATCTGATGTGAACCTAAATAACAAAATTAATAAACTCTATTTTCTGAAGAATAGATGACGATGGTGATTGCGCAATATGTTTATACATTTGAATTGACAATTAGGCTGTCCGGTGGAGTTTTTCTGTGTTTTCTCCAATACGACATGCAAATGTGTAGTGAAAACGCCTAAAACTCCTCACGGAAGATAACAGCATCTCTTCACCACAAGTCGATAGACCGTTGGCGTCTCAGGTTTAAATAAATTCGTGGTGTCTTTTGCAATCCCTGCTTTCAGAAGCAATGACATTCGATGGGGACTAGGCAAGATGTTTAATATTTTGAGTTGGAGAAATTTCTAGATTTTTCCCCTGTACGTCATACAAATGAGGAATAGTTATTCCTAAAAGTCTTTCCGTAAGACACCGTTTCCTTCCATCATTCGTTAAAGGCTATTCATGTTCTACATGGACCCAGACATGACCATCCTCTTCTTTATAACAGAACATCCTCGTCTGTGTTGACAGATCAGGTGCGATATACATGTTATGATGTCTTTGGCACTCAAATCCGACACTAATTGGACGCTGTTTGTAGACTGCTGACTGGTATATACAGGTTAGCTGGTTAATGTTTACTGGTATTTCTTCCACTCGTCTCACAAATGCTGAGCAATTACAATCTCATCCTATCATCTTTACTAGGATGAGATTCCAGGTATAGAACAAAGTGTAACCCTAAATATTCATAGTCAATCGGAACTCGCCGAAAAAAAATATTTCAAATGCAAAATTGCTTACCTTGGTGTCTTGTTCGTAATGGGAAAGTGCAACCTTTTAGGTATATGTCATGAGGTTTCAGAAAAGATTACAAAGTGTTTTGTGCGAATTCAGGCCTTTCTGTAAAATGTTCCTTTTCAAATCAAAATGCTCGGCGCTATATGTCATGTCCAAGAAGCACTTCCGACACATGTTGCAAATTCACTTCAGTTCTGCTTCTTTCCCTTCGTCATCAGAAAAAAGAACTTTTTCTGCCACTGTTATTCTTCATCTTCCCTTCCAAATGACACTTAAAGGGCTTTCAGGGCCCATGAATCACAAAGAAGGCAAAAAGTCGAGTTGGAGAAACCGGAAGAAAAAAAGAAACCGTCTTTTATAATGCATTTATCATTCTTTATTCAAGAAATTGATTTCGAACTCGTTTTTCAAATTCAATCAGAAAGGTACATTTGATGATTCTGTAATTACTTTTTTGTATTGAGGCTTCAGGAAAATGTTTGCTCCTATATTTGTTCTGTTACGTGTATTTTTCTTCTGTTTAGAAATAAACAATAAACAATTTCCTTTCAGGTCAAAATGTCTATGCATATGTATATATACACCGAACGATTTGTGTGTGTGTCTGGCTGTATTTCTTATAAAATAGTTCTTACGAGACAATTTTGTTTCAAATATCTACTAAATTTCCTCTTTATTATAATAATGTAATTACATTATTATGATAAAAAGGATTTTAACATTAATATTTTTTGCAATAAATGTTTCGATATTATAAATGCATTTCATGTTGTGGAACACAAATGATTAATTTAATGTATTTCTAAGATATTGAAAAGCATGCTGTTTTAGTGCAGCTGTCAATACATAGAGAGTTACTCTTTAAAACAAAGTCTGTACAGCGATTACTCATTTAGCACAACCAGGGAGCACGTGTATTTTGAAGATGAGCTACTGACTCAAATAATAGAAAAATTTTTATACAAAAAAAACATAACCCCACAACGTTCTACGATACTATTTTACCGTGACCTAAGGTTTAAAGTAGATTCCAGACAATTACAAACATCCGTGCCACCGCCAGTTTTCGAACCTGAAGGCAGTGGACCAATGGCCTGTGCGCTAGCCAATCGGCCATCAGGCCGCTGCTTCCATCCAGCACAGTAAGACAGCAGGCCTTATCAAAGTTTTGTATAGACTTAATTTAGTTTTAATGGTAATTAATCTTGATTTAAGTTGCTTTCCAAAGCAAAAGAAACATCTATTTGCCATGAAAATCCTTATACTTATTTCAATGTTTGTGTCATTGCAGCTTTAGATCATTGTCAACAAAATTATTTAAGTTGTTTTACGGTTTCGAAGGTATAGATTTTCTCCTCAGAGGGATTATATCGATAGGTTTAAATCGATTATGTGAGATGTTTATCAACTATACCAAAATTAATTATAAAATTGTGTATAAAATTTTGTATTTATTAACACAATTCCTTTTATTGAGATTCATTGTGTTGTTATAGAAAGCCTTTATCCTTTAGAGCAAATCTCAAAATTAGTTACCCTTAGCCCAAACCCCAAAATTTGATAGATAAATTAAAATTATTCCTGCTTTTTCAGTTTGTATTTTCTAATTTCACAAAGAGCAAACTTGCAATGTAATACCTATTAAGTGCAATGATGTTATATGAAAAAGAAAAGTTTATTGTCACCGTGATTAAAATATGAAAAATTGTTAATGAAACTAATGTTTCTACTTCTATGCCAAAAAATAGAATCAACAATGGGTATTGAAATTCAACAATAATCTTCGGTAAAATAAATTTAACTCATATTTTAATAAAAGTCAACCTCAAACAGTATAAATACATTTCAGACAGAATAACAGAATAAATATGTAAGAATCAGTTGTTTCACGAAAAAAAAGAATCATTTACTACCAGTATGTTAAACAAAGCGACTGTTATCAATGTAATATACATTTTGCTTAATTTTATCTGCATTAAATTTTTAAAAAGAATGCAAAGATTATTTGAAAAATAATTTTCTTATTACTTCAATATGAAAAAAAAATTAAATAATTGTAAAAAAAAATTGTAACAATAATTGTGATTGTAAAGATAATTGTATTTGAAAAATTGCAAATGTAATTCATTCGTATTCTCTTAATTTGCAAACATCAAACTTGCAAAATATTATATAATACGCAACATGATATAATATAAAAAAATAAAATTTTATTGTCACTATAATTAAAATATGAAAATGTTTAAAGAAAATAATTTTTCTACTTCTAAGCCAATCAATAGAATCAACAATGGGAATTCAAATTCAACAATAATATAAAAAAATCTTAGGTAAAATAAATTAAACTCCTCTTTTAATAGATATGAACCTCAAGTAGAATTATTACGCTTTACATAGAATTTTTAAATGTGAATTAATCAGTCGTTTTATGAAAAAAATGATACTTTATTACCCTTAAAATAAACAAAACAACTGCTATCAGCATAATAGAAATTGTGTTTAAAATTTATCTGCATTCAATTTTTCAAAATAATAGGAAGGTTATTTGAAAACTCATTTTCGTATTAATTGTAACAACAATTTTTATTTTAAAGATAATTGCATTTGAAAAATTGCAATTGTAGTTGTTTTTCATAACTGTGTTGTTGTTTGTTGTTTCTTATCCCGCTTGGTTGGCCAAGCCCACGAGCCCATACGTACTCATGATTGAAAGGGAAGGAAGCAGCTTCTGTTGTGATGGAACACCCGTAGGTAGAAGTCTGACTTTGGCTCCGTGACGCTCTTACAGTCATGGGAGACCGGGACCTACGGCTTAAAGTGGATTCCGAACCACTACAAACATCCATGGCACCGCCGGGTTTCGAACCCAAAACCTGTGGCACCGAGCGCCAGAGCGCTAGACACTCGGCCATTCAGGTCCCTAATTTGTGAATGCCAACGGCACGCGTTGTTCCCTGGTGGTCACCCACCCAAGTACTGACAGCGCCCAAAGATGCTTGACTTCGGTGATCTAACGAGAACCGGTATATTCAGCATGGTATGGCCGTTTGCTTTCATAACTGTAACGGTATGATGCATTCAATACTCATGGTAATTTACTGCTTCAACACTACCTGCCTTTGATGTCATTTTTTTTTTTTTGCAAAATATACTACGTTGTCAGAATAAGAAGAATCAACCTTTCGTTGCATCTGAACATTTCATAAAATCGCGAATATTCCCTTCTCGAGTGCCCATGATTAATGATGTGAAAGGCAGAAAAATATCTCGAGGAATTCGGTTTTTTATGAAATAAATATAAGGTGGACTATTCGTATATTCCGCTTCATATGTATTTACCTGAATTGTTAGCTTTTTATACTACACTATGAATATTGAACCCTTTTGTTTAAAAAGTATATTTCTAAAAATTTGCATAATTTATTTTCCTTATAAACTGTTCCCAAAACAGCGTACATTTTTTTAAATACACTTTGCTTTTAAAATTGGTTTGTTGCTTGATTGATCGAATATATAACAAGCATTTAAAGTATGAAACAACATAATTTTATAAATAATTATTTTTGAAATATTTTAACCCATGAAATAATAAAAAGTGATCAAATTGCAAGTAATCTTTTTTAACACTTAGGATTGATGTATATCCTTGAGAAATCTTACATATTAACTTTTTTTAATTTATCTATTTCTCAATGAGATGATTGCTTATTGGAATTAATATTCTAGGAATACAAAACTTGATATGTTAATCAATTTTATTTTCCTGGTATTTCATCTATACCATCTGACCTTTAAAGAGAACTATCTATCTTTTCTTTTAAGAAATCTATCTTATTTTTTAATCCCATCTCATCATAATAATCTCATCTCAAAGTAAAGATGCTGCCTTTATCTGATGTGAATCTAAATAAAACAGTTAATAAACTTTATTTTCTGAAGAAGAGATGGCGATGGTGATTGGGCAAAATGTTTCAGATTTTTAATCTGACAGCTACGCTCCCCGGAGGAGTTTTCTGAGTTTTATCCCCTACAGCATGCAAATGAACGACAGCCAGCTGTAAAAGTCCTACCATAAGGCACAGTTCTCTTCCATCTTTCGCCGGAGGACTGTTCGTGTTCTACATGGGCCCATCGGCATTCCACCCTCGTAATTCTAACTGATTGAGGGCTACATTGCCCTAAATACGTGTGAATATGTCATAAAATACATAATATGCAAAAAATACGTGCTAATATAGGTGAGATACGTGCTAATATAGGTAAAATATGTGCTAATATAGGTAAAATATGTGCTAATACAGGTAAAATATGTGTTAATACAGGTAAAATATGTGCTAATATATAGTGTATGCTAATACTTTTGAGTTGATAATTATGATGTCCGGTGGAGTTTTTACGAGTTTCCTCTAGAAAGACATGCAAATATGTAGTCGACACACCTAACAATCCTCATGAAGGATAACACCCTCCCTTCAGCACCTATCTCTGCTGATAGCTCAGGTTCGTATATACATATTGATATCTTTGGATGTCATTGATTTCTAAAGCCAGACTAATGTGATGCGTTTTGTAAGGGGCTGGCAAAGACAGGTTCCCTGATTAAAATTTACTAGTATTTCACCCATTCGTCTCGTAAATGCGGAGCAAATGCTGCTAAAGGCAGTCTCAATCCCTCCTCCTTTAAAGGGGTGAGGTTTGAGGTAAAACTTCAAAGTATAACCGGAGTATTCAAATCCATTCGGAACAAACAGAAAGAAAAGTATTTCAAATACAAAATTGCTTACCTTTGTGTCTTGTTCGTAATGTCAAATTGCAACTTCTAGGTATATGTCATGAGCTTTCAAAAACGATTACAAAGTGAAGAGTTTGTGCGAATTCAGGCCTTTCTAGAAAATTTTCCTTTCTAAATCAAAATGGCTCGGCGCTATATGTCATGCCCGAGAAGCTCTTCTGACACATGTTGCGACTTCATTTCAGTTCTGTTTCTTTCCCTTCGTCATCAAAAAAAGAATTTTTCCCGCCACTGTTATTACTCATCTTCCCTCCCAAATGGCTTAAAGGGCTTTCAGGGCCCATGAATCACAGTGAGGCACAAAGAAGGCAAAAGACGAGTTGGAGAAACCGGAAGAAAAAAAAGTCCCGTCTCTTATAATGCATTTATCATTCTTTATTCAAGAGATTGATTTCGAACTCGTTTTTCAAATGCAATCCCGAAAGGTACTTGAGTGATTCTGTATTTAGTTTTTTGTATTGAGGCTTCAGGAAAATGTTTGCTCCTATATTTGTTCTGTTACATGTATTTCTTCTTCTGTTTTGAAATAAATAATCTCCTTTCAGGTCAGAATGCCTATGTATATGTATATATTATATATATCGAACCATTTGTGTGCATTTCTTATAACATAGTACTTAAAAGGACAACTTATTTTCATAAATCCACTAATTTTCCTCTTTATCATAATAATGTTATTACATTATTAAAATAATAAGAATGTTAACATCAATATTTTTTCTGCTATATGAGTTTTGATATTATAAATGAATTGCATGCTGTAGAAAACAAATTATTAACTTAATGTGTTTCTGTTATTTTTTAAATTATTAATTTAATGTATTTCTGTTATGTTTTAAATTATTAATTTAATGTATTTCTGTTGAAAGATATTTAAAAGCATGTTGTTTCAATGCACCTGCTAATACAGTGACAATTAATCTTCATGCCAAACGTAAGGGCTGCACAGACGTTACTCATTTAACACGACGCAGTGGTGGAAGATATGCTAAGGACGCGAGCAACATTATTCCCACATTTTCCTCTTTATTATAATAATGTTATTACATTATTTAAATAATAAGAATATTAACATCAATATTTTTCTGCTATATGAGTTTTGATTTTATAAATGTATTGCATGCTGTAGAAAACAAATTATTAACTTAATGTATTTCTGTTATGTCTTAAATTATTAATTTAATGTATTTACAACTCAAACGGTCATTTGATATCTTTTATCTTTAATTAATAATCTTGGATTGTTAAATAACGTTAATTAGTGAAATGTTCCTAAAAATTTCTACCAATGTTATTAGAAGATGACACTTTCGGTTAGTATTAAGAAATGCACATTCCCTCAAAACCTTCCAAGCAACTCATGTGGAAGAATTGATCTTATTTCACTTTAATGAAGCAGTTATTTATTTATTGCTCTTCAAATTTTTTCAGGCAAATCTTCTTTTTCCCAGTTTAACATTTAACAGCACGTGCAAAACAGACAAGATTAAGGAATTAGCTGTTTTTACGGAAACCGATTTTGAGTACTTAAAATAAGAGTACTAATTAGTTCATAAATAATATGTTTATTTTGGATTCTCGCATTGCATTTTATTTATTCATAATTGAAGTTATTATTAATATTATTGTGTATTTTTTTGGCACTTGTGGAATTTTTTTTGGTGTTTTGTGTAGTATTTTTTGTGGTTTCTGGCATTTTATTTATTTGTAATTAAACTTATTATTAATATTGCTGTGTATTTTTTAAGAATAGTAATCTGATGCTAACAGTTTTCCTTTAAATGTACTTTTTCTTATATTTCTAAATATTAACCGATTTCTTCGTTAAAAACTTTAAAAAAAATGTTTATTGTTAAATGTATTGTTAATTCAAGTATTATTAATACTGTCATGTATTTTCTAAGAATAGTAGTCGGATGCTACTAGTTTCCCTTTAACTGTAATTGTTCTTATATTTCTAAATACTAACTATTACTTTGTTGCAAATAAAAAAAAAGATTCATACTTAAATTCATTGTTAATTTATTATTATTTTAAATATTATAGAATAAATGTTAATAAATGTTTATTTTTAAATATTAATATTAATTTCTTTTTATCTCTGATGGAAAAATACATTTTTTTTTGAAGTGCACAATGTAGCATAATAAACAGAGCAGTACTTTTTCACTTCAACAAAAGATATTCAGAGGAATTCTGGGAAAGAGTCTTAATTCTCTGATGGAAAAATACATTTTTTGAAGTGCACAATGTAGCATAATAAACAGAGCAGTACTTTTTCACTTCAACAAAAGATATTCAGAGGAATTCTGGGAAAGAGTCTTAATTATAGGATCTTAAGTAAAAGTAAGAATTCTAATTATATAAAATAGAAATAAGATTCATAATTATATAAAAAAACTCTGAGTCGTACTTTTCCTCTTCAACAATAAATAGTCAGAGGAATTTTGGTAAATAGTCTTAATTATAGGAAAATTGAAAACTAATTTTAAACAGTCACATCTTTGTAAGAAAATGTGAATATTTTTTCACGTATTTAAGGTGTAAAAAATTTAATCAAAACAATATGTAGATTCTTATATTTTTGCTGTTTATTATGCAAAAGCTTTTGTAGATAGGGTTTCGTTACTACTTAGTATAGTGAACCACGATCGTTGAGTTTTATGTATATGGATTTTTCAAGCAAATAAAAGCTCCCCCTCCCCTTAAAAGGAAGAGAAAATTGTTCCGATCCTTGTTGCAATCTCTGATTTCGGAGAAGGAGAGAATCATTTGTAAATCGTATGTGAGTGCTATGTATGGGCAATGAGGCTATCTGGTAAGTGTTTTCCGGTTTTTTCTACATCGTATTCACCATATGAGGAAATACCTTCGAAAGTTTTACGCAAAACATCGTTTTTACCTTTTATCCATTTCAGAACTTTTCATGGCATACATAAATAGGGAACACAATGTATATAAAGGAGCACAATTTATTTAAAAAAAAAAACACACGCACATAATAGAAAAAGATCTATTCTCAATAATATATAATTTTTTCAAAGTCCACGTATATAGTAATATTTTTATTCCTTTCCCTATCATTGTACTATTCGTATCATAAGTGAGTAGAACCCCAGGTTAGAAATATGATATATTAATAAATAATTAATTTTAAATACAAATCTTCTCAGTGTAGAAAAAAAGTGTTATTCGTAATAATATGCACATTTTGGCTAATTAACCCCGAAAGTTCTCCCAAAGTATCCTCAGATAATCAGATATTCGAGACTTGCCTAAATTTAACATGAAGTTGAACAGTTGAAGTTGAAGTTGAACATGAAGTTGAAGTTGAAGTTGAAGTTGTTGAAGTTAACATGATGACACAATGATAAAAAAGTCTTTAAAATTTGTTTTTGAAAAAAATGTCATCTATATCATTAATTCATCATCATCTATATCATCATTGGTAATGTATTCACATAGCACCTGAAATTCGCCCGGTACTAACAGAATATCAAATAGAGTATCAGATATGACTACTAGAAGCATGCTTTTCACCATTTTCGAAATGATGAGATTCTAACCGTTTATTCCTAGAATTTAATGAAAGGACTTTCTGCTCTGTTTATCGGGACTTTTCCAGATGTAGACGTCAAAAATTTTCTATTCTGCTTGATTTTTGATTTCAAAAGGAGTTTTTCTAACAAATTTAGGTTAAAGTTTTGTTTAAAATAATGCACTTTTTTAAAGGAATTCAATTCTTTTTTTAATATCTATATGGGTTTTATGATTATATTTAATATAAAATAGGATATAGTTTTATGATAATTATTCAATATAAAATATTTTATGTATTACTGGCCATCTCTTGATACCTATTACAAATCCATCACACATAATTTTATTATTATTATTTTTATATGCAATACTAAATCCATGAAATTTTGGATCATAAATTTGTTGAATAAGAAATATTTAGACAATTAACAGAGTAAAGATTAAGGGTAGTAATACACAGTCCAGTCACATTAATGTGACCACCACCTACTTTCGACATCCACGTGAAATAACCAATCACAAAAGGCAGGTGGCAGCACATTGCAGTGGAGTGTATATAAAGAATTCCACTTAAATACTACTTAATACCACATTTCACGCTCCACTTAAAGCCAGAATATACAAGAGTGTATATTCTGGTTTTTGACAGGTGGTCACATTAATGTGACTGGACTGTATATTTGATATGGATTAGTGGTATATTATAATAATTTTCTTTCTAAACAAGTCTTGTAAAAGCCCTCTAAAGAAATAACTCGTTCTACAAGGGTTAGGTACCCTCTCTGAGTGCCTACAAGAGGGCTGAGTGTCCTCACTTTTCGCTTGACTGCTTCATTGGATTGCTCCCAATTTCTCCGGAACACTGTTTTCTTTTCCTCTATATATACGAAAACTAACCTCGCTAGAAGTGCTTCATTGAACCTATTCTGAAGGGATTACCTTGATCTCTCCTCTCTCCTGTCCCTTGTTCTCTCTCCAAGCGAGGTCTGCCTCATTAATCCAGCAATAATTTCCAAAAAAATGTCCGCGTGAATTTCTAAAGAATATTCCTTCTTTCTTGTTATTATGTCTGTTGTAAAATTCCTGTGGGAATGCCGATGTAAAACCGATCCTTATAAACAATTTAAAATTATTTGTTGTATAGTGTGTTTCCAAAATTAAGATAAATTTGCACATTAATTTGCAGTGCATAAATATTTAACTGAACTATATCATATTTCATCTCACGTAAGGTCTTTCAAAGATAAATAGCACATGCAATTTAGAAACAATAGTTTGGCAAATTATCTGCATTTTATCATGAAATGTTACTTTACACAAAATATATTTATGCATGCGCTTAAAAAAAAGGACGATAATCCTTTTAAGTTTTCAGACATTTTTTTTTCATTCCAATTAAAATAAATTTTCATCCCTTATTTAATAACATAATATGACATAACTAGAATTTGCATTCTAAGTAGTGCTGTAATCTCTTTAGGATTTTCGTATTCTGCTCCATTATCCAAAAATTGCAAATTCTATCCTCATTTGGAACAAGCATTGGCAAACTGTTACGAACCGAAAGTCCAGCTTTCAATGGCAAACCCTTTAATAAACACATTTTATTCAGTGAATTTCTGAATATTCTTTAATTCTGAATTTAATTGGGTGCTCGTTATAGCAGAATCCTCGGGAATTGCATATCCTGCTCTGTGTGTGTGTTTGCAAAATTAAATACTGTGTATTCCCTTCAAACATTTCCGGGGCTTTCAGAGCGCTGGATTATTAGGTTAAGGTGATTTCCATATCTTTAAATGTTGGCTGAGTGCTTCAACAGCCACGTGCATGCTTGTGCCTCGTGGGTTGTGCATGCTTAACAATTAAGCTGATGGGATGTAATGGGGCGGTTTAAATTTCCACGGTACGCAGACTAAATACCTACACGTATGAATAATCAAGAGGTTTTACACAGTAGCTACTTAATGAGTCCAGTTTCGTAAATTAATATCCTTGTTTAAATCACTAAATACATAAGAAGCCACATTTAATGATACCCATAATCTTTAAAATATCTGACATAAGTATAATAAATAGATATAAGAGACATAATCAAAAGGATTTGTTAAAGTAATGAATGTAGTCATAATGAGCAAAGTTGATTATGTTAATACTGTAGCTTAAGTCAATTTTTAGCAAACTCATTTAAAGATGTACAATATTATTTTGAGTATCCAATATTAATGACGATTTTTTAAGTAAATCATAATACCAGTTTTATATATTAATACATGTTTAAATTAATAACTATGAAAACAACAAACTTAATGATCGAAAAATTTTTTATCGCCCTAGATTTTTGAAAATCCTAACATGAGTATCTTTAGAATAATGGATAATAAGTCCAGTTACGTATACTGATATCTTCACTTAAATTCTTGATTATTCAAATACCAAATTTAATGATATAAAAATTATTTTATCGCACAAGATTAGTTCAAAAGACAACATGAGTATCTTTAGAATGGTAAATAATAATTCCAGTTTCTTATACTGATGTGCTTTCTTAAATAAACAATTATGTAAACACAGCAATTATGATCAAAAGAATTTTGTTATCCACCAAGGTTAGGGGAAAATACAACATGAGTAATTTTAGAGTAACTAAAATTACGTCTAGTTACTTAAATTAATAACAAAGATTAAGCTAATAAATATGGACACAAAAAATTGAATGAACCAAAATTTTTTTATCGCATAAGAATAGTGAAAAAACAAACGAGTAGTCTTAGGACGAATTAATAATAATTCGTCAATTTTCGTTAATGGATATCTATGTTTATATAAATAATTATGCAAACATCAAATTTAATGTTCGAAAGATTTTTTCTATATAGCTCAAGATTAGTGAAATAGTAAAATGAAATTTTTAGAATAATAGGTAATAATTTCAGTTTTGTAAATTTATATTTATTCTTACACCAACAATTATGAAAACACTGAATTAAATGATCCAAAAAAATTCTTTGTTATCCCAAGATTAGTAGAAAAACAAAAATTAGTATTTTGTAGATTAATAAATATAAGTACAAGTTTAGTAAATTAATGGCCATGTTTAAATCACTAACTATGCAAACACCAAATTAAATGATTTACAAAATTCTTTTAATATACAAGATTAGAAAAAAAATAAACGAAAGGTTCTTAACACAAAGTCGGTTCAATTTCGTTAATTAATATACATACTTTAATCAAAAACTGCACAAGAAATCCCATTTAAGAATATACTGTATATTTAATATACCCTAGATAAATAGAAATGATAATGACAGCAGAAGATATATAAATAAATTTATCATGATCCAGCTTCCGAAATTTATATAAAAATTTAAATCATTAATCATACAATATTAACCTCATTTAATTGTTTGCAAATTTCTTTTAAATGTCTAAGATTAGTAATAAACAAGAGGAATATTCAAGAGGATTTATAAATTAATTGATCATCAATTCAATTCCGTAAATTAATATCCGTGCTTATATTAGTAATTATTAAATAAACCCCATTTTATACTATAAATATTCTCTATATAGAAATAATAAGGAAAAGAGACATCATAAAGGTGAATAATCCAGAGGTTTTCTAAAATAGTTCATAATGAATAAAAATTCTTTAATTAATTTAATGCTTTAATCAGTAATTAGGTAAATTTTATATTCTTGGATATGCAGAAGAAATATCAGCAAGAAAAGATAAAAGAAATAATCAAGATCAGTTTTAAAGAAATTAAAACTGAATACAATTTCGTAAATTAATATAAAATAAGACGATAATTATACAAGAAATACCAAATTCAATTATCTCAAAATTACTTGAACTACTAAATATATAATGCTAATTTATAAATGTACAATAATTAAAAACTTAAATTTAACAGTCATGATTGAACCTTGCGAAGGCAAGAATCATCACGTTTAACAACATAATTTTAAGTACCATACCTAGATTAAATATCAAATATTCATATAATTAGAATATCTATGTATAATATGATAAATAATTCATAAAGAGTTCAATTCATAAATTAAATCCAGTTTGTTAATTATCGATTGAAGCATTCTATTAATTAAATTAGAATGCTTCAATCGATAAATATTAAAATAATACTGTTTACAATCTACAGTTAAAACGCATGCATGTTATTTAAATATGTAAATAATCAAGTAGTTGATTTTATAAATAATTGTTCATACTTGAATATGCATATTAAGAAAAACGAAACTATAAAATCAACAAAAAAAAAAAACCACCTTTCAGTGATTAGGAGATTCAGTAAGATAATTATCATCGAATTAACAAAAACGTTAGAAATGGCCAATTTATTGATTAACAAAGCTTTTTTTTTTTTTTTTAATATCTATAAATCTAATTATATGCTATACATACATTAGGTATGCTATACATACATATACATGCTATACATTCTTATGCTCTACAGATAGGCATAATAATTATAAGTTTAATTTGTAAAATATACCGAATTGTTGATGGTTCTGTGGTAAACTGCACATCTAGCGTACAGTATGGGTATGGTTTGAGTCTGGTAGTGGCGTTATTTACATTCACTGCTGTCTGAAACAAGTACATCTGATGGTGATTCAGATAACGTATCTAAACATCACGTATTGATAGTCAGGCTGCCGGTGGAGTTTACCTGAATGGCCGAGTGTCTAGCGCTCTGACACTCGGTGCCACAGGTTTCGGGTTCGAATCCCGGCTGTGCCATGGATGTTTGTAGTGGTTAGGTATCCACTTTAAGCCGTAGGTCCCGGTCTCCTATGACTATAAGAGCGTCACGGAGCAAAAGTCAGGCTTCTACCTACGGGTGCTCCATCACAACAGAAGCTGCTTCCTTCCCCTTCAATCATGAGCACGTATGGGCTCGTGGGCTTGGCCAGCCAAGTGGGATAAGAAACAACAACAACATTCTTGTTATGATGTTAACAGATTTGATAGATGGTAAAGTAGTATACGGAATTATACATCTAACCATTTTACTGTTGGATAATAACAATAAATCTCGAATTAGGGGTTAAAATCAAATAATCATATAATTAATCAATCAAAATCAATAATCATATAATTAATCAATCAAAATCATTAATCATATAATTAATCAATCAAAATCAATAATCATATAATCATATATTACCATCTGTACTATAATAATAGTAGCGAGTGAATATTTGAACTGGAATTATTGGTAAATGCAATTCTTATTTATGTTGTAGCACAAAATTCCATCAAAATCAATGTTTCCTGACATCAATCTATTGTTTTGACGCATCTTTTAATTTGAAAGTTTACCTAATTATTACGAATTATAACTATTTTTCTAATTTCACCCGCTGATCGAAATCAATCGTTTTAAATCAGTTGAATTTGAACCCGTTGTAAAAGTAAGATAAAAAAAAAAGAGTTTTCAAGCAAAAATCGAGTTCTTGGTTTATCCAATTAAAATTGGAAAGTTACAGAAAGGTGCAATTACGTTAGCTGCAAAACAATTTAAATGAATATAGCTTATCCTATAGTCGATTCTTTGAAAAATCATAGCTATGGACGTAAATGCAAAGACTATGAAGCAAAAAATTGAAAAACTTAAGCATGTTTCTCTTGGCAGAAGAGGCAGTATAAAATCAGAAGGCCACGTCATTGAAGTTCCCAAATCTACATTACTCCAAATTTTGAAAAAAGTAAAATCCATCAAATATGGGAATTCAGGTTCATTTTAAGCACACGCATTTAGGGAAAGCAAAACTTCGCAGCCAACGGATCTTACCTCATCATCAGTGGCCCAACAGAATCCTTGTGAGCCAAGTCCAACTTTAAGGAAAGCAAATCTTCGCATCCAACAGATCTTACCTCATCATCAGTCGCCCAACAGCATCCTTGTGAGCCAAGTCCAACTTTAAGGAAAGCACAGCTTCGCATCCAACAGATCTTACCTCATCATCAGTCGCCCAACAGCATCCTTGTGAGTCAAGTCCAACTTTAAGGAAAGCACAGCTTCGCATCCAACAGATCTTACCTCATCATCAGTCGCTCAACAGCATCCTTGTGAGCCAAGTCCAACTTTAAGGAAAGCAAAGCTTCGCAGCCAACAGATCTTTCCTCATCATCAGTGGCCCAACAGGCAAGGCAGCCGGACTTGTCAGCTAAGTCCGGCTGCCTTCTGGCAGAATTTGTAACATGAGATGTTTTCCTTTTTACAGTGTAGAGTTGTCTGCCTTTCGCCAAACAGTCATATTTCACTGGGACCTACGGTTTAAAATGAATTCCGAACCACTACAAACGTCCATTGCACCGCCGGCGGCACCGTAAGATCAGCAGATCACGCCATTGAAATTCCCAAATCTGCATTACTGTAAATAAAAAAAGTAAAATCCATGAAACGTGAAACTCTCGGTCCATTTTAAGCACACACATATATACTAGAAACAAAGCTTCGCAGCCAAGAGATTCTAGAACCAAGCCAATAGATTCTCTCAAGAGATTCAAGAGAAGAGATGATCAACATTGGCCCAACAGTAACCTCGTAGGCCAAGGCCGGCTGCCTTCTGTCAGAATGCGTAACAAGAGATGTTTTTCTTTTTATAGTGTAGAGTTGCCAGTCTTACTCCTAACAGTCGTATTTAAGTGAGACCTACGGTTTAAAATAGATTCCGAACCACTACAAACATCCATTACACCGCATGGGACTCGTACCCGAAGCCTGGGGCAACGAGCGCCAGACCGTTTGTCATTGGTCCATTAGGTCTCAACGAATCCTGACTACAAGATTAAAATGCAGTAACGAAATGAAGCATATTCCGTCTGCAAAAAATCCTGAAACTGTCTGAACACTCAAAATATGAAATTAGGAGGAAATATTTTTACTTTATTGTTTAACGTAATTTAGTATTTCTGATGATAAACGTTACTTTATATATATATATATATATATATATATATATATATATATATATATATTCTTCTGCTACTATTATTACGGGACAGAGGGAATATTACTCATAATATTTTGTTCCATGGTTACGCAACCTCTTTTTTCGTGTGAAAGAACCGGAACTAATAGTTATGGCATTGTTTCTCTTTTTTCAGAAATTCCTCACTCATTCTTTGACACAGACTGACATATATTTGCTAATTATGTACATTTAGTTTTATCTTTCCATCTACTTTAACACCAGTAAATTATACCGGAAGCTTTCCTGTATTGTTTCACATTTATTTTCATAATTAAACTTTAGATAATGTATAAAAAAATAACATTCATAAAATAAATTTACAGCCTTGATTTTAATATTTTACCAGTTAACTGAAAACGCATTAATGAATATGAAAAGAGTAAAAAAATAATACAAAATGCAGGTAATAAATAAAACATGTTTATATTATTAATGTAATAACAGAAATAAGATTGCTTTAATTTAATTAAAAGGACCAGTCAGAATCCAGTTTCTGTTTAAGGAAATATTTTATAAAAATGTTTTTAAGTAAAATTAAATTTTAGATATCGTTATATATATATATAGTTCTTCTGTACATAGGTTTGTCACTGAACTCCTCCTAAACGGCTGGACCGATTTTGATGAAATTTTGTGTGTATGTTTGACAAAACATGAAAAATGTTTGCATGCTATCCCCTTTGTTGTAACTTGCCACCAAATGGTGCTGCAGTCTATCAATTTCTATACCGTTCAGACCATCGCTATGAAAATGGATAATACTAGGTATTGGAGTATGGAAAATAGGTTCGTGCTATCCACTTTAGTGTTAATTGCCACCAGATGGTGTTACAGCATTTCATTTTATATATTATTCAAACGATATCCAGGAAAATGAGTATGCACTGGAACATGGAAAATATATTCGAGATATGTAACTTTATAAAATTCATTTTTTTCTCAGGACATCATATGCCAGGTTCTGGTAGTAAATTAATAACTTTTTAAAATAACAATTCAGGAACATAAATTGTAACCAATAAGACTAAGTAAATAAATTTTATTTTTTAAAGTAAAAATCCAATTTTATGTAGTTCATCATCTTAAGTGTATTTCATGATAAAATAGGGATCTATAAATATTAAAAAAAAAAAAAGATACAGATAACAGAATATATTTAAAATTAATACGTCAAACATGTTATTTAAAAAAAAAATAAACGTCTTCTAACAAAATTTAAAATTAGGCTGAACACTATTTAAGTATGTTTAAACATATATATGCAGCAATTTAATAGTTTTAATCCCTCTAGTTAAAAAACATGCTCTTAAATAGCTTATTATGCATTCATTTACTATTCTTTATATTTTTTTTACCCTTTATCATTAAAAATTAAAATAAGCAATAAAAGTTACGATTATTCTCTTACGAAAAATTTGCATGAAAAAATATCTAATATAATTGCAATTAAAAATTTACAAACTTATTTGGGAATCTCTTCATTATTCTTTTTCCTATTTCTGATAACATTTTCATACATTTTATAAATAAAAGAATCATTTTTGTAAAATTTTAATGTTGTTTTTAAATTTTTTTTCTTTAAATTCAGTAATTTTGTTTTAGTTAATTAAATATATTTAAGTATTCTACTTAATTAAATAATTTTAAAATTAAGTTAATTCTATTAATTAGAATGGATGAAATTTGTTAATCACATTTTTTGTGATTTTTTTTATTTCTTGAAACCATTGAATAATTATAAAATTTTCTTCTGTTGTATGCAATATTATAATTTTATTTTTGTTATGTAATGTTAATAATTTTTTAACTAAAGTTTTAAGTTTTTTAAAACTGAAAGAACACATAGTGTGAAATTTTGTGATGGATAGCAGAATATATGTTTCTTTAAGTTATATAAGGATGAAAATTATAAAATCTATTCTCGAAAGAAAAGAAATTCAAAATCAGGAACTACTCGTTAAAAAGTTTTAGGTTCAAACTTAAGTTAGCAAAGTTAGTACATTTTATTTTAAAGCTTAAACTTGTACTGAGACATTTTTTTAGTACATATCCATTTTGAGTATTTTCGAAACAGAACGTGAGCCTAATGTTTTTTTAGTTTAGGCCCAATTTGTTAAGAAGTGTTTGATTAATGTTTCCACTAACTTCTATTAATATTCGGAAAGAAATTTGCAAGTATACACCACAATAAAGTAGAAATTTCAGTTTCCTTTAGAACGAATAAATTATAGTTGCAATTTAAAATTTAATGATAAAATCTATTCTCGCAAAGAAAGAAATTCAAAATTCGGAACTATTAGTTAAAAAGTTTTAGCTTCGAGCTTAAGTTAGCAAAGTTAGTTAAGTTTTATTTTAAAACATAGCTTACACGATGCAATAGCGATAGCAGCACTCTTTCCAAGTCCTTAATTGCATTAAACTAATAAATGTAATTGTTAAAATTCGCCTTAAACATTGTTAATTGTAATGCAATAAGTGTCTTATATTTTCGCTGTGAAGTGGAACGTGAATTAATGGGATTTGCAAGTCATTTAATTTTATTCTATAGTAGAGAATGCTTGTTTGTTAGAGGAAGAAATGTGGTTAATTAGTTAGAGTTCAGAAAAATCTACCGAAATTTCACTAAATGCAAGGACAATGTTACTTTCCCAACTATGCAAAAACAAAATTTAAAAGATTCACAGCAGGTATTGCATATATCAATACGATAACGTACGTTAAAAAAAATTGAAACAATTTTGAAATTATGAATATAAAAAATTATAGATTAACTTGTTAGAATAACGGTTGAAGAATGATATTGAAGATTACAGTTACACAATGAACTGAGATATTTTTTTAGTACGTATCCATTTTGAGTATTTTCGAAACAGAACATGAGACTAATGTTTTTTATTTTAGGCCCTATTTGTGAATAATTGTTTGATTAATGTTTCTAGTAAATTTTATTTATATTCGGAAAGAAATTTGCAAGTTTACACCAGAATAAAGTAGAAATTTCAGTTTCCTTTAGAATGAATAAATTTCGCAATTGCAATTTAAAATTAATTAATTATTAAATCGATTATCGAAATGAAAGAATTTCAAAATCAAGGACTATTAGTTCAAAAGTTTTAGTTTGAAGCTTAAATTAGCAAAGTTAGCAAGTTTTATTTTAAGGCTTAGCTCGTACGATACAGCGTTGTTTCCAAATCCTTAATTGTATTAAGCTAATAAATGCAACTGTTAAAATGCTCATTAAACTGATTGTTAATTGAAATGCAATAAATGTCTCATATTTTCACTGTGAATTGGAAAGTGAATTCGTAGGATTTACAAGTTATTTAATTTTATACTGCTGAAAAATGCTTGTTTGTCAGGTAAGGATTTGTGGTTAATTAGTCAGTGTACAGAAAAACCTACCAAAATTGTCAATAACTCGAAGAACATTGATTTCTTTCACAACTATACAAAAACAAAATTTAAAAGCAGCACACATAATGTTATAACAATGCAATAACGTATGTTAAAACATTCGTTCCTGTATTGTTAACATTGTATTGTTAACAATTGTGGTTAATTAGTCAGAAAAATCTACCCACATTTTCACTAAATTCAAGGGCAATGCTACTTTCATAACTATGCAAATACAAAATTTAAAAGAGGCACAAATATCAATGCAATAACATATGTCAAACAAATTGAAATAATTTTGATATTATGAATATGAAAAAATCGGCGATAACAGCACTGTTTCCAAAGTTCTTAATTACGTTAAACTAATACAAGCAATTGCTAAAATTCACATTAAACTGATTGTTAATTGTAAGGCAATACATGTCTTATATTTTCACTGTGAATTGCAACTTGAATTAATGGGCGTTGCAAGTTATTTAACACATAAAATTTTATACTACGGTAGAGATTGCTTGTTTGCCAAATAATGAATCATGATTAATTAATCACGAAATCAGAAGTTCCAAAAAATCTACTCAAATTTTCACCACGTCCAAGGACAATGTAATTTTCACAAACTATGCAAAAACACAATAAAAAAGAGGCACAGAAATCAATACAATAGCGCATGTTAAAACAAAAATAATTGTGATATTATGAATGTAAAAAAAAAAAACTTCAAATAAATGTCCATAAATAATGCGCGAACATTTACAATAAATATGACCACAGATGTTTCGCGAAATGAAATAAAAAAGAATGCTTGAAAAGTCATAACAGCCAATACATGTAAAGCAAGACTTTTATGTCTGTGTTTTTCGTTCCCTCCAATAATAGCGGCTAATAAAGCCGAAGAAAGTGAAACCCTTCGTCTTCGTCGAAATTGAAAAAGCGCTACTCCTTTGTATTCGACTCCTTTGTAAGGAATTCAAGGGAACATAAAGATCGTGCATTTGACAAAAAAGCATCAAGTATAAGTAATATGAGAGTCCTTCTTTTTCAATGAAAGTAATATCGCTGCAGAATGATTTGTATGACTGAATTTTCTTTTTCTTTTTAATTAATTCTTTATTTTTTACTTGTAATTTCCATGGGCACTAATTGATTAAAATCATCGTAATCGATATAAAAAAACCAACTATATTTATGTTAGGTATTTCTTTAAGTACTTTTATTTTAATATTCGGTATTTTATGTGGTGCTGAGTGTTATAAATATGACAAATTCGTAGAATATTCATCATTTAGTTTATCATTTAGTTTTTAGTTATGACCGAAAAGCCTGCGATATATTTCTGTACATATCAAAATCAAAATTTCAAACAAATAAAAGAACACTTAATTATTTCAGTATTAAACTAAAGAAATCTACAAACAGATGAGGAAAGGAATAAGAAAGTCAGTTCTATGAATATTTATTCATATCCATTGATGATTCTAGGAAAAGTTCAAAAATATGTCTTGAAATGCCGACATGTTCCATCAATACATTGTCGATAGGTATGAGAAAATTGAAACTAAACAACTCCTTTGCATTCGATTTAATCAAACCAAGTTGATTCCTGAAGATTAATTCATTTACTTAATGTAATTCTTAGTCATAGTAATGTGAATCCTAAGGATTTGGGTAATACGGCCGGCAACATTTACAGGGAGTTCACGATGCAAAAATACGAAGATGCAATGGCATATGTTATTGCATATGGTCTCCCAGATATGTACATTACATTTACGTGCCAACTTAAATCTCGCGTGCTAAGAAAAAAATGATCTTTTATTGCCTGGACAGTCATCGGATCGCCGTTATATTTCATCGCGTGTATTCAGACAAAGGCTAATGGATTTCATTGTCAAATATCATGATGTTGGAGAGAAACGCCGTTGGATATATTTCACTGAATGGCAAAAACAAGATTCTCCCATGCATACACTTTGATTTGGTGAATAGAAAAAGTCACATCAGATCAAATTTATCAAAGCAGAAATACCAAATGTCGATATTGCTCCAAGCTTATTTGAAGTCACCACTAAAACATGATTCATGATCCATGTGCCTTACTTTTCAACAATGTAACTTGCGTGTCTGATGGACCTTATAGACCGATACCCATTAAACCTATTTACTGAAACAAAACTGGAAATGATGGATATCCCCTCTATCGTCGACGATCAATTGAAAATAGTGGCAAATCCATAAATTTAAAGTAACAAAGCAATCATGTTGAAGTCAATATTATTTTCATTGTATTGCATTCCCCGTTGTTATCGAAAATGTTCAACAAGCACATGAATGTGCAGTATTTCAATTCGGACAAATCGATTAAGTATATTTGCCGATATGTCAACAAAGAAAGTGATAATTTTTTTAGAGTTGGAATTAAAGAAAAATATATTGATGAAATCGGCGAATATCCACAGGGACGCTACATTAGTAGCAATGAAGGAGAATGATGTATTTTATCATTTCCAATCCATGAATGACGTCCAACAATGGATCATTTGTCAATACACATTGAAAATGTAAAGCTCTTGTAGTGAAATACAGAAGAATAGAAAACGTACATGTATTAATTAGAATTGTAACCACCGCCAATAACGTTATATTACATCACAATTTCTCTTCGACAGATTCGTTATACCGTCTGTACACTGTTCACGCAAACAATTCAGAATGCTTTAACTCTCGATTGCTGTTAATCAACGCACGTAGACCAATATCCTTCCAAGAATGAACAACAGTAAACGGTCAAGTATGTGTCACTTATCATGAAGCTTGCCAAGTATTAAATTTTCTTGAAAATCATGCCCATTGGGGTACTTCACTCTCTGATGCATCGAGATACTCTTGGACACATAGCAAATACGCACTTTATTCGCAATCATAATCGTGGTAAGCTGTATGAGGACTTCTAATCTAACGTAAAAACTTCTAATATAATGAGGCTTAAGTTATATATACATACATATATACATATATACATATATATTACCGATGTTATTTGACTTAAACGCTGGACTCCGTTTGGAGTAGAGTGAATTTTAACTCCTGTTGATTCAATCTTCATATAGGAAGGGTTTCATATTAGAAGTTGATTCCAACATCGGTTACAAAAATCAAATCTTAGATAGGAAAAGATTCATTAACATATCATCCAGAATTGTGGTTAATTTAACTCCAGCTAAATTCAATTCTCACACACGCGACTGCATTTAAATATAAATTATGTCTCCATATAAATTTAATATATTTAAAAAATTATTTTTCATTTCTATTTATACTGAAACTTTTTACTTCTTGATAACTGTTATTCAATGATTCACAGTTTTTTTTTTTTTTTTTTTTTTTTTTGTATTTAATATTTTAATTGCTTCTGTTTGATGAAATTATAGATATACATTAAAGAGAATATTTTGCAAATAAGTTTGCTCTAATCGCTTAAAGATGTGGTAGGTTGCGATGATATAATACATATAAGATAAATTACAGAATACACACTTTTTAAAAAAAATCTAATTCATCATTTTTAATAAATTTTTTATCAAAAACTTGTCAAAGCAAAATACGTTTACTGATACTGGGCAATGATGGACCATGTCTGTTTGTAATATATTAAAAAATATTGGACAAAATAAATTTCTTCTTTATTGTTAAACTAGAAAATATTTTATAAATGGATCAACATATCGATTTTTATGCATAAATTCATAAAATTGCGTTTTTTTCGAAATGCATTTAAGAAAACATTATTAATATATTTAAGTTATCAGAAATTTATGTATACAAAACCTTATTTTGTATCAATAGTTTTTAACGAATTTTTAACACTTTTATAATTATAAATAGACCTTTTTTTTATTTAATTAATTAAAATATGCATTGTGATTAAAAATTTCTGACAAAAATCTTTTATGAAGATAGCATATATTTTAATATAAAATTTTAAGAAAAGAAATAAAATAAAAATATGCCTTTTTAATTATTTTTGCCCTGTATATTGTGTTAGAATATTTATTTATAATGAAAATACACTCATGTCCATAAATTAAAGATAATGCAGAATCACACAGAAATTGAACTCTAAAATAAAAATTTCACCTGTAGAATTACCACACCACACATCTTGAAGAAGAATATGCAAATTACAGGAAACCACCAGATGGCGCGGATAGTACGTCACAATGACCAGAGTGTAAGAGAGGGCCATATAAGGAATGGTGGCAAAGAAGTAAAATTGTTCACGAGCGCTTTAAAAGCCTTTCAGTGCAATAACCTCATAGTTAAGGCACAAATGAAGCATTTGGATGATTTTTTACGTGGTAGAATTATCGGACGACTGGAATGTGGACGTACACAGCTGGATGTATTCGAGGAACTTGGAATCGCCCAGAGTGTGATCTCCAGGCTTTGCAACAATTCCATGATGATGGTAATGTGAGTAGATGTTACAGCACAGGTCGCCCCCGAGTTACAACGCCGAATGAGGACCGGTATTTAGCAGTTACTGCCAAAAGAAACAGACAGAGCACAGCATCAGACCTGTCTCGTCAGCTCACTTCAGCTACCGGTACGTCAGTTTCAAGGCAGACCAAGTACAGACGCTTAGGGCACATTGGTCTATATGCTCGTAGGCCTGTCAGATGTGTTCCACTTACCGCAACTCACTGTCGCCGGCGATTAACCTCGTAGAAGAGAGCATGCATTGTGGACACCGCAACAGTGGTCTGGTGTGATGTTTTCCGACGAGTACAGGTTTAGTTTGCAGACTGATTCTCGCCGGACTTTCATATGGAGAGCGCCAGGTACCCGTTACCACCAAGAGAACACCATTGAATGTCACCGTTACGGTGGTGCAGGATGGCTCGTTTGGGGAGGAATTATTCTTGGTTCTAGAACTGACCTGCATGTTCAGAGTGTAACGATGATAGGCCACATCTATCGGGATGTCATTCTGAAACAACATGTA
This sequence comes from Caerostris darwini, assembly GCA_021605075.1. Taxonomy (NCBI): domain Eukaryota; kingdom Metazoa; phylum Arthropoda; class Arachnida; order Araneae; family Araneidae; genus Caerostris; species Caerostris darwini. The sequence continues at coordinate 334,148 of BPLQ01003393.1, forward strand.
CGTTTGTTTCGGGGCGCCATGGGTGCTGAATTTCTGTTTATGGATGACAACGCCCGTCCTCACCGTGCAAACATTGTAGACGAATGCCTTCAATTGGAGGATATCACCCGTATCGATGGGGCCAGCATACTCACCGGACTTGAATCCAATAGAGCATGTGTGGGATATGCTTGGCCGACGAATTGCAGCCCGTCAACCCCCTCCCACCTGTCAACCGGAACTTCGGAGGTCATTTCTTGATGAGTGGTGTAATATTCTCCAAGATCAGATTGATAATTTGATACTCAGCATGCCTAGGCGTTGTAAGGCCTGTATTGCATCGTCCGGGAGACATACTCCATATTAACCATCATACTAACCATGTTATACTGTTTTTTGTAAATAGGTTCTTTTTTGAAATTTGCTCCAGGGAGTAAAAATCGCAATTTTTACTAATTATGTCAAACATATAGCATCTTTTTTGCTCTTTACCTTATGTTTAATAAATAGACTTTACAAATAAGTCGAATTTATTTTGCTTCTGTCTCTTTCTTTGCCTGAACTTCATTATCCTTAATTTATGGACATGAGTGTATATATGGAAAATAAAATCAGTCCAAATGTTGGATACAGAAAACATAACATATGTAAATTTTCTGCCGGTAAATATGACAAATATATTGTATGTTAAAGTTCTAAATTAAAGCTGTCTTTGTGCTCATGTACATAATGTATTCACACATTGCGAACTTAAAGGGTGTTAAATTTAACAGTCAAAATTAATATTTAATTTAAATCAGCACTAACGGATAACATCATTAACGAAAATAAAGTGTTTCTTATCTCTACGTATTTCTATAAAAAATACGCCTTTTTTTAGTCTGGAAAATATCGACAGTACATATTCATACTTCTTGAAAATAACCTTCATAACACAAAGATTTTAAGAAAGATGTGGCATTTGTGTGAATACATAACTTTTATTAAGTAGGTTTTAATGGCAGAAAGTAAGAATTACAAATGGTAGGTAGTAGTATATATATATATATAATTTTACCTACCATAGATGTATATATATATATATATTCTGATAGTTATTGTCATTTCTCGAAAAACTTACCTTGACAGTAAGAGACAAACGATTAACTAACAAGAAATTTTTCTGGGAGAAAAAGGCATATAATTGGATCACAGAAAATGTCTTCTGACATCCCATAATTCCACTTTGAAAAAAAAAATGTAACAGTTGGTACAATGACAAATTTCAGTCATTTACAGCTTTTTAAAAATACCCTTAAATGATCTACACGTTGCGTATGTAAATAAAATTAGTTTATATACAATAAAATATATATTTTTGCAATAGTAGTAGATGAAATTATATTATTCTTCCCTTTTATTATTATTTAATAATTAATAAATGTTAAATTATTGGGCTCATTTTGAGTTCTGAAGTATAGAGCTCAGTTTCGATATATTAAACTCTATATTTATTGTGATAAATTTATCAGATTAGAATAATAAAAGTAATTTTATTTGTATATTTTAAAAAAATGTGTCTGAAAAGTACAAAGAAATTTAATTGTATTAATTTTATTAAAAGCGATTATTTTCATCATAAATCCAATCATTTCGTCTTAGACCCGTGTTGATTTTTTCATTAAATTTGTTAATTACAGTTTTGTAAAATCCTACTTTTATTATTAATTGTTTAAAATTCACAAAAAATGCAATGAACTCAATATGGAAGCACCTATATTTTTCATAATATATTATTAGAATACTGTGTGTGCCCCTTTTATGCTTAGATCCTTTATTCTTATAAGACAGTGTGTATAATGTATTAGCAGCAAAGCGTATTTGTGTCCTTATCCTACTTGTTCTAGTTTTTTAGATACCAGATATCTGTCCAAACTTTCCTCGCAGCTCTCCAACCATTCTGCAAGTTTTGTCTTGTCCATCATCTTGTATCGAGCAGCAGCGGAGGTGCAATAAATCATTTTTTTATGTGTGTGTGTGATAGACCGCTTTGTTTTTTATTGGTCTTTAGGGATAATAAACTTTTACAAATAAATGTAAAAAAAAGTGCACCGCTCAATGTAAACAAATAAATAAATAATATGCAAATATAAAGTAAATTAATTTATTAATTTCTAAATTTAATAATTAGAAACATTCTTCCACTGCAACATATCGGTGACACAAGATGCTCAAACATACTTGTCAAAATTACTTCCGTTTCTCTTCTTCTATGAATAGTGGCTGCAATGGACCCTGCTACCGATTTCAAGGGCGTTGTTCAATGGTAAAAATTGAACAAAAGTTGTTTATCTAAATATATAAAGTGTTGTTTCAATGTTGTATTCAAATGTTGTTCCTGTTTTTAACTTAAAAATATAAATGTATATTTGTATTTTTAGACAAGTAGACAATTTTTTATTTTCTTTAATTTTTACAATTTTAATATGAAAAAAAAAAACCCAGGGAAAATCTCAAAAAAATCATTGAAAGTGGTTACATAATATACAAAAAAAAATTATTAAAATATTCAGAAATAGATACATAAAATAAATTCATTTATCCTGCATCCAGTCTTTTATTAGAATTGATGAGCATTTATTGATCGATAGGATTTTCAATCCTATTGTTTTTTAAATTACTATCTATTTCATTGACAGTGAACTTCCACAATTTTTAAAATAAAATACATGAACAATATATACATTATTTTAAAAGGATTCAATTAAAAATTATATATAATTTATGTGTCAAAAAAAACATGCAAAAAGAAATAAGGCTTGAAAATTTCTTTAGCAAATATAGGATAGCATGAATCTCTATCATTGTTTTTTAATCTTAATGACATTAAGCATATATCTGATGGCAGAAGTATTTTTCCCCACTTTATCAAAAACAGTTCTTGTCAAAATATGTCTCATTTTGCAATTCACCGATCTTTTAAGTTGGCAAGGACTCATTTGTAATTTTTAGTTTATTCAAAGCCTGTAAATACATATTTTTTAATACACATCTCATTATAGTGTTCCACTGACATATTGTACTTTGTTAGACATCATTGAATTTTTTTTATTTCCCTTTTAAATGATTAAGTGATGCTTTTTAAAATCTTTGTTTATGTCATTTATATAATAGGATGGATTTTTCTGGAGTCATGGGATGTTTTTCTACTAACAAAAATAAAATGTGAAAATAAACAAAATTTTAATTTAAAAAAAAGTAAGAAATTATTTGCGCTCGTGGAAATTCTCATCATATTGTCTACAAAAACAATAATTAATTATTCTTCCATCATATTATCCTCACTATTATTATTATTATTTATTTTTTTGTTTTCCCTAACATATTCGCAATAATTCCAGAAGCTTGTGATTTTAAAGGAACTGCACACACATAGAAAAGGAGGAGGAACTCAATGAAGTTTAAATAAAAATGTCTACACATAACTAATCTAGACTACACAGTAAAATACAAATTACAAAAATTAATCCCATTTAGCAATGAAGAGTGAAACATTTCATGCTTTCGCTGTTGGTTATGTGACGATGTGTTGACAGTCATTGTTCTACCATAGAAATGGACTTTTCCCAGAAGTCGACTTAATTTTTATAACGAAAAGGATTCAAAGGTGGTAATGAAACTTGATCAATGTGTATCATAAAGGTTACCAAGTTATATTTAGACATATCCTGAGAGAATATTTTGACTACGTGCCAGCTTATAATAAAGATGAAATAATTTCATAAGTGTCATTACATGCGCTGGGACGTGATGTATAAAAATAAAACAAAATAATGAAATTGAGTGCCCAAATTCATTATTTTTGAGTGATACTTTACCACTAATAATTATTTAATACAATTGAATTATAATAAGTTAGATACAATGACATAATTAGTGCAAGCAGTGGAGAAGAATGAATTCTTCATCATAACTAACATCCCTCGGGTGCTCGTCCGAAAGCTCAGCCAATGAATTTGCAATTTCATCAATTGTTAGAGGCTTATTAGATGCCTTTTTTTTCTTTTGAGATTTGAAGGCGCTCTAGCACTCTCATTCCTACAAAAAGAATTTAAAAAAAAATTAAAAAGCTATAAATTCGAAACCACATGAATTTACAACTAATTCCTAACCTTTACTCCTCGCCGATTCCGCGGCCTGGTTGCCAATTGGCTAACGCTCTGGCGTTTGTCACCACAAGCTTCAAGTTCGAATTCTGCTGGTGGCATGGATGTTTGTGAGTGGTTCGGAATCCACTTTAAACTTTAGGTCTCGATCTGTTTATTCCTCCTGTGCACAAGATGACAGTAGTGAGAAAACCAAATCAAACTAAACCTCACCACTATCAGCAAACACGCATAACGTCGATTGAAGAAGAGAATAGAGAGTTTTTGCATACCGTACGTTAGTTACCGTAGGACGTCCGTTAGCTTTTTCTCCTTAGCGCGTATGCTCAGTTTCCTATGAGATTGCGCGCTAGGGAGAAAAAGCTAACGGACGTCCTACCACAAGGTACGGTATGCAAAAACTCTCTAATAAATGTGAAGGCGCGGCTCTGATTTGTCCCTTAATTGCATGACCGTTTTCTTCCACTATTTCAATAGACCCTTTTTCATCATTTACGGTGACAAAAAATTTTTTTTCTGGCTCATCCTCTGCTATATCATTCCTATTCTTACTTGGCATCGTTACTGACTTCCTACTCTCTTTTCTTTCTTTTCTCCCTTCCACCTTCTCTTTTTGATTTTCAAAGTTGTCTTTGTATGTTAAGAAATTTTGAATACACACTTCTCTTGTGATGAGATTATTGGCTCCATAGTCCATTCTTATTATCGGCCTTTAACTTCCTCCGGATTAGCCAAGGAGCGGAGAATCATCATTTTGAAATTTAAACTTGATATCCGTTCTTCCCAAGCCTTTTTCAATGGATAATTGGTATTCTACAGAGCGAGGGTGTGTGAATCGCAGTGGTGCAGGTGCAAAAAATTCGTCATTTTAATGAAATAAAGACCACTATTTTCTTAGGTGAAGTTTTTTTTTTCGTGATTGGCCTGAAATAAACTCGCATTTTAAAGATACCTAGATATTTTTCCATTTTGACTTTTACGACTTTCGAGCGCGGACTTTAATGTGGCACTCTTTTCTTTCCACAAGAAGATATTGATGGCAGTTATACCCACTCTTAAATAATTGGGTCCAGAAAGACATGACATCAAGTGCAGGCGAGCAATAAAACTTTGCTCTCTTTGTTATGCATCTAAGACCGGGAGTTAAATTTAGTGTTTTTATCAGCTACCCAATTTGTCTTGCAAAAGCTACACTAAAACTGAACAGTGAAGATTGTCGATGAATTTTGTTTTTTTAAATGACAAGCAACGAATAGCCATAGACAATTTTTGTTACAGTAATAATACAAGATAACACAATTCTAGAATGTTTAGGCAAAAAAGATGTAATTTAAAAGAATAAAACTATTCATAATAAAAATATTTACATAATAATAGTTTAAATATCTGCTAGATAATAGTTTAATTCTCCAATCGTTAATACTTCATCTAATAGTTTAATAATTTAATATTAGCTTCATCCACCTATTAGAATTAAACAACCACAAAATTAATCTGTTGTTTTATTATTATTATTTTTTTAAAGCAAGTTATATTTTTAAAATTATGAAAATGGAGTTTAAGTATATGCGGAAAATGCAAAATATTGTTTTTATTTATTTATATATTATAATTGTTATTGTATTTTGGATGAACTCATAACATTAAATAATCGGTATTATCAATACAAAATGCGATATATCGATCATCTAATAGGATATGTGATGTTTTTGGAAATCCGCCCTCTTATTAGTCAAGAACAACGCAGAAGTAAAATTTTAAATGTAATTCAAAGTTTCGGTCAAAATATTTGGTAAAAAATGTCAGAATAGCCTGATGGGTTAATCTTTCGGAATTAAATATGCCTGGTTTGAAATTCGACAAGAGAAATTGCTCTAATCTCTCCTATGTCTACGTTGGCCACGATTAATCCGTAAAGAGAAGCTCTCCCATTGAGTTTAGGATAGTTCTTTCGAACCTTTGGCACGTGCCTGACAGGTTGGGGTGCCTGAAAGTAGTGTTAGTAAACGGAATAAAGCACCCCAAAAATATAATAGAAAAGTAATATTCCAAAAAATAATAAATAAATAAAGGGAATGATAGGCTTAATAACTGATTTACTACCAGTTCTTTTCTAATTCTGCATACCACCAATCATATTGCGTGTTTAATGCCTGTGCACAGATTGTATTTTTATTCCTATGAATTTGATTAAAAAAAAAAAAAACTCAGCTCCATGACACAAACTTAAGAATCCCATTGGAATTCTTGAAGGTCACGTAAAAAAACTTGCTTGCTTGCAAGGTGAATAATTGCGACGAACTTATGACTTAAGTTCGTGTGCTAAAAAATTACATAACGGTAAAACATAGAAGAAAAGGGAGAATCACTCTCAAATAAAAGGCTTTGTGAAAGATCGGGTTGAGAATTCAGTTTGAGATAACTGATACGAGAATGGGGGTACGTGTCTACCTCCCTGCTGTTTCCTGTGTTTGTTTAAATATATGTGGAAAATTGCGGGCTCTTTGCAGAAGACCCCTGTAGTGTAACGCTAAATATGTAACATATATGCCGTTTTAGTTAGCGGATGACTTTACAGGTATTCAATATAACAATAGTATATTTGGTAAAATAAACTCTACGTGACTTTTCTATTAAGCGTATAATTTTTTAATATAGATCAGCTAACCATTGCTAACTAACTCCATCTGTTAACCGTGAATACATAACCTTAAAATTTATGAGGAAAATTATGAGCTATTTGCAGAAGATCCTCATAGTGAACCGAGCAATGTTAAATATGTAACATATCTGCAATTTTAGTAGCGTATGACTTTATATGATGTTCGAAAATAATAATAATATATTTTAATAAAATAAATTATAAATGACTTTTAAATAAAGAGCATGATTTATTAATGACGATCTATATTTTCATGATTGCTAACTATTATTCTTGAGGGTAATAAGATCTTCAAAGATAAATTTAACTTTCCACTATAACTTTTTCTACTTTCAACTGAAAATATTGAAATTTTATTCATCTTTCTTAATAGCAAGTAATAATAAGTTAACAAATAATAATTAATTCTTTCATAATTTAGAAAATTCTTCATCGGCGTATCAGCCCGATAGTGGATCAAGCCCATCTACCTTCTGGGAGATGTCGAGAAAGATATGTTTTTTTACTTGATAGGGTTGTCAGCTCTACGCCCTACAGTCATATTCAAACGGGATCAACAGTTTAAAATCGAAACATTACAAGCATCTATAGCACCTCTAGGACTTGAACACGAAGCCTGTGGCACTGAGAATCAGAGCGCTAGTCACTCGGCCATCCGTCCCCAATTGATAATATAATATAATATATATGTTATTCTACAAACGTATATACATATATATGTTGTATATTTTACTCTACACACACACTATATATATATACATGTATATTAAAAGTTGTATGTTATGTACTATAAAAAATATATATTTAATGAGTAAATAGCTTGAGAAATCCTCCACAAAATGTTTTTCAACCAACAGGTTGCCATCATTGATGATTTCACTTAAATAAATATAATATTTTCGCAGAAAAAAATGTTTAAATGGGTTATTTATTTTTTTAATAAATATTGATACGATAAATAATGGATGTTTCAAAATGTTGGTCAGCTTACTGCAGATTTATAAAAAAACACAATAAAAGATCACTTAAAAAGAAACATTTAGAAGTAATTTACTTCAAAGTACAAAACTATTTATAAAACTAAAGTTTTTTTAGACATCGTTAAGAAAAATCGAAATAAATTGTTTCAGTTTTTCGAACAATGTTACAGTGTCTATTTTTGTAAAAGAAATCTGCACAATAAAAAATAACTATATTTTTGTACCATTATGTATCTTGGGTTCATATGAAAAACAAGTAATCTGTCTTTGTTTACATTGTCTTGAACTTGCTTGCTCAGACTGGATTTTATGTTTTTACATGAATGACAAAAACAAGCCTCTACTCTCTAAAAAAAGGAATCTTGAAGACATTGTGTTTGTTGTTGGGATTTCATTGTCTTTCCAAAGTACATCAATTTTAATAGTTGCAATTTAAAAAAGAAATGTGTTTTTTATATTATCCTATTTCACTTTTATTCCAGTAGTAAACAATGCACTTTAATTAAGATGCATATATGGAAATCTGAATTTCTTTTGTATTTCAAAGAGATAAATGTATATTAAATTTATAAAATGTATTATTAAATTTATAAAATGTATTATTAAATTTATAAAATGTATTATTAAATTTATAAGCATATAAAAATGCATTTATGAAAAAAACGTATAAAATTTTAAATCAAATGCATTATATCAATTGCGGCAAGGATTTATTCATTAATTTGCATGCAAAATAATTTCGCTAAGTAATGAAGTCTGCCTCAAGACGGCTGCGTACATTCTCATTTATTAAACACATATAATTATATAATATAATCGCTATTGTATAATAATTAATAGACATTATATGTTAATCAATATTATATAAGATCAACAATATAAATAATTTATCAATATTATATGTAATCAATAATCACTTTTTATTAATATAATTATGCATAATAAAAATCAATATTATAATGATAAAACAATGATTTAAAATTATCATTATTTAATACTGTTAAAATAGAAATTTAAAAATCGTTAATTAATGACAATATTTTCATAGATCAATATCATGTAGTCCTAAGACATACCATACAGGGTGATTATAATTAAAGTACTACTTTCAAAATGCTGAAAAAAGAACCACTCGTCACAATGTGTTCAAATTTGAACTGAAGATACTTGAAGAAAGGGGAAACGATACGCCATGAAAAAAGATCCAAACAAAGTTTCACAGATTTTTAAAATGCAATTTGGCATAACCTTGCCATGATGGATAGATTTTTCACTCACAGTGTCACAACTGTTGAATGACTTGGAAGTCATTTTTACCGTCAGAAAACCTAAACAATCCAGCACATTGAACACTACAGTTGGTCGAATGTGCAACTTATGCCAAATACATTGTCGTTTCCTTTCAAAATATCTCTGGCAGCCGAATTCACTTTCTTTATGCCGCTTACAGCGCATCTAGTAATACACTTTTTAACTTTTTTTAATGCCGTACCGTTTACCCCTTTTTCAATTATCTTCAGTTCAAATTCGAACTCATTGTGACGAGTGGTACTTTCTTACACCATTTTGAAAGTGGGACTTTAATTATAATCAACCTGTGCATCACCCTGCATTAATGGAAGAACATATTTTCATAAATCATAATATCATGTCACACATTCCTAAGACAGAATATATTTTATAAATTAATTAAAGACATATAAACGGCCTGTATATAAAAAGGCCTTTATAAAAAAAACAATCTTAAAAAGGTAATTTTATAAATCAAATGCATTAAATAGAATGCAACAAGGATACTATGTGAACGTTGTTCGCTCACATGCATGCAAAACAATGTTCGCCCAACAATGAAGCCCTCCTCAAGACGGCTGTCTGTTTTCGCGTTTATTAAGCTCAACGTGTGTTCTGTCGCGGACGCCTTTTCAATTATCGTCTTTACGAAAGGATTTATCTGTCAGCCGACGGGGGGTGTTCCTGGCGTTCCATTCCACAGCAAGTCTTTCGAAAGAACGTCTTGACAGCCATTCCTCCGACAAAGAAGGGAGATTAGATAGTTTAATTAAAATTTATTGGATCCAGCTCGCAGAGCAAAAGAGGCTTGGTCACGAAGAAATGGATTTAAATCTCCTGGAATAAATTAGGATGTTGATATTTTTTCCAGGAAATGCGTGTCCCAACCATTTGACGATCCTACTCGATATCCGTCTTGAAGACAATTAGCATCGCGCACTTGGGCTAAATTAAATATGCGAGACGGTAATGGCTTTGTTAAACGCTTTTCGAAAACGAGTATCGTAAAATTACTGCACAGGTATTTTGAAAAACATTTCAGTATCACTTAGGGTTTTTTTATTATTGCTATTTTTCCTTTTGAATCGAGTTCTTAAAAACATGGAACTGAAACGGTTTTGTTCCCTAATTCAGAAGAGTAAGAATTAATAATGCGTGAAGAAATTGTTTTTGAAATTGTTATTTTCGTGTTCTTTTTGTGTAGATCGTTTTTGTTCAACTTTAAAGCTAATTTTCTTAATGTTTTGTGCATCATATTAACAATGGATTTTTCTATTGTGAAGAGTTCGTATTTTAAAAATTTAAAAAAGCTTTTTTTAGAAGGCTAAAAGGTTTTTAAAATGCGATTATCCAATTTCTCGCTTTAGTAGAAGACATTGTTTTCAGAATTTTCTATTTTCAAAAATCGTTATCATGCATTTATTGTTTTTGTCGTTCAATGTTTTCTTAACTAAAGTAAAAATTATTTTAGCATTTCCGTTTTTTTAAAATTCTATTTTAAATGTACATTAATTCCTTTTGAAGAAGACAGTTTAAAATTTGCAGGGAAATAAATGTATTTTTAACATAAATGAGAAATTATAGCAGATAATTCCCTATTTTCCCCCCAACTCATGAAAAATAAAGAAAGAAATCTCTTTAATCTGTATACTAAAATACAAAAATAAATTAAAATTTTTTCGTTAATTTATAATTAATGTATATTGGACAATATAGATAGTAATGAACAGTGAACTTAATATGGATATTTTGTAATAAGAAGTTTTATAATAACAAGTTTAGTTGTTTTTTTAGTCTGCAGTGCAGTGTAGATCTTTTGAAGGCTTGTTTGCTTGACTTCATTAATAAAACGCCACAAAGACTTGTTCATTAGTTGCCACGATTGTGATACCACAAAGGATTTCAGCTCGACATCAGGAGCAATGATGAGCCATAAGAACCATTTCATTATGAAATTAATTGTCCTCAAATAGATTCATTGTATCTCAAAGTCCTGATAAACATTTTTATATTCAGTGACAAAGATACATAATTTATAACACACGGATGAGACAGAAAATTATCAATTTAATATACTTTATAAAAACATCTTAAGAAACATTTATTCACGAAATTGTAATTGAATTCTATGCGTCCATAGCATTTTGTTATTTTATACTCTCTAAATTGAAAGTTGTCACAAAATTTTGCATAACATCCCATACAATATTTTCATTTCAAGCTTCACAAATACGTGCCCATTAGATGTCAGGAATGAGACACCGCAAATACTTGCCCATTAGATGTCTGGATTGAGACACCACAAATATGTTCACTTGCCCAAATGTCTGCCCATTAGATGTCAGGATTGAGACACCACAAATATGTGACCATTAGCTGTCAGGATTGAGACACCACAAATACTTGCCCATTAGATGTCTGGATTGAGACACCACAAATATGTGACCATTAGCTGTCAGGATTGAGACACCACAAATACTTGCCCATTAGATGTCTGGATTGAGACACCACAAATACTTGCCCATTAGATGTCTGGATTGAGACACCACAAATACTTGCCCATTAGATGTCTGGATTGAGACACCACAAATATGTGACCATTAGCTGTCAGGATTGAGACACCACAAATACTTGCCCATTAGATATTGAGACACCAAATACTTGCCCATTAGATGTCTGGATTGAGACACCACAAATATGTGACCATTAGATGTCAGGATTGAGACACCACAAATAAGTGTCCTCCCATTATAATAATACCTATTACTATAATGGAAATATTTCCATAAATCTATACCATATAATCTAAAGTATAATATATTTTATAAATTAATTAAAAGCATATAAAATATACATATATATATATTAAAAAGCGTTTATAAAAAAACAACCATAAAAATACATTTATATAAATGTAATGCATCATATAAAATGCAACAAGGATACTATGTGTGGTAATGATGTATAACATTGTTCTCTCACTTGCATGCAAAACAATGTTCGCTCAACAATGAATTCCTCCTCAAGACTACTGTCTGCTTTCTCGTTTATTAAGCTCAACGCGTGTTCTGTCGGATGCCTTTTCAATTATCGTATAACGGAAGGATTGATCTGTCAGCCGATGGGGGGGAAAGGGGGTGTTGTTACTGGCATTCCATTTCACAGGAAGTCTTACGAAAGAACGTCTCGACAGCCATTTCTCGAACAAAGAACGTCGACGTCACCGTGAAATAACCCATCACAAAAGGCAGGTGGCAGCGCATTGCGGAGGAATGTATATAAAGAATTCCACTTAATACCACTTAAATGCCACTTAATACCACATTCCACCCTGCACTTAAAGCCAGAATATGCAAGAGTGTATATTCTGGCTTTTGACAGGTGGTCACATTAATGTGACTGGACTGTGTATTTGATTTGGATTAGTGGTATATTATAATAATTTCCTTTCTAAACAAGTCTTGTAAAGGTCCTCGAAAGTAACAACTCGTTCTACAAGGGTTAGGTACCCTCTCTGAGGGCCTAGAAGAGGGCTGAGTGTCCTCACTTTTCGCTTGACTACTTCACTGGATTGCTCCCATTTTCCCCGGAACACTCTGATCTTTTCCTTTATATGTATATACGAAAACTAACCTCGCTAGAAGTGCTTCATTGAACCTATTCTGAAAGGATTACCTTGATCTCTCCTCTCTTCTGTCCCTTGTTCTCTCCCCAAGGGAGGTCTGCCTCATTAATCCAGCAATAATTTCCAAGAAAATGTCCGTGTGAATTAATAAGGAATATTCCTTCTTTATTGTTATTATGTCTGTGTTAAAATCCCTATGGGAATGTCGATGTAAAACCGATCCTTATAAACAATTTAAAATTAATTGTTGTATAGTGTGAGTTCAAAATTAAGATAATTTATCAGTTTGTTTATCATTTCAAAAATTGTTTGAAATAGGTTTTGTTTTTTATAATAATATACAAAACATTATGCAACCATTAATTCTAAATTTATTTCATTTGCTTTTGTTTTTATCATTAAATATATTACGCTACAAAAGGATTTTTTTTAAAGCATGCTAATGAAGTTCGAAATTTCGATTTTTTACACTAATGAAGAATTTTCTCCCTTGACACTTGGCCATGATGTAAGGTTAATTTAAACACCCTTTACACTGTTTTTGAATTTACAAAAATTTATGTATAACTTTCTTGCAAATTTGCTATTGCTTCGGATAACTTTACAATTAGTTGCTTTACACTGTGTGTTTAAAATTAAGACAATTTGCATATCTTATTTGATTTACTCAAAAAGTACTGGAAGAAAGGTGACAATAATACTTCCAAATAAAGATATGTGTCTGTAGTATTTAATACGTAAACTTATACTTCGTATAAACCACGCGGGTAGAAGAAGAGAATCCGCACTTTGTCGGCTCGCACACCTCACTGAATTTCGGGATTTTTTTTTGTTGGTTGTTGTTGGCAAAATTTGGTAAAATGCAAACGCAAACATGTAAAACACTAACATTCATTTTCATTCCAGAATCAAAATGAAATACTGAATCTTGGGGTAGACTGGAAGCAAAACAATCACAGGCGCAGATTGCTAGACTTAAAATGAGGCGAGCTTATGGAGGCAGTCAAATGATTCTGGATTCTTTGAGCGCAAGTCTGATCAATGTCATCCAAGAACCCCAACAGCCAATAAAAATAAATATATTGAGAAAAAGGAGTAACAGGATTGCAACAACTTCTCGTAAGTCTTAAGTGCCCCAAACACCTAGGTTTCAAGGTTTAATGTTTCCAGAATGTTACATGAATGAGGTTTGTTTGCAGGAAAGTCAGCTATTTGCATCACAGTCACTTCTGCCCTCATATAAAATAGCTGTCAGAAGCAAATATTTTGTTACAACTAGGGATACAATTTTGTCTATAGTTGTCAAAATCATTTATATCCTAGATGTATGGTTACTACACTACTATCTGATAGATCTATAATTTCCTGCAAAAATTAAACCGTTTTAAATCTAAATTATGATTAAAATTGAAGTATTATAAATTTGTAATTTTATGAAAGCATCATAAATTATAAAATAATTATATTGCTTATATATATTATTAGTATGAATTATTATATAATGCACAGAATGAAGTTTTATCATGAAATGCTACTTTACGCTAAATATATTTATGCATGCACTTAAAAAAGGACGGTAATCCTTTTACAGAAAAAATTTCAGAATTTTTTTTTCATAGGTTTTTAATTAAAATACACTTTCATTCCTTATTTAATAACATAATATAACATAACTAGAATTTGCAATCTAAGTATTGCTGAAATCGCCTTAGGATTTTCGTATTCTGCACCATTATCCAAAAATTGCAAGCTCTATCCACATTTCGAACAATAATTGGCAACCTGTTACGAAACGAAAGTCCAGCTTTCAATCGCATACCCTTTAATAAACACATTTTATCCAGTGAAGTTCTGAATATGCTCCCGTTGAATTTAATTGGGTGCTCGTTAGAGCAGAATCCTTGGGAATTACATATCCTGCTCTGTGTGTGTGTTTGTGAAATTAAATACTGTGTATTCCCTTCAAACATTTCCGGGACTTTCCAAACGAAGAATTATTAAGTTAAGGTGATTTCCATATCTTTAAATGTTGGCTGAGTGCTTCAACGGCCTCGTGCATTCTCTTGGGTTGTGCACGCTTACAATTAAGCTGATGGGATGTAATGGTGCGGTTTAAATGCCTATGTTACGCAGACTAAATACCTACTCGTATGAATAATCAAGAGGTTTTACACAGTAGCTCCTAATGAGTCCGGTTTCGTAAATTAATATCCTTTTCTTAAATCACTAAATACATAAGAAGCCACATTTAAGGATACACATAATCTTTAAAATACCTGACAAAAGTAGACGAAATAGATATAAGAGACATAATCAAAAGGATTTTTAAATTAATGAATGTAGTTCATAATGAGCAAAGTTGGTTATGTTAATACCGTAGCTTAAGTCAATTTTTAACAAACCCATTTAAATATATACAATATTATTTTGAGTATCCAATATTAATGAAGATTTTTTTAAGTAATTCATAATACCAGTTGTATAAATTAATGTTCATATTAATTTAAACATGAAAATTTTAAGGTGAATAAATAATAACTATGAAAAAACAATTAAATAACAATAATAATTATAAAATAACGAATTAAAAAATAATTATGAAAATAACAAATTTAATGATCCAAAATTCTTTTATCGCCCTAGATTAGTGAAAATCCCAACATGAGTACTTATACTGTGAGTTACGTATACTGATATCCTTAATTAAATTCCTGATTATTCACATACCAAATTTAATGATACGAAAATTATTTTATCGCACAAGATTAGTTCAAAAGACAACATGAGTATCTTTAGTATGGTAAATAATAATTCAAGTTTCTTATACTGATATCCTTGCTTAAATCAACAATTATGCAAACACAGCAATTATGATCAAAAGAATTTTTTTATCCACCAAGATTAGTGGAAAATCCAACATTTTTGAGTAACTAAAGTTAAGTATAGTTTCTTAAATTAATAACAAAGCTTAAGTTAATAAATATGGAAACACCAAATTGAATGAACCAAAAATATTTTTATCGCACAAGAATAGTGAAAAAACAAACGAGTAGTTTTTAGGAGGAATTAATAATAATTCGGTCAATTTTCGTAAATTGATATCTATGTTTTTATAAATAATTATGCAAACATCAAATTTAATGTTCCAAAGTTTTTTTTTATATATCTCAAGAGTAGTGAAAAAATAAAATGAAACTTTTAGAATAATAGCTAATAATTTCAGTTTTATAAATTTATATTTATGCTTACATCAACAATTATGAAAACACCGAATTAAATTATCCAAAAAAATTCTTTGTTATCCCAAGATTAGCAGCAAAACAAAAATTAGTATTTTGTAGATTAATTAATATATGTCCAAGTTTAGTAAATTAACGTCCATGCTTAAAACAATAACTATGCAAACACCAAATTAAATGATTTACAAAATTCTTTTAAATATACAAGATTAGAAAAAATAAAAGCGAGAGATTCTTAACACAAAGTCGGTTCAATTTCGTAAATTAATATACATACTTCAATCAAAAACTGCACAAGAAATCCCATTTAAGAATATATTTTATAATTCATACACCCTAGATAAATAGAAACGATACTAACAGCAAAAGATACATAAAGAAATTTACCATCGTCCAGTTTCGAAAATTTATATAAAATCCTAAACAAATAATTATATGATATCAACCACATTTAATTGTCTGCAATTTTCTTTCAAATGTCTGAGATTAGTAATTAGAATATTCAAGAGGATTTATGAATTAATTGCTAATAAATTCAATTTCGTGAATTAATATCCATGTTTAAATCTGTAATTATAAAATAAACCCCATTTTATAATGTGAACAATCTTTATACTCAAAAGATAAGAAGAACAGATTTCAGAAAGATTAATAATCAAGAGATTTACTAAAATAACTGGTATTGAATAAAATTTCTTAAATTAATTTAATGCTTTAATCAGTAATTAGGTACATTTTATAAGCTTGGATAAGAAGAAGAACTACCAGCAAGAAAACATAAGAAGGAAAATAATCAAGATCGATTTTAAAGAAATCAATAATGGATTTAATTTTGTAAATTAATATACGTTAAATCGATTATTATACAAGAAATACCAAATTTAATAGCTACTTTAATTGTTAAATATATAATGGCTAACTTATAAATATAAAAAAATGTAATCTTTAAAATTAATATTCATAATTGAATCCCTAAGAAGGCAAGAATCACCAGGTTTAACAGCGTGAAAAACATTAAGTGACATACGTAGAATAAATATCAAATAATCATATAATTGGAACATCAATTTATAAAATGATGAATAATTCATAATAAGTTCAATTCGTAATTTAGATCCAGTATGTTAATTATCTATTGAAGTATGCCATAAATTAAATTAGAAAGATTTAATCGATAAATATCAAAATACTATTTCTAATCTTCAGGTAAAACGCATACAAGTAATTTCAATATGTAAATAATCAAGTAGTTAGTTTTTTAAATATTTGTTCCTACTTGAATATGCATGCTAAAGAAAACGAAGTTAGGAAATTAAAAACTTTTCAGAGATTAGGAGATTCCGTATGGTAATTCACATTGAAACAACAAGAATGCTAGAAATTGCCAATTTAATGATTAACAAAACTTTTTTAATACCTAAAAGTTAATTACATACTACATGTAGGCATAATAATTATAGGTTTAATTTGTAAATTATACCGGATTTGTGGTTTTGTGGTAAATTGCCCATCTAGCGTGCAGCAGGGATATGGTTTGAGTCTGTTAGTGGCGTCCTTTACAGTCACTGATGTCAGAAATAAGTACACTTGATGGCGATTCAGATAAGGTATCTAAACATCACGTATTTATAATCAGATTGCCAGTGGAGTTTTCCGATTTATTTTCCATATGACACGAAAATAAGGTCTGGAATCGACTAAAAATTCTCGTCGAAGTAAATTAAACCAATATAAATTAAATATTAATTTATGGTTTTATTCCCAATAAAAAATAATTGAGAAAGACTTATTTATTCATAATATTTTTATTATAAATTCATAAATAAAATTCTGAAAAAATGTTCTAGTTATCATGCTGATAGATTTCATACTACAACTGGTAACGTCGTATACTGAATTATATATCTAAAAATTGTACCGATAGATAATAAAAATATATCTTGGATTAGGGTTTTTGTTATACTACTTCTGTCCCATAACAATAGTAACAAGTAAATATTTAAACTAGAATATTAATGAATGCAATATAACTTATATTGTAGCTCAAAATTGGTAAACCTTCAATCAAAATCAATGTGTCCTGACATCTGTCATTTCTTTTATCACATCTTTTTATTTTGAAGTTAACCGAACTATTACAAAATACAACTATTTTTTTAATTGGAATTTGAAAAAAAGTTGAAATAGTAAAAATAGATCAAGTAATTGATGCATCAAAAGAAAATTGAAAAGTTGCAGAAAGGTGCAATTACATTATTACAAAACAATTTAAATGAATAAAAGTTGCGCTGATGTCGATTCTTTCAAAAATCATAGCTATGGACGTAAATGCAAAGACTATGAAGAAAAAATTGAAAATCTTAAGCGTATTCATCTTGGCAGAAGAGGCACAGTAAGATCCGAAGATCACGCCATTGAAGTTCCCAAATCTATATTACTCCAAATTTTGAAAAAGTAAAATCCATAAAACATGGAAATCCAGGTCCATTTTAAGCATACGCAATTAAGGAAAGCAAAGCTTCGCAGCCAACGGATCCTACCTTCTCATCACCATCATGAGTGGCCGAACAGCCCTCTTGTGAGCCAAGGCCGGCTTCATTCTGGCATAATTAGTAATAACATGAGATGCTTTTCTTTTTATGGTGTAGAGTTGTATGCCAAACGCTCTACAATCATATTAGACTGAGACCTGCGGATTAAAGTGGATTCCGAACCACTACAAACATTCATGGGACACCCGGGCTTAACCCGTAAACCTGTGGCACCGAGCGCCAGAGCGCTAGTCACTCGGCCATCAGGCCCCAGTGGATTCTAATTATAAGTTTAAAATGCAGCAACAAAAAGATTGAAAAATGCAGAAAATGTTTGAACATTTAAAATAAATTAGGAGTAATATTTTTTCTTAATTGTTTAACGTAATCTTGTATTTTTGATGATAAACGTTGCTTTATATATATACATATATATATATATATATATATATATATTCTTCTGCAACTATTATTATGGGATAGAGGAAATATTACTCATAATATTTTGTTCTATGGTTACGCATCCTTTTTTTTCATATGGAACCGGAATTAATAGTTGCGGCAATATTTCCTTTTTCTCTGAAATTCCTCTCTCATTCTTTGGCACAGACTGACATATATCGGCTAATTATGTACATTTGTTTTTATCTATCTACTTTGACAGCAGTAAATTATTCTGGAATCTTTCATCTATCATTTTACATTACAATTAACCTGTAGATAAGTTATAAAAAATAATTTTCATAAAATCAATTTACTAGGTTGATTTTTATATTTGACCAGTTAATTGAAAACTTATTATTGAATTTTAAAAGAGTAAAACAATAATACAGAAAACTGGTCATAAATTAAATATGTATGGATTATTAATGTAATAATCGGCATATCATTGTCTCAGTTTAATTAAAAATTCCAGTGGGAATCTAGTTTCTATTAAAAAATGTTTTTAAGTAAAATTAAATTTTAACCATCACTATATATATATAAATCTTTTGTACATGTGTTTATCACTGAACTCTTCCTAAGCGACAGGGCCGATTTTGATGAAATTTTTTGTGCATGTTTGACAAAACATGGATAATGTTTTTGTGCTATCCCTTTGTTGTAAGTCACCACCAGAGGGTGCTGCAGCCTATAAATTTCTATACCGTTCAACCTATCGCTATGCAAATGGGTAATAATAGGTATTCGAGTATGGAAAACTGCTTCGTGCTATCCAGTTTAGTATAAATTGCCACCAGAGGGTGTTACAGCATTTCATTTTATACATCATTGAAACGATATCCACGAAAATGAGTATGCACTGGAACATGGAAAACATATTCGCGATATGTAACTTCATACAATTCATTTTTTTCTCAGGACAACATATGCCAGGTTCTGCTAGTAAATTAATAACGTTATAAGATAACAATTTAAGGAAATAAATTGTATCAAAGTAAGATTAAGTAAAACATTTTGATTTTTTAAAGTAAAAATGCAATTTTATGTAGTTCCTCATATTAAATGTATTCCACGATTAAATGGGAATGTATAAATAGTAAAAAAAAAGATAGAGATAACAGAATACATTTAAAATTAATACGTCAAACATGTTATTTAAAAAAAAAATACGCGTCTTCTAACAAAATTTAAAATTAGGCTGAACACTATTTAAGTATGTTTAAACATATATATGCAGCAATTTAATAGTTTTAATCCCTCTAGTCACGAAAAATACTCTTAAATAGTTTATTATGCATTTATTTACTATTCTTTATTTTTTTTACCCTTTATCATTAAAAATTAAAATAAGCAATAAAAGTTACGATTATTCGATTACGAAAAATTTGCATGAAAAAATATTTAATATAATTTCAATTAAAAAATTACAAACTTATTTGGGAATCTCTTCATTATTCTTTTTTCCTATTTCTGATAAAATTTTTCATACTTTTTATAAATTAAGAAAAGTATTTTTGAAAATTTTAATGTTGTTTTAATTTTTTTCTTTAAATTCAGAAATTTTGTTTTCGTTAATTAATTAAATATATGTAAGTATTCTTTTAATTAAATAATTTTTTAATGAAGTTAGTTCTATTAATTAGAATGGATGAAATTTCATAATAACAATTTTTTGTGATTTTTTTATTTATTTCTGGAAATCATTAAATCATTATAAAATATTCTTATGTTGTGTGCAATATTATAATTTTATTCTTATTACGTAATGTTAATATTCTTTTTAAATTAAAATGTAAGTATTTTAAAATTGAAAGAACAAATTGGGTAGAATTTTGCAATGGATACCAGAATATATGTTTCTTTAAGTTATATAAGGATGAAAAATTATAAAATCTATTCTGAAAAGGAAAGAAATTCAAAATCAGGAACTATTCGTTAAAAAGTTTTAGTTTCAAGCTTAAGTTAGCAAAGTTAGTTAAATTTTATTTTAAAGCTTAAATTTGTACTGAGATATTTTTTTAGTACATATCCATTTTGAGTATTTTCGAAACAGAACATGATCCTAATGTTTTTTATTTTAGTCCCAATTTGTTAAGAACTGTTTGATTAACGTTTCTACTAACTTTTATTTATATTCGGAAAGAAATTTGCAAGTTTAAACCAGAATAAAGTAGAAATTTGAGTTTCCTTTAGAACGAATAAATTTTACAGTTGCAATTTAAAATTAATTAATTATAAAATCTATTCTCGAAAAGAAAGAAATTCAAAATTCGAAACTATTATTTAAAAAGTTTTAGCTTTAAGCTTAAGTTAGCAAAGTTAGTTAAGTTTTATTTTAAAACTTAGCTTACACGATACAATGGCGATAGCAGCACTCTTTCCAAGTCCTTAATTGCATTAAACTAATAAATGTAATTGTTAAAATGCGCCTTAAACATTATTAATTGTAATGCAATAAGTGTCTTATATTTTCCCTGTGAAGTGGAACGTGAATTCGTGGGATTTGCAAGTCTTTTAATTTTATTCTATAGTAGACAATGTTGTTTATCACATAATGAATTGTGGTTAATTAGTCAGAGTTCAAAAAATTCTATCAAAATTTTCACTAATTTCAAGAACAATGCTAATTTTAAAACTATGCAAAAACAAAATTTAAGGCACACATATCAATAAAATAACGTATATTAAAACAAATTGAAATAATTTAGATATTATGAATGCAAAAAAAAAATTATAAATTAACTTGTTAGAATATAAGATGGAAATGATACTGAAGATTACACTTAAAAAATGAACCAAGATATCTTTAGAATGCAACCATTTTAAGTATTTTCGAAACAGAACATGAGCTTTTGATGTTTTTAATTTTAGGTCCAATTGGTTAAGAACTGTTTGATTAATGTTTCTACTAAATTTTATTTATATTCGGAAAGAAATTTTCAAGTATACATCAGAATAAAGTAGAAATTTCAGTTTCCTTTAGAATGAATAAATTTACAATCGCAATTTAAAATTAATTAATTATAAAAACTATTCTCGAAAGGAAAGAAATTCAAATCAGAACAATTAATTAAAAAGTTTTAGTTTTAAGCTTAAGTTAGCAAATTTTATTTTCACGTTTAACTAGTACAATACAATGGGGATGGTAGCACTGATTCCAAGTTCTTAATTGCATCAAACTAATAAATGCTATTGTTAAAATTCGTATTAAACTGATTGTTAATTGTAATTCAATAAATGGCTTATATTTTCACTGTGAATTGGAACGTGAAATCATGGAGATTGGAATTTATTTAATTTTATACTATAGTAGAGAATGCTTGTTTGTTAGATAAAGAATTGTGGTTAATTAGTTAGTGTCCAGAAAAATCTACCGAAATTTCACTAAATTGAAGGACAATGTTACTTTCCCAACTATGCAAAAACAAAATTTAAAAGATTAACACATATCAATACAATAACGTATGTTAAAATAATTGAAATAATTTTGCTATTATGAATATAAAAAATTATAAATTAAATTGTTAGAATAACGGTTGGAAGTGATACTGAAGATTACACATACGCAATGAACTGAGATGTGGTTTTTTTTAATATGCATCCATTTTGAGTAATTTCGAAGCAGAATATGAGCCTTGTTTTTTATTTTATTCCCAATTTTTTAAGTACTGTTTAATTAATATTTTTAACAAATTTTATTTATATTCAGAAAGAAATTTGCAAGTATACCCCTGAATAAAGTAGAAATTTCAGTTTCCTTTACAATGAATAAATTTCCCAATTGCAATTTAAAATTAATTAATTATTGAATCGATTCTTGAAAGGAAAGAATTAAAAAATCAAGAACTATTAGTTCAAAAGTTTTAGTTTGAAGCTTAAATTAGCAAAGTTAGCAAGTTTTATTTTAAGGCTTAGCTCGCACGATACAGTGCTGCTTCCAAATAATTAATTGCATTAAACTAATAAATGCAATTGTTAAAATGCTCATTAAACTGATTGTTAATTGAAAAGCAATAAATGTCTTATATTTTCTCTGTGAATTGGAAAGTGAATTCGTGGGGTTTACAAGTTATTTAATTTTATACTATATTAGACAATGCTTCTTTGTCAGATAATAATTTGTGGTTAATTAATCAGTGTTTAGAAAAACCTACCCAGATTTTCAATAAATCGAAGCACATTGGTTTCTTTCACATTTATGCAAAAACCAAATTTAAAAGCGGCACACATAATGTTATAACAATGCAATAACGTATGTTAAAACATTCGTTCGTGTATTGTTAACAATTGTGATTAATTAGTCAGAAAAATCTAACCGCATTTTCACTAAATTCAAGGGCAATGCTACTTTCATAACTATGCAAATACAAAATTTAAAAGAGGCGCAAATATCAATGCAATAACATATTGTTATTGTTAAAATTAATGCAATTGTTAAAATTCGCAATTGTTAAAATGCAATTGTTAAAATTCGCATTAAACTGATTGTTAATTGTAATGCATTAAGTGACTTATATTTTCACTGTGAATTGGAACTTGAATTCATGGGTGTTGCAAGTTATTTAACACATGAAATTTTATACTACGGTAGAGATTGCTTGTTTGCCAAATAATGAATAATGATTAATTAATCACGAAATCAGGAGTTCAAAAAAATCTACTCAAATTTTCACCAAGTCCAAGGACAATGTTATTTTCACAAAATATGCAAAAACACAATTTAAAAGAGGCACAGAAATCAATACAATAACGCATGTTAAAACAAAACCAATTTTGATATTATGAATGTAAAAAAAAAACTTCAAATAAATGTCCAGAAATAATGCGCGGACATTTACAATAAATATGACCACAGATGTTTCGCGAAATAAAAAAAAGAATTATTGAAAAGTCATAACAGCGATACATATAAAGCAAGACTTTTATGTCTGTATTTTTCGATCCGTCCAATAATAGCGGCTAATAAAGCCGAAGGAAGTGAAACCCTTCGTCTTCGTCGAAATTGAAAAAGCGCACGCCTTTGTATTCGACTCCTTTGTAAAGAATTCAAGAGAACATAAAGATCGTGCATTTGACAAAAAAGCATCAAGTATAAGTAATATGAGAGTCCGTCATTTTCAATGAAAGTAATATCACTGCTAAAGAATGATTTGTATGACTTGGTTTTCTTTTTTTTTAATTAATTCACTATTTTTTATTTGCAATTTCAATGGGCACTAGTTGATTAAAATCATCGTAATCGATATAAAAAAACCCAAATATATTTATGTTAGGTATTTCTTTAAATACTTTTATTTTAATATTCGGTATTTTATGTGGTGCTGAGTGTTATAAATATGACAAATTAGTAGCATATTCATCTTTTAGTTTATCATTTAGTTTTTAGTTATGACCGAAAAGCCTGTGATATATTTTTATGCATATCAAAATCAAATTTTCGAACAAATAAAAGAACACTTAATTATTTCAGTATTAAACTAAATAAATCTACAAACAGATGAGGAAAGGAATAAGAAAGTCAGTGCTATGAATATTTATTCATATCCATTGATGATTCTGGGAAAATTTCAAAAATATGTCTTGAAATGCCGACATGTTCCATCAATACATTGTCGATAGGTATGAGAAAATTGAAACTAAACAACTCCTTTGCATTCGATTTAATCAAACCAAGTTGATTCCTGAAGATTAATTCATTTACTTAATGTAATTCTTAGTCATAGTAATGTGAATCCTAAGGATTTGGGTAATACGGCCGGCAACATTTACAGGGAGTTCACGATGCAAAAATACGAAGATGCAATGGCATATGTTATTGCATATGGTCTCCCAGATATGTACATTACATTTACGTGCCAACTTAAATCTTGCGTGCTAAGAAAAAAATGATCTTTTATTGCCTGGACAGTCATCGGATCGCCGTTATATTTCATCGCGTGTATTCAGACAAAGGCTAATGGATTTCACTGTCAAATATCATGATGTTGGAGAGAAACGCCGTTGGATATATTTCACTGAATGGCAAAAACAGGATTGTCTCATGCATACATTTTGATTTGGTGAATAGAAAAAGTCACAGAAGATCAAATTGATCAAAGCAGAAATGCCAAATGTCGATATTGCTCCAAGCTTATTTGAAGTCGTCACTAAAACATGATTCATGGTCCATATGTCTTACTTATCAACAATGTAACTTGCGTGTCTGAGGGACCTTATAGACCGATACCTATTAAACCTACTTGATGAAACAAATACTGGCAATGATGGATATCCCCTCTATCGTCGACGATCAACTGAAAATAGTAGCAAATTCATAAATTTAAATGTACAAAGCAATCATATTAAAGTCAATGATCTTTTCATTATATTGTATTCACAGTTGTTTTTGAAAACGTTCAACAAGCACATCAATGTGTCAGTATTACAATTCGGGCAAATCGATTAAGTATAGTTGCAGATATGTCAACAAAAGAAGTGACAAAATTTTTAGAGTTGGAATTACAGAGAAATATGTTGATGAAATCGACCAATATCCACAGGGACTCTATATTAGTAGCAATGAAGAAGAATGACGCATTTTATCATTTCCAATCTATGAATGACGTCCAACAATTGTTCATTTGGCAATACACATTGAAAATATAAAGCTCTTGTACTTCATAACAGAAAACGCACGTGCATTAATTTACATTGAAACCACCGCCAGCAATGTTAACTACATTTTTCTCATTGTACACAAATAATATGTTTGCAAAGACTCAACTTTATTGTGAAGTGCAAAAATTCCAACAACGCAAGGATTACATCACAATTTGTATTAGACAGACTCGTTATACAGTTTGTACACTGTTTAAAAAAACAATTCAGAATGCCTTTACTTTCGATTACTGTTAATCAACGTGCGTGGACTAACATCCTTCAAAGAGTGAGCAACAGTAAACGGTCAAGTATGTGCCACTTACCATGAAGCTTGCCAAGTATAAAATTCTCTTGCCCAATGTGGTTCTTCACTCTCTGATGCATCAAGAGACTCTTTGACACATAGCAAATATGCACTTAATAAAGTGCGTATTTTTGTATAGCATAAAGGGCAATCATAATCGTGGCAAGTAGTATAAGGACTACTAATCCAAAAATTTTTTTCTTGAAAAATACAAAGAATACACGAGTGAAGACATCCTACATCATTTGTATGCAATGAATCAAAATCCAAACATTCAATTCACACCAAACGGTTATAATGGGGCTTTGATTTTCGTGGAAAACATATGTTTGGCAATCTCTAATAAAGCATTTTTACAGTTAGAAACGGTTGCACCGAATCTATCTTCAAGCAACCATATTGATATCAAAGAGAAACACATTTTGATGTCAACGAATTGGGTACATTTATTTGAATGAATCTTCAAAAATTGCCAGAACAATACATAGAAGATAATAGAATTATGTATACAGTTAGAAGCCAAAGCGGCAGATCGTGATTTCTAAACTCATGTTTGTGAAAATTGCAACACCATGAAGGAATCGCCATAATTGAATGAAATTTAATACACAGTTGAGTGGTAGTAGTACAAATAAATGATTAAATGTTCAAAGCAAACAAAGAATAACAAGAGATCGGAATCAGTATTTTGTGTAGCCACCACGCGCCGCAATAAGTGCTGCGACACGACATGGCATGGAGACAAACAAATTTTGAATGTCTGCCTGAGGAAGACATGTTGCATGCGCACCCAAAGTTCGTCCGCAGAAGCAACAGGACAAGGATCACGAGCGAGACGCCGACCAACGAAATTCCCACACATGCTCAATCGGCCAAGGAAGAAGCTGTACCTGCCGCGTTGCAAAGAAAGATTGAACAGTCCTAGCGATATGAGGGCGGGCATTGTCCTGTTGAAATACAGCGCCTGGCAAGCTTTGAAGGAAGGGAACAGCTTGGGTCAGTAGAACTTCACTGATATACCGGTTGCTGTTCAGATTTGCCCACAATTCTTAGCAATTGAGATCGTCCATGATATGCTATGGCACCCCAGACCATAACTCCGGGTGTTCGTCCACTGTGGCGTTCGATAATGCACTCCGGAAGGTGGCGTTCACCGGCATAGCGTCTGACACGAATGCGGCCATCATGGTACCACAAATTAAAGCGTGATTCGCCAGAAAACACGACATGCTGCCAATCAGCACGCCAGTCTCTATGCTGAGCGGCCCATTGTAGCCGCAGGCGGCGATGGTTTAGCGGGAGAGGGATCCTGTATAAAGGAGTCATTGCGCGCAGTCTACGCTGCAGCAGACGTATACGAATTGATGAAGCACACAATGAAACACTTGTAGCTATTGACCACTGTGCTGCCAATTGTCCAGAGGAAGCTGTACGGTCCGTCAGCGCCATGCGGAACAGGTGTCTATCATCGCGAGCTGACGTCACATTTCGGGATCCACTCGTGGATTTCTGATTTTTTCGACACTCGTCCGTCCACTGCTTCCAAAGATACATCACTGTGATGCTGTTACGCTGCACACGAGCGACCAATCCAGCGATAAGACAATCACGATAAGGCAATCACGATAAGGCAATCACGATAAGGCAATCCAGCTTCACGAAGACCGATGATTCTCCCCCGTTCAAACTTTGTAAGTTGTTCAAATCTCGCTCTCTTTCGTCGAAGAGGCATAAGTAACGATTCAGCTAACGTTTACCACTATCAGATAACCACCGATAACCATACACGCCTAGCTACAGCCGTCTATTTATTCGGATCCATCCGCCGTTCAGAGGGGGCTGCTCAGCATACGCATGCGCTACGGATTTGAAATTCTAATCATTTGCATATAATGCGCTAATTTATATTTCCTGAAAATTTCAGCTCACTCGCGTAAGTCCTTCATGGTGTTGCAATTTTCACAAACATGAGTTTACATTCAACTGGAGGCACAGGTAAAATGTTTCTTACTTCACTTATTTTGGCAATCGTCCGATCAAAATATAAATAAATAAATAAATATTGCCCTGATAATCGCATCCTCCAGCAACACTTTTAGCCGAACAGTGCATTTAGTTTTAGAAGTTTTAGCAGTTTGCAGCAGTTTTAATAAATAGTAAGAAAAATTTCTAATTAAAAATTTAGCTAATGCATTAACTAAATTCTAAATTCATTAAATAATGCATAACTCTCCCTTACATTATTCGTAATGTAAGTGAAAATCTGGTTTTGCTTTTGCTATGTCATATTACAAGTTGAAAATTCTAAAAAAGGTTTTTTTGTTTATTTTTAATTTTTTTTATAGAATAAAGATGTAATATTTTTAATTTTAAACAAAATATCGGTATTGAATTAATGTATAAATTCTAAGAAAATTTTAACGAATGGTTTGGATAATTAAAAAACGTTAGATTCATTTATTATCAATTTTTCGGAAATTATATATTAACACACAATTTCTAACTAATTAAATAAAAAAAATATCCAGCACTTTGAAGAAAGATTAATTTTTTACATTTTATCTTTCCTTTTTATTTTTTCATGTTTTATGAAAATATTAAATTTTGGTTATAATTATTGTATTTCTGCCCTTTCGTAACAGTTCGTTTCACAGATTATCTAATAAAACTGTAATTTAACGAATTCTAATTCTATTAGAAAAAGTACAAATTTTACAAAAAAAATTCATTAAAAATAAACATAAAATTAAATACATTTTTATTTATAATAGACTTACTCAAATATTAATGTATCCGTTAATTTAATTACATTGATGAGAATTAGCGTTCAACACTAATTGACAAAACGAAGAATTAACGGTTTGTAATAATACTGGATTTGGATGCTAGATTCTGTTAGGAGTATCTCGAATTTTAACGCAGTTCGATTCAACTCTTCGGATAGGAAGGTTTCTTATTAGCAGTTGATTTTAACCTCGGTTAAAAAAAACTCTTAGATAAGAAAAGAATAATTAATGTATCATCATCTAGGGTTGCTTTAAATTTAACTAAATTCAATTTCATACACGCGCCTGCGTTATCCATAAATCCATATAAATTTAACATATTTTATTTTCTAATGCAGCTGGCAAACCCTTAGAGAGCTTGGTCTTGGATGCCTTAAGGCAATCGCTGCACAGACGTTACTCACTTTGCATTACCCAGGGGGCGCGTGTAACTTGAAGGTAAGCCACGGACGCGGAGTAACAATGCCCCCGCAACGCTCATATGAGACCGGGACCTACGGTTTATAGTGGATTCCGAACCACTACAAACATCTATGGCACCTCCGGGACTCGAACCCGAAACCTGTGTTACCGAGCGCCAGAGCGCTAGCCATTCGGCAATTCTGGCCCTAAATTTAACATATTTAAATCATTATTTTTCATTTGTAATTATAATGAGCATTTTCTTTTGCCTGACAGTTGTTATTTATTGTTTCATTGTTTTTTTTAAATTTTATTATTTATAAATTGCTGTTGTTTGAGAGAATCATAGAAATGTATTACAGTGAATATTTTGCAAAGAGATTGTTCTAATCGCTTAAAAGATATGATAGGGTGCGATGATATAATACATATAAGATATATTTGCATAATACAAACTTTTTTTTTCTTAAATCTAATTGGTCATTTTTAATAAATTTTTATCAACAAAACTTGTAAAAGTAAAATATGTTTACTGATATCGAGCAGTGATGAACCATCTCTGTTCGTAATTAATTAAGAAATATTAGACAAAATAAATTTATTCTAAAATAGTTTCATTTCTTAAATTGGATATACTTTATAAATGGATTAACAGATCTATATTTTATGAATAAATTTATGATTGCCATCTTTTCAGCAATGCATTTAAAAAAAATTTTTATATTATTTAAGAATAAGAAATTCACATATTTAATACCATATTTTTTATCAATACTTTTTAAGGAATTTTTTTAATATTTCAATAATTATAAATAGATATTTTAGCTTATTTAATTAATTAACATATGCAATGTTATTAAAATTTTCTGACAATAAATCTTTTATGAAAATAATTTATCTTTTAATACAAAATTTCAAGAAAAGAAACAAAATCACAATGTGCTTTATTAATTATTTTTTCCCTGTATATTGAGTTAGAATATTTATTTGTATGAAAAATAAAATCAGTTCAAATATTGGATACAGAAAATATAATACAAAAACGTAACTTTTCTCTTGGTAAATATGATAAATATATTGTATGATACTATTCAAATTAACGCTCTATTTTATACTCAAATGCAACATGTATTCACACATTGGAAACTTAAAGGGCGCTAAATTTAAAGGTTAAAATTAAAATTTAATTTAAATTAGCACTAACGACTAACATCAGGCAGTACATATTTATACTTCATGAAAATAACCTTCATAAAACAATGACATTAAGAACGATGTGATATTTGTGTGAAAACATAACTTTTATTAAGTTTTAATGGTTAAAAATAAGAATTTCAAATGGCAGATAGCAGTACGTATATATATATATATATATTCTGATAGTTATTGTCACCTCTAGAAAAATTTTGTTGGTTTGACAGTAAGAGACACACGATTAACTAACAAGAGAATTTTCTGGCAGTAAGAGCCATGTAATTCCACCATAGAAACTGTCTTCTGACACCCCATGATTCCACTGGCATGTAAAAAATGTAACAGTTGGCACAATGCCAAATTTCAGTCATTCACACCTTTTTTAAAGCCCTTAAATATTCTACGCATTACATAAATAAATATTAGTTTATGTGGAATCTAATGCATATTTTTGCGATAGTAGTAGATGAAATTATATTATTCTTTCATTTTTATTATCATTTAGTAATTAACAAATGCCAAATAATTGTGCACATTTTGAATCCTTAATTATAGAGTTTCAGCTTTGGTATATAAAACTTGAACTTTAAGGATTAGTTTATTATTAATTTATTTGTATATTTAAAAAAAATTATCATAAAAGTGCAAAAAAATTTAATTGTATTAATTTAGTTAAAAGCGATTTTTTCATCATAAATCCACTGACTCCATTATAGATCCAAGTTGATTTTTCCATTGAGTTTGTTAATTAAAGTATTATAAAATCCTATTTTTAATTATTTAGCGTTTAAAATTGATAAAAATGCAATAAGATCAATATATAAATACCTATATTTTTCATAATCTATTAGAATTATGTGTGATCCTCTGTTATGTTTAGATCCTTTATTCTTATATGACAGTATGTATAATGTATTAGCAGCAAAGCGTATTTGTGTCTTTATCCTACTTGTCCCAGTTTTTCAGATACCAGAAACTTTCCAAATGTCCGAACTTTCCAAACTTTCGTCGCAGCTCTCCAAACATTCTGCAAGTCTTGTCTTGTCCATCCTTGTATCGAGCTGCAGCGGAGGTGTAATAAATCATTTTTTTAGGTGTGTGTGTGTGTGATAGACCGCTTTGTTTTTTTTTTATTGGTCTTTAGGGATAAGTATTTTTTCCAATTAAATCTAAATAAATGAAAAAATAAAGTGCATCGCACAATATAAACGTAAACAAATAATTTGTAAACATAAGGTAAATTAATTTATGAATTTCTAATTATTAAAGAGAAAAATTCTTTTTTGATACCTTAAAATTTTATGTAAAGAAAAACAATACCGCGAAAGGCGCCTATTGGTTTGAGAGGAAAATCTTTGTTTAGTCCAAGGTAGGTGAGTGCAAGCAATCCCTGTTGTATAGATCCACTTAGAGTAGTTAATTGTTAATCTTGACTTTTAGAATTGTAATACACCTTTTCATCCACAAACAGGAACTTGTTGATGAAACTCTTGGATAACTGGCACTATAAAGACCCCAAGAATGGCGATGAATATCGTATTTTACAACCTATGTTATACAGACCACACGAACTGACCTATTCTAAAACTTTATTATATTACTTTACTTTTCCCAATGACAAATATAAACAATTGATAATTTCAATATATATATATGTACACACACACACACACACACACATATATATATATATATATATATATATATATATAAAATACAGAAGTATTGTAATTAAAGACCCACTTTCAAAATGCTGTAAAAAAAAAAAAAAAAAAAAAAAACTTTCGTGCCACAATGAGCTCAAATTTGAACTGACGATACTTAAAGAAGGGGAAAACGGTATGGCATCAAAAAAAAGTTCTAAAAGTAAGTTCCACCGATTTTTCTCATTCAATTTGGTATGACCTTGCCGTGGTGGATCGGCTTTCCAGTAACAGTGTCACAACTGTTGCATGACTGTTGTGCAAGAGCTATTTATTGGAGCTCATTGACCCCGTCAGGGGCCTCATCTCCGGTGCTGATAAACATAAAAGAATGAAAGCATTGGCAATGCCCGGAGATTAACGGAAATCACGAGAATTGAAAAAGTCCAAAAATTCTAAATTGATTTCAGGTAGGTTAGAGCAGAATATTTCTAGGTCTTTTAAAATTAGAGTGCTGTTCCATTGAATGGCCAGATGTTGGTGGTTGTCCATATTATTGAAGAATATTTTTGAAAGTTTTTTTCAGTACTTTTTGAGAGTTAGCAGTGAGATGGATCTTTGAATGAATTATATGTTTATTTGTATTTCAAAACAATTTCTTATTTTAATTTGATTTTTACAATTTCAATATAAAAAACGGCATTTTCAGAAACGTCGTTGAAAGCTGTTGTATAATATCCCAAAAAATATTAAACAATTCAGAAATAGATATGTGGAATAAACTTATTTATAATGCTTCCAATCTTTTATTGCAATTGATAGGTATTTATTAATTGATAGGATTTACGATGCTATCGTTTTCAAAAAAAACCCATTCATATAATTGTCAGTGGATTTTATAATTTCTGAAAAAAAATAATTTAAATAATTCGAATCTTTATCTTCGGTTTTTCCCTTTTAAATGATTAAGATATGCTTTTTAAAATATTTATTTATGCCATTTATATAGTATTTTTTTGGTGTAATGTGATGTTGCTCTACTACAAACAAGTAATATAAAAAAAAAATTAAGTCCCTACTTTTTTTTCACTCTATTGTAGAGAGACCTTTATAAATAAAGCTTAAATTTTCTTCTTGCATCTGGCGCCATCTATTGGTAGATACAAGCAACTTAAAATAAAAAAAAATAAAATTAATTAATTAAATTTAATTAACGAATAAATATTTGAAAAATCTGTATTAACATCAAGTGTCATCCACTACAAGTTCAAAAAAATGTATTTGAACTTGAGTGGATAAATAAAAAGTATTTTATTAACGATTGAAAATTTGAACAAGATATATATAGGGACAGTGTGAACTAATAGGAGAAATTGAAAAAGACTCCAAATAAACAAAATTGCTCTCGTGGAAATTCTCATCGTTTTATCTACAAAATCTGTAATTAATTATTCTTCCATTACATTATCCTCAAAAAACATTTTTTTGTTTTGTTTTGTCTTACATATTCGCAATAATTCCAGAAGCTTGCGATTTTAAAGGAACTGCACAAACATGAAAAAATTATTACAACAAAGGGTAAATAAAAATTTATATACATAACTATTCTAAACTACACAGTTACAAAAATTAATCCCACTTAACAACTAAGTGCGAAATACTTAACGTTTTCGCTGTTGATCATGGGACAGTGTGTTGATAGTCATTATTCCGCCTCAGAAATGGTTTTCACGCAAGGCGACCTACTTTTTTAAGCGGAATAGCATTGAAAAGTTGTGATAAAACGTGATTACATGTATCATACTGGTAAGCTTATGTATAGTAAGCTTATGTATAGTAAGCTTATCATGACAGAATATTTTGAATACATGCTAAAGCGTAATAAACATTAAAAATGAAAATAAATAACAAAATGCATTATATATATATAGTGCATTTTGTTATTTATTTTCATTTTTATACATCGCTTGCTAGAGCATGTTGTGGCATTTAGAAAATAATTTTATGTTTATTACGCTTTAGCATGTATTCAAAATATTCTGTCATGATAAGCTTACTATACATAAGCTTACCAGTATGATACATGTAATCACGTTTTATCACAACTTTTCAATGCTATTCGGCTTAAAAAAGTAGGTCGCCTTGCGTGAAAACCATTTCTGAGGCGGAATAATGACTATCAACACACTGTCCCATGATCAACAGCGAAAACGTTAAGTATTTCGCACTTAGTTGTTAAGTGGGATTAATTTTTGTAACTGTGTTGTTTAGATTAGTTATGTATATAAATTTTTATTTACCCTTTGTTGTAATCATTTTTTCATGTTTGTGCAGTTCCTTTAAAATCGCAAGCTTCTGGAATTATTGCGAATATGTAAGACAAAACATATTACAAACATATATATATATATATATATATATATATATATATATGTGTGTGTGTGTGTGTGTGTGTGTGTGCGTGCGTGCGGGTGTGTACACTCTTAACTCTTATATTTCCCTTTTTGTCAATTTGTTACTAGAGCAAAGTTGTTCTTAATTCTACAAGTTCAATTGTGATGCTAATGACAGTTCTTTTAGGGTGGGTTATTGTACGGTAGGATTTCAGTCATGGGTCTGCTTTCTTCCAGTCTTTCATTACTTGGTAATGGTTATCGCACAATGGTTCATCGGGAGCTGAAGGTGTCATGATGGAGTTGTCATTTGTCGCTTAATTGTATGACGGCTTTCTTACATTAGTTCTATAGCCTCTTTTTGATCATTTACGTGCACAAAAATTTTTCTGGATATTATTTCTGGCTAATCCTCTGCTATATCATCTCTGGTATCCTTTCTCTTGCTACTGACTTTCTACTCATATTCACATTTCCTTCATATATATATATATTAATTTCGTAGTCAGCTTTGTATATGAAGAAGGTTTAAATATGTAATTCCTTCTTTATGCGATTACTGGTCAGTCGTCAGATCTTATGATTGCCCTTTAATTTTACCCACATTTGAATTGGCCGAGGAGGGGAGAATTATCATTTTGACACTTAAACTTGCCATCCGTTCTTCTCAAGCATTTTTCCAATGGATAATTGGTATTCCCCGATGCCAGAATGTGTGAATTGCACTGGTGCAGGTGCAAGTTAGTCGTCGTTTTAATGAAAAAAAGACACTTTATTTGCTTGGATGGTGAGTTTTTTTTTTTTTATGATTGGCATGAAGTAAATTCGCATTTTAAAGATGCCTTGACAATTTTGTACTTTTACGACTTTGAGTGCAGGTTTTTCTTGTGGCACGCTTTTCTTTCCACAAGAAGATATTGAGAGTAGTTATCCCTACTCTTAGATAATTGGGTCCAGAAAGACATGGCATCAAGTGCTGTTGTGAAATAAAGGTTTGCTTTTTTTGTTATGCACCCAAGTCCGTACGTTCGATTTAGAGTTTTTAAGAGCAATCCAATTTGTCTTGCAAAAGTTGCATTCAAGATGTTCTGTGGGGACCGTCCTCAAGAATTTTTTTTTTTTTTTTTTTTTTATTAAAATTTATTTCTTTTCTTTTATTTTTTGAAAAATTATTATTTATTTATTGACAAACAAAGAATATCAATGGACAATTTTTTTTTTATAATAATGCAAATTAACACAATTCTAGAAGGATTTCGCAAACAAATCTAATTTAAAAAAATAATTTAAACAATAAAAGAATAAAACTCACGATAAAAATATTTGCACGATAATAGTTTAAATATGTATTAGATGTTAGTTCAATTATTTAGGGATAATAGCTTAATTCTTCTCTCTTTAATATTCTATTCAATTGCTATAGTTCAAATCATCTATTGGAATAAACAACCAGAAAATGAATTGGCTGTTTATTTATTATTTTTTTTTAAACAAGCTACACTATCTGGAAGAAAGTGACGGGACACCCCTCGAAAATTAAAAAAGTCGACAATACAGCTGACACATGCGCAATAATAGGTATCATGTGTCAGCCATATCCTATAAATACTCTGTGGAGTCGACTAAAGTTGTTTTTTGTCAAGATGCCGCCACGGGAAGAGTTGTCGGAGTTCGAGAAAGGTGTGTTGGTCGGAATGCATCTTGCCAAGGTGTCAATTAGGGAGATATCCCGTCTCCGTAACTGCTCAAAATCAACTGTAGCACTTGTTGTGTGTCGCTACAAGACTGAGGGACACTGTCAGAACAAACCCTGAAGTGGACGACCTACAAGTTCTCACCAGCGGGGACAGGCGGGTGCTCGGCAGGGAGATTCGAAGTAACCGTCAAACATCCATGGATAACACCGCTAATGAGTTCAGACAAGCCACAGGTGTGACCATTTCGACCAAGACTCTTCGTATCGAGGCCCATAAGTTAGATTACACTGGACGTTCGGCGGCCCATAAGCCTTTGATTACGAAAATCAACAAGAAAGCGCGCCTTCGATGGGCCAAAGACCACTGTACTTGGACTCTGGATGACTGGAAACGCGTCCTTTGGAGTGACGAGTCACGATTTACCCTTTTCCGTTCCGATGGACGTGTTTGGGTATGACGTTTACCAGGAGAACGCCTTTTGCCCGAGTGTTTCGTCCCAACTGTAAAGTTTGGTGGAGGAGGATTGATGGTATGGGCCTGTTTCTCCTGGTATGGGGCTGACCCACTGGTGAAGGTTGATGGTGCGATAAATGCCGATAGATACTGTGATATTCTCGAGAATCATGTCCTTCCTACCTTGTGGGCAACGTACGGTATGGATGATTGCTGGTATCAAGACGACAACGCAACATGCCATGTTGCAAGGAGGACTCTTGATTTGGTATGTGAACAACAGCGTTAAACGCATGGAGTGGCCGGCGCAGAGCCCTGATCTTAACCCAATTGAGCATCTCTGGGACGAATTGGACCGTCGGTTGAGGGCCTGCACCCCACACCGAAGAAGCAAGCCTGAACTATGGAACTTCCTGTTAAACATTTGGAAGGAAATTCCTCTTGCCACTATGGTTAATTTAGTGGAAAGCATGCCTAGAAGGGTTGCAGCTGTAATCGCAGCCAAAGGAGGCCCTACCTCCTATTAATTTTAATAAATATGGGTTTATGTCGTTATAGTGTCGTGTCCCGTCACTTTCTTCCACATAATGTATATATTTAAAATGGCGAGAATTGAGTTTAAGTGGATGGAATAACGCTAGCAATGCTAGTAAACATGCTAAACAATATAGTTTTTATTTATTTATTTATTATTATTATTATTATTATCATTATTACTACTATTATTTTGTATTTAGGATAAACTCATAATATTAAACAATACGTAACATTAATACAAATTGAAAAAATATGTAGATCAACTAATAAGTTATACGATGTTTTGGAAATCATCAGTCTTATTAGTCGAGAACAACAGAGAAATAAAATAATAAATGTAATTCAAAATTACGTTCATAATATTTGGTAAAAAATGCCAGAATAGCCTGATAGTTTAATCTTTCAGAATTAAATATGCTTGGTTTGAAATTCGGCAAGGGAAGTCAATTTAAGAGATCCCATGTCTAAGCTGGCTACGGCAACAATTAATCCATAGCACTTTCGAACCTTGGGTACGTGGCGCACTGGTTGGGATGCGGGAAAGCAGTATTGGTAAAATGGAGTAATACACAAAAAAAAATAATAGGATTAGTGACTGGATTACTGTCAGTTCTATACTAATCCTGCCTATCACCAATCATCTTGCTTACTACGCATGCACCCAGATTATATTTGTATTCATTTGAAATTTTTTTTTCTTCTAATGCAGCTGGTAAACACTTCGACAGCTTGGTCTTGGATGCCTTCAGGCAAGCGCTGCACAGACGTTACTCACTAGAAGATAAGCCACGGACGTGGAGTAACAATTCCCCCGCAACGCTCTACTATCGCATTAGACCGGGACCTACGGTTTAAAGTGGATTCCGAACCAATACAAACATCCATGGCACCGCCAGGACTCGAACTCGAAACCTGTGGTACCGAGCGCCAGAGCGCTAGACACTCGGCCATTCAGGCCCATATTCATTCATTCATTTGAACTTGAATGAAAAAAAAGTCATCTCCATGAAAAAAGCTTCAGGATCACATGGGAATTTGTGAAGATCACGCATAAAAAACTTGCTTATCAAGATGAATAAATGCTACGAACTTACAACTTAAATACATATGGTTGAAAATTACGTAATGGTAAAGCATACATGAGAAGGGAGATGCACTCACAAATAAAAGGTTTTAGGAAAGGATTGGGTAGAGAAATTGTGATTTAGATACACTGGTAGGAGAGGGGGTGCTTGTCCATTTCTCCCTAGGGGTGTTTAAATATGTGTGGCAAATTGTGGGATCATTGCAAAAGGCTCCCATGATGTACTGAATATCGCTAAATATGTAATATATGTGTCGTTTTAGTAGCGGATGATTTTAAACGATGTTCGAAAATAACCATATCATATTTGGTAAAATAAATTATACGTGACTTTCGTATTAAAAGCATAATTTATTAATGGAGATCTGCATTTCATCTTGAGTATAATAAGATCCTCAAAGATAATTTCAACGTACCATAATAACTTTAATACTTTCAATTGAAAATATTGAAATTTTATTCATCTTTCTTAATAGCAAGTATTAATAAATTAACAAATAATAATTAAATCCCAATTAATTCTTTCGAAAATTCTTCATCGGCCCATCAGCCCGATAGTTGGTCAAACCCGTCTACGTACTGGAAGATTTCGAGAAAGATATGTTTTTTTACGGGATAGGGTTGCCACCTCTACGCCCTACCGCCATATTCGAACGGAAACAACAGTTTAAAGTCGATTTCGAAACATTACAAACATCCATCGCACCGCGAGGACTTGAACACGAAGCATGTGACACTGAGGATCAGAGCACTAGTCACTCGGCCATTAGTCCCCAATTGATAATCTAATATAATATATGTCATATATTTTATTCTACACACCCACACACCCACACTATATATATATATATATATATATATATATAATAATTAAAAGGCTGTATGTTATGTACTATAAAAAATATATATTTAATAAATAAATAGTTTGAGAAAACCTCTAAAAATGCTTTTCAACCAACATGTTGCCACCATTGATGATTTCACTAAAATAAATTTAAAATTTGCATAGAAAAAAAATGTTTAACTCGGTTATTTTATTTTTTTAATAAATATTGATACAATAAATAATAGATGTTTTAAAATGTTGGTTATATACTGCAGATTTATAAAAAACACAACAAGAGATCACTTGGAAAGAAACATTTAGAAGTAATTTATTTTAAAGTACAAAAATTATTTAAAAAAAAAGTTTTTGTAGACATCGTTAAGAAAAATCGAAGTAAATTGTTTCAGTCTTTCGAACAATGTAACAGTGACTATTTTTGTAAAAAAATCTGCACAGTAAAAAATAGCTATATTTTTGTACCATTATGTATCTTGGGTTCATATGAAAAACAAGTAATCTGTCTCTGTTTACATTGTCTTGAACTTGCTTGCTCAGACTGGATTTTATGTTTTTACATGAATGACAAAAACAAGCCTCTACTCTCCTAAAAAAGGAATCTTGAAGACATTGTGTTTGTTGTTGGGATTTCATTGTCTTTCCAAAGTACATCAATTTTAATAGTTGCAATTTAAAAAAGAAATGTGTTTTTATAGCATCCTATTTCACTTTTATTCCAGTAGTACACAATGCACTTTAATTAAGATGCATAAATGGAAATTTGGATTTTCTTTATGCTTCAAAGATATAAATGTATATTAAATTTATAAAATTTATTATTAAATTTATAAGCATATAAAAAGGCATTTATGAAAAAAGCGTATAAAATTTAAAATCATATGCATTATATCAAATGCAACAAGGATTTATTCGTTAATTTGCATGCAAAATAATTTCGCTAAGTTTGCCTCAAGACGGCTGTGTACATTCTAATTTATTGAACACATATAATTATATAATATAATCGCTATTGTATAATAATTAATAGACATTATATGTTAATCAATATTATATAACATCAACAATATGAATAATTTATCAATATTATGACATGTAATCAATAATCACTTTTTATTAATATAATTATACATAATCAAAATCAATATTATAATGATACAACAATGATTTAAAATTATCATTGTTTAATACTGTTTAAATAGAAATGTAAAAATCGTTAATTAATGAAAATATTTTCATAGATCAATATCATGTAGTCCTAAGAGATAATATATAGGTTGATTATAATTAAAGTACCACTTTCAGAATGCGGAAAAAAGAACCACTCGTCACAATGAGTTCAAATTTGAACTGAAGATACTTGACGAAAGGGGAAACGGTACGGCATGAAAAAAGATCAAACAAAGTTTTACAGATTTTTAAATTGCAATTTGGCATAACCTTGCCGTGATGGATGGGTTTCTCCCTCACAGTGTCACAACTGTTGAATGACTTGGAAGTCATTTTTTCCGTCAAAAAACCTAAACAATCCAGCACATTGAACACTACAGTTGGTTTAATGTGCAACTCATGCCAAATACATTGTCATTTCCTTTCAAAATATCTCTGGCAGCCGAATTCACTTTCTTTAGGCCGCTTACAGCGCCATCTATTAATACACTTTTTAACTTTTTTTAATGCCGTACCGTTTACCCCTTTTTCAATTATCTTCAGTTCAAATTTGAACTCATTGTGACGAGTGGTACATTTTTACAGCAATTTGAAAGTGGGACTTTAATTATAATCAACCTGCATTAATGGATGGATATATTTTCATAAATCATAATATCATGTCACACAATCCTAAGACATAATATATTTTATAAATTAATTAAAGACATATAAACGGCCTGTATATAAAAAATCTTTTATAAAAAAAAACAATCTTAAAAAGGCATTTTTATAAATCAAATGCATAACATAAAATGCAACAAGGATACTATGTGAGGCAATGCTGTATAACGTTGATCGCTCACTTGCATGCAAAACAATGTTCGCCCAACAATGAAGCCCGCCTCAAGACGGCTGTCTGTTCTGGCGTTTATTAAGCTCAACGCTTGTTCTGTCCCGGACGCCTTTTCAATTATCGTCCTACGGAAAGATTGATATGTCAGCCGACGGGCTGTGCTGCTGGCTTTCCATTCCACAGGAAGTCTCACAAAAGAATGTCTTGACAGCCATTTCTCCGGCAAAGAAGGGAGATCAGGTAGTTTAATTAAAATTTATTGGATCTAGCTGGCAGAGCAAAGAGGGTTGGTAACGAAGAAATGGATTTAGATCTCCCGGAATAAATTAGGATGTTGATATTTTTTCCAGGAAATGCGTGTCCGGGCATTTGATGGTCCTATTCGATGTGCGTCTTGAAGACAATTAGCGTCGCGCACTTGGGCCAAATAAAATATGCGAGACGGTAATGGCTTTGTTAAAAGCTTTTCGAAAACGAGTCTCGTAAAATTACAGCAGACGTATATTGAAAAACATTTTAGTATTATTTAGGTTTTTTTTCCTTTTTGAATCGAATTCTTAAAAACATGGAACTGCAATGGTTTTTTCTCCTAATTTGGAAGAGTAGGAATTAATAATACGTAAAGAAATTGTTTTTTTCGTATTTTCTTTTTATGTAGATCATTTTGTTCAACTTTAAAGCTAATTTTAAAACCTTTTTTTAGAAGACTAAAAGGTTTTTAAAATGCGATTATTTAATTTCTAGCTTTAGTAGAAGACATTGTCTTTTAAAAATCATTTATTTTGTTTTATTTTAATTTATTTACCTTATTTCTCTCCCCCTCCCAATATATATATACAGTCCAGTCAAAATCCTGACCACCTGTCAAAATCCAGAATAAATACTCTTGTATATTCTAGCTTTAAGTGGAATGTGGTATTAAGTGGAATTCTTTATATACACTCCACTGCAACGTACTGCCACCTGCCTTTTGTGATTGGGTATTTCACGTTGGCGTCGAAAATAGGTTGTGGTCACATTAATGTGACTGGACTGTGTATGTATTAAAGAAGTCTCTTTAATCTGTGACATAATATTGCAAAAATAATTTACAAATGTTTTTGATTACTTAGAATTATTGTTTTGTCTGGACTTTGATATCTATACCAATAAACAGTGACCTTAATATGGATACGCCGTAGTAAGAAGTCTTATAACAACAAGTTTAGTTGTTTTTTAGTTTACAGTGCAGTTCTGTTGAAGGCTTGTTCGCTAGTCTTCAGAAATGAGACACTACAAAGACTTGTCCATTAGTTGTCCGGAGTGAGACAGCCAAAGACACCACTTCACATTTGAATACTCCTTGTAATTAGTGGTTCTTTTTTAACAGCATTTTGAAAGTGGGACTTTAATTATAATCCCCCTGTACATGTAAAAATTATTAATGAATGAACATAAATTAATATCTTTTAATTCTAAGACATAATATATTTTATAAATTAATTAAATGCATATAAAATGCCTCTATATAAAAAGGCATTTATAAAAAAACAATCATAAAAAGACATTTATAAATAAAACAATCTTAAAGAGGAAACTATAAAAAAACGATCATAAAAAGGCATTTATATAAATGAAATGCTTTACATAAAGTGCAACAAGGATACTATGTGAGATAATGATGTAGAACATTGTTCGCTCTTTTGCATGGAGAACAATTTTCTCCCAACAATGAAATCTGCCTCAAAACGGCTGTTTGTTTTCGCGTTTATTAAGCTCAACGCATGTTCTGTCTTGAACGCCTTTTCAATTATCGTCTTTACGAAAGGATTGATCTGTCAGCCGACGGGGGGTGTCTCTGGCGCACCGACGGGGGGGCAGTGGGTTGTCGTTGTTCCATTCCACATGATGTCTTACGAAAGAACGTCTTGACAGCTATTTCTCCGACATAGAAGGGATATTAGGTAGCTTAATTAAAATTTATTGGATCCAGCTCGCAGAGCAACAGAGGCTTGGTAGCCAAGAAATGGATTTAAATCTCCCAGAATAAATTAGGATGTTGATATTTTTTCCAGGAGATACGTGTCCGGGCAATTGACGATCCTATTCGATACGCGTCTTGAAGACAATTAGCATCGCTCACTTGGGCTGAATGAAATCTAAGAGACGGTAATGGCTTTGTTAAAAGCTTTTCGAAAACGTGTCTCGTAAAATTACAGCAGAGGTATATTGAAAAATGTTTTACTATTATTTAGGTTTTTGTTGTTATTCTTATTTTTCCTTTTGGACCGAGTTCTTAAAAACAACGAAGTGAAAGGGTTTTGCACCCTAATTTGGAAGAATAAGAATTAATAATGCGTGAAGAAATTGCTTTCGAAATTTTTTTCGCATTCTTCTTATGTAGATCGTTTTATTTAAATTTAAAGCTACTTTTCTTTAAGATTTGTGCATTATATTAACAATGAATTTTTCTGTTAGGAAGAATTCATATTTTAAAAGTTGAAAAAAGCTTTTTTATAAGACTAAAAAGTTTTTAAAATGTGATTACTGAATTTCTCGCCTCAAATCGTTATCATGCATTTTTTTGTTTTTGTGTTATTGTTGTTCAATGCATTTTTTTTTTTAATTAGAATAAATTTTTTATCCTTTCCTTTTTTCAATTTCGATTTTAATATGTACATTAATTGTGTATTTTAAATTTGTTGAAAAAAAAATGCATTTTTATCGTAAATGAAAAATTATAGCAGATACTTAATCACTTGTCCCCCCACCCTAAAAATAAAGAAATAAATCTTTTTAACCTGTATTATATTTTGCAAAAGTAAATTACAATTTTTTTCGGTAATTTATAATTAATGTATTTTGAACAATATAGATAGTAATGGACAGTAAACTTAATATGGATATTCAGTAATAAGAAGTCTTATATTAAGATGTTTCGTTGTTTTTTAGTTCTGTTGATGACTTGTTCGCTAGACTTAGTACTGAGACACCACAAAGGCTTGTCCATTAGATGTAACAATTACAACAACACAAATGATTGTGTGCTTGACTTCAGGATTGTGACAAAACAAAGACTTGTCCATTCGATGTCACGATTGTGACACCACAAAGGATTGTGTGCTTAACTTCAGGATTGAGGAAACACAAAGGTTTGTCCACTAGATGTTAGGGCTCAGACAAGACAGAGTCTTTACCATTCGATTTCAGGATTGAGACACAATAATTAAAATTTTCTCGAAGTTCAAATTTTCTCGAAGTTGTGTTAATGGAAATGGCATTTAGAATCTGTTATTTTTAGTTGTTCCAAAATCACGACCTTTTCTTTGTCTCCTTGTCAAACTATTAAGAAAAATACAGTTGAAAATGATAATACGAAGTAAATAAGTAACCATTAAGATAAAATTCATGCAAATTTATATAAATAAAGAAATACATAAATATATTAATTTTAAACTTTTAAAAGGACTCGGAATTAGGGTGTTTTCTATATAATGAAATTATCAATAATCCTTAGTAGAAAACACCATAAAAAACTTTTATTCGCGAAATTCACTATTTCTGTAGCATTTTGTCATTTTTTACTTCATAGATTAAAAGTTATCACAATATTTTGTATACCATCCCATAATTTAATTTCGTGTTTATAAATATATTTTATTTTTCCTATATTTTAAGCTTACATTGCA
Organism: Caerostris darwini; assembly: GCA_021605075.1. Lineage (NCBI taxonomy): Eukaryota > Metazoa > Arthropoda > Arachnida > Araneae > Araneidae > Caerostris > Caerostris darwini. The sequence continues at coordinate 378,689 of BPLQ01003393.1, forward strand.
TTACACCATACCATATTATGTTTAGTTATTAATATTCAGTGTACATCAGTAAATATGACTCTGAATGGTTGTTTTTTTTTTGTTGTTGTGAATTTCATTTTTTTCTACCTTCCTCTTTTCAACTGGTAGAAAATTGCATAACTTTGAGTAAGGATAAAATTAAATAAAATCCTCTTCCTTCGAACTTCTCACGCAACAATCTGATGTGGGAATATACTCACTTTAAGATTTTTGCATTTATTCCTATATCATCAACCGAATCATATGCTGTGACATTGTAAACGAACACCATGGCTGCTATGGTCAATAGAACATCAGATTGGCATTTCAAATTATTCAGCGAATAATCTCGTGTTAATCTTGGAGGTGATGATCATCAGATCTGTGTAATAAATCTGACATTGCCAGCGGTTGCAATCAAATTACGTTTTACAAAGATACAAATTCTTAACCCCGATGTGTTAGCGTAGGATTTGATGGTTAGATCTCCCCTAGTCTCCTACAAATAATTTTAAGAGTTTAATAATGTGCTGGTAGAAACCACCATTTGCATTATCTTTAATAACAGGCCATCCGAAGCCCAATTTTCAACGATATAAAACTCCATACGTAGTATCTGTCTCCGTGTTGTGTTGTCGATGGTTCTTCATTGCCTGCCAAAATCCATAAATCTGTCCATCAAATGAAAACATTTAAAATATAATAGGTTTCCTCATTCTGGCAGCCTAAGATGTTGCAGATCTGGTGCAACAATTAATGAAGAATGCATTGCTAACTGAGAATAGAAATCTTTATCACGTCTTCTCTTCATATATATATATATATTCGAATGCCGAAAATTGCTGTTTTGAATATTCAGTGATGTATAGTTACTAGCTATTTATGGGCGAAGCAACTTTAAAATTTTAATCATTTCCTTACTTTTCCACATATTAAATGCCAATAGAAAAGGTCAATTTCTTTATGATATTTTTATGTTTTGCCATGACGGAGTGCAATTATTTTTCAACCAGGAACTTCTTTCTTACTTTTTTAAAATAATGACGGCTAATCGCCATGTATTGCTTTCAATTAGTACCTATTTAAATTTTATTTTCAACAGAAGTAAAAATTGTCTTCGTAATACACCTAACAAAAAATATTGACTAGTTGTAAGTCATATTAATCAACACAATTTCTAACAAAATAAAAACAGCTTTCTTAATTTAAAAATGCGGTATTTTCAACAAATTGAGGTCTGAAATGGCCTGCTATCTAGCTTAGTCATTTTAGAAAGAGTTTGAAACGCAGATTACAAACCCGACCGAAGAAGGAAGTCTCTTATAGGAATTGGCATGACATAAAATTAATTTCTTTGCTAATAAAAAAATTTGAGAAATCAAACTGTGATCTTCCAGATTCACAAGCTTGGAATACTTGTTCAAAATTGCCGCGGTACAATGTAGACGCTGAATATAATTTAAAAATAACTATTTCCGAACTACAAATATCCGCATCTCCTTTATATTGAGATATATCTCCAATTAAAAGCAATCCGATGCTCTTTGTAAAATAAATTTCAAGGCATTCAATAATTTTTTTATCAGAATGAACCTCAACTTACAAATACAAACATCCCAAAAATGATTTACATCAAAAATATTCCAACGAAAACGTTAATCAAAAAAATTTATGTTATCATAGAAAAAAGACTTCACGGCATTTGTATTTCTTTATTCCAAATATTTCATCCCGATAAAACATCAACGAAAGAAAAACAACAAGATGCGATTTCATCATTTGAATAAATAACAAGGATAGAAAATGATCAACAATTTATAATCTAAGAAAAATTTTATTTCTTCACTATTTCGATAGAAAAACGAGTAAGGCACACAGAACTGAAAGTAAGGTACGCATATAATAAGTTATATAAATAAAGAAAGATACACAACCTAACCCTCAGGGGCTTCGCTCCCAATTGATGGCGTCCCTCTGAAAGCGGCCGAGAATCGCAGATAGCGCTACGTTATCTATCAATTCCTTTTCTGCGTCGAGATTAATTTCTGCTTCTTTCCGTCGCAGGTCCATGTGAGATGAACGGCCACTCTAAATAACTCTTTAAATTTCGCCAAGCAAAAATGGAAGTTTTCGAGGCGTGTTGTCGTCATGGCAACCGAGTTGTGGCAGCCGGGTGTAAATTTTATAATGAGAGCAGGACTTTTTAGACCTTCATTTTCTTCTCCTCTACTTTTTTCATGTTGCTTTTTTTTCTGTCGGATTTCCTTTTAAGTTTCTTTAACGTGATGGTGAAATATTTTTTATGGAGTGGTAAGTGAAATACTTTTTAAACCTGACGTATTGTGACTCGTTCTATAATAATTAACACTACAAGTACAAGATCAATTTAATTTGCATGTTTTAAATTGGTATAACTTTCAATTTGTTTTTAGAATTTACAATAGGGACTCATAATTAATTGGTCTTCAAAGGTTTTTGATGTATTACATGCACTCTAATAAAAGTTTGCGGCCTGATGACCAACTGGCTAGTGCTCTGTCCTTTGATATCACAGGTTTCAGTTACGAAACCTGATGGAGGGATGCAAAAAATGCATTTAGAAGGAAAAGCAAGCAAAGTTAATAAATGAGGGATTTGAGAGTATTGAGAGTTATGAGAAAGTTTGCATATTGTGGTTATTCACATGCAAGATGTCGAAATCTAAAATTGAATGTTGAGTACAGTATGTAAAAAAAAAAAACTGCTCACAAAATTATTCTTGGTAGATTATTTAACATTCTTTTTATTTTATCCATATTTAAAATTCAAAAGATTTATGTTTTTTGATGTCTTATTGTGTGTTATGGAGTAAGAAGTTGAGTTTTCCCTATTGAAGTTGAGAAGTTGAGCATCGTTTGAACAGAGTCCAGTAAAATTCTCTAGTTTTCCTTCAGTACAATAAATATATCAATATAGAAATTTCTTTTAAAGATAAAGGACAGCAAAACATTTTCTCATATTCTTGAGATTCTTCTTTGGGTCACAGAACACTAGCCAATCGCAAGTCTGAATGGCCCAAATAAGATCAACAATCAGTTGGTCCGACCTTAAATATTAATATCTAGTGTAACCTAAGAGAATAATTTTGCTTTGCTGAAAGGCCTAATCAAAAAGACATCTCAGGTTCATTTACAGGCACAAAAATGTTCTCAAATAAACTTCTAGTTAGTCTTCAGATTTTTTTTTCTTAAAGTGCGCTTAAGAACTTTTAACTCCTTGCATATGAGCCTGAGATGTCTTTTTTTGGGATATGTAATCAATTATCAAACAAATGAAACTACTTTAAGATAAAAGTAGAAAAGTCCGAAAAGGAAATGAGTTTCAGTAAAAAAATAGAGTTTCGAAGTAAAAGCTGCTAATAAGAATGACTTGTATTCTTAAGTCAAGGTCAAATGATGGTAACTGCATTCAGTTAGAAAGTAAGTTAATGAATTATCTTCTGAATAACAATGAACTAAACTAAATTCTCCTATCAGTGCTACAAGCAATTCCGTATTATGACATGAGTTATGTTGTAACTTTAAAAGTAGTTAAAAAAATCCAGGAAAAAGGTTAATTCTAAAGGTTTGAAATGTTCTCTGTTAATTAACTGCTAAGTACCTCACTATAGAACGTCATGCTACGAAAGATATTCAGCTAATTAACTTTGCAGACGGCAATGAAGCCACTGGAAATGACATTCAAATGAATTTCAGATGGAAGAAACATTCCAAGAATATAAAGAACATATTATTCTTTTAAATCCTCTAATTAATTCGAAAAGACTAGAATAGCATGCTTGTCATTTTGCTTTAACTTCTACAGTTCAATTCCCAGGGGAAAGTAAAATCCGCAAATTTTAATAATTAAAAAGCAAATAAGGCATAAATAAAATCATTATTTACCAAACCGTCATAGGCAAACTTTATTTTTTGTCACTTCTAATTTGCTTTGATACATTTAAATTTACTGAAGTAAGAAAATTATTAATTCAAAATGTACATATTTTCATTTTTACTATTATTTTATGTTCATTTCCTATGAATTTTGGATTAGAAAAGTTATGAAAATGAACCAGAATCGAGAATTATCTTTTTTCTTCTCAGAATAAAAGATTTAATTAACATGATAATGGAAAACCGCATATATTCTTATGGCATACTTAATTAAAATGACCTTTAAAAGTATACAAAGATATCTCTGTTAATATTTTAATTGTGTTGCTGTAAAAATAAGGAATGTCATTTTTTATTACACTGTTATAAAATTTGTTATTCTGAATAAATTATTCATCTTTACGTTCAGCGTGTAAGTTAAGATTAGATTTAATGACACTTGGTATATTTTTATTAGTGAAAATATTTCTTGGTGGATAAATTGTAAATTAAGAACAAAAAAATTAAACGAAAAGTAATTTTTAGAGTTCAAAAGTATATGAAAATTCTGTAATGATGTATAATTAAGTACGATTTGTAAGCATTAAGTATGATGATGAATTATTGAGTAAGTATGATTTGTTCAAGACTATCTTTCATAACATCGTAGCATTTTTGAAGGATAAAAGTAAAACAGGTTTCCCTTTTAAAATACTGATTTTAATAACAGTTATAAAGGAAACTATTTATAACAATGTACATTTTATATACACTGATAATTATTGCACTCATCTACCATGAATAAAGAACATTTTTATTCTGTGTCATGCCTTTACGCGTATTAGCCTCCGCTCCTAAATTTGCCAGCCATCTGAATATATTACATCAGTTGCACCATTAGTGAAAAAGTCAAACATAAACGGTGACTACTTATAACTAACCATCACGGCGAGGTCAAACCAAATTGGATTGAAAAAGTCTGGGGAATTTTGATTGGAACTTTCTTATACGGTACTGTTTCCCCCTTCTTCAAGTATCTTCAGTTCAAATTGGAATTCCTTGTGACGGGTGTTTCTTTTTTTACAACATTTTGAATGTGTGACTTTAATTATAATCACCTTGTACATGTAAAACTCATTAATAAATGGATATATTTTCATAAATCAAAATTATATAATCCTAAGACATATTATGATTTATAAATTAATTAAAGGCATATTAAAGGCTTCTATATAAAAATTCATCCGTAAAGATGCATTTATATGAATCAAATGTGTTATATAAAATGCAAGAAGGGCTACTATGTGTATAACGTTGTTGCAAAACAATTTTCGCCAAAAACTTAAATTTTCCTCAAGATGGTCTGTTTTCGCGGTTAATCAACTTATAGAATTATATAATATAATCGCTATTTTATAATAATTATTAGGCACTATATTATAACCAGTATTATATATTATCAGTAATATAAATAATTTATCAACATTGTGATCAGTGTATAATCAATAATAAAATTTTTTTATCAGTAATATTTAGTTACACATAATCATACGTTACATAATCCTCATCAATATTATAATGATACAACAATGACTCAAAATTATTCAATCGTTTAATTATATTATTAATATTAAATTTAATTTTTCAGAAATTAATATCCTATAGTCCTAAAACACAATATACTTTAGAAATTAATTAAAGACCTATATAAAAAAGCATTTATAAAAAAAAAGGTATACATTTTATGTCAAATGCGTTATATAAAATGCAACAAAGATACAATGTGAGGTAACGATGTATAACGTTCTTCGCTCACTTGCATGCAAAACAATGTTCGACCAGCAATGAAATCTGCCTCAAGACGTCTGTCTGTTTTCGCGTTTATTAAGCTCAACGCTTGTTCTGTCACGGACGCCATTTCAATTACCGTCTTACGAAGGGACTGATTTGTCAGCCGACTGATTGGTGGGGTGTTCTGGCGTTTCTCCAGACCGTTCCACAGGAAGTCTTATGTAAGAACGTCTTGACAGCCATTTCGCCGACAAATAAGGGAGATTAGGTAATTTAATTAAAATTTAGTGGATCCAACTCGCACAGCAAAGAGGCTTGGTAACGAAGAAATGGATTTCGATCTCCCGGAATAAATTAGGATGTTGATATTTTTTACAGGAAATGCGTCACCCAGCATTTGACGGTCGTATTCGATGTGCGTCTTAAAGACAATTATTATCGCGCACTTGGGCCAAATGAAATACATGAGACGATAATGGCTTTGTTAAAAGCTTTTCGAAAACGAGTCTTGTAAAATTACAGCAGAGGAATATTGAAAAATATTTCAGTATTATTTAGGGTTTTTTTTATTTTTTGAATCGAGTTCTTAAAAACATGGAACTGCAATGGTTTTTAAAACAAATTTAGAAGAATAAGAATTAATAATGCGTGAAGATATTGTTTTCCAAATTGTTATTTTCGTATTCTTTTTATGTAGATCGTTTTGTTCAAATTTGAAGCTAATTTTGTTATTATTCTGTGCATCATAATACCAATAGATTTTCTCTTGTGAAGAATTCGTATTTTAAAAGCAAAAAAATTTTGCAAAGGTTTTTAAAATGAGATTATTTAAATTCCTCGCTTTACTAGAAGACATTGTCTTTCAGAGATTGTTTCATTTTCAAATCGTTATTTATTTGTTTTTTGTTGTTGTTCAATGTTTTTTTTTAACTAAAGAAAAATTTATTTTGATCTGTCCATTTTTTAAAGATTCTATTTTGAAATGTACATTAATTCTTTTTAAAGAAGAGTTTTTAATTATTTGGAAAAAAATGCAATTTTATCGTAACCGAAAAAATATAGCAGATACTTCTTCATTTAACCCCCTCTCCCATCTCCCTAAAAGTATATATTATAAAAATATCTTTAATCTGTGACATACTATTGCAAAAATAAATTACAAATTTTTTCGATAACTTAGAATTATTGTTTTTTTTGGTTTATTGATATATTATGGTTATTGATGTCACGGTTATGACGGTTATCACGGTTTATGTATATATAATTAATAATAAAAATTTTATCGACATTGTTTAATTATAATCATAATCAATATAATAATGATTCGTTAATAAATTAAAATGATCATTATTTAATACTGGTTAATAATATAAATGTAAAAATCATTAATTAATTCTAATACCTTCAAAAATCAAAATCATATAGTCCTAAGACATAATATATTTTATAATTTATTCTTCATAAATCAAAATTATATAATCCTAGCACATAATATAATTTATAAATTAATAAAAGGCTCATAAAAGCCTTTATAAAATGGCCTTTATAAGAAAGCACATGGACGTTTTATCAAATGCGCTATATAAAATGCAACAAGGATAATATATGAAGTAGTGATGCAAAACATTACATCACATTAACATCGCTCACTTGCACGCAAAACAATTTTCCCCCAACAATGCCCTCAAGACGGCTGTCTGTTTTCGCGTTTATTAAGCACAACGCGATGTTCGCGTATTCTGTGGCGGATGTCTTTTCAATTATCGTCTTACCAAAGGATTGATCTGTCAGCAGGGTGTTCCTGGCGTTCCTCCAAACCATTCCACAGGAAGTCTTACGAAGGAACGGCTTAACAGCCATTTCTCCGGCAAAGAAGGGAAGATTAGGTACTTTAATTAAAATTTATTGGATCCAGCTTGCACAGCAAAGAGGGTTGGTAACGAAGAAATGGATTTAGGTCTCCCGGAATGAATTAGGATGATGATATTTTTTCCAGGAAATGCCTGTCCGGGCATTTGACGATTCTATTCGATACGCGTCTTGAAGACAATTAGCATCGCGCAAATATAAGAGACGGTAATGGCTTTGTTAAAAGCTTTTCGAAAACGAGTCTCGTAAAATTACAGAAGAGGTATATTGAAAAACATTCAGTACTATTTAGGTTCTTTTATTATTGTTATTTTTTCTTTTGAATCGAGTACTTGAAAACACTTGTAAATGGAACAGAAATGGTTTTGTTCCCTAATTTGGAAGAGTTAGAATTAATAATGCGTGAAGAAATTGTTTTTTGTTTTATTCGCGTACTTTTTATGTAGATCGTTTTGTTTGACTTTGAAGCTGATTTTCTTAATGTTTTTCTTAATGCATTCTATTAACAATGGATTTTTTTAATATGGATAATTCGTATTTTAAAAGTTGAAAAAAAGCTGCAAAAAAAGCTTTTTATAGAAGGCTAAAAGGTTTTTAAAATGTCATTATTCAATTTCTCGCTTTAGTAGAAGACATTGTTTTCACAAACTGTTTTATTTTCAAATCGTTATCATGCATTATTTATTTTTTTTTCAATGTTCTTTTAACTTGAGTAAAAAATATCTTAGCTTTTTTTAAATTATAATTTAAAATGTACATTTTACTTAACCTTGACGTGTTAGTGTAGGATACGATGGATAGACTGCGCCTAGTATTTTTACATAGAACTTTAACAATTCAATAATGTGTTAATACTGTTACTACCATCTGCATTATATTTAACGACACGGTATATTAGGCCCAATTTTAATAAGGTAAAACTCCGTACGAAATATCTCTAAACTGGCTCGGTGCCATCATTGTCTTCTTTGACAACCAAGATCCTTAAATTTTTCATCAAAGGAACATGTTTAAAACAAAATAAGTTTCCTTATGCGGGCAGCCCAAAATGTTGCAGAACTGGTGCAACAATAATTGAAAAATACACTGCAAGCTAGGAAAGAAATTCTTATCAGGTGTTCACTTCTTGTATTCCAGTATATATATATCGCCTGGGGATATATATATATATATATATCCCTTGTGCTAAATGAGTAATGTCGGTGCAGCCCGTGACCATATCATAAAAAAAAACTGTCACTGTATTACAACTACAGTAAAAAAATGGAATATGGGAATGCCTGTTCAAAATTGCTGTGGTAGTTATAACGTGGATACTGTATAGAAATCAACTTGTTGTAAGTTATTGTATACTAGTCCCCTGTGATGAAGTTTGAATCTGCTGCAAATCTACAATTCAAGGAGAAATGTGTTTCCTAACTAAAAACATCCAAAACTTCTTTATATTGACATATATCTTCAAATAATAACATGCCATACTTTTTCTAAAATAAATTTCAAGATACTCGTAAATTTTATATCGGCCTGAAACTCCCTCAATACACACATCCAAAAAAAGATATAAGGCGAAAAATATTCCAAAGAAAATATTAATCAAAACAATATTTGTGTGATGATTGAAAAGAACTTCACGACATTTGTTTTTCTTTAATTCAAATATTTCATCTCGATAAAACAGCAGCAAAAGAAAAACAACAAGAAGCGATTTCATCATTTGAATGAATATCAAGGATAGAAAATGATCAACAATCTATAATCTAAAAAAATCTTTTTATTTCTTCACTATTTCGATAGAAAAACGAGCAAGGCACACAGAACTGAAAGTAACGTTCGCTTGTAATAACTTATCTAAACAAAGAAAGACGCACGACTTCCCCTCAGGGGGTTTCGCTCGCAACTGATAGCGTCCCTTAGAAAACGCACAGAATCGCAAATAGCGTTACCGTATCTATCAATTCCCTTTCTGCGTCGAGATTAATTTCTGCCTCTTTCCGTCGCAGGTCCACGTGAGATGAACGGCCACTCTAAATAGCTCTTTGAATTTCGCCACCCAAAAATGGAAGTTTTCGAGGCGTTTTTGGAGTTGTTTCAATTGAAGTTGTGGTAGGCATTTCTTTTCAAGTTTATTTAAAATGGAGGTAAATATTTTTGATGAAATGGCAAAATAACTAAGTTTTAAATCTTACATATTGAGACTTGTTTTATAACAATTAACACTACAAATACTAGATCACTTTAAATTGCACTGTTTAATTTTTTAACCCCAGGGGTTTAATTTTTTAACTGTTTAATTAATATTTTTCCTGGATTTTTTTAACTACCTTTAAAATTACAACATAAATCATGCCGTAATACGGAATTGCTTGTAACACTGAAAGTTAAATTTAGTTTCGTCCATTGATATTCAGAAGATAATTCATTAACTTACTTTCTTACTAAATGCAGTTACCATCGTTTGACCTTGACTTAAGAATACAAGTCCTTCTTATTAGCAGCTTTTATTTCGAAACTCTATTTTTTTACTGAAACTCATTTGCTTTTCGGACTTTTCCACTTTTATTTTAAAGTAGTTTTGTTTGTTTGATAATTGATTACAGATCCCGAAATAAAGACATCTCAGGCTCATATGCAAGGAGTTAAAAGTTCTTAAAAGCACTTTAAGAAAAAAAAAATCTAAAGAATAACTAGAAGCTTATTTAAGAACATTTTTGTGCCTGTAAGTGAACCTGAGATGTATTTTTTATTAGGTCTGTCAACAAAGCAAAACGATTCTCTTAGGTTACACTAGATATTAATATTTAAGGTCGGACCAACTGATTGTTGTTCTTATTTGGAACTTTCAGACTTACCATTGGCTAGTGTTCTGTGACCCGAAGTAGAATCGCAAGAATATGAGAATATACTTTCCTTTTTTTTTACACATTGATATATTTATTGCATTGAAGGAAAACTAGAGAATTCTCCTGAACTCTGTTCAAACGACACTCAACTTCTCAACTTCAATGGGGAAAATTCAACTTCTTATCCCATAACATACAATAAGACATAAAAAACCATAAATCTATTAAATTTCAAATACGGATAAAATAAAAAAATGTTAATTAATCTACCAAAAATATTTTTTTTGCATACTTAACTAAACATTCAATTTTAGATTTGGGCATCTTACATGTGAATAACCATAATATGCAAACTTTCTCATAACTCTCAATACTCTCAACTAACTCATTTATTAACTCTGCTTGGTTTGCCTTTTAAATGCATTTTTTGTATGCCACCATCAGGTTTCGTAACTGAAGCCTGAGATATCAAAGGACATATAACTAGCCAAATGGTCATCAGGCCGCAGAGTTTAATTAGAGTGCATGTAATACATCAAAAACCTTTGAAGACCAATTAATTATAAGTCCGTATTGTAAATTCGGAAAAAAAAAATGTGAAAGTTTTACTAATTTGAAACATGCAGTTTAAGGTGATCTTGTACTTGTACTGGTAGTGTTAATTAATATAGAACAAGTCTCAGTAAGTCGGGTTTAAAATGTATTTCACTTACCGCTCCATCAAAAATATTTACCCATCACGATAAAGAAACTTGAAAAGAAATGTCTACCGCAACTTCAATTCAAGCAACTCCAATAGAAAAAAAAATACAAACTGGAAAAAAAAAAAAAATAGAAGAGACGAAAATGAAGAACTAAAAAGTCCTATTCTCGTTATACGATTTACACCCTGCTGTCACAATTCTGTTGCCATGACGACAGCACGCCTCGAAAACTTTCATTTTTTGGAGTTTCATTTTTTGTTATTCAGAGTGGGCGTTCATCTCACGTGGACCTGCGACAAAAAGAAGCAGAAATTAATCTCGACGCAGAAAAGGAAGTGATAGATAACGTAGCGCTATCTGCGATTCTCGGGCGCTTTCAGAGGGACGCTATGAGTTGGGAGTGAAGCCCCCGAGGGTTATGTCGTGTAACTTTATTTATTTATACAAATTATTATATGCGTACGTTACTTTCAGTTCTGTGTGCTCTGCTCGTTTTTCTATCGAAATAGTGAAGAATTAAATTTTTTTTTTAGATTATAAATTGTTGATCATTTTTTATTCTTGTTATTTATTCAAATGATGAAATCGCTTCTTGTTGTTTTTCTTTTGTTGCTGTTTTATCGGGATGAAATATTTGAATTAAAGAAAAACAAACGTCGTGAAGTTCTTTTCCATTATTACATACTTTTCTTTTGATTAATATTTTCTTTGCAACATTTTTTGCTTTAAATCTTTTTTGGTATGTTTGTGTTTGTAAGACTGAGGTTCACGCCGATATAAAATTCATAAGTATCTTCAAATATATTTTAGAACGAGTATTAAAATATATATTTAAAGATATATCTCAGTATAAAGGAGTTGGTGATGTTTGTTATTAGGGAATATTTTAATTTAAATTAATTTCTATCCAGAATTGTAGATTTGCAGCAGATTTAAACTTAATCGCCAAGGACTGCTATACAATAACATATTAAAAGAAAACTACTATACAATATCCACGATGTACCACAGTAATTTAGAATAAGCACTGCTAGATTTTGATTCTTTTTTTCCTAATACAGTTGGTACTACAGAGACAGTTCATCTTTATGCCATGACAAAGTGCTGTACTGACGTTGCTCATTTACACTACCCAGAGGGTACGTGTAGTTTGAAGATATCATTTAGACGCGCGTACTAATGATATATATCACTATTGTAAAGTTATTCATTATAAGTGATTATTGTAAAACTTTTCTTTATAAGTAACTATTGTAAATTTGTGAAAAATAATAATAAAAATGTTCTTAAATAAGCTTCTAGCTATTCTTTAGAATTTTTTTTTTCTTAAAGTGCTTTTAAGAACTTTTAACTCCTTGCATATGAGCCTGAGATGTCTTTATTTCGGGATCTGTAATCAATTATCAAACAAACAAAACTACTTTAAAATAAAAGTGGAAAAGTCCGAAAAGCAAATGAGTTTCAGTAGAAAAATAGAGTTTCGAAATAAAAGCTGCTAATAAGAAGGACTTGTATTCTTAAGTCAAGGTCAAACGATGGTAACTGCATTTAGTAAGAAAGTAAGTTAATGAATTATCTTCTGAATAACAATGGACGAAACTAAATGTAACTTTCAGTGTTACAAGCAATTCCGTATTACGGCATGATTTATGTTGTAATTTTAAAGGTAGTTAAAAAAATCCAGGAAAAATATTAATTCCACAGGTTTGAAATGTTTTCGTAGTTAATTAACTCCTTAGTGTCTCACTGTAGAACGTCATACCAATGAATGATATTCAGCTAATTAACTTTGCAGACGGTAATGAAAACAGTGAAAAAGGCATTCAAACGAATTTCAGATGGAAGAAACATTCCAAGAATATAAATAACAAATTATTCTTTTAATACCCTCTAATTAATTCGAAAAGACTAGAATAGGACGCTTATCATGTCGTTCCTAATTTCTACAGTTCAATTCTCAGGATAAAGTAAAATCCGCGAATTGTAATATTTAAAAAGAAAATAAGGCACAAATAAAATCATTATTTACCAAACCGCAATTATAATGGTTTTGTCACTTCGAATTTGCTTGGATACATTTAAAGTTACTGGAGTAAGAAAATTAAAAATTAAAAATGTACAAATTTTCTTTTTTACTGTTATTTTATGTTCATTTACAATACTTTCTGGATTAGAAAAGAATCGAAAATTATCTTTATTCTTCTCAGAATAAAAAGATTCAATTAATATGATAATGGAAAACCGCATATATTCTTATGGCATAGTTAATAAAAAGTCAACGTTACAAAGATGTCTCAGTTAATATTTTAATTGTTTTGCTGTAAAAATAAGGAATGTAATTATTTATTACATTGTTACAAAATTTGTTATTCAGAATAAAATATTCATCTTTACGTTCATCGTGTAAGTTAGGATTAGATTTAATGACACTTGGTATATTTTTATTAGTAAAAATATTTCTTGATGGATAATTTGTAGACCAAGAACAAAAAAATTAGACGAAAAGTAATTTTTCAGAGTTCAAAAGTAAAAGAAAATTCTGCAAATATGATTTGTACATGATTATCTTTCTTAACATCGTGGCATTTTTGACACAGGTTTCCCTTATAAAATACTGATTATAATAACAGTTATAAAGGAAACTATTTACAACAATGAACATTTTATATACACTGATAATTATTGTACTCATCTACCATGAATAAAGAACTTTTTTATTCTGTACCATGCCTTTACACGTATTAGCCTCCGCTCCTGAATTTGAGAGCCATCTGAATATATTACAGCAGTTGCATCATTAGTGAAAAAGTCGAATATAAAGGGTGACTACTTATAACTAACTAATATCAGACAACCTCGGCGAGGTCATACCAAACTGGATTGAAAACGTCTGTGGAACTTCCTTATACGGTACTGTTTCCCCCTTCTTCAAGTATCTTCAGTTCAAATTGGAACTCATTTTGAAGAGTGGTTCTTTTTTTACAGCATTTTGAATGTGTTACTTTAATTATAATCACCTTGAACATGTAAAACTCAATAATGAATGGATATATTTTCATAAATCAAAACCATATAATCCTAAGACATAATATATTTTATAAATTAATTAAAGGCCTCTATATAAAAAATTCATTCATAAAGATGCATTTATAGAAATCAAATGCATTATATGAAAGGCAATAATTATAATATGTGAGGTAACGATGTATAACGTTGTTCGCACACTTGCATGCAAAACAATGTTCGCCCAACAATCAAGCCCGCCTCAAGACGGCTGTGTGTTTTCGCGTTTATTAAGCTCAGCACACGACATTCGCCTGTTCTGTCGCGGACACCTTTTTAATTATCGTCTTGCGAAAGGATTGATCTGTCAGCCGATGGAGGGTGTTGCTGGGGTTCCATTCTACAGGAAGTCTTTCGAAAGAACGTCTTGACAGCCCTACCTCCGACAAAGAGGACAGATTAGGTAGTTTAATTGAAATTTATTGGATCCAACTCGCAGAGCAACGAGGGTCTGTAACGAAGTAATGGATTTAAGCCTCCCGGATTAAATTAGGATGCTTGTATTTTTTCCAGGAAATGCGTGTCCGGGCATATGATGCTCCTATTCGATACGCGTCTTAAAGACAAATAGCATCGCGCACTTGGGCCAACTGATATATAAGAGACGGTAATGGCTTTGTTAAAAGCTTTTCGAAAACCAGACTTGCAAAAATACAGCAGAGGTATATTGCTGAAATTTTACAAAACCTTTAGTATTATTTACGTTCCAACATTCAGTATTCATTGAAACAATCAATATTATTTAGTTTTTTTTTTTTTCCTTTTGAATCGAGTACTTAAAAACAGGGAACTAAAATGGGTTTTTTTTCCGTAATTTGGAAGAGTAAGAATTAATAATGCCTGAAGAAATTGTTTTCCAAATTGTTTTTTTTTCGTAATTTCTTTTTATGTGGATAGTTTAGTTGATCTTTAAAGCTATTCTTAATGTTTTGTGCTTCATATTAACAATGGATTTCCCTATTTGGAGACATTCGAATCTTAATAAGCTGAAAAAAGCTTTTTTAAGAAGGCTAAATGTTTTTAAAATGGGATTATTCACTTTCTCGCCTTAGTAGAAGACATTGTTTTCAGAAATTGCTGCATTTTCAAATTGTTATCATGCATTTATTTATTATTATTATTATTATTATTATTTTTGTTGTTGTTCAATTTTTTTTTTTTTTTTTAACTAAAGTAAAAATTATTTAAGCTTTTCCTTTTTCAAATTCTATTTTGAAATGTACATTAATTCCTTTTAAAATATAACAGTTTTAAACTTGTTAGGAAAAAATGTATTTTTAGCATAACTGAGAAATTCCCCCCCCATCTTCCAAAAAAAATATATATTAAAGAAATTTTTTTAATCTGTGAAATACAATTGCAAAAAAAAATTACAAATTATTTCGATAACTTAGAATTATTGTTTTCTGGACTTAATATCGATAGTACTGAACAGTGACCTTAATATGGATATTCCGTATTAAGAAGTCTTATAATAACATGTTTAGTTGTTTTTTAGTCTGCCGTGCAGTGCAGATCTGTCGAAGGCTAGTTCGCTAGACTTTCGTGATGAGACACCACTAAGGCTTGTCCATCAGTTGTCCGAAGTGAGGCACCTAAAGACACCACTTCACATTTGAACTCCTTTTGACGGGGAGTTCTTTTTTAACAGCATTTTGAAAGTGGAACTTTAATATCATATACACTTAAAACATAATATATTTTATAGATTAATTTAAGATATATAAAAGGCCTCTATATAAAAAACGATTTATAAAAAAACGATCATGAAAAGGCATTTATAAATAAAACTATTATTAAAAAAACAGCATAAAGAGACATGTGTATAAATCAAATGCAAGATATAAAATGCAATAAAGATACTATATTAGTTAACGATGTATAACGTTGTTCGCTTACTTGAATGCAAAACAAATTTCGCCTAATAATGGAATCCGCCTCAAGACGGCTGTCTGTTTTAGAGTTTATTAAGCTCAACACGAGGTTCGCATGCTCTGTCCCGGACACCTCTTCAATTTTCGTCTTTAAGAAAGGACTGATGTGTCAGCCGACGGGATGGAGGGATGCTCCTGACGTTCCTCCAGACCATTTTATGTGAAGTCTTACGAAAGAACATCCTGACAGCCATTTCTCCGACAGAGAAGGCAGATTAGGTAGTTTAATTAAAATCTGTTGGATCCAGCTCACAGAGCAAACAGGGTCGGTTGCGAAGTAATGGATTTAAATGTCCCGGAATAAATTAGGATGTTGGTATTTTTTCCAGGAAATGCGTGTCCGGACATTTGATGGTCATGTTCGATTTGCGTCATAAATACAATTAGCATCGCGCACTTGGGCCAACTGAAATATAAGAGACGGTAATGGCTTTGTTAAAAGATTTTCGAAAACGAATCCTGTAAAATTACACCAGGAGTATTTTGAAAAGCATTCAGTATCATTTAGGTTTTTTTTTGTTGTTATTTTTTCCCTTTGAATTGGGTTCTTAAAAAGAGGGAACTGAAATGGTTTTGTTCCTTAATTAAGAATTAAGAATGCTTCTTAATAACGCGTGAAGATTTTTTTTTTCGTATTCTTTTGAAGTAGATCGTTTTGTTTAAGTTTAAAGCTAATTTTCTTAATGCTTTGAGCATCATATTAACAATGGATTTTTCTATTATTAAGAATTCGTATTTGAAAATTTGAAGCTGCAAAAAACTTTTTTTTAGAAGGCTAAGAAGTTGAAAAAAGCATTCCTTAAAAAGCTAAAAGGTTTTTTAAATGGGATTATTCAATTTCTCGCTATAATAGAAGACATTGTGTTTCAGAAATTGTTTCATTTTCAAATCATTTTCATGTATTAATTTTATTTATCTTTAAAACTTATATTAGCCTTTCCTTTTTTAAAAATTCCATTTTAAAATATACATTAATTCTTTTAAAGAAGACAGTTTTAAATTTGTTTGAAAAAAAAATACATTTTTATCCTAACTTGTATTTTTACTCGGGTTCATAGAATTTCTTTAAGCTACACGTGCCACCTGAATAGTGTTAGATGAGTAACGTCAAGGCAGCCGGTGCTCATGGCATAAAGATAATGGTATCTGTATTGCCAACTCCATTAAGAAAAAAAATAAGGGAATGCTTGTTCTAAATTGCTGTGGTATAATATGGATGCTGGGCAATAGTTCTTTTAATGGATTGTTGTACAACAATTCCCTGTGATTAAGTTTTAATCTGTTGCAAATCTACAATTCTCTATAATAAACTTAAATTACAATGTTCCCTATTGACAAAAATCCACATCTCTTCTTTATTGAGATATATCTTCAGATAATTATATCATACACGTTTTGTAAACTAAATTTAAAAAAACGTATGAATTTTATATCAGCATGAACCTCACGCTTAGAAATTCAATGATCAGAAAAAAAACAAAAAAACATTGCAGCAAAAATGTTTTAAGAAGAAAAGAAAACATTTAATATTAATATTTTCAAAGAAAATATTAATAAAAATAAATATATGCGATAATGAAAAAGAACTTCACGACATTTGTTTTTCTTTCATCCAAATATTTCCACCTGATAGAACAGCAACAAAAGATTGAATAAATAACAAGGATAGAAAATGATCAACAATTTATAATCTAAAAAATATTTTTATTTCTTCAGTATTTTGATAGAAAAACGAGCAAGGCATACAGAACTGAAAGTAGCGCACGCATATAATAGGTTGTATAAATAAAGAAAGAAGCACGACTTCCCCTCGGGGGCTTCGTTCCCAACTGATGGCGTCCCTTTGAAAGCGCCCGAGAATCGCAGATAGCGCTACCTTATCTGTCAATTCCCTTTCTGCGTCGAGATTAATTTCTGCTTCTTTCCGTCGCAGGTCCACGTGAGATGAACGGCCACTCTAAATAACTCCTTAAATTTCGCCACTCAAAAATGGAAGTTTTCGAGGTGTGTTGTCGTCATGGCAACCGAGTTGTGGCAGCAGGATGTAAATTTTATAACGAGAACAGGACTTTTTAGATCTTCATTTTCGTCTCTTCTACTTTTTTTTCCGGTTACTTTTTTTTTGGAGTTGCTTCAATTGAAACTGTGGTAGACATTTCTTTTCAAGAATGTTTAAAGTGATGGTTAAATATTTTGGATGAAGTGGTAAGTGAAATACATTTGAAACCCGACATATTAAGACTTGTTCTGTAATAATTAACACTACGAGTACAAGATTACTTTAAATTGCATGTTTTAAAGTAGTAAAACTTTCACATTTTTTTCAGAATTTACAATAGGGAATCATAATTAATTGGTCTTCAAAGGTTTTTGATGTATTACATGCTCTCTAATAAAAGTTTGCGGCCTGATGACCAATTGCTAGTGCTCTGATCAGGCTTCAGTTACGAAATATGATGGTGGCATGCAAAAAATGCATTTAGAAGGTTAACCAAGCAGATTTAATAAATGAGTTATTTGACAGTTTGTATATTATGCTTATTCACATGTAAGATGCCGAAATCTAAAATTGAATGTTTAGTTAAGTATGTAAAAAAAAACTGCTCACAAAACTATTTTTGGTAGATTAGTTAACATGTTTTTATTTTATCCGTATTTGAAATTCAATATATTTATGTTTTTTTTTCTTTTATTGTATGTTATGTGGTAAAAAGTTGAGTTTTCCCGATTGAAGTTGAGAAGTTGATTATCGTTTGAACAGAGTTCAGGAGAATTCTCTAGTTTTCCTTCAATGCAATAAATATATCAATGTGGAAAATTTCTTTTAAAGATAAAGAACAGTAAAATATTTTCTCATATTCTTGAGATTCTCTTCCGCTCACAGAACACTAGCCAATCGCAGTCTGAATGGTCCAAATAAGATCAACAATCAGTTGGTCCGACCTTAAATATTAATATCTAGTGTAACCTAAGCGAATAATTTTGCTTATTTCAAAGACCTAATAATAAAGAAATCTCAGGTTCACTTACAGGCACAAAAATGTTCTTAAATAAACTTCTAGTTAGTGTTTAGATTTTTTTTCTTAAAGTGCTTTTAAGAACTTTTAACTCCTTGCATATGAGACTGAGATGTCTTTATTTTGGGATCTGTAATCAATTATGAAACAAACAAAACTACTTTAAGATAAAAGTAGAAAAGTCCGTAAAGGAAATGAGTTTCAGTAAGAAATAGAGTTTCGAAATAAACGTTGCTAATAAGAATGACTCGTATTCATAAGTCAAGGTCAAATGATGGTAACTGCATTTAGTAAGAAAGCAAGTTAATGAATTTTCTTTTGAATAACAATGAACTAAACTAAATTCTCTTTTCAGTGCTACAAACAATTCTGTATTATGACAGGATTTATGTTGTAATTCTAAAAGTAGTTAAAAAAATCCAAGAAAAATGTTAATTACAAAGATTTGAAATGTTCTCGCAGTTAGTGGCTCACTATAGGACGTCATACCAATGAATGATATTCAGGTAATTAACTTTGCAGACGGTAATGAAACCAGTGGAAATGACATTCAAACGAATTTAGAATGGAAGAAACATTCCAAGAATATAAATAACAGATTATTCTTTTAATACGCTCTAATTAATTCGAAAAGACTTGAATAAGATGCTTGTCATTTCATTTCTAATTTCAACAGTTCAATTCCCAGTCGAAAGTAAAATCCGCGAATTGTAATAATTAAAATAAAATCATTATTTACTAAGCCGCCAATCATAAATTTTATTTTTTGTCAATTCTAATTTTCTTTGCTACATTTAGAGTTACTGGAGTAAGAAAATTACTAATTCAAAATGTACATATTTTCTCTTTTACTATAATTTTATGTTCGTTTACAATGCTGTTTGGGTTAAAAAAGTCATGAAAATGAACCAGAATCGAGAATTATCTTCATACTTCACAGAATAAAAAGATTTCATTAATAAGATAATGGAAAACCGCATATATTCTTATGGCATAATTAACAAAAATACCTTTAAAAGTATACAAAGATGTCTCTGTTAATATCTTAATTGTTTTGCTGTAAAAATAAGGAATGAAGTTATTTTTTAAATAGTTACAAAATTTGTTATTCAGATTAAAATATTCATCCTTACGACCATTGTGCAAATTAGGTTTAGATTTAATAACTCTTGGTATATTTTTAATAGGGAAAAGATTTCTTAGTAGAAAAATTATAAATTGATTAAGAACAAAAAAAATCTAAGCAAAAAGCAATTTTTAGAGTTCGATAGTATATGAAAATTCTGTATGTATGATTTGTATAAGATTATCTTTCTGAACATGTTATCTTTCATTATCTTTGTGGTATTTTTGAATTCAAAAGGTAATATAGGTTTTATTACAAAATACTGATTTTTAGTAATTCGTCCATAGGAAACTGTTTACAACAATGTATATTTTTTGTACACTGGTAATTATTGTAATCATCTATTATTATTATAGAACAAGTCTTATTATGTATGGTTTCAAAATTACTTCGCTTACCACTTCATCAAGAAAGTGATGGTTAAATAAACTTGAAAAAAATGTCTACCACAACTTCACTTAAAGCAACTCCCCCAAAAAAAATAAAGGAAATTGAAAAAAAAGTAAAGGAGAAGAAAATGATGATCTAAAAAGTCCTGTTACCGTTATAAAATTTACACCCTGCTGTCACAACTCGGTTGCCATGACGACAACATGCCTCGAAAACTTCAATTTTTGGGTGGCGAAATTTAAAGAGTTATTTAGAGTGGCCGTTCATCTCACGTGGACCTGCGACGGAAGGAAGCAGAAATTAATCTCGACACAGAAAAGGAATTGATAGATAAGGGAGCGCTATCTGCGATTCTCGGGCGCTCTCAGAGGGACGCTATCAGATGCGAGCGAAGCCCCCGAGGGGAAGTCCTGTATCTTCATTTATACAACTTATTATATGCCCACGTTACTTTCAGTTCTGTGCCTTGTTCGTTTTTCTATCGAAATAGTGAAGAAATAAGAAGTTTTTAGATTATAAATTGTTGATCATTTTCTATCCTTGTTATTTATTCAAATGATGAAATCGTTTCTTTTTGTTTTTTGTTGTTGTTGTTGCTGTTTTGTCGTTTTTGTTTGAAATATTTGAATGAAAAGAAAACAAACGTCGTGAGGTTCTTTTTCATTATCACATACATTTTGTTTTTGTTTAATATTTTCTTTGGAATGTTTTTGCTTTAAATCTTTTTTTGGGATATATGCTTTTGTAAGAATAATGTTCATGCCGATATGGAATTTATAATAGTTCGAAATTTATTTTTCAAAGAATATCGAATGTTATTAAGAGAAAAAATTTCTAAATGTAAATTGACGTAAATGAGTTCTTTATGTTTGTATTTTGGGAACATTTCAATTTAGTTAAGTTAATTTTCACCTTCACGTGTAAATTTTCAGCAGATTCAATCAAAATCAAGGGACTTACTATACAATAACCAATTACGTGGGGACTATTTACGTTTTATTTCTCCCACCCCCCTTTTTCCTAATTTTGATAATTTTAGTTAAAGCTGCATTTCGTATTTCTTTAGTTTGCTTTTGTACTTTTATCTTTAAAGGGCCTGATGGCCGAGTGGCTAGCACTCTGGCGCTGTGTACCACAGGTTTCGGGTTAGAGTCGCGGCAAAGCCATGAATGTTTTAAGAGGTTTGGAATCCAGTTTAAACAGTAGGTCCCGGTCTAATAGGATCGTAGAGTTCGGGGGTAGTGGGACTCGGGTCGTAGCATGTCTTCAACCTACACGGGCCGCCTGGGTAATGTTAAATGAGTAACTTCGGTCCAGTCCTTGCATATGGCAAAATAGTAGCTCTCTAAGTATTTTAAAGATGCATTAGAAAAAAAAACTTTTTATCTTAGAGTGTTATATGTTTACTAATTCATTTTGCCATTTCCAACTGTATTTTTCTTAATGATTTTACAAGAAAACAATGAAAATTACAGAAAAGTAGCGATTTTGAAAACAATTAAAACTAATACATTGGAAATACCATATAGATTATAGCATTTGTATAACAAAGAAATTTGTGAGAGTATTAACTGTGGTGTCTCAATCCCGAAGTCTAGCAGACATGCCTTTGTTGTGTCACAGTCCTGACATCTAGTGAACAAGTCTTTGTGCTCTCTCATTACTTAAGTCCAATGAACAATCCTTCAATAGATCTGCACTGCATTCCAAACTAAAACGCAACTAAACTTGTTATTATAAAGTATCTTACTACGGAATATCTATAATAAGTTCAATGTTCATTACTATCGATATGATTTTTAATTTATTTTTGCATTATTATGCTCACAGATTAAAAAGATTTCTTTAATTTATTTTTTCCGGGGGGGTGGGGGCCAGAAATCAATGCATATTTTAAAATATAATTTGAAAAATTAAGAGCTAATGTAATTTTCACTTTAATTAAAAAAAAAACATTGAACAACAACAAAAATAAATAAATAAAATAAAATAGAGGCATGATAGAGATTTGAAAGTCAACAATTTCTGAAAACAATGTCTTATACTAAAGCGAGAAATTGAATAATCCTATTTAGACTTCAGCCTTCTAAAAAAGCTTTTTTTTCAACTTTTAAAATACAAATTCTCAATAATAGAAAAAAATCCATTGTTAATAGTATGCACAAAATATTAAGAGAATTACCTTTAAAGTTGAAAAAAACGATCTACTTAAAAAGAAAATACGAAAAAAAACAATTTCGAAAACAATTTCTTCACGCATTACTAATTCTTACTCTTACAAATTAGGTCCCAAAACCATTTTAATTCCATGTTTTTAAGAACTCAAATCAAAAGGAAAAAAATAGCAATAAAAAAACCCTAAATAACACTGAATGTTTTTCAATATACTCCTGCTGTAATTTCACAAGACACGTTTTCGAAAAGCTTTTAACAAAGCCATTACCATCTCTTATATTTCATTTGGCTCAAGTGCGCGATGCTATTTATCTTTAAGACGCACATCGAATAGGATCGTCAAATGCCGGGTGACGCATTTCTTGGAAAAAATATCAACATCCTAATTTATTCTGGAAGATCTAAATCCATTTCTTCGCAACCAACCGTCTTTGCTCTGCGAGCTGGGTCCAATAAATTTTAATTAAACTACCTAATCTGCCTTCTTTGTCGGAGGAATGGCTGTCAAGACATTCTTTCGTAAGACTTCCCGTGGAAAGGTCTGGAGGAAGGCCAGGAACACCCCTCCCCCCTTGTCAGCTGACAAATCAATCCTTCCGTAAGA
Organism: Caerostris darwini; assembly: GCA_021605075.1. Lineage (NCBI taxonomy): Eukaryota > Metazoa > Arthropoda > Arachnida > Araneae > Araneidae > Caerostris > Caerostris darwini. The sequence goes on from BPLQ01003393.1 coordinate 402,095, forward strand.
TGATAATTGAAAAGGCGTCCGCGACAAAACAAGCGAATGTCGCTTGTTGAACTTAATAAACGCGAAAACACACAGCCGTCTTGAGACACACTTCATTGTTGAGCGAACATTGTTTTGCATTCCAGTGGGCGAACAACGTAATATATTATTACTTCACATTTTATCTTTGTTGCATTTTATATAATACATTGGATTTATATAAATGCATCTTTACGAATGAATTTTTATATAGATGGCTTTAATTAATTTATAAAATATATTATGTCTTAGGATTATATGATTTTTATTTATGAAAATATATACATGCATTATTGAGAGTTACATGTGCAAGGTGATTATAATTAAAGTCCCACATTCAAAATGCTGTAAAAAAAGAGCCACTCTTCAAAATGAGGTCCAATTTGAATTGAAGATACTTAATGAAGGGGGAAACAGTACCGTATAAGAAAGTTCCAATCAAAATTCCACAGAATTTTTCAATCCAATTTGATATGACTTCTTCGCGGTGGTCTGATATTAGTTATTTATAAGTAGTCACCGTTTATATTTGACTTTTTCATTAATGGTACAAACTGCTGTAATATATCCAGATGGCTCTAAAATTCAGGAGCGGAGGCTAATACGCGTAAAGGCATGACATAGTATAAAAAGACTCTTTATTCAGGTTAGATGAGTACAATAATTATCAGTGTATATAAAATGTACATTGCTGTATATAGCTTCTTTTAAAACCGTTGTTAAAATCAGTATTTTATAAGGGAAACCTGTGTTACTCTTTTCTTTCAAAAATGCCACGATGTTAAGAAAGATAATCTTGTACAAATCATACAGAATTTTCATATACTTTTGAATTCTAAAAATTACTTTTCGTTTAATTTTTTTGTGCTTAATTTACAATTTATCCACCAAGAAATATTTTCACTATTAAAAATATACCAAGTGTCATTAAATCTAATCCTATCTTACACGATGAACGTAAAGATGAATATTTTATTCTGAATAACAAATTTTGTAACAATGTAATAAATTTCATTCCTTATTTTTACAGTAAAACAATTAAAATAGTAACAGAGACATCTCTGTATACTTTAAAGGTCTTCTAATTAATTAAGCCATAAGAATATATGCGGTTTTCCATCATCATATTAATTAAATCTTTTTATTCTGAGAAGAATAAAGATATTTCTCGATTCTGGTTCATTTTCATAACTTTTCTAATCCAAAAAGCATTGGAAATCAACATAAAATAATAGTAAAAAAGAAAATATGTACATTTTGAATTAGTAATTTTCTTACTCCAGTAACTTTAAATGTATCAAAGCAAATTAGAAGTGGAAAAAAATAAAATTTACCATTGGCGGCTTAGTAAATAGGGATTTTATGTGTGCCTTATTTTCTTCTTAATTATTACAATTTGCGGATTTTACTTTCCCTTGGGAATAGAACTGTAGAAATTAGAAACGAAATGACAAGCATGCTATTCTAGTCTTTTCGAATTAATTAGAGCGTATTAAAAGAATAATCTGTTTTTTATATTCTTGGAATATTTCTTCCATCTGAAACTCGTTTGAATGCCATTTCTATTGGCTTCATTGCCGTCTGCAGAGTTAATTAGCTGAGTATCGTTCATTGTATGACTTTCTATAGTTGACATTGAAACATTTTTGCTGCAACATTTTCGCTTTTTTTGGAATAATTGTATTTTTATGCGTGAGGTTCACGCTGATATAAAATTCATACGTTTTTTGAAGTATAGTTTACAAAACGTATATGATGTAATTATTTGAATATATATCTCAATAAAGAAGAGATATGGATTTTTGTAAAGAGGGAAAATTGTAATTTAAGTTTATTATATATTTTTTTCCCAATGCAGCCGGTAAACAGACATCGACGTCTTGGATGCCTTAAAGCATGCGCTGCGCAGGCGTTACTGACTTTGCATTACCCAGGGAGCGCGTGTAACTTGAAGATAACCCACAGACGCGGAGTAACAATGCCCCCGCAACGCTCTACGATCCTATTAGACCGGGACCTACGGTTTAAAGTGGATTCCGAACCACTACAGATATCCATGGCACCGCCGGGACTCGAACCCGAAGCCTGTGGTACCAACCGCCAGAGCACTAACCACTCGGACATTCAGGTCCCTAAGTTTATTATATAGAATTGCAGATTTGCAACAGATTCAAACTTAATCATAGGGAAGTGTTGTGCAATAATCCATTAAAAGAACTATTGCCCAGCATCCATATTATGCCACAGCAGTTTAGAAGAAGCATTAACATATTTTTTTCTTAATGTAGTTGGCAATACCGAGACCGTTATCTTTCTGCCGTGAGCACCGGCTGCATTGGCGTTACTCATTTTTTAGTACTATTCAGGTGGCACGTGTAGCTTGAAGACACGCCACGAACCCGAGTAATACAACTCTCTACAACGCTCTACGATCCTATTAGACTGCGACGTACGGTTTAAAGTGGATTCCGAACCAATACAGACATCCATTTCACTGTTGGGACACGAACCCGAAATCTGTGGTACCGAGAGCCAGAGCGCTAGCCACTCTGCCATCTGGCCCAAAGAAAGTATTGTACTATAACTATTGTTGTTGTTGTCCTAACGCAGCTGGCAAGCAGAGACAGCCAATCTTTTTGCCATAAGCAAAGGCTACACCTCTGTTACTCAATTAGCATCAGCAAAGGCTGCAACATTGTTACTCATTTAGCACTACTCAGGTGGTACGTGTAGCTTGAAGAAATGTTACGTACTTGAGTAAACTACCCCTGTATCACTACTGTAAATTATTCATTATAAGTCACTATTGTAAAATTTTGAAATATAATTTTAAGATGCTTCACTTTAAAAAAAACTTAAACTGTGCAATTTAAAGTCATCTAGTATCTATAGTGTTAATTAATATAGAACAAATCTCAATATGTAATGTTTAAAAATTGTTTCACTTACCAATTTATAAAAAATATTTAACCATCCCTTTAAACAACATTGAAAAACATCAAAGCAACAAGAAATGCCTACCACAACTCCATTTGAAGCAACTCCAACAGAAAAAAAAAAAAAAAAAGCAAACCGGAAAAAAAAATGAAGTAGAGGAGAAGAAGATGAAGATCTAAAAAGTCCTGTTCTCGTTATAAAATTTACACCCTGCTGCCACAACTCGGTTGCCATGACAACGTCACGCCTCAAAAACTTCCATTGTTGGGTGGCGAAATTTATAGAGTTATTTAGAGTGGCCGTTCACCTCACGTGGACTTGCGACGGAAAGAAGCAGAAATTAATCTCGACGCAGAAAGGGAATTGATAGATAAGGTAGCGCTATCTGCGATTCTCGGGCGCTCTCAGAGGGACGTCATCAGTTGGGAGCGAAGCCCCTGAGGGTTAGGTTGTGTATCTTTCTTTATTTATATAACTTATTATATGCGTACCTTACTTTCAGTTCTGTGTGCTCTGCTCGTTTTTCTATCGAAATAGTGAAGAAATAAAAAGATTTTTTTAGATTGTAAATTGTTGATCATTTTCGATCCTTGTTATTTATTCAAATGATGAAATCGTTTCTTTTTGTTTTTTGCAGTTTTTGCTGGTTTATCGGGATGAAATATTCGAATCAAAGAAAAACAAACGTCGTGAATTTATTTTCCATTATTAAGTACATTTCATTTTGATTAATATTTTCTTTGGAATATTTCTGCTGCAATTCTTTTTGGGGATGTTTCTATTTGCAAGAGTGAGGTTCATGCTCATATAAAATTCATTCGAATCTTGAAATTTAATTTACAAAGAGTTTCATTGTTGTTGTTTGGAGATATATCTCAGTAAAAAAGAGATGGCTGTAAATAGGGAACTTTTTAGTTTAAGTTAATTATCTAGAATTGTAGATTTGCAACAGTTTCAAACTTAATCATAGAGAACTGTTATACAATAACCAGTTACAAGAAACTACTGCACAGCATCCACATTATACCACAGCAATTTTTAACAAGCATTGCCTTATATTTTTCTTAATGGAGCTGGCAATACAGAGACCGTTATCTTTATGCCATTAGCACCGGCTGTATTGTATTATCACCTTACATATTATTATTATTGCACCAGCTGTATTATGCCATGAGCACCGGCACGACTTCCCCTCCGGGGCTTCGCTCCCAACTGATAGCGTCCCTTTGAAAGCGCCCGAGAATCGCAGAAAGCACTACCTTATCTATCAATTCCCTTTCTGCGTCTAGATTAATTTTTGACTCTTTCCGTCGCAGGTCCATGTGAGATGAACGGCCACTCTAAACAACTCTTTAAATTCCGCCGCCCAAAAAATGGATGTTTTCAAGGCGTGTTGTTGTCATGGCAACCGAATTGTGGCACTAGGGTGTAAATTTTATAACGAGAACAGGACTTTTTAGATCTTCATTTTCTTCTGTTTTACTTTTTTTTTCAGGTTGCTTTTTTTTTCTGTTGGAGTTGCTTCAATTGCAGTTGTGGTAGACATTACTTTTTCATGTTTATTTAACGTGAATATAAATATTTTTGCTGAAGTGGGAAGCGAAGTAATTTTTAAACCATACATAGTGAGACTTGTTCTATAATAATCAGAGCTGATTGCAATAATTATCAGTGTACATAAAATATACATTGTTGTAAACAGTTTCCTCTATAAGAATCACTAAAAACTAGTATTTTGTAAGGAAAAACCTATATTACTTTTTGCCTTCGAAAATGCAACAATATTAAGAAAGATAATCTTGCACAAATCACACATACAGAATTTTCATATACTGTCGAACACTAAAAATTGCTTTTTGCTTAGATTTTTTTTTGTTCTTAATCAATTTATAATTTTTCTACTAAGAAATCTTTTGCCTATTAAAAATATACCAAGCTTTATTAAATCTAAACCTAATTTGCACAATGGTCGTAAGGATGAATATTTTAATCTGAATAACATATTTTGCAACTATGAATAAATAATTTCATTCCTTATTTTTAAAGCAAAACGATTAAGATATTAACAGAGACATCTTTGTATACTTTTAAAGGTATTTTTGTTAATTATGCCATAAGAATATATGCGATTTTCCATTATCATATTAATTAAATCTTTTTATTCTGTGAAGTATGAAGATAATTCACGATTCTGGTTCATTTTCATGACTTTTTTAACCTAAACAGCATTGAAAATGAACATAAAATTATAGTAACAAATAAAACATTTACATTTTGAATTAGTAGCTCTAATTAGCCTTACTCTAATAACTTTAAATATGTCGGAGCAAATTAGAAACCACAATAAATAAAATTTACCATTGGCGACTTAGTAAATAATGATTTTATTTGTGCCTAATTTTTATTTTAATTATTACAATTCGATGATTTTACTTTCCCCTGGGAATTGAACTATAGAAATTAAAGCGAAATGACAAGCGTTCTATTGTAGTCTTTTCGAATTAATTAGAGCATATTAAAAGAATAATATGTTCTTTATATTCTTGGAAGGTTTCTTCCATTCGAAATTCGTTTGAATGCCATTTCCACTGGTTTCATTACCGTCTGCAAAGTTAATTAACTGAATATCATTCATTGGTATGACTTTCTATAGAGAGACGTTAAGGAGTTAATTAACAAAGAGAACATTTCAAACCTTTTGAATTAACATTTTTTCTGGAATTTTTTAACTACTTGTAGAACTACAACATAAATCATGTCATAATACGGAATTGCTTGTAGCACTTAAATGAGAATTTAGTTTAGTTCATTGCTATTCAGAAGATAATTCATTAACTTACTTTATAACTAAATGCAGTTACAATCGTTTGACCTTGGCTTATGAATACGAGTCATTCTTATTAGCAACTTTTATTTCGAAACTCTATTTCTTTTTGAAACTCACTTCTTTCTTACACTTTTCTAATTTTAACTTAAGAGAGTTTTGCTTGCTTGAGTATTCATTGCAGATCTAAAAATAAAGACATCTCAGGCTCATATGCAAGGAGTCAAAAGTTCTTAGACACACTTAAAGAAAAAAAAATCTAAAGACTAATTAGAATTTTATTTAAGAACATTCTTGTCCTGTGGGTCTGAGTGGTCTTTGTTATTAGCAACAAAATAAAATAATTCTATTAGATTGCATTAGATATTAGTATTTAAGGTCCTAGAATACTAGTCAATCGGAAGCTGATCAAATTTGGACCACTCAGGATTCAGATTGGCTAATATTCTGCAAATTGAATAAGAATCCCAAAAATATGTTGGAACACTTGTTGTCCTTTATTTCTAAAACTAATGTATCTAATGTAATGTATCTGCTGCACTAATGTATCTTTTACATTGAAAAAAACCAGATTTCTGAAATTCTACTAAACTCTCAACATCAATACGCAGTCAATATCAAGCAGACAAAAAAAGCAACAAATTCAACATCAATACGTACCTACAGAAACTACTACTTCTTACCCTATAAATCAGAATACGATATGAAAAAACTGAAATCTATTAAATTTCAAATATGAAAGAGAAACAAAGATGTTAACTTATCTACCAACATTAATTTTGGGACATGTTTTTATTACATATTTAATTAGACACTCAATTTTAGATTTTGGTACATTAATGTGGATAACCATGATATACAAACTTACTCGTTTAATCTCTCGCTCTATGTTCATTTTTTGCACACTTTAGATTTTACACTTTTTTCATTTTTTGCACATTTCCATTGGGACCTACATTTTAACGTGAAACACTCGTAAACATCCATGGCACAGTCAGGATTCAAACCTGAACGAACCTGCGGAACCAAACACCAGAGCGCTAGTCAATTGGCCATCAGGCGGCAAACTTTTACTAGAGTGCATGTAATATATCAAAAAACCTTTTAAGATCAATTAATTATGTGTCACTATAGTAAAAATTTGAAAAAAAAATTAAACTCCGCAATTTATAGTGATCTAGTAGTTATCATTTTAATTATTATAGAACAAGTCTTAGTTTCTAAGTTTTAAAAATTGTTTCAGTTACCACTTCATCAAAAATATTTTTCATCACGTTAAATAAACTTGAAAAGAAATTTCTACCACAACTTCAACTAAAGCAAATAAAAAAAAGCAACCTGTAAAAAAGAAAAGTAGGAGAGATGAAAATGAAGATCTAAAAAGTACTGTTCTCGTTATAAAATTTACACCCTGCTGCCACAACTCCGTTGCCATGACGACAACACGCCTCGAAAACTTCCATCTTTGTCTAAATTTAAAGGGTTATTTAGAGTGGCCGTTCATCTCACGGAAAGAAGCAGAAATTAATCTCGACGCAGAAAGGGAATTGATAGATAAGGCAGCGGTATATGCGATTCTCGGGCGCTTTCAAATTGACGCCATCAATTGGCAGCGAAAGCCCCAAGGGGAAGTTGTGTGTCTTTCTTTGTTTATACAACTTATTATAAGCATGCGTTACTTTTAGTTCTGTGGGCCCTGCTCGTTTTTCTATAGAAATAGAGAAGAGATAAAAACATTTGTTAGATTATAAATTGTTGATCATTTTCTATCCTTGTTATTTATTCAAATGATGAAATCGTTTCTTTTTGTTGTTTGCAGTTGTTGCTGTTTTATCGGGATGAAATATTCGAATCAAAGAAAAACAAACGTCGTGAATTTATTTTCCATTATTAAGTACATTTCATTTTGTTTAATATTTTCTGTGGAACATTTCTGCTGCAAATCTTTTTGGGGATGTTTGTATTTGAAAGAGTGAGGTTCATGCAGATATAAATTTCATTCAAATCTTGAAATTTAATTTACAAAGAGTTTCATTGTTGTTGTTTGGAGATATATCTCAGTAAAAAAGGGATGACTGTAAATAGGGAATATTTTAATTTAAGTTAAATATCTAGAATTGTAGATTTGCAACAGTTTCAAACTTAATCATAGTGAACTGTTATACAATAACCCATTACAGGAAACTCTGCACTGTATCCATATTATACCACAGCAATTTTTAACAAGCATTGCCTTATATTTTTCTTAATGGATTTGGCAATACAGAGGCCATTATCTTTATGCCATGACCACAGGCTGTATTGACGTCACTCATTTAGGACTATCGAGGTGTCACGTGCAGCTTGAAAATCCGAGGAATATAGACCGGGATTTACGGTTTAAAGTGGATTTCAATCCACTACAGACATCCATTTCACTGCCGATGCTCGAACCCGAAACCGTCGGTACAGAGCGCCAGACCCACTAATCTTTATGCCATAACCAAAGCTGCACCGCTGTTACACAATTAACACTACCCAGTAGGTACGCGTAGCTTGAAGATTTGCTAAGGATGCGAGTAACACTACTCCTGTAATACTTATCTCCTGTATCCTGTATTGTAAAATTATTGATTTGAAGTCAGTATTGTAAAACTATTGATTATATGTAACTATTGTAAAATTGTGCAAAATTATTATAAAAGTTTTACGCTAAAAAAATTAAATTAAACAGCGAACAAAATTAATTAAAACAGCAACAAAATAAAAACAACAGAAAGCGATTTTATCGTTTGAATAAATAACAAGGATTGAAAATGATTAGCAATTTATAATCTAAAATTTTTTTTTCTCTTCACTATTTCGATAGAAAAACGAGCGATGCGCACAGAACTGAAAGTAACGTATGCATATAATAAGTTATATAAATAAAGAAATATTCTTGACTTCCCCTTGGGGGCTTCGCTCCCAACTGATGACGTCCCTCTCAGGGCGCCCGAAAATCGCAGAAAGCGCTACCTTATCTATCAATTCCCTTTCTACGTCGAGATTAATTTCTGCCTCTTTACGTCGCAGGTCCACGTGAGATGAACGGCCGCTCTAAATAGCTCTTTAAATTTCGCCACCCAAAGATTGAAGTTTTCGAGGCGTGTTGTCGTCATGGCAACCGAGTTGTGGCAGTAGGGTGTAAATTTTATAACGAGAACAGGACTTTTTAGATCTTCATTTTCTTTTCTTCCACTTTTCTTTTTCAGTTTGCTTTTTTTTTCTGTTGGAGTTGCTTCAATTAAAGTCGTGGTAGGCATTTCTTTTCAAGTTTGTTTAAAGTGATGGTTAAATATTTTTGATAAATTGGTAAGTGGAATGCTTTTTAAACCTTACATATAATGCAATTTAAAGTACAACATCACTTTAAATTGCGCAGTTAATTTTTTTAATTAATTAATAATTTTTTTCATAATTCTTTTCGAAATTTTACAGTATTGACTTATAATGGATAATTTTACAATAGTGATATTTTACAAAATTTTACAATTACGTACATTTTCATCTCTTCTACTTTTTTTCCTTTTCTTTGGAGTTGCTTCAATTGAAGTTGTGGTAGAAATTCCTTTTTGAGTTAATTTAAAGTGAGGGTATTTATTTTTGATGAAGTGTTAAATGAAATAGTTTTTACATTTTCCATATTAAGATTTGGTCTATAATAATTAATACTGTAAGTACAAGATCACTTTAAATTGCCCAGTTTATTTTTTTTTTTAAATTAAAACTTTTTATAATTATTTTTCACAATTTTACAATAGTTACTTATGACGTATAGTTTTACAATAGGGACTTATAATGCATAATTTTACAACAGGGATTCAGGGGTAGTGATACTCGCGTCCGTAGTAAATCTTCAAGCTACACCTGCCACCTGGATAGTGCTAAATGAGTAAACGTCAATGCAGGCTTTGGTCCTGGCATTAAGATCTAATCCTGTCTCTGTATTGACCGCCGTATTAAGAAAAAAAATATGGGAACGCTTGTGCTAAATTGATGTGGTATAATGTGAATGCTGTGCAATAGTTCCCTGTAATGTGTTTTTGTATAACAGTTCCTTGAGATTAAGTTTGAATCTGTTGAAAATCTACAATTCTAGATAATTAAATTAAATTAAAATGTTCCTTATTTACAACCAACCACATTTCTTTTTTATTTAGATACATCTCCAAATAATAACATCAGATACTCTTTGTAAACGAAATTTCAAGTTACGTATCAATTTTATATCAGCATGAAACTCACGCTAATAAATACAATGATCCCAAAAGATTTTTAAAGCAAAAAATGCACCAAGGAAAATTTAAATAAAAAAATATGTATGTAATAATGAAAAAAAAAAAAAAAAAAAAACGTCACGGCATTTTTTTTTTTTTAATTCAAATATTCTATCCCGATAAAACAGCAACAAAAGAAAAAACGACAAGAAGCGATTTCATCATTTGAATAAATAACAAGAATAGAAAATGATCAACAATTTATAATCTAAAAAACTTCTTATTTCTTCACTATTTCGATAGAAAAAGAGCAAGACACACAGAACTGAAAGTAATGCAAGCATATAATAAGTTGTATAAACAAAGAAAGATACACGACTTCCCCTCGGGGGCTTCGCTCCCAATTGATGGCGTCAATTTGAAAGTTCCCGAGAATCGCAGATAGCGCTACCTTATCTATCAATTCCCTTTCTTCGTCGAGATTAATTTCTGCTTCTTTCCGTCGCAGGTCCACCTGAGATGAACGGCCACTCTAAATAACTCTTTGAATTTCGCCACCCAAAAATGGAAGTTTTCGAGGCGTGTTGTCGTCATGGCAACCGAGTTGTGGCAGCTCGGCGTAAATTTTATAACGAGAACAGGACTTTTTAGATCTTCATCTTCTTCGCTTCTACTTTTATTTTTTCAGTTTCCTTTTTTTCTGTTTGAGTTGTTTCAATTGAAGTTGTGGTAGGCATTTCTTTTCAAGTTTATTTAAAGTGAAGGTAAATATTTTTGATGAAGTAGTAGGCGAAATAATTTTTAAAACTACCGCGTTAAGACTTATTCTATAATAATATGAGATGATTACAATAATTAACAGTGTATATAAAATGTACATTGTTCTAAATAGTTTCCTTTATAAATATTACTAAAAATCAAAATTTTGTAGGGAAACTTATATTACTTTTTGCTTTCAAAAATACCACAATGTTAAGAAAGATAATCTTGTACTAATCATACATACATAATTTTCATATATTGTCGAACTCTAAAAATTGCTTTTTGTTTGGATTTTTTTGTTCCTAATCAATTTACAATTTTTCTACCAAGAATTATTTTCAGTATTAAAAATATACCAAGCGTTATTAAATCTAAACCTAATTTGCACAATGGTCGCGAGGATGAATATTTCAATCTGATTAACAAATTTTATAACTATGTAAAAAATAATTTCATTGCTTATTTTTGCATCAAATCAATTAAAATATTAACAGAGACATCTTTATATACTTTTAAAAGTCTTTCCATTAATTATGCCATAAGAATATATACGGTTTTCCATTATCATATAAATTAAATCTTTTTATTCTGCGAAGAATAAAGATAATTCTCGATTCTGCTTCACTCTCATAACTTTTTTTAATCCACAAAGCATTGGAAATGAACCTAAAATAATAGTATAAAAGAAAATATGTACATTTTGAATTAGTAATTTTCTTACTCCAGTAACTTTAAATATATCGAAGCAAATTAGAAATCAAAAAAAATAAAATTTAGCATTGACGACCTTGTAAATAATGATTTTATGTGTGTCTTATTTTGTTTTTAATTATTACAATTCGCGGATTTTACTTTCGCCTGGGAATAGAACTGTAGAAATTAGAAACGAAATGACAAGCATGCTATTCTAGTCTTTTCGAATTAATTAGAGCGTATTAAAAGAATAATCTGTTATTTATATTCTAGGAATGTTTCTTCCCTTCGAAATTCGTTTGAATGTCATTTCCAGTGGTTTCATTGTCGTCTGCAAAGTTAATTAGCTGAATATCATTCATTGGTATAACGTCCTATAGTGAGACACTAAGGAGGTAATTAACAAAGATGCATTTCTAGTCTTTATAATTAACATTTTTCCTGGATTTTTTTAACTACCTTTAGAACTACAACATAAATCATGTCATAATACGGAATTGCTTGCAGCACTGAAAGGAGAATTTAGTTTAGTTCATTGTTATTCAGAAGATAATTCATTAACTTACTTTCTAACTAAATGCAGTTACAATCGTTTGACCTTGACTTAAGAATACAAGTCATTCTTATGTGCAATTTTTATTTCGAAACTCTATTTCTTATTAAACCTCATTTCTTTTTCGGACTTTTTTAATAGTAAGTTTAGAAGATAGTTTTGTTTTCTTGAGTATTCATTACAGATCTCAAAATAAAGACATCTCAGGCTCATATGCCAAGAGTCAAAAGTTCTTAGACACACTTTAAGAAAAACAATCGGAAAAATTCATTAAAGTTGCATTTAAGAACATTTTCCTCGTGTAAGTGTGTCTGAGTGGTCTTTGTTATTAGCAACAAAGCAAAATAATTCTCTTAGGTTGCACTAGTTATTAATATTTAATGTTGTAGAATGCTGACCAATCGGAAACTGATCTTATTTGGACTAATCAGGCATGATATTGGCGAATTAAACAAGAATCCCAAGAATATATTGGGAAATTTTTTTGCTGTCCATTATATTTCAAAAAATTGCTTCACTAATATATTTATTACATTGAAGAAAATCAGAAAAATTCTACTGAACTCTCAACATCAAACAACAAAAGTCAACATCAATGTGTGAATACTGAAAAACTCATTTTCTTACCCGATGAGACGTAAAAAAAAAAAAAAAAAACAGAAATCTATGAAATATCAAACACAGATGAGGTACAAAGATTATAGAGCAGTTTTATTACATATTTAATTAAACATTGAATTTTACATTTCGACATCTTAATGGGGATAACCATTATATACAAACTTTACACATTTATTAATTCATTTTGGTGTGTCGTTCTACGGAAACGATTGCACACTTTAGCCTAATGATGCCGGGACCTACAGTTTAACGTGGATACCAAACCCCTCATAAACATCCATACCATCGTCAGTATTAGAACCTGCAGCCTGTGGTAGAAACGGGCCAGAGAGCTAGCAAATTGGCCATCAGGCCTCTGAAGGAAAACAGGAGAATTTTCCTTAACTCTACCTAAACTATAGTAAATATACTGCAAATGTCAACATTAATGCGTAGTTACAGAAAAGCTAAACTTCTTACTCCATAAAGCACAATAAGACATGAAAAAAAATCTACTGAATTTCAAAGTTGGATAATATACAAAGATGTTAAATAATCTACCAATAATTTCGTGAGCAGTTATTTTTTTACGTATTTAATTAAACATTCACTTTCAGATTTCAGCATCTTACATGTGGATAACCATGTTATACAAATGTTACTCATTTATTGATTCAGTTTGGTTTGCCTTCTAAATTTTTTATTTTGCATATGACAGCTAGGTTTTGAACATGACGCCTCTGGTAGCAAAGGACAGAACACTGGCCAATTGATCATCAGGCCGCAAACTTTTAATTGTATGCATGCAACACATCAAAAACCTTTGGAAACCAATTAATTATGAGTCACTATTGTCAAATTTTGAAAATAATTCTCAAAAGTCTTACTTTTAAAAATTAATCTGTGCAATATAATGTGATCTTCCGCATGTATCAGGTTTAAAAAGTATTTCATTTACCATTTCATAAAAAATATTTAACCATCACGTTAAAGAAACTTAAAAAGAAATGCGTACCATAACTTCAACAGAAAAAATAAATAAATAAACGGGAAAAAAAAGTAGAAGATGACGTTAAACAAACTTGAAAAGAAATACCTACCGCAACTTCAATTGAAGCAACTCCAAAAAGAACAAAATTAACATAAAAAAAAAGTAGAACAGACGAAGATGATGATCTAAAAAGACCTGTTCTCGTTATAAAATTTACACCCTGCTGCCACAACTCGGTTGCCATGACGACAACACGCCTCGAAAACTTCCATTTTTGGGTGGCGAAATTCAAAGAGTTATTTAGAGTGGCCGTTTATCTCGCGTGGACCTGCGACGGAAAGAAACCGAAATTAATCTCGAAGCAGAAAGGGAGTTGATAGATAAGGTAGCACTATCTGCAATTCTCGGGCGATTTCGAAGGGACGCCATCAATTGGGAGCGAAGCCCCCGAGGGGAAGTCGTGTACGTCTTTCTTTATTTATATATCTTATTATATGCGTACGTTATTTTCAGTTATGTGTGCCTTGCTCTTTTTTCTATCGAAATATTAAAAGAATAAAAAATATTTTTAGATTATCAATTGTTGATCATTTTCTATTCCTTGTTATTTATTCAAATGATGAAAACGCTTCTTGTTTGTATTTTTTTTTTTTCGTTGCTGTTTTATCAGGATGAAATATTTGAATTAAAGAAAAACAAATGTCGTGAAGTTCTTTTTCCTTCTTACATACATATGTTTTTTTGATTAATATTTTCTTTAGAACATTTTTGCTTTAAATCCTTTTTGGGAAGATTGTATTTGCACGCGTGAAACTCATGTCGGTATAAAATTATTAAGTACATTGAAATTTATTTTACACAGATTATCAATTGTTATTATTTGAAGATATATCACAAAATAAAAGAGATACGGATGTTTGTAATTAGGGAACATTTTAATTTAAGTTAATTATCTGGAATGGTAGAATGGCAACAGATTTAAACTTAATCACAGAGGACTACTATGCAATAACCTAACACGTGGGGACTACTATTCAGCTTTCATGTTGTACCACAGCAATTTAGAACAAGCATTGCTATATTCGTGATAATTTTTCCTAATGCATCTGGTAATACAGACAGTTAGTTATCTTCATGCCATAAGCAAAACCGTCACCGTTACTCATTTAGCACTTCCCAGAAGGCACGTGTGTCTTGGAGATAGACCACGAACGCAATAACCCTCATAACGTTCTACGATCCTATTAGATCGGGGACGACGATTGAAAGTGGATACCGAACCACTGCAAGCATCCATGGCATCGCCGGGGCTCAAACCCGAAATCTATGGTACCGAGCGCCAGATCTCTAGCCACTCAACCATTAGGCCCCTGATTAAGAATCTGGAAGATCCTACCTTCTCCCTCTCCTTTCTAATCAGATATTTCTCTCTTAGTTGTTACCAAAATCAATTTTCTGGCATTTGGATTAATTGTACAATTGTTTCTGTTAACATACGTAGAAGCTTTTCGTTCGGGTTTGTGTTTAGCAATTTGAACTTTCGTATTTGCAAAATGACTATACATGACACCAGAGCATTTCACTTCTTAATTTGTTGAAAAGGCAGAATTTCTAAATTTTTTTTTAACCCTACACCCATCTGTGGCTGTTCAAGCATACGAAGCAGAGCCTCACAGTAGCGTGCAGTATTGTCATTAGGCACATCGATAAGTTCAGTGCAGTTTTACAGGTTATCGAAGTCCATACTGGCGACTCAACATAATGGGCAGATACCAGCCGAAGCGAAACCAAGATGGTGGATTTGTGTCTGTAGGTTGTCCGAGTAATGAAACCTATTATTTCTATTATGATTTAAACATGTTCATTTGACGTAAATATTTAAGTATTTCGGTAGCCAAAAAAGACCATCATGGACAGAACGGTAGTAGTTTAGATATATTGATTATAAAGTTTTATCTTGTTGAAAATCGATCCTGGGATGACCTGTCATTAAAGATAATGCAAATGGTGGCAATGCTACTAGCACATTATTGAAGTGTTTAAATTCTATGCAGGAGGTCTAGGCGAGATCTAAACATTAGGTTCTATGTTAACACATAAATGTTAAGAATTTGGGTCTTTGTAAAACATAATCTGGGTAATGGAAGCTTTATTACACAGATCTTATAATCACCTCCTCCGAGATTAATACGAGGTTGCTCGCTGAATATTTTGAGATGCTAATCTGATGTCATAGTGATCATAACAGCCATAGTGTTCTTTTACAATACCACAATATACGATTCGGTTGATGATATAGGCTTAAATGCAGAAGTCTAAATGCGAGTATATTCTCACATGAAATAGCTACTTAACATGTTCGAAGGCGCCACATGTAGTATGGAAGAGGTTTTTATTTAATTTTACTCTATTCTTCTTTCCCTTACCCAAAGCTATGCAGCTTTCTACCATTTGAAATGATGAGGATAGACAAAAAATGAAACTAACAATTATTTAAGTTATTTTTTTTTTAAACTGAAACTTTGTATGGAAGAAAAATTAGACCAAGCCAGACAATGATGGCTTTAGTGCAGTTTTGACTTGGCATATATGCATCCAGTCTTGCACTGCGTTCACCCACCTTGGCATCCTAAAGCCTTCATACCACTCAGAAAATCCTTGAAGAAACAGATGACGACAGCATCTTTGCACAACAATGTCCACAGAATGCTGGTGGTGCCTTGTTGCACGGGAGGATCTATCCTTGATATCGTAAATATGCGACTGTCTTTGAAATCGCCTAATGGGAAATAAGGTATTTAAAGGCGTCTTAATGATATTTTATTTCATACTCTCCCTCCCCATTTTCATAATTTTGGTTAAAGTGCATTTTTAATTTCTTTATTTTGCTTTTGCACTTTTTATCTTAGAAGGGTCTGATAGCCAAGTGGCTAGCACGGTACCACAAGTTTCGGATTCGAGTCTCGGATAGATGTTTGTAGGGGTTCGGTTCGGAATCCACTTGAAGCCGTAGGTCCCGGTCTCATAGGATCGTAGAGCGTTGCGGGGGTAGTGTGACACGCGTCCGTGGCATATCTTCAAGCTACACGTGCTTCATGGGTAGTGTTAAATGAGTAATGCCGGTGCAGTCCTTGCTTCTGGCATAATGATTGCTGTCTAAGTATTTTCCAGCTGCATTAGAAAAAAAAACATTTATCTTAGAGGTCTATATGTTTACTAATTCATATTATCATTTTTAACTATATTGATTTACGAGAAAACAATAAAAATTACAGAATTGGTTGCGATTTTGAAAAATATTTAAATTAATGCATTGTAAATACCATAACTATTAACGCATTTGTATAACCAAGAACTTCATGAGAATAGAAACTGTAGTGTCTCAATTCGGATGTGTAGAGGACAAGCCTTTGTGGTGTCTCAATTCGGATGTCTAGTGGACAGTGCAGTTTAGTGGACAGTGCAGTTCAACGAACAAGCCTTCAATAGATCTGCACTGCACTCCAATCTGAAACGCAACTAAACTTGTATTATAAAACTTCTTACAACTGAATATGCATCTTAAGTTCACTATTCATTACCATCGATATTAAAACATAATTCTAGGTAATCAAAAAATTTGTAATTTATTTTTGTAATATCATGTCACATATTAAAGAGACTCCTTTAATATATACATATACACTCAAGAGCCAAAACATTATGACCACCTGTCAATAACGAGTTGGCCCACATTTGGCGGGCAACACAGCTTCAACCCGCCTTGGCATGGATTAATACCACCACTTAATACCAGTTAAATACCACTTCCACCTGATCACGTGCCTTCCACGTCATCCAGGCGAGTTCATTGCGAAATGTAGGGGTGGTCATAATTTTTTTGGCTCTTGAATGTATATTTTTATATATATATATATATATATATTGGGAGGGGGGAAGAACTGAGGTTAGTATCTGATAAAATTTCTCAGTTATGCTAAGAATAAATTTTTTCCATCAAATTTAAGACCATTAATTTCATTAATTTCTTAAAAAGGAATTAATGGAACTAGAATTAAGAATTATATTTTAAAATTCAATTTGAAAAAAAGAAAAGTTAAAATAATTTTGACTTGTTTAAAAAAACAACATCGAAAAAAAAATAATAAATGCATGATAAGGATTTGAAAAGGAAACAATTTCTGAAAACAATGTTTTCTACTAAAGCGAGAAATTGAATAATCACATTTTAAAAACCTTTTAGTCTTCTAAAAACCTTTTTTGCAGTTATTTTCAGTTTTAGCTTTTAAAATGTGAATTCGTCCTAACAGAAAAATCCATTGTTTATATAATAATAAAAACATTAAGAAAATTATCTTTAAAGTTGAACAAAACGATCTACATAGAAAAAAAAAAAACGAGAAAAATAAACGATTTTTTCACGCATTATTAATTCTTGCTCTTCCAAATGAAGGAGCAAAACAATTTCAGTTCCATGTTTTTAAGATTTCCATTCAAAAGGAAAAATAATAATAACAACATGAAACTAAATAATACTGAATGTTTTTTGATGTACCTCTGCTTTTACGAGACTCGTTTTCGAAAAGCTTTTAGCAAAACCATTACCGTCTCTTATATTTCATTCGGCCCAAGTGCGCGACTCTAATTATCTTTAAGACGCACATCGAATAGGAGCATCAAATGCCCGGACACGCATTTCCTGGAAAAAATATCAACATCCTAATGTATTCCGGGAGATCTAAATCCATTCCTTCGTTACCAAGCCTCTTTGCTCTGCGAGCTGGATCCAATAAATTTTAATTAAACCACCAAATCTCCCTTCTTTGCCGGTGAAATGTCTGTCAAGACGCTCTTTCGAAAGATTCTCTGTGGAATGGAACGCCAGTAACACCCCCGGTCGGCTGACAGATCAATCCTTTCGTAAGACGATAATTGAAAAGGCGTCCGCGACAGAACATGCGAACTCCGCGTTCAGCTCAATAAACGCGAAATCAGACAGCCGTCTTGAGGCCCCCATTGTTGGGCGAAAATGGTTTTGCATGCATGTGAGCGAACAACATTATACATCATTATTTCACATACTATCCTTGCTGCATTTTATATAAGTCATTTGATTTATATAAATGCCTTTTTATGGATGTTCTTTTTTTTTAAAAAGGCCTTTTAATGATTGTTTTTTTTATAAATTCCTTTTAAAGATTGTTTTTTATAAATGCCTTTTTATGACTGTTTTTTTTTATAAATGCCTTTTTATATACAGGACTTTTATATGCTTTTAATTAATTTATAAAATATATTATACTTTAGGAATATATGGTATAGGTTTATGGAAATATTTCCATTATTATAATAGTTATTATTATAATCGGACGGCACGTATTTGTGGTTTCTCAATCCTGACATCTAATGGGTCCGTATTTCTGCACTGCGTTGTAAACTAAAATGTAGATTAAAAATAAAAATAAATTTGTTAATATAAAACTTCTTACTGCGAAATAGCTATATTAAGTTCGCTGTTCATTATTATTCATTTTAAGTCCAAAAAACATTAATTCTAGTTTATCGAAAAATTTGTAATTAATTTTTGCAATATCATGCCACTGATTAAAGAAATTGCTTTCTTTATCTTTAGGGGGGAAGGGAGAAAAGGGGAAGTATCTGCTATAATTTTTAAGTTATGCTAAACATGCATTTTTTTCCAACAAATTTAAGACTGTTTTCTTTAAAAGGAATTAATGCACATTTTAAAAGAGAGTTTGAAAAAAATAAAAGCTAAACTAATTTTACTTTCGTTAAAAAAACTTTGAATAACAACAACAAAAAATAAATAAATAAATGCATGATAGCGATTTAAAAATGAAACAATTTCTGAAAAACAATGTCTTCTACTGCTAAAAATTGCTACTTCAATGCTAAAAATTGAATAATCATATTTTAAAAACCTTTTAGTCTTCTAAAGAAAGCTTTTTACAACTTTTAAAATAAGAATTCTTCGTGATAGAAAAATTCCATTGTTAATGTGAAGCACAGAACATTAAGAAAATTAACTTTAAAGTTGAACAAAACGATCCACATAAAAAGAAAAATACGAAAAAAAAAAAAACAACTTCGAAAACAATTTCTTCACGCATTATTAATTCTTACTCTTCCAAATTAGGGAACAAAACCATTTCAGTTCCCTGTTTTTAAGAACTCAATTCAAAAGGAAAATAACAATAATAATAAAAAACCTAAACAAAATTGAATATTTTTCAATATACATCTGCTTTAATTTCGCAAGACTCGCTTTCGAAAAGCTTTTTAACAAAGCCATTACCGTCTCTTATATTTCATTTAGCCCAAGTGCGCGATGCTAATTGTCTTCAAGACGCACATCGAATAGGACCATCAAATATCCGGACACGCATTTCTTGGAAAAAAATATCAACATCCTAATTTAATCCGTGTGATTTAAACACATTTCTTCGTTACCAGTCGTCTTTGCTGTACGAGCTGGATCCAAGAAATTTTAATTAAACTACCTAATCTCCCTTCTTTGTCGGAGAAATGGCTGGCAAGACGTTCTTTCGTAAGACTCCCTGTGGAACGGTTTGAAGAAACGTCAGGAACACCCCAACCCCCGTCGTCTGACAGATCACTCCTCTCGTAGGACGATAATTGAAAAGTTGTCCGCGACAGAAAGCGCGAACGCCGCGTTTGAGCTTAATAATCGCGAAAACAGACAGCCGTCTTGAGGCGGGCTTCATTGTTGGGGGAACATTGTTTTGCATGCAAGTGAGCGAACATTGTTTTGCATGCAAATGAGCGAACATCGTTATACATCATTACTTCACATACTATCCTTGTTGTATTTATGTAATGCATTTGACAAAATTTGTGTTTTTTATAAATGCATTTTAATATAGAGGCCTTTTATATGCCTTTAATTAATTTACAATATATATTATGTCTTAGGACTGTATGATATTGATTTATGAAAATATGTCCATTTATTAATGAGTTTTACATTTATATTGTTAACCAGTATTCAATATTGATAATCTTAATACATTAATTATGATTATGTAACGCGTGATTATGCATAACTAAATAATATTGATAAGAAATTGTTATTATTGATTAGTTATATTATTGATGTTATATAATAATGTTTACAATAGGACTAATAATTATTATACAACAGCGATTATATTATTTAATTATATGATTTTAATAAATTTGAAAGTAGGGAGCCGTCTTGAGGCAAATTTCATTGCTTGGAGAAATTTTTTTGCATGCAAATCAACGAATATGTTTGAAATAATGCATTTAATTAGAAATTTATATAAGCATTAAATGTTTTTTTGTACACCTTTAATTAAAAAATTTTATGTGTTAAGATTATATGATAAAAATTTATAAAAATATTTCCATCAAAATAATTAATAATTATATTTATGTTATTATTTAGAATTAAATAATGATAATTTTAACATGTTTCGTCATTATAATGTTTATGGTTATGTACACATGATTATATCTAGCTGTATAATACTGATAAATTGTTATTATTGATTATAAGTTACACATTATTGGTAAATAATTTATATTATTGATAATATGTTATATAATATTGATTGCAATTTAATGGCTAGTCAATATAATACTTTTTTTTATTTAATCTTGGTTAAATCTATTAAATAAAGTCAGGTATTTTAAGCTGAAAAATGCTGCAATATTGCATTGAATTATCATTTTAAAGTGCATTTTATAAATGCATCTAATATATTCAATTTATATAATGTTTTTGCCTTCTTACATTACATGTATTTTCTTATTGCATCTTAGTAAACGATAGAAAATTCCACTCCATGCCCGGCTATTTTGCCAAATTCACTTCATTTTATTAAGAGCTTAAAAGAGATTGTAAATAACTGTCTCTGCCCGCTGCATTAATGTATATATATATATATTAATGCAGCGGGCAGAGACAGTTATTTACAATACCGATACAGTTATTTTTATGCCATAAGCAAGGGCTGCATTGCTGTTACTCATTTAGCACTACCCAGGGGGCACATGTACCTGTGAAGATATGATATGGACGTGAGTAACACTACCCTCACAAAGTTCTACGATCCTATTAGACCGGGACCTAACGTTTAAAATGGATTCCGAACCACTACAAACATCCATGGCACCGTCGGGACTCGAACCCGAAACATGTGGTACCGAGCGAGAGACATTCGGTCATTAGGCCCCAACACACACACACATATATATATAATTATAAAAAGTAAAATCATACTATTCATACCTCTATAATAGTGCATGGCGGCCATTTGACAGAGATGTGTTAAGAGCTGCTGTTTTTGAAAATCCGTCGTTTTCTGGCCGTTTATTTTCATTTATTATAATTAAACATTTTATATCGTAACGGAAACATACATGATAAGATATTTATTGATTACAGTGAATAAAAAAAGTATTGGCAATTGCCTATAAATGATCATATTTGCTAACAAAGTATGTTTACAAATTTTATTTTAACATATCGATTACAGAATGAGAAAAGACAAACAAATATAACGAAATTCTCATTTAAATATTTTTTTAGTCAAAATCTACGAGAAAATCCAAAATTTACATGATAAAAAAAGTATTGGCAAAATTATGAAATTGACAAAATTATGAGCGAAAACAAAATCAGTATATGTTTAGTACTTTGTATGCATACCTTCTGCATCTATAACAGCTTGTAATCTATTTCTCATAGAGGAAACTAAGGTCTTTGTTGTACTGTTGGGAATTTTGTGCCACTCTTGCAAGAGTAAACGTTTGAGGTCGTCTTTACTTGAAATTTTATGTTTCTTGATTTCTAGATCCAGCAGGTGCCATAAATTTTCAATTGGATTGATGTCAGGCGATTGAGGTGGGGTTTTTAATTGGCGAGGAGCATTGTAGAGTAGCCATTCACGGGTGAGATTCGCTGTATGCTTGGGGTCATTGTCTTGTTGAAAAACGAATGATGTTCCCAAGCCAAGATTTTGGGCACTGATTTTTAAGTTATGGCGCAAAATGTCAATGTATGTACGTGCTGTCATAATACCATCAATAAAATGCAGGTTGCCAATTCCATTAGCTGCCATACAGCCCCAAACTAAGACGCTGCCTCCACCATGTTTTACAGTAGCAGTTAAAAGTTGCTTTTCCAATTCAATATTTGGCCTCCTCCACACATATCGTCACTGCCGAAAATGTTAAACTTTGATTCGTCGGAAAAAATAACTTGGTTCCAAAACTCTTCAGATAAATCAACGTGGGATTTTGCGAAATCTAACCTCTTTCTCCTATTTATTTCCGAGATGAATGGTTTCTTTCTAGCTGCCCTTCCATAATAACTTCTCTCGTGCGAAACATTCCGTACAGTCTGTACGCTGAAAGTCTTTTGCGAAGTGAAAGCAACATCTCTAGCTATCTGGGGTGTACTTATTTTAGGGTTTTTCTTAACCTTGTTAATAATGACACGTTCTTCTCTTGTAGAAAATATTCGAGGTCGTTCACTTCTAGTCTTATTTTCCGTTGATCCTGTTTCCTTGAACTTTCTTACAACACTTCTGACAGTAAATAAACCTATATTGAACTGCACTCCTATAGCACGATAAGTTAAACCTTCTTTTCTGGGCCTAATAATCGTGTTTTTAACACTAACGTCCAACTCCTATGATTTCAAAGTCATTTTACTGCAGTAATCGTAAAATAATGCATAGACACTTTTGGAGTAGTTTTGCAGACTTTATACCGGTAGAGTTTCTTATCAGTCGAAACACGGGACTTCAATGTAACAAAATTTGCATAGCAGTTAAACCTTTGCCAATACTTTTTTGACATGCAAATTTTTGTTTTTGAAAGAAAAATTTGTAGAAAATGCAAATTAAATTAAAATTTTTACTATTTTTATATATCTAAGATGTCTTGTATTTAATTACGACAGCTAAAATTGCATAACATTTGATTTATTTGTCAATATGAATAAATTAAGGCAATTGCCAATACTTTTTTTACCCACTGTATATAACAAAACAATAAGCTATAATTATTATAACGCTAAGCTATAATTGCCATCATTCTCCATTTAGTTGAATTTAGAATCCATTTATTCACAGTTTTAAAATGGAACTGTTTTATTTTAGAATAAATAAAAATAGTAATTTAATATACAAAATGTAATATACATTAATTAAATTTAACAGTAATTTAATATACTAATTTAATTTATTACACATAATAATACATTCATTTTGAAAATAAAATAAAATTTAATATACATTTATCTCTTTGAAATACAAAAGAAATTCAGATTTCCACATATGCATCTTAATTAAAGTGCATTGTTTACTACTGGAATAAAGATGAAATAGGATGTTATAAAACACATTTCTTTTTTAAATTGTCACTATTAAAATTGATGTACTTTGGAAAGACAATGAAATCCGAACAGCAAACACAATGTCTTCAAGATTCTTTATTTTTTAGGAGAGTGGAACCTTTTTTGTCATTCATGTAAAAACATAAAATCCGGTCTAAGCAAGCAAGACAATGTAAACAGAGACAGATTACTTGTTTTTTATATAATCCCAAGATGCATAATGGTAGAAAAATATAGCTATTCTTTTATTGTGAAGATTTCTTTTACAAAAATAGACACTGTTTGGAAAAAAGGAAACATTGTTCGAAAGATTGAAACAATTTATTTCGATTTTTCTTAACGATTTCTACAGGAACTTTATTTTTAAAAAATAATTTGTACTTTAAAATAAATTACTTCTAAATGTTTCTGTCTAAGTGATTTGTGTATTTATTACAAATCTGAAATAATATTACCAAGTTTTTAAAGCATCCATTAATGAATGTTTAAATTATTAGCAGTTAATTTATTAAAAAATAAATAACCGATTTATGCGACTTTTTTTTTTCTGTCCATTTTTAAATATATTGCAGTGAAATAATCAACGGTGCCAACATGTTAGTTGAAAAATGTTTTTAGATAGATTGGCCAAGTTAATGTGTTTAAAAAATAAAATATATATGTACTATATATAATTTTATAGTATAGTATCTTTTAAATTGTGGGACTGATGGCCTAATGACTAGCACTGAGTGCCTTCGGGTTGGAGTTCCGGAAAATGGCATGAATGTATGTAGTGGTTTAGAATTCACTTTAAATTGTAGGTCCCGGTTTAATATGACTGTAGAGCTTGGGTGAAGGACTGACAACCTTACGCCGTAAAATGAAAACATCTCCTGTCTCAAAATCTACCAGTAGGCAGATTGCATTTGTCTACCATGGAGCTCATGCACCAATAAAGAAAAAGAGTCTTCTAAATTATGAAATAATTAATTATAAGTTAATTATTATTTATTAATTTATTATTATTTACTAATAAAAAAGCAGAATAAAATTCTAAAATTTCCAATTGAAGTAAGCAAAGTTATGTTGGAAAGTTAAATTTATTTTTGAAGATCTTATTATCCTCAAGATGAAGGGTTAACAGACATGAAAATACACATCTTCATTAATAAATTATGCATTTAATACAAAAGACACGTGTAATGTATTTTACCAAATATACTAATGTTTTTTCCAATACCGTGTAAAGTCATCCGCTACTAAAACGGCACGTTACATATTTAGCGTTATTCAGTGCACTATGGGGGTCTTCTGCAATAATCCCACAATTTGCCACAAATATTTAAACCCTCTAGGGGTAAGTAGATTAATTATTAACTAGTAGATAATGGAACTTTAAACTATTATCCAGTAGATATTTAAAGTATTATTTTGTAAATATTTTATTATGAGGTATATTATTTTATTGTTTAAGTAAATTTTTTTAAATATTTATTTGCCTAAACACTTTAGAATTGTGTTAGTTTGCATTATTGTAAAAAAAAAAAAAAAAAAAAATTGTCCATGAATATTCGTTGTTTGTCACTAAAGAAAACAAAATTATTCAGGCGATCTATACTGTACAGCTTGAATGTAGCCTTTGCAAGACAAAAAGGGTAGCTGATAAAAACACTAAATCGAACGTACAATCTTGGGTGCGTAACAAAGAGAGTAAAGCTTTATTTCATCCATTCACTTGATGTCATGGCTTTCTGGGACCCAATTATCTAAGAGTGGGGTTTGTCACTACGACTATCGGACTTCTTTCTTTCGGTGGTTCAATTTTTCTGGTTAGCCGCAGCTTTCTGATGGTTCGAGAAGTATTGATCAATCCATACAAACATTTATGGAATCTTTATTTATTTACAAGCAATATTTACAAAGATATACAGGGGTGACGGTGACATCTCAAAGGCAAAAGTTGAACTGGAAGAAGAATGTTCTTTTTAGAATAAAACAACTCGTTTCCACAGCAACAGCTGGTCTCCACGGCAACAGCCCATTTCCACAGCAACCAACAGCCCTTTTCCACGTCGACAGTGCAATTCTGAATGGGTTCCAAACGATTGCTATAAAACTACCACGTGACGCTGCGTGGCGCGAACTAAAGCATAAGAATTCCAACAGGGATAACTGCCGTCAATATCTTCACGTGAAAAGACAAGAATGCCAGATTAAAAGCCCTCACTGAAAGTAGTAAAAGTCAAAATGGAAAAATATCAAGCCATCTTTAAAATGTGAGTTTATTTCACGCCAATCAAAAAAAAAGAACACAATCGAAGAAAATAATGGTGTTCTATTCATTGAAATGACGAATAACTTACATCTGAATTAGCACCACTGCAATCCACCCGCACCCACACTGTGGAATACCAATTATCCATGGAAAAAAGGCTTGAGAAGAACGGATGTCAAATTTTAGTGCCAAAATGATACTTCTCCCATTCTTGGCTAAACCGAAGGTAATTAAAGGGCGATCATAAGATTGGAAAATGGAACTAATAATTGCATCAAGAAGAAAGTGTGTATTCAAACTTTCTTAAAATACAAAGACATCTTTGAAAATGGAAAAGAGAAGAGGGAAAGGAGAAAAGACTGAAAAGAGAGCAGGCAGTCAGTAATGATACCGAGTAAGAACGGGATGCGATAGTAGAGGTGGAATGATGATGAAGGAAAAAAAATGTGTCGCCTTAAATGATCAAAAAAGGCTATTGAACTAGTAGAAGAAAGCGGTCATGCAATTAAGCGACAAATGACAACTCCATCAGGGACCTTCCGATAGCCCACTGTGCATCATTACCAAGTAATGAAAGACTTAGATGAACACAATGACTGAAAACCAACTGTGCAATAACCCACCATCAAACAACTGTCATAAGTATGACTTTTTGAACTTGTTGAATTAAGAACAGTTTTATCCAAGTAATACATTGACAAAAAAGATTAGAAGTAAAATTAGTGTGTGTACACACACACACTATATATACAGTCAAGAGCCAAAACATTATGACCATCCTACATTTTGCAATGAACTCGCCTGGATGACGTGGAAGGCACGTGATCAGGTGGAAGTGGTATTTAACCATCTACCAAGGACTTGTGGCATCCATGCCAAGGCGGGTTGAAGCTGTGTTGTGCGCCAAAGGTGGGCCAACTCGCTATTGACAGGTGGTCATAATGTTTTGGCTCTTGAGTGTATATACACTCAAGAGCCAAATACCACCACTTAATACCAGTTAAATACCACTTCCACCTGATCACGTGCCTTCCACATCATCCAGGCGAGTTCATTGCAAAATGTAGGGGTGGTCATAATGTTTTGCCTCTTGAGTGTATATATATACTACATATGTAAGCATGTTAAGAACTTTATTTGCATAACTCCAACTGGTTGTTATTGATTAATATGTTTAATTGTTATCTCTTTACACTTTCACTACTGTTCTCGTGCTAGCGCGTAGCCTTTATTGTGTTCCTTTTTTCATGTTTGTGTAATTCCTTTAAAACACAAGTTTCTGGAATTAATGCGAATCTGTCAGCAAAAGAAAAAAACAGTGGTGAGGATAATGCGATGGAAGAATAATTAATTATTGTTTTTGTACACAATATGACAAGAATTTCCACAAACGCAAAGTAGTGTTTATTTACTTTTTGACGAAATCAATATTTTGCTTATTTTATTTTTTTTTTTTTTTTTTTTTTTTTTATTAATGGAGAAGCATCACTTAATCATTTAAAAGGGGAAATAATGAAGAAGATTCGATGCTGTCTAACAATGTACAATATATTAGTACTATAAGGAGATATGTGTGAAAAAATATATACTTTCGAGACTTTGAAGAAGCTAAAAATTACAAATGAGTAAAAAGATTAATAATCCTTGTAAATTAGAAAAAGTAGATGTTTAAAATCAGAAAATCTTGGCAAGTACTGTTTCAGGTGAAGTGGGGAAAAACACGTCTAATGCCATTTCCGATATGTAATTAATGTCTTTGAGATTAAAAACACTGACAGAGATTCATGCTATCCTAAAAATTAAAAATATATTTGCTAAACAAATTTTCAAGCATTAATTGGTTTTTGCATGCTTTCGTTTGACACACAAATTATGTAAAATGTTTAATTGAATTCTTTCAAATTAATGTATATTTTTTTTATGCATTTCATCTCAAAAAATTGTAAAGTCCACTGTCAATGAAATAAATAGTTATTTTGAAAACGATAGGATCAGAAATCCTATCAATTAATAAATCATAAATCCTATCAATTAATGAATCATAAATCCTATCAATTAATGAATCATAAATCCTATCAATTAATGAATCATAAATCCTATCAATTAATAAATCATAAATTGTATCAATTAATAAATCATAAACCCTATCAATTAATTTATAAATTTATTCTACATATCTATTTCTGAATTGTTTATTTATTTATTTATTTTTGGATATTATATAACCCTTTAAATAACTTGTTTGAAATTTACCCTGTTTTATTTGTATTAAAATTGTAAAAATTAAATTAAAATAAGAAATTTTTTACTTGTCTTAAAATACAAATACACATTTATATTATCTGAGTTAAAAACAGGCCTATTTAACTTGCATTTTTAGATACTTGGATGAATAACTTTTGTTCAATGCTACTCATTGCACAAAAGGTTGAAATAGATAGCAGGGTCCATTGCAGTCACTATTCTTAGAAGCAAAGAGACACGGAAGCAATTGTGGCAAGTGTGTGTGAGCATCTCGTATCACCAATGTGTGTCAGTGGAAGTTTTCCATAAACTTTCTAATAAGACTTGCACATATAGAGAATTACACTGAAACATATTCTTATAAAGAGAATTGCTAGTGGGGGTATATTATGGCTCGCACACTTTCGTGTCAACGTGTCATCCAGTTTTAAACGTATTAGTTCAATTAAATTTTTACATTGAACATCCTATTTTTTGTGTTGGTCTAGAATTGCATAAATCTCTGTGTTTAATATGTAATGTATCATATATATATATATATATATATATATATATTGAGAGAGAGAGAGAGAGAATAAATAAAATTATTAGTAGTTTATATTTGCCATTGTGAAAAGTAATGAAAGTTTTTTAAATAAGTCTGTCGGTGTGGTCGGTCTGTCTGTATCACAAAGGATGTAAACAGCACCTTATCCTGCAGTGTTTTAGTGCTCCAATTATCCAATTACAGTTTCTTCATCCAATTTCTGTTTGTGAAAGAAAATATGTGTCAGAATGGTAGAAACTTTAAAAAGTAGTAAAATTCAAGACTAACAATTAACAGCCTTAAAGTGGATCTTTGCAACAGGGATTGCTAGCACGTACTGGAGTGCCAACGTGATGCCCTCCCCCCCTCCCAGGGAATCAAGAGACCACCTACCTGGGACTAATTCAAAGATTTTCCCCTGAAATCAATAGCTGCCTTAATGCTGTGGGTTTTTATTTTTACAGCAGATTCCAAGGTATAAAAAAAATTTTTTTTATTTATTGAAATTAGAAATTAATAAATTAATTTACTTTATATTTACAAATTATTTATTTACGTTTATATTGTGCGATGCACCTTATTCTTTCATTTTTTTTTTTTTTTTTTTTTTTTTAGATTTATTTGTAAAAGTTACCTATACCTAAAGACCAATAAAAAACAAAGCGGTCTATCACACACACACACCTAAAAAAATGATTTATTACACCTCCGCTGCTGCTCGATACAAGATGAACAAGACAAGACTTGCAGAATGTTTGGAGAGCTGCGAGGAAAGTTTGGACAGATATCTGGTATCTAAAAAACTAGGACAAGTAGGATAAGGACACAGATACACTTTGCTGCCAATACATTATACATACTGTCATATAAGAATAAAGGATCTAAACATAAAAGAGGAACACACAATATTCTGATATCAGATTATGAAAAATATAGGAATTTCCATATTGAGCTCACTGCATTTACTGTGAATTTTAAACAATAATTAACAAAAAAAAAAGGGATTTTATAAAACTTTAATTAACAAAATCAATAAAAAAATTAACATCTATGATGAAACCAGTGAATTTATGATGAAAATTATCGCTTATAATTAAGTTAATGCAATTAAATTTCTTTGCACTTTCAAGGCAATTTTTTAAAACATACAAATAAATGTATTTTTATTTATCTATTCTGATAAATTCAAGTTAATGTTCTAAAAATGAAATCTATACTTATTCAAACTGTGCCAAATTATTTGATATTTGTTGATGGCACTAAAAATGTAACAATAATATAAATTCATCTATTACTATTGCAAAAATTTATATTTCATTGTATATAAACTAATTTTTTTTTTTACATACGCAATGTGTAGAATATTTAAAGTTTCTTAAAAAAACTGTATAAAACCTGAAATTTATCATCGTACCAACTGTTACATTTTTTTTTCCAAAGTGGAATTGTGGGATGTCAGAAGACATTTTCTATGATCCAGTTATATTCCTTTTAGTGCCAGAAAATTCTCTTCTTAGTTAATAGTGTGTCTCTTACTGTCAAGGTAACAAAGTTTTTCGAGAAGGGAAAATAGTAGGTAGTATATATATACACTGAAGTGACAAAAGTCATGGGATACCTCTTAATATCGTGTCGGCCCTCCTTTCGCCCGGCGAAGTGCAGCAACTCGACGTGACATGGACTCAACAAGTCGTTGGAAGTCTTCCGCAGGAATATTGAGCCATGATGTCTCGATAGACGTCCATAATTGTGAAAGCGTTGATGGTGCACGATTTTGGGCACGAACAGACCTCTTGATGATGTCCCATAAATGCTCGATAGGAATGCTCTGTTAGAATTTACGACTCTTTGTAGACTTCGCCGGTCTCGGTCGTTAAGTGCAGGCAGTCGACCACTGCGCTGTCCATGGTGGGATGTTATGCCTGAAATTTCATACTCTCGGCACACTCTTGACACAGTGGATCTGGGAATGTTGAATTCCCTAACGATTTCCGAAATGGCATGACCCATGCGTCTAGCTCCAACTGACATTCCGCGTTCAAAGTCTGTTAATTCCCGTCGGGCGGTCATCATCACGTCAACACCTCTTCACATGAATAACTTGAACAGAAATGAAAGCTCTGCGAAAGCACTGCGCATTTATACCTGTTCTACGCGATGCTACTGCCATCTGAAAATTTGCATATTGCTATCCCATGACTTTTGTCACTTCAGTGTATATATATACTGCTACCTACCATTTGTAATTCTTACTTTCTGCCATTAAAATTTACTTAATAAAAGTTATGTATTCACACAAATATCACATCTTTCTTAATGTCCTAGTATTATGAACGTTATTTTCATGTAGTTTAAAAACGTACTGTCAATATTATTAGGATTAAAAAAAAGTCATATTTTTTTTATAGAAATGTCTGTAGTCGTACGTCAAGATGGGAAATCTCTTAATTTTCGTTAAATGATGTCAACCGTTAGTGCCAATATAAATTAATTTTAACCATTAAATTCAACACACTTTAAGTTTGTGTAAATACATTATGCACATAAGCATAAAGGCAGCTTTAATTTGAAACTGTAGCATATAATATATTTATCATATTTACCAAGAGAAAGGTTACTTTTTTTGTATTATATTTTCTGTATCCAACATTTGGACTGATTTTATCTTCCATATATATTTCCCATACAAATAAATATTTTAACTCAATATACAGGGCAAAAACAATTAAAAAAGGCACATTTTGATTATGTCCTTTTTTGAAATCTTTATATTAAAAGTTATATTTTTATTATAAAAGTTTAGTGGTAGAAAATTTTAATCAAAATACATAAGTTAACTAATTAAATAAAATAAAAATTGATATGTAATTATAAAAATATTAAAGAAATTCTTTAAGAAAATTGATAAAAAAAATATGGTTTGAATAAGTGAACTTTTTATACTTTAATAATAACATTTTCTTAAATGCATTTCGGAAAAAACAGAATCATAAATTAATGCATAAAATATAGATATGTTGATCCACTTATAAAATATATTCTAGCTCAACAATAAACGTCTTTTAGAAGATATTTATTTTGCCAAATACATCTTAATATATTACTAACAGAGATATTCCTTCATTTCTCAGTATCAGTAAACGTATTTTACTTTGACAAGTTTTGTTGATAAAAAATTTATTAAAAATGATCAATTAGATTTAAGAAAAAAGCAGTGTGTACTATGTAATACATCATATATCATTGCAACATAACCTAACCTATTTAAGTGATTAGAGAAATTTTCAAAATATACTCTGTAATATGTATCTATAATTTCCTCAAAGAAAAGCAACTAAAAACAATAAAATAGAAAAAAGCCAAACTTTAAATCATTAAGTAACAACAATCAAGCATTAAAAATATTCATTATTAATAGATATGAAAAAAAAAAAAAACCCGCTTTAAATGTATAAAATCTACATGGAGTTCACGATAACGCAGTCGTGTATGTGAGTTGAATTTAGCTGGAGTTAAATTTAACGCAAATCTGTTTGATACGTCAATATACCTTTCTCTATTAAAGAATTGAATTTTTTATTCGATGTTAAAATCCACTACTAATATGAAACTCGTCCTATTCGAAGAAATAGCCGGTGTTAAAATTAACTTTAGTCCTAACAGAATCTCCCGCCCACGTCGAGTACCACCACTAACAGTTAATTCTTAGTTTTATCAAATGTTGTTGAAAGCTAATTCTCGTCAACGTACTTATATCAACAGATAAATTAATATTTTCGTAAGCCTAATTATATGCATACATTTACTTCATTTTATGTTTAATCCTTTATTTCTTTTCTGATATTTTTTGTACAAAATTTGTACTAACTAGTATTTTCTCTAATAGAATTAGAACTCATTAAATTATAGATTTAATAAATAATCTGTTTCAATTTTTTCCATGCGTTATGAAAGTGCAGAAATCTAATAGCTATAAGCGAAATTTAATATTTGCATCAAATATATGAAATAAATGTAAATGATTAATAAAATAGCAAAATTAATGCTTCTTCAAAGTGTTAGATTTTTTTTTAATTTAATTAATTAGAAAATGTGTGTTTATATATAATTTCTTAAAAATTGATAATGAATAAATCTAATCTTTTTGAGGCATCCAAACCTTTGATTAAATTTCTTTTAGAATTTATAAAATAATTCGATACTGATACTTTGTTTAAAATTAAAAATATTACATCTTTATTTTATACAAAAATTTTTTTAAAAATTTACATTTTCCACCATGTATAAGACATAACATAAGCAAAACAAGATTTTCACTTATATTCCGAGAAATGCATTAACGAAAGTTTTAATTTGAAATTTTATTATTACTGATAAAAGTATTATTACTACTTAATTATTACATTTACATAATTATTTACTATTACTGATGGAATTTATAATCATCTAGTTAAAAATGAAACTAATTTATGTAAATATTTTTTTAATAATAATAATAATAATATTTTAATTAAAAATCATTGCAAATTTTTGCTTTTTTTATGCAGTTAAAATTATAATTGATATTTAGAAAAATAAACCTAGATTATTATATTAGAAACAATTAATGTTTAATAAATAATATATTTTAAAATAATTTAATATTTAATATTTTAAAATAATACTAACAAAAGTTCAGTAACTAATTTTAACTAACTACTTCTATATACCATTAAAATAAATTAATTTAAAAATTAATAATAAATACTTCTAATTAGAAATTTACCATGTATTTAAATAATGTTTTTAAAATTTTATATCTGTAATTTAAAACTTTAAAATTTTGAAGTTCTAAAATAATAACAGAATTTTTAATTAAGTTATTCTAAACATGTTTCCTTAATTACTAACAATTTTCAATATTATTTATCTTCGTACCTCATTATGGAGTAAAAATATTATATCGTACTTGAATCATGATTTTTTTGTATTATTAAAAATCACAATGATTTCAATGTATTAATTTTTTTTTAAATTGACATATAAAGCATTGTAACTCAGCTGCAAAAAATAAAACATTTTTTTATTTTCATAATCACGAAAAAAAATACACTGAAGTGACAAAAGTCATGGGATAGCAATATGCTAATTTTCAGATGGAAGTGGCATCGCGTAGAACAGGTATAAATGCGCAGTGCTTTCGCAGAGCTTTCATTTCTGTTCAAGTTATTCATGTGAAGAGGTTTTGACGTGATGATGACCGCACGACGGGAATTAACAGACTTTGAACGCGGAATGTTAGTTGGAGCTAGACGCATGGGTCATGCCATTTCGGAAATCGTTAGGGAATTCAACATTCCCAGATCCACTGTGTCAAGAGTGTGCCGAGACTATGAAATTTCAGGCATAACATCCCACCATGGACAGCGCAGTGGTCGACCGCCTGCACTTAACGACCGAAACCGGGGACGTCTGCAAAGAGTCGTAAATTCTAACAGACAAGCAACACTGCGTCAAATAACCGCAGAAATCAATGTGGGACGTACAAGAGACTTGTCTGTTAGAACTGTGAGGAGAAATTTGGCTTTCTTGGGCTATTCCAGCAGAAGACCGACTCGAGTGCCTTTACTGACAGAACGACATCGCTTCCAGCGACTCTTGTGGGCACGTGAGCATATCGGTTGGTCCCTAGATGAATGGAAAACCGTGGCCTGGTCCGATGAGTCACGATTTCAGTTGGTAAGAGCTGATGGTAGGGTTCGAGTGTGGCGCAGACCCCACGAAGCCATGGACCCAAACTGTCAGCAAGGCACTGTTCAAGCTGGTGGTGACTCCGTAATGGTGTGGGCTGTTTTTTCATGGCATGGACTTGGTCCTCTGGTGCGACTGGACCGAACATTGACTGGAAATGCTTATGTTCAGCTACTTGGAGATCACTTGCAGCCATTCATGGACTTCATGTACCCAAACAACGATGGGATTTTTATGGATGACAATGCGCCATGTCACCGGGCCACAACTGTTCGCGATTGGTTTGAAGAACATTCTGGACAATTCCAACGAATGATCTAGCCACCTAGATCGCCCGACATGAATCCCATCGAGCATTTATGGGACATCATAGAGAGGTCTGTTCGTGGCCAAAATCCTGCACCATCAACGCTTTCACAATTATGGACGTCTATCGAGACAGCATGGCTCAATATTCCTGCAGAAGACTTCCAACGACTTGTTGAGTCCATGCCACGTCGAGTTGCTGCACTTCGCAGGGCGAAAGGAGGGCCGACACGATATTAAGAGGTATCCCATGACTTTTGTCACTTCAGTGTATATATTTTTAAATAAAACAAAATTGGTGAACATCATGGTAATAATAAAGTATTAAGAAAATTTGATATGTAATTTACTAATTTACATATTTGTCTTCACATTTGAAATATATATATATATATATATATATTTCATATATATAATATATAATATTCATATTTGTCTACTAAATATGAAAAACATATTCTTAGGAGCAATCTCAGCAGTGAGTGCAATACATCTCATGCTAATTACAAATGAAAACAAAAGACGCATTCGATGATGCCATAAGAACCGGTGTATCAGAATGGTGACGAAACAGTCTGGGAAATATAAAAAAAAATTAAGCGCCTTAATTAAAATTGTAAAAGAGTTGTAATAGGATTTCTAATTTTAATTTGTCTTATAAATAAAAAAAATAGCTGCCGGCATACAATACCATGGTCGAAAAAGGTTTTTATTAAATTTAAAAGCATAATTTTTTTAAAACAATCCGGTAAAAATAATAATAATAAATTAAGAGTAATAATTAAACTTCGAAGCGTTGTATAATTTTTAAGTTTTACGAAATGTAGATTTGCCAGACAAATCTCTTTTATTTATGTATATAAAGAGAGATATTAACATTGTATTTAAATAGTAATGTTCTTTTAGATAAATATTAAAGTATACGGTATAATATATTAGTTCCAATAAATATATTATAAACGAATTTCATATAACTGCTTCATAAACTACAAGCTGTTATCTCGCATTCTCTGCAATGCTACATAATGGAATGAAAATGCTTGTGTTTTAATTATGTTCATTTAAGTGCTTTTGGATAGCCAAAAGTTTTTAGTTTTTCTATTTGGTGCATACACGAATAAATCAGATTTTCCAATAAACTGCCCACGCACAGCTGTCCGTGTGAAAAGCATGGATTTTCCAAATTTAAACCTCACACTTGTAGAGATTGACCCTGTGCTTTGTTGATGTACATGGCAAATGCGAGTCACACAAGAAACTGTAAACATTTAAATTCGAATGGCAAATCTGTCGGACTCCTAGGAATACATGTCAATAGTACACCTTCTTCTTTACATCGAAACTACAATTTTTCCTTTAAAATTGTAGTTTCGATGATATTGATGATCATCTTTTTCACCTAAAACCTGCTAACGTTACTTGGCAAATCCAGTGAATACTTGGATATATACTTATCCATTGGATACTTGGCAAATCCAGTGAATTGAAAATTCCTTTTGATTCATTACATCGTAGATGGATTTATACGCTGTTGTTTCGCTTGGTACTTCACTTTGCAGGCTAAAATTGATAGCTATGTCATTGTTGTTGTTGGCTGCTAATAAAGCATTGTATATGTATTGTAAATGTGATATATTGTATGGATTCATCGATAATTTTTCCTATTCCCAATATTCAACAATTGATTTTCGAAACATGCAGCAGATGCATCATGTTGTAGTTAGCTCTACTGCATATTGGTCTTTAAAAACAATTTCTGCATGTGTTGCAAAAAATTGAAGATTTGAGATATGCATTAAATTCATCAGCGGGTGTTGAAAGTGGTATCACTATTGAAATTAGTCGTAAATCACCAAGCAAAAAAATTATTGAGCTACTGAAGAGCTATTAGTTTCATTTCAAAAATAAACTTTTACTGAAGATAAAGCGCTTCCAATGTTTTTGTGTGCACAAGCACATTTGCCCATGTAAAGAGTTGGCCTAATTTGGTTACTTTATCCATTCCAGAATTTCAGTTGATAATGCATGTGTCTCAATGATTTGCATATTAAACGGCATTTTCCTTGCTGAATTCGCTGCTCGTCTAAAAGGGTTGCCGCCATTACGGATGATGCGATTTTCAGGACATTTTTTTTTTCTTTTGTGATCGTACGATTGCCAAAATAAGCGAAATAAGTAAAGTTTTACCTGTGTCTCCAGCTGAATCTAGAAATCACGATCCTCCGCTTTGGCTTCCAATTCTATACATAATTCTATCATGCGCTATGTATTGTTCCAGAAAGAAATTTTTGAAGATTCATTCAAATAAATGTACCCAATTCGTCGACATCAAAGTGTGTTCATCTTTCCTATCGAAATGGTAGTTTGAAGATAAATTCGGTGCAGCCATTCCTAACTGTGCCAATGATTTACTACTGTGCTCAAAAAGTAAGACCAATTCTTTTTTTTCAAAAACTCTTTATTTATTCTTCCAAATTAATTTTAATGCCTTGAAAGTAATCTTCTCAGGACACAATGCACTTATGCCAACTTGTTTTCCAATCCTCAATGCAAGCTAAAAAGTCATCGTCAGGGATGGCCTTCAAAAGGAACGGCGATTCACGTTGAATCTCTTCAATCCACTCGAAAAGGTGTCCCCGGAGTGGCCTAGCCAGAAGTCGCACCGTGTAAATACGGTGGTTGTGGAACGATATGGATTTCCTTCTTGACGAAAAAGTCACGAAGAATCAATGCAGTGTGAGCTGGCACATTCTGTGCTATCGGCACCAATTGAAACTTGACGCGTTTGAGGTCCAAAATGGAATTGACCTATCCTATTGAAATTCTAACATCATCAGCAAGGTCTCTAATTATAAATCGACGGTTTGCAAGCACCAAATCTTTAATTTTTTGGACGTGAGATTCGTCGGTTGAAGTGGATGGTTGACTAGAGGGTTCTTCGTCTTCAACGCGTTCACTGCCTTCTTTGAACTGTTTATACCACTTTTAAACACTTCTTTCCGATATATTAATGCTCACCGAATGCCTTCTGCGACATTCTATACGTTTTCGCAAACAGAATTTAGTGCAAGTTCTTTGCTCAATTAATTCAGACATTTTGAAAATCGCTGAAATCAGTTTAGCTTCTCACAAAGCCAAGCGTAACTGAAACACTAATAAATAATTTGACGTCACATTTCACACTGATGTCAAGGACAGTGCCAAGCAACCTAAAAAAGAAAAAATAATAATTACAAAATCCCCCGGGAAATTGGTCTTACTTTTTGGACACGGTAGTATTGGCAATTGCCAAACATATGTTTTGAACAAATTTCAAAGCCTCATAATAACCGTTTGGTGTGAACAGTGTGTGAATTGAATGCATGGATTTTGATTATTTGCATACCAACGATGTCAGATGTCTTCACTCACGTATTCTTTTCATTTTAAAAAAAAATCTCTTGGATTAGGAATCTTTACGTTAGATTAGAAGTCAGTTCTTATATAATTTGGCACGATTGTGAATAAGTGCGTATTTGCTATGTGTCAAAGAATCTCACGATGCATCAGAGAGTGAAGTACCCCAATGGGTATGATTTTCAAGAAAATTTAATTCTTGGCAAGCTTCATGATAAGTGGAACATACTTGACCGTTTATTGTTGCTCATTCTTGGAAGGATGTTGGTCCACGTGCGTTGTTTAACAGAAATCGAAAGTAAAATCATTCTGAATTGTTTGGGTGAACAGTGTACAGGCGGTACAAGAGTCTGTTGAATACAAATTATTATTTAATATAATATACTTGCGATGTTAGAATGTTGATACATGGTTGATACATTTCTTGAGTAGTATTTGTGCACTTCACAGTAAAGTTGAGTCTCTGCAAGCATATTATTTGTGCTCAGTGAGAAAAATGCAGTTAACGTTGCTGGCGGTAGTTACAATGCTAATTATTACACGTGCGTTTGCTGTTGTAAAGTACCAGAGCTTTACATTTTCAATGTGTATTGCCAAATGAACAATTGTTGGACGTCATTCATAGATTGGAAATGATAAAATACGTCATGCTCCTTCATTGTTACTAATGTAGCGTCCCTGTGGCTATTGGCCGATTTCATATATATATTTCTCCTTAATTCCAACTCTAAAAATTTTATCACTTCCTTTCTTGATATATCGGCAAATATACTTAATTTATTTGTTCGAATTGTAATAATGTACATTGATGTGCTTGTTGAACGTTTTCGATAACAACGGTGAATACAATACAATTAAAAGATTATTGACTTCAACATGATTGTTTTGTACATTTAAATTTATGGATTTACCACTACTTTCAGTTGTTCATCGACAATAGAGCGATATCCATCAATGCCAGTGTTTGTTTCAGCAAGTAAGTTTAATGGGTATCGTTTCGTGTATTTTCCATTAGGCACGCAAGGTACATTGTTGATAAGTAAGACACATGGACCATGAATCATGTTTTATTGATGACTTGAAATAGGCTTGGAGCAATATCGACATTTGGTATTTCTGCTTTGATCAATTTGATCTGTTGTGACTTTTCTATTCACCAAATCAAAATGTATGCATGGAACAATCTAGTTTTTGCCATTCAGAGAAATATATCCAATGGCGTTTCTCTCCAACAACATGATATTTGACAATGAAATCCATTAACTTTTATCTAAATGCTCGATATCATGACGATCTGATGACTGTCCAGGCAATAAAAGGTCATTTAATTTTAGGCACGCAAGACTGACGATGGCGCGTAAATGTAATAAACATATCTGGGAGACCATATGCAATAACATATATCAATGCATCTACGTATTCTTGCATCTGCCGTGAAATCCCTGTAAATGTTGCCTGCAGTATTACCTAAATCATTAGGAATCACATTGCCAGAACCAAGAATTACATTAAATAAAGGAATCATTCTTCAGAAATCAATTTGGTTTGATTTAATCGAATGCAAAGTAGTTGCTTAGTTACAATTTTTGCACATATATTGACAATGTATTGATGGAACATGTCAGCATTTCAAGATAAGAATTTAAACATTTCTTAGAATCATCAATGGATATGAATAGTTATTCATATCAATGACTTTGTTATTCCTTTCCTCATCTGTTTGTAGATTTCTCAGTTTAATACTGAAATAATTAAATGTTCTTTTATTTGTTTGAAATTTTGATTTTGATATGTATAGAAATATATCGCAGGCGTTTTTGGTCATAAATCATTAAACTAAATGATGAATGTGCTACTAATTTGTCATATTTATAACAATTA
Organism: Caerostris darwini; assembly: GCA_021605075.1. NCBI lineage: Eukaryota > Metazoa > Arthropoda > Arachnida > Araneae > Araneidae > Caerostris > Caerostris darwini. The sequence continues at coordinate 442,459 of BPLQ01003393.1, forward strand.
GCACCACAAAAAATACCAAACATTAAAATAAAAGTATTTACAGAAATAAATAACATAAATATGTGTATTTTCTTTTTTTTAAAGTTTTTTTATAACAATTACAATGATTTCAATAAACTAGTGCCCATGGAAATTACAAATAAAAAAATAGAGAATTAATTTAAAAAAAGAAAACCAAGTCATACAAATCATTCTTTAGCAGAGATATTACTTTCATTGAAAATAAAGGACTCTCATATTACTTATACTTGATGCTTTTTTTTTATCAAATGCACGATCGTTATGTTCCCTCGAATTCCTTACAAAGGAGTCGAATACAAAGGACGCGTTTTTTCAATTTCGACAGAGACGAAGGGTTTCACTTTATTCGGCTTTATTAGCCGCTATTATTGGAGGGATCGAAAAACACAGACACAAAAGTCTTGCTTTGTATGTATCGCTGTTATGACTTTCAAGTAATCTTTTTTTTTATTATTATTTCGCGAAACATCTGTGATCATATTTGTTGTAAATGTTCGAGCATTATTTCAGACATTTATTTGAAGATTTTTTTCAAATTCATGATATCAAATTTGTTTATTTTATTTCAATGCACCTTATTGCATTGATGTTTGTACCTCTTTTAAATATGGTTTGTGAAAGTAACATAGTTCTTGGAATTAGTGAAAATACCTTAATTATCCACAATTCATTATCTTACAAACAAGCATTCTCTATTATAGTATAAAATTAAATAACTTGCAAATCCAATAATTCAGAGTGAAAATATAAGACATTTATTGCCTTACATTTAAAAATCAGCTTAATGCGAATTTTAACAATTGAATTAATTAATTTAATGTAATAAAAGACTTGGAAACAGTGCTGCCATTCCCGTTGTATCGTACGAGTTAAGTGTTAAAATAAAACTGAACTAATTTTTTAACTAATAGTTCCTAATTTTGAATTTCTTTCCTTTTGAGAACATATTTTATAATCTGTATATAACTTAAAGAAACAGGAATTCTGGTAGCTATTATACAGTTCTACCCAATATGTTCCTTCAATTTTAAAATACTTAAAATTTTAAGTTAAAAATTATTAGCATTACATAACAAAAATAAAATTTTAATATTGCAAACAACAGAAGAACATTTTATAATAATTCGATGGTTTCAAGAAATAAAAAAAAAAAAAAAAAAAAAATCACAAAAAAATTTTATTATGAAATTTTATTCATTATAATTAATAGAACTAATTTAATTAGTTAATTATTTAATTAAGTAGACAACTCAAGTATAATTAATTAATTAACTAAAATGAAATTTCTGAAATTAAAGAAAAAAATGTAATAACATTATTAAGATTTTCAAAAATGCCTTCCTTAATTTAATAAAATGTATGAAAAATGTTATCAAAAATGGAAAAAAGAAAAATAAAGAGATTCCCAAATAAATTTGTAATTTTTTAATTGAAATTATATTAGATATTTTTTCATGGAAATTTTTCGAAATCGAATAATCGTAACTTTAATTGCTTATTTTAATTTTTAATGTTAAAGGATCACAAAAATAAAGAATGGTAAATGAATGCATAATAAACTATTTAAAAGAATGTTTGGTAACTCGATTATTTAAATGTTTTAAATTTTTGCATACATGTTTAAATATAATTAAATAATTTTCAGTCTAATTTTGAATTTTGTTAGAAAACATGTATTTTTTTAAAAAAAATAACATGTTTGACGTATTACTTACGTAAGATGAAGAACTACATAAAATTGCATTTTTACTTTAAAAAATCAAATTGTTGTACTTAATCTTACTTTTTTACAATTTATGTTTTTAAATTGTTATTTTATAACTTTATTAATTTATTAGCAGAACCCGGCGTATGTTGTCCGGAAAAAAAATTGAATTGTATAAAATTACATATTGCGAATATATTTTCCATGTTCCAGTGCATACTCATTTTCCTGGATATCGTTTGAATAATATATAAGATGAAATGCTACAACACCCTCTGGTGGCAAGTAACAATAAAATGGATAACGCAAACCTATTTTCCATACTTGAAACATACTATTACCCATTTTCATAGAGATGGGTTGAACGGTATAGAAGTGGATAGACTGCATCACCATTGATGGCGACTTACAACAAAGGAGATAGCATAAAAACATTCTCCATGTTGTATCAAACACACACCAAAAATGCCATCCAAATCGGTCCATCCGTTTTGGAGGAGTTCAGTGACAAACACATGTATAGAAGAATTATATATACACAGTCCAGTCACATTAATGTGACCACCACCTATTTTCGACGTCAACGTGAAATAACCAATCTCAAAAGACAGGTGGCAGCCCATTGCAGTGGAGTGTATATAAAGGATGTCCTAGGGCATCGGAAATTATTTCAATCATTGGCGTAATGCAGAATCCCTAGAGCGGTCCGATCTGCCAAAGGTGGTTATTCTGACTTTTGACAGGTGGTCACATTAATGTGACTGGACTGTGTATAACGATGGTTAAAATTCAATTTTACTTAAAAACGTTTTTTTAAATATTTCCTTAAGCAGAAACTGGATTCTGACTGGCACTTTTATTTAAACTGAAGCAATCTTATGTGTATTATTACATTAATAATATATACATGTTTTATTTAATACCTGCATTTTGTATTATATATTTACTCTTTTCATATTAATACGTTTTCAGTTAACTGGTAAAATGTTAAAGTCAAAGCAGTAAATGTATTTTATGAAAATTATTTTTTAATGACTTATCTAAAGGTTAATTATATTCTAAAATGATAGATGAAAGCTTCCAGAATAATTTACTGGTGTCAAAGTAGAGAGAGAGATAAAAACAAATGTACATAATTAGCAGATATATGTCAGTCTGTGTCAAAAAATGAGTGAGAAATTTCAGAGAAAAAGGAAATATTGCAGTAGCTATTAGTTCCGGTATCTTCCGCACGATAAAGGAGGATGCGTAACCATAGAACAAAACATTATGAGTAATATTCCCTCTGTCCCACAATATATATATATATATATAAAGCAACATTTATCATAAAAAAAAAACTAGATTAAGTTAAACAATAAAGTAAAAATATTAGTCCTAATTTCATATTTCGAGTATTCAAATAGTTTCTGTATTTTTCAATCATTTCGGTACTGCATTTTAAACTTGTAGTTAGGATCCGCTGGGTCCTGATGGCCCAATGACTAGCCCTCTGGCGCTCGCTGCCACAGGCTTAAGGTTCGAGATCCGGCGGTGTCATGCATGTTTCTAGTCAGGGTCGGATAGGCTAACTAGCTTTCAGCCTAGGGCCTCAAGAGGGTCTACATTCAAATTGTTAGCAAAAATAAAATTACGCTATTCTAAAAACAGTAAACACTAAAATACTGAATCAAAACTAAGGAGAAATTCTACACATATGAATAATAAAAAAACATAATAAGTAATTTACAAACTTAAAAATGGGAGGTGAAAGGACCTCATAAGTGGAATAGCCTAGGGCCTCTTTTCATCTAAATCTGGCCCTGTTTGTAGTAATTCGGAATGCACTTTAAACTTAGAAAAGGCGGTGCATTTCGCAATGCACCGTAGGTCCCGATATAATATGACTATAAAGTGCGGCGTAGGGCTGAAAACTCTACACTATAAAAATAAAAACATCTTTTGTTACGAATTTAGCCAGAATGCAGCCGCCCTTGGCCCACGAGGTTGCTGTTGCCGCCATTGTTGATGATGAAGTAGAATCTCTTGGCTGCGAAACTTTGCTTCTCCTATACTCGTGTGTTTAAAATCGACCAGGATTCCCCTGTTGTATGGATTTTACTTTTTTTAAAATTTAGAGTAATGTAGATTGAGGAACTTCAATGGCGTGAGCTGATGCAGTCTCTTCTACTAAGAGGAATATAATTAATTTTTTCTCCATAGTCTTTGCATTTACATCCATAGCTTTGCTTTTTCAAACAATCGACATTAGCATAAAATTTTATAATTTACATTAAACTGCACCTTTCTGCAACTTTTAATTTTTCCTTGGATGCATCATGAACTCGATCTTTGATTGAAAACTCTCTTTTTAATACGCTTTTATTAGCTTCACCTGTATGTTTGTATGTATGTATGTATGTTTGTATGTTTGTATGTTTGTATGTAACTCACTTTTTGGGCTCGATTTTTGGAACTGATGGCGCCATCTACTGGCAGTCAGTTACGATCCGATCGAACAGCTCTTCCTATTGGCCGAAAATTTCGGTGGCTAAAAAGGCGGATCTCAAAGGCATAGGAGAGCGATCATGTTTGCGCTCTTAAATTGAAAATTTCGGTGGCTAAAGAGGCGGATCTCAAAATAGGAGTGCGATCATGTCGAATTGCGCTCTTTATTGGCCGAAAATTTCGGTGGGTATGCATCATGTAAACTTAGCGGATAACCGGCCAAGTGGAAAACAAAGTAAAAACAATTATACTTTAAAAAAACTATAAAAAATATCTTTTAGAGTTAATCAGACTAAAAAGTAAAAAATAAATTCAACTGATTTAAAACGATTGATTTCGATCAGCGGGTGAAATTAGAAAAATAGTTATAATAAAATGTAATATGTCACTGTTCTTTGGCTAATTTTTAAAAATCTGCATTTCGGAATGAAAAGTGAGAAATTATAACGATGATATCCAAAAATGATCAGATTTGCCGATTTCGATCAGCGGGTGAAATTAGAAAAATAGTTATAATTCTTATTGTTATTATATCTATCTAATCTATCTATTATTATCTAACTGTTATTAATCTTCTTATTGTTATAATATAATTTTGATTTAGTTATAATTCTCCGTCGATTGTTGATACAAGGCTAACCATAAAATTTTGACAGATGCCATGCAATATTGATTTTGATTTTTATATATAACAGTTCTATTTGCTAATAATTCCAGTTCAGATATTTATTTACTACTATTACTATAAAACATAGGGAATATAACAAAAACCCTAATTCAATATCTATTGTTATTAGTCATCAGTAAAATGGTTAGATGTATTTTCCGTATACGAAATTACCAATTGTAGTATCAAATCTATTAGCATCGCAAATACAACATTTTTGCCGAATGATATATATAAATGTATACTAAAATTACTATGACTAAATAAGTCTCACTCAATTTTTCTAACCATTTTATTTGAAATAAAACAATAAGTTAATATTTAATATAGATTTAATTTACATTGATAAGGAACATTAGACGTTTTCGCACCTTATTTGAATGTCAGATGGGAGAAAAATTGGAAAACTCCACCGGCTGCCGGACTATCAAAACGTGATGTTTAGATACGTTATCTAAATTGTCATCAAATGTGCTTGTTTCTGACAGCAGTGACTGTAAATGACGCCACTACCAGACTCGAACCATACCTCTATTGCACGCTGGGTCTGTAATTTATCACAGAACTATTGTAATTTTACAAAATTACAATTTGTATATTTTACAAATTAATCTTATAGTTAATATGCCTACGTATAGCATATAATTTGTTTTATAGGTATTAAAAAACTTTTAATCATTGGCAATTTCTAAAATTTTTGTTGCAATCTGAATTTACATCTCCTAAACACTGAAAAGTTTTTATTCATTTCCTAACTTTGTTTTTCTTAATATGCATATTTAAGTATGAATAATTATTAATAAAATAACTACTGGTCATTTACATATTTAAATAACATAAATGCGTTTTAACTGTAGATTGTAAACAGTATTATTTTAATATTTATAGATTGAAACATACTAATTTAATTAGTAGAATGCTTCAATCTATAATTAACATACTGGATCTAATTTATGAATTGAACTCTTTATGAATTATTTATCATATTATACATAGATATTCTAAATACATGATTATTCAATATTTAATCTACGTATGTTACTTAAAGTTTTGCATGTTGTTAAACCTGGTGATTCTTGAATTCGTAGGGATACAATCATGAATATTAATTTTAAGTTTTAAATTATTTTACATTTATAAACTAGCTATTATATATTTAGTAGTCAAAGTAACTATTAAATTAGGTATTTCTTGTATAATTATCAACTTAATGTAGATTAATTCACGAAATTAAATACATTATTGATTTATTTTAAACTGATCTTGGTTATTTCCCTTCTTATTTTCTCTTGCTGATATTTCTTCTACTTATCCAAGCGTATAAAATGTACCTAATTACTGATTATAGTATTCATTTAATTTAAGAATTTTTATTCATTATGAGTTGTTTTAGAAAATGTCTTGATTATTAATCTTTCTGATATCTCTTCTACTTATCTTTTGTGTATAAAGATTGTTTATATTATAAGATGGGGCTTATTTTATAATTATAGATTAAAGCATTGATGCGAATTTACGAAATGGAATTTAATATCATTTAAGTTTAAATACTCTTGAATATTCCTCTTGTTGTTTCTATTACTAATCTTAAATATTTAAAAGAAATTTGCAGACAATTAAATGTGGTAGTATCTTGCATGATTAATAATATATATATACATATTATGTTATATAATTTTCCGAAACGGGATCACGATAAATTTCTTTTTAAATATTCTTGATTATTACTGCTTATATTCTCATTAATTCCTATCTTGGGTATCTGAAATATACAGTATATTCTTAAATGGAATTTTTTATACAGTTTTTGATTAAAACATGAATATTAATTTACGAAATTGGAGCGATTTTGTGTTGCAAATCTCTTGTTTGTATTTTTTCCGATCCAAATTTACAAATATTTGACTTACTATTAATTTCTATACAAAATACTCATGACTTTTCACTCTTGAGAAATTAAATAATTTTTTTGGATAATTAAATTTGATGTTCGCATAATTGTTGACTTAATATTTGATATGAATTTACGAAACTGAACTTAAAATTAATTACTCTAAAAAATTACTCATGTTAGTTTTTCCACTAATCTTGGGCGATAAAAGAGTTTTTGGATCATTAAATTTGATGTTAGCATAATTATTAATTTAAACGTTGATATTAATTTACAAAAATTGAATTAACTTAATTTTAATTATTATAAAAATACTGTGTTGGAATTTACACTAATCTTGGGGGATAAAAGAACTTATTTAATCATTAAATTCGGTGTTGGCATAATTGTGGGTTTAATCATGGATATTAATTTACAAAACTAAATTTATTATTAATTACTCTAAAAAATACTTGCTTGGTTTTTCACTATTCTTGTGCGATTAAATTATTAAGATAATTAAATTTGTTTTTTAGTGATTTAAGTTCAAAATTATTGATTTATTCGTTGATATTATTTTACGAAACTGGACATATTATTCATTATTCTAAAGATAATTATGTTGTTTTTTTCAATAATCTTGTGCGATAAAAGAATTATTGGATCATTAAATTTTTTGTTTCCATAGTCATTAATTTAAGCACGTGCATGAATTTATAATACAGGTCTTATTATGAATTATTTAAAAAAACTTCCTTAATATTGTTTAATCAAAATAATTTTGTACTTTAAATTTTGTGTATGCTAAGATATTGATTTCAGCTAGGATATTAACTTATGAAACTTTGTTCATTAAGAATCTCTTTAAAAGTCCTTTTGATTATGTAACTTGTATCTATTTATTCTACTTATCTCAGGTATTCTAAAGGTTATGTAGATCCTTAAATGGAGCTTCTTATGTGTTTAGTGATTTAAGCAGGGATATTAATTTACGAAATTGGACTCATTAGGAGCTACTGTGTAAAACCTCTTGATTATTCATACGTGTAGGTGTTTAGTCTGCGTACCATGGGCATTTAAACCGCACCATTACATCCTATCAGCTTAATTGTTAAGCGTGCACAAACCAAGAGAAACCACGAGGTCGTTGAAGCACTCAGCCAACATTTAAAGATATGGAAATCACCTTAACCTAATAATCCGGCTCTCGGAAAGCCCCGGAAATGTTTGAAGGGAACACACAGTATTTAATTTCGCAAACACACACACACACACAGGGGAGGATATGCAATTCCCGAGGATTCTGCGATAACGAGTAGCCAATTAAGTTCAACCGGAGCATATTCAGAACTTCACTGGATAAAATGTGTTTATTAAAACTGCTGAACTCTCGATTCGTAAGAGGTTGCCAGTGCCTGTTCCAAATGTGGATAGAGTCTAAATAATAATGGATAATGGTGCAGAATACAAAAAACCTAAAGCGAGTTTAAAAATACTTGTGCATATCATTGAGAATAGGTCTTCTTTCTATGTGATGACTTTTGTTTAAAATAAATTGAGGGTTTTTAAAGTATGAAGTTTCTAACCTAATGCATCACTCAAAAATGGCAGGAAAAATCCAACAATGGACAAAAGAAAGCAATATTGGAGTGTGGAATTACTTTCAGAGTTAATTGGCCAACATTTACATATCATTGCGAATAGGTCTTCTTTCTACTGTATGATCATTTTTTTAAAAATTAGTTGAGCTTCATTAATATATTGCGTTTATAACATATCTCTACTCACTTATACCACGAATGGTTCAATGATGGGGAAAGAAAAAAAAATGTTGCCCTGTGCAAGGACTTTCCAAAAATTTATATATAATTGAGAATATGTCTTTTTTTCTATTACTGTGATATTTTTTGTTAAAATAAATTGAGCTCTTTTATAACCATTTTGCTTCCAAATTCGTTTTCTATCTATGTATGCCACGAAAAATTGAAACATGGAGAAAAGGTAAAAAAGATGCTTTGCGGAGAATTTTCGAAGGTATTTCTTCAAATGTTGCATATGACATGGGAAAAAAACGGGAAATCTATATTAAACTGAATCTGTTGTTTTTAAAGCAGAGATTGCAACAAGGCGTCTATCTTTCTTTTCAGGATTTATTTGATTGATAAATATTTGATAGCATAAAATTCAGCTAACGTGGTTCAATGCACTAAGCAGTAGCGAAACCCAAACTACGAAAGATTTTGCATAATTAACAGCAAAAATATAACAATATATATTTTTTTCATAAGAATTATGTTCTCTGCACCTTAAATATATGAAAAAATATCGATATTCTCTTATAAAGATGTGATTTTTTTTTAAAAATTTTTTTCCATTTTCCTATAATTAAGACTCGTTCCCAGAATTATTTCTCTGGGCATTTTTTTGTTGTAGATGAAAAGTATGGTTCAGATCATTTTGCACTTTAAAAAGAAAATGGATAAAAAGTCATGTGTCCATGTCAATACATTTTAGAAAAAAAATATGAATATACAAAACAATTTTTTTTTCCTTCTACAAATGCTTGGGAAATTAAAAAGAAATTAACATTAACTTTAAATGAAATAATAATTTATTAACTTTTTTTTTTATAACAATGAACGTGGTTCAATGTAATAAGTAGTAACAAAACTCGAACTACGAAAGTTTTTGCATAATTAACAACAAAAATATAACAATATAGATTTATGTATTTTTTTGATAAAAATTAAATTTTCTTACGCCTTAAATATGTGAAAAAAAATGTGTATTCTTTTGCAAAGATGTGATATTTTTAAAATTAATTTTCACTTTTCCTACAATTAATACTCTTTCCCAACATTTCTCTGAATATTTGTTTTTTGAAGATGAAAAGTACGGCTCAAATTATTTTCTACTTTAAACACTATAAATAAAAAAAAAATAGAATCATGTGTCCATATCAATACATTTCTGACAACAAATACGGATATGCTATAACAATGTATTTTTCCATCATCAAAATGCTTGGGAAATTAAAATGAAATTAATATTAATCTTCAAAAAATAAAAATTTATTAACATTCATTGTTGTTGTTAGTCTAATGCAGTTGGCAACACAGACACAATTAAACTCCATAAGCAAGGGTTGTGCCATTGTTATTCATGTAGCACTACTCAAGGGAGAATTGTAGCTTCGGACGCGAGTAACACTACCCACACAACTCTCTACACTCATATTAAACCAGGGACCTACGATTTAAAGTGCATTTCTAATCACTACAAGCACCCATAGCACTGCCGAAACTCGAGCCTGAAACCAGTAATACCGAACGCCGGAGCTCTAGCAGAGCACAAGCTCAAATGGCCAGCCATTTGGCCATCAATCCACTAATTCAAAGTATTAACTCTTAAATTAACAATAAATTTAACTATAAACATTTTTTTAAATTTTTAATTAAAGAATAGTTAACGTATAAAAATATAAGAACAAGTACAGTTATAGGAAAACTGGTAGCATGTGACTACTATTCATAAAAAAAACCTTAACAGTATTAAAGACAACTTCAATTATAAATAAATAAAACACCACGCAATAAGTCAAAATAAACATATTATTTATGAATTGGAACACCAATTTCGAGCACTCAAACTCGGTATCTTTAAGAACTGCTAATTCCTTAATCCTATTTGTTTTGCACTTGCTGTTTACTGTTAACCTGGAAAAAAGAAGATTTGTCTAAAAAATCTGAAGAGCAATAAATAAATAATTACATCGGTAAAGTTAAATAAGATTAATTCCTCCACATGAGTTGCTGGGAAGATTTTGAGGGAATATGCATTTTTTATTAATAAACAAAGTGTTTATTTTCCAAGAATTGAGTAGGGGTATTTAGCAGCATTTCAATTATTAACATTATTTGACAATCCAAGATTATTAATGAAAGATAAAAGATAACAAATGACATTTTCAATTGTATTTTTAAAAAAACACATAATTAGAAGTAGCTCATAATTTATGTACATGATTACACACTTTGAAAAAAAATTATTTTAAGAGGCCATAATTATTTTATTTAATTAATTTTATTTAATGAGTGATTTTATTTAATATTTTTTTTTATTTTTAAAATATGATTATTATTTATGATGATACTTATTTTTTTATAATACAAACTTAATAGATTAAAAATGTATAAAATGCATACTGTGAAAAACAAATTATTTCAGATAAGCGATTTTTAAAATTTATTTATATGAGCGAGGTAATATATAATTGCATTTAAAATAGTAAAGTTAAACGCGAGTAATACCCTTTCAAATTTTTGATAATTATTAATCCGCATTGCTGCAATTAAATGCTGCGTCTGTAGTATTTATATTTCAAATAAATGTACTTTCACAAGCAACATGTCTTTAGAAAAAAAAATCAGTATTGAAAAGAAAATTATATTTCTAATTTTTTTTAGTAGGATCCTCATTTTAATGAAATACCCTTTCTAGCAATTAAAACTTTTAATGCTTTTTAATATGAGGTCTGATGACAGAGTAGCCAGCGCTCTGGCCCTCGGTAGCACAGTGTTCGAGTCCCGCCAGTACCATGGATATTTGTAGTGGTTCGGAATCCACTTTAAGCCGTAGGTCCCGGTCTAATAAGAATGTTGGATACGTCCATTGCGTATCTTTAAGCTACACGTGCCCCCTGGGTAGTGCCAATGAGTAACAGCGATGCAGCCCATGCTTATGACATAAAGATGAACTGTCTCTGTATTGTCAGCTGCATTAGAATGACAACAGCAGTTTAGGAATACTTTAAATTAGTAATTTGTACACCACAACATGCAATGCAATTATAATATAAAAATTTAAATTGCAAAAAAATATTGATGTTAAAATTCTCTTCAATATAAGAATGTTGTTACATTATTATAATAAAGATGAAAATTAGTGGATTAATGATGAAAAGTTGATCTCTTAAATATTATGTTACAAGAAATGCAGACAAACAGTCAAACATGCTCACAAATCTTTCAATTTATATTAAATTATTATAACTGCATTTATAGAAATTGTTTATTGTTTATTCTAAACACAAGAAGAAATACATGTAACAGAACAAATACAGAAGCAAACATTTTCCCGATGCATCAATACAAAAAAGTAAATACAGAATAACTCAAAGTACCTTTCAGGATTCTATTTGAAAAACGAGTTCGCAATAAATCTCTTGAATAAAGAATGATAAATGGATTATAAAAGAAGGGATTTTTTTTTTCATCCGGTTTCTCCAACTCGTCTTTTGCCTTCTTTGTGCCCCACTGTGATTCATGGGCCCTGAAAGCCGTTTAAGTGCCATTTAGATGGGAAGATGAGTTACACTGAAGTGACAAAAGTCATGGGATACCTCTTAATATCGTGTCGGCCCTCGAAGTGCAGCAACTCGGCGTGGCATGGACTCAACAAGTCGTTGGAAGTCTTCTGCAGGAATATTGAGCCATGCTGTCTCGATAGACGTCCATAATTGTGAAAGCGTTGATGGTGCAGGATTTTGGGCACGAACAGACCTCTCGATGATGTCCCATAAATGCTCGATGGGATTCATGTAGGGCGATCTAGGTGGCCAGATAATTCGTTGGAATTGTTCAGAATGTTCTTCAAACCAATCGCGAACAGTTGTGGCCCGGTGACATGGCGCATTTTCATCCATAAAAATCCCATCGTTGTTTGGGTACATGAAGTCCATGAATGGCTGCAAGTGATCTCCAAGTAGCTGAACATAAGCATTTCCAGTCAATGTTCGATCCAGTCGCACCAGAGGACCAAGTCCATGCCATGAAAAAACAGCCCACACCATTACGGAGCCACCACCAGCTTGAACAGTGCCTTGCTGACAGTTTGGGTCCACGGCTTCGTGGGGTCTGCGCCACACTCGAACCCTACCATCAGCTCTTACCAACTGAAATCGGGACTCATCGGACCAGGCTACGGTTTTCCATTGATCTAGGGACCAACCGATATGCTCACGTGCCCACGAGAGTCGCTGCAAGCGATGTCGTTCTGTCAGTAAAGGCACTCGAGTCGGTCTTCTGCTGGAATAGCCCAAGAAAGCCAAATTTCTCCGCACAGTTCTAACAGACAAGTCCCTTGTACGTCCCACATTGATTTCTGCGGTTATTTGACGCAGTGTTGCTTGTCTGTTAGAATTTACGACTCTTTGCAGACATCGCCGGTCTCGGTCGTTAAGTGCAGGCGGTCGACCAATGCGCTGTCCATGGTGGGATGTTATGCCTGAAATTTCATACTCTCGGCACACTCTTGACACAGTGGATCTGGGAATGTTGAATTCCCTAACGATTTCCGAAATGGCAGGACCCATGCGTCTAGCTCCAACTAACATTCCGCGTTCAAAGTCTGTTAATTCCCGTCGTGAGTTCATCATCACGTCAAAACCTCTTCACATGAATAACTTGAACAGAAATGAAAGCTGTGCGAAAGCACTGCGCATTTATACCTGTTCTACGTGATGCTACTGCCTTCTGAAAATTTGCATATTGCTATCCCATGACTTTTGTCACTTCAGTGTATAGCGGTGGCAGAAAAAGTTCTTTTTTGATGACGAAGGGAAAGAAACAGAACTGAAATGAAGTCGCAACATGTGTCAGAAGAGCTTCTTGGACATGACATATAGCGCCGAGCATTTTCATTTCGAACAGGAAAATTTTATAGAAAGACCTGAATCGGCACAAACTTTTCACTTTGTAATCTTTTTTGAAAGCTCATGACATATACCAGAAAGCTGCAATTTCCCATTACGAACAAGACACCAAGGTAAGCAATTTTTCATTTGAAATACAGTTTTTTCAGAGAATTCTGATTGGCTTTGAACAATTCGGGTTATATTTTGTTTTATACCTTGAATCTCACCTCAGCATGATGACATTTTTAGCATTTCCGCATTTACGAGATAAATGTGAGAAATACCAACAAAAACGCAAATGCGGGGCAGTTTCTACCAAAAGTCCTCCCTGAAGTACTGCGCTCCTTCTTCAACGACATGGCGCCAAGTCAGATTTCTACGTACGGGAACACAACACAAACTGCTCCCAACTTACCTCCTTACATAAGGGATACAACAACATTTAGATTAACGTCTGATCAAGGCATTATCTCTGCTTTGTCCTAGTATAGTATTTTAAAAAAATTATTAAAATAAATATTTATTACATCTAAACCTACCAGGAAAATTAAATTAGTTAATATATCTAGTTTTTTTATTCGTACAATATTAATTCCAATAACTAATCCTCTCATTGAGAAATAGGCACCTAAATTAATAGTATAAATTCATAGTATAGTATAAAAATATAACAATTCAGGTTAACACCTCTGAAGCGATCTATCCGAATAGTGGATGGATGTTATCTAATTTTTTAAATATTTATTAAATTTTCAACCAATCAAACAACAAGTAAGTTTTAATAATAATGTCTGTTTAAAAAAAATGTACTCAAGGTACGATATACATAGTGTAGTATAAAATGATAACAATTCAGGTATAACACATCTGAAGCGATCTATCAGAATACAGGATCTTATATTTATTTCATAAATAACGAATTCCTCGAGATATTTTTCTGCTCTTCCCACCATTAATCATGGACACTCGAGAAGAGAATATTCGCGATTTTATTAAATATTCAGATGCAACGAAAGGTTTATTCCATCTTATTTGGAGAACGTAGTGTATTTTGCAAGAAAAATGACATCAAAAGCAGATAGTGCTGAAGCAAAAATTATCATGGGTATTGAATACATCATACCGTTACAGTTAGGAAACCCCACCACATTTGCAATTTTTCAAATGCAATTATCTTTACAATCACAATTATTATTGCAATTTTTAAACAATTATTTTAATTTGTTTATATTCAAGTAATAGAAAATTATTTTTCAAATAATCATCCCATTATTTTTTTTTTAAATTGAATGTAAATAAATTTGAAACAAATTTATATTATATTTATAGCAGTTCTTTTGTTTAATATACTTGTAATAAGGATTCCTTTTTTTTTCTTTCATAAAACAACTGATTCTTTCACTTTTAAAGACGTGTTCTATGTAAAGTGCATTAATTCTGTTTGAGGTTGATTTCTATTAAAAAATGAGTTTATTTTATTTTACCGAGGATCGGTTTATATTTCTGTGGAATTTCAATTCCCATTTCTTGATTGTACTGATTAGTTTAGAAGTGGAAAATTTATTTTCTTTAATATTTTTCTCATATTTTAAATATGATAACAATAGAATATTCTTTTTTATATTATATCATTTCACTTAATATATATTATATTGCAAATTTGTCTTTTGTAAAATTAGAGAATACAAGGGGAATATCACGAATGAATTTAATTTGTCAATCAAGTTTTGGGATTAGGGGTAAAGATAATTAATTTGGAGATTCGGATAAAGAATAAAGCCTATTATATAGTGTTATTATGTAGTGTTGAAGAAATAAATATAGAAATTTTAATATAGATATTAGAAAACTTTTGAAATTATTATATATTTCAATTTTCAAAGTTTCCTGAAAGTTTTAGAGCAAATAGAATTCTACGATACTTATTAAAATGTTGTTCTTCCTGAGAGAATCTCAATCTGGATCATAAATATATTCATGGAAAGATCTGAATTATATATCAATGATAACATTATAATATTCCTTCATACAGAAAAGGAATACAAAGATTGTGAAGGCCCTTATATAAATATACAATGGCTTTCACAAACTTGTGCATCCCTGTTCTATATGAAGGAGTATTATAATATTTTAATATGTATAATATATATATATATATATATTATATATATGTTGATCTATATATATATATATATATATAAGATCTATATATATATATATATATATATATATATATATATATATATATATTTTGATCTAATATATATATATATATTATATATATATTTTGATCTAATATATATATATATATATTATATATATATGTTGATCTAATATATATATATATATATATTATATATATAATATATATATGTTGATCTAATATATATATATTATATATATATATGTTGATTTAATATATATATATATGTTGATCTAATATATATATGTATTAGATCAACATATTGAACTTCAAATCGGCAATGACAAATGAAAAAGAACACAAAAATTTCACAAAATAAAAATGGCAGGGTGTGGCGTGATTTCGACCACGAAACCCCTTAAAAGCCTATATAAATTAGTGAACCTAAATGAAATAAATTGGAACATCCCCAGTGCAGCTTTATCATAGTTTTCGCACCATCAAGGTATTATGAACCATGCTATTTCTGTTCGTTAAATGACTGAATGTACGTCAAAGAGACAACGATATAATCCGATAACCTGGAGTAGACCAAATAACCATCTCTCTAGAACAAGCAAGACATATGATTGAAGAAGAAGCCTTGAAGGATGAATCTTCTTTGTAACGCAAAAATGGAGTTTTGTGATAGGACCTCGATCTTGTGGATATCTGCAAATGTGTGTTTAATGTTGGGAGGTACAACGAACCGTATATAATTGAAATTTCGCCGATTTACTATAAACAAATATAAAATAATAAATAATATTTTGTACCTCTTTGTAAACATAAACAAAAAACATAGTAAATGAAAAACAGCAAATAATTTTTTATGTTTGATTTTGCAATAATTTAATAAGTGTTACATTATTTCGTTCGAATTTAGTAGCAGCCAAGTGAATGTCAATTTTTTTAAATTTACCTATTGTTTGACTTTCATGTCTGAAATTGTAATAATCATATTTACTACACTTTGAGCAATTTTAACGTATCTTTACTATATTGTTATAAGCACGTTACCTAAATAGAGGTTCTGCATAGAGACTATCATGTTATAGACGAAGGATATATTCTTGCCATAAAAAAAGAATGTACTTCTAAAATATTCTTGTAACTTTCAAAAGTTTACTTTTATATTAAACAAAACTTAGATTATTCTCCATGTTTCAATCTTCCTCCAAAATTCAAAAATTTATATGCAAAAAATTAACATTTTAATTTTACGAAAAATGGATAAATAATGAGACGAACCAAAAGACAAATCTTGCCGCCCGGTGTCTATGCATCATTACCTAAATAAATCCAATCATATGTTTATAAGGAGAGACAAACTGTAAGATAATGGTGCATTCTGTGAATATTTCTGTAAGTTGCATATTTGATATAGAATTTAGATATTCTGTGCATCTTTTATTGAGCTCAAGCTCTCTCTCCCAACTGCACTTCTTGCGTCTCCCCGAGCAGTTGTTCATCAGAATCCTTTTTCGAGTGCTTATAGCGTGCCCGGCTCTCTGAATCGAGTGCGCCCATTGGCCGGGGGAACCGTCCGTTTTCCCGCGTTATCTTGACCCATCATTCCGAAAGCGATTATGTCCCCAATGAATCATCTTCACGAAGAAAGGTAGCTCTGGCAGAAATGCTCCTTCTGGCAGATAAATGCTACCCATTTCGTGGAAAAATGTAGTTTCTGTGACAAGAGAAATGAAAAGTTCTGTGAAATAGTAGTGCATTCCGTCCGCGTCTTCTGACAGCAACAGTAGCTTTTTAAGAAGCATTGGGCAACGTGCAATCATAAATAGCAGCGCAAAAGAGATAAATCTATGGGTTTTTTTTTAACGCGTATTGGATAAATATTTGAAAGTATATTAAAGTGTGGTCAACAAAATTTGTATGCATTGATTATTTTTATTTTGCGTACTCTCTAATAAAGACTAAGAAGATATTTTAGTCTTATTTTTCAAATTCAATCGCATTTCTGTAGAACTACAATATCACAATAATATTAGGCTATTTTGATATAACACCTGTTGATGTATTTGTATTATTAGATATTACATCTAACGACGTAATCCGATAACATGGGGCAGACAAAATAAGCTTTCGTTTAAGGTAGGTTTGCAAAAGTACGAGATGATAGTGCAAGCTTTTTTATAAGGCAAAACGTGATAGCTGATGGGCTACTTAAGTAATAGGCCCACATAACCTACGTATAGTGCATGTATAGACACAGGTGTAATACAGAGAAGTACAGACGTGTGTTTATTGTATGGATGTACAGACGTGTGTTTATTGTATGGATGTACAGACGTGTGTTTATTGTATGGATGTATAGACTTGTGTTTAATGCAGTCATTTACAGATTGTGCTTAGTGCTTTCATGTACATACTTGTGTTTAGTGCTTTCATGTACGTACTTGTGTTTAGTGCTTTCATGTACATACTTGTGTTTAGTGCTTCCATGTACATACTTGTGTTTAGTGCTTTCATGTACATACTTGTGTTTAGTGCTTTCATGTACATATTTGTGTTTAGTGCTTTCATGTACATACTTGTGTTTAGTGCTTTCATGTACATACTTGTGTTTAGTGCTTTCATGTACATACTTGTGTTTAGTGCTTTCATGTACATACTTGTGTGTTAGTGCTTTCATGTACATACTTGTGTTTAGTGCTTTCATGTACATACTTGTGTTTAGTGCTTTCATGTTACTTGTGTTCAGTGCTTTCATGTACATACTTGTGTTCAGTGCTTTCATGTACATACTTGTGTTTAGTGCTTTCATGTACATACTTGTGTTTAGTGCTTTCATGTACATACTTGTGTTTAGTGCTTTCATGTACATACTTGTGTTTAGTGCTTTCATGTACATACGTGTGTTTAGTGCTTTCATGTACATACTTGTGTTTAGTGCTTTCATGTACATACTTGTGTTTAGTGCTTCCATGTACATACTTGTGTTTAGTGCTTCCATGTACATACTTGTGTTTAGTGCTTCCATGTACATACTTGTGTTTAGTGCTTCCATGTACATACTTGAGTTTAGTGCTTCCATGTACATACTTGAGTTTAGTGCTTCCATGTACATACTTGAGTTTAGTGCTTCCATGTACATACTTGTGTTTAGTGCTTCCATGTACATACTTGTGTTTAGTGCTTCCATGTACATACTTGTGTTTAGTGCTTCCATGTACATACTTGTGTTTAGTGCTTCCATGTACATACTTGTGTTTAGTGCTTTCATGTACATACTTGTGTTTAGTGCTTTCATGTACATACTTGTGTTTAGTGCTTTCATGTACATACTTGTGTTTAGTGCTTTCATGTACATACTTGTGTTTAGTGCTTTCATGTACATACTTGTGTTTAGTGCTTTCATGTACATACTTGTGTTTAGTGCTTTCATGTACATACTTGTGTTTAGTGCTTCCATGTACATACTTGTGTTTAGTGCTTCCATGTACATACTTGTGTTTAGTGCTTTCATGTACATACTTGTGTTTAGTGCTTTCATGTACATACTTGTGTTTAGTGCTGTCATGTACATACTTGTGTTTAGTGCTTCCATGTACATACTTGTGTTTAGTGCTTTCATGTACATACTTGTGTTTAGTGCTTTCATGTACATACTTGTGTTTAGTGCTGGCATGTACATACTTGTGTTTAATGCAGGCGTTTACAGATTCGGGTTAAATGCAGAGAAGTACTCGGATTAAATGCAGAGAAGTATAGACATGTTAAAAGCAAGGAAGTACAGATTTGAGTTCAATGTAGGGAGACACAAACTTGTATTTAGTGATGCAGGGAGGTACAAGGAACCTTATATACTCAGGTTACATATACTTTTTATAAATTTACATCTGTGTCATTTTAACCGCCATTTAATTAATCGAACATGTAACAACAGTAATGTTGTTAATTATTAATATCATTATTAATCTTATTTATTATTTAAAGTCATGTTATAATCAGGAAATCTAACTTAAACCGCAATAAAAAAGGACAAAAAATCTGGAAACTTTATAAATTATCAATTATACAAAATAGGGATTTACATTTGTAATTCTTTTCTTAGATTCCGATTACCTCCATCTATGAGAAATCTTAAACAACATGATTTCGTGGTGCAAGGTAGATTTGATTTCGTTCGCAATTTCACAATAATTCCTCAAACCTCATTTACAAAACCTTTGTTACATTTCCCTCCTCATTTTTAAAACTCAAAACATTTCCTCTCCTTATTTGTAACTTATTTTCATTAATATAACATTTACATTTTAATTAAAATGCTTGAAATTTATACTATACTTCTATTTCATAAAACCACACACCATTTAGCAAAGCAAAAATATAATCTCAAAATGAGTAGAATTGTTTAAATTCCTATA
The DNA here is from genome assembly GCA_021605075.1 of Caerostris darwini. Classification (NCBI taxonomy): domain Eukaryota; kingdom Metazoa; phylum Arthropoda; class Arachnida; order Araneae; family Araneidae; genus Caerostris; species Caerostris darwini. The sequence continues at coordinate 462,470 of BPLQ01003393.1, forward strand.
GTATAGTGGAAAACCGGGATACTCAGTTAATACTTTTATTACTTAACTGCTTTTACTGAAGAAAATATTAATAAAAGATTAACAAATCATTTATTGGTAAAAGGCTACATGTGTATCTTCAAATTGGCTGCCCAAATCTCCGTGAAACTGACTCTTCAAATGTACTGTGAACTGTTTAATTCAACAATTTAGGGAATAATAATTATTTATGCAGCCTTAAATATTTTGAATGAGTCGAAAGATCACGTTAATGCAACCCGTCACAAAATGTTACAATATACTGTTGGGCAGGCAACCTAATCCCATCGAGCATTTATGGGACATCCTCGAGAGGTCTGTTCGTGCCCAAAATCCTGCACCATCAACGCTTTCACAATTATGGACTTCCATCGAGACAGCATGGCTCAATATTCCCGCAGAAGACTTCTAACGACTTGTTGAGTCCATGCCACGTCGAGTTGCTGCACTTCGCCGGGCGAAAGGAGGGCCGAAACGATATTAAGAGGTATCCCATGACTTTTGACACTTCAGTGTATGATAATAATACTACATGGTGGAAAGAAGACATTTAGGATTATCGTAGTAATTTACATCGTAATGACTATTTATCCATCCTTTACCCGTTTGAACTAGACAGAAGATCTCATTAATCTAGTCCATATTAAATTTGCAGATCTCAACCATTTTCATTTCAGAATTCGTAATTAATGACAGAGATATACTGACGCTTTGTCCCTCATCGAAAAAGACGTTCGGTCTATCAATGTCAGAAAGACAGGAGGCCAATTTGTGGCAATCTCAGTTATTTGCATAGACGAGTTTCTAACCGACAATTGAAGGATTATGATCAGCGTGTTGCATTATAAATGAATTTGCGAAGCTTAACCGTAATGACTCTTTGTTTTAATGGACCCGCCGATGGATATCTAATAACGTCTACAGCGTTTGTTCTCTAAAACTTCTTTTAAAAAGCTATCAACTGTATTGGTATGCCAGACATAAATATTTTTCTTCTTAAAGTTTAACTTAGAGGTTAATTAAATTTGTTTTTTAACTCGCATTCAGAATTAAATTGTTTGTTTAAGCTGTTAAAGCTGTTTGATTATTGTTAAATTGTTTGTTAATTCTTTTGTTAAAGGAAATTCTATAAAATTACAAACAAAAATTTGAATGATATTTTATTGAAAGGATCCAGTAATAGAAGAATATATTATTAGAATCATAACGAAGCTTTTAATTTTAAAACGTAAAGGTCACAGTAATAATTCTAGTGTGTGCTTCTTTCAACTCATTAAATACTAAAATCTATTGAACCCTATTGTTTGCAGTAACGAGTTTGAAAGTTTTTCACAAAAACTCCAACTGCTTATATCAGGATAATCTATATTCAAATCGAATTCAAGTTTTAGATGCAACGTACTCGTATTATTTATTTTTTCACTATTCTTGTGAAGTAACACAATTTTTGGATCATTAAATTTAGAATTTCTATATTTATTCACTTAAGCTTTGATATAAATTTACGAAACTAGACAAGTCATTTATATAAAAAAATTTAATATTTGGTACTCAAAGCAATTTTTTACATTTTTAAAATTTGGTGTTTACTAAGATATTGACTTAAGCTAGGATATTAACATACTTACGCCACTTCGCTCATTATCAATTATTTTCAAAATTCTTTTGATTATGTCTCTAATATTTATTTATCCTACTTATGTCAGGTATTCTAAAGATTATGCGTATCCTTAAATGTGGCTTCTTATATATTTAGTGATTTAAGCAAGGATATTAATTTAGGAAACTGGACTCATTAAGTAGCTACTGTGTAAAACCTCTTGATTATTCAAAGGTGTAGGCATTTAGTCTGCTTACCGGGGGCATTTAAACCGCACCATTACATCCCAAGAGAAGGCACGAGGCCGTTGAAGCACTCAGCCCACATTTAAAGATATGGAAATCACCTTAACCTAATAATCCAGCGCTCGGAAAAGCCCCGGAAATGTTTGAAGGGAACACACAGTATTTAATTTCGCAAACACACACACGGAGGAGGATATGCAATTCCCGAGGATTCTGCTCTAACGAGTACCCAATTTAATTCAGAATTGGAGCATATTCAGAACTTCACTGGATAGAATGTGTTTATTATAAAGGGTGTGACACTAAAAGCTGGACTTTCGATTCGTAAGAGGTTGACAATATTTGTTCTAAATGTGTATGGAACCTAAATAATAATGGATAAATGTGCAGTATACGAAAAACCTAAAGCGATTTTATAAATACTTGTGCATATCATTGCGAATCGGCCTTTTTTCTATGTGGTGATTTTTGTTTTAAACAAAGTGAGGCTTTTTAATGTAAAAAATAAAGTGAGGCCTTTTAATACTTAACTCACAAATGTCGGGGAAAGTCCTACAATGGACAAAGAAAAAAAATGTTGGCCTGTGGGAGAACTTTAATAGGCCATAATTTGCATATAATTTCGAATAGAACGTCTTTCTACTGTGAGAGGAATTTCATTTAATATTAATTAAGCTTTATTAATAAATTGTATTTCTAACTTCGTGTTCTACTCACTTATATCACAAATGGTTCATTGAAGGGGAACGAGAGAAAATGTTGACCTGTGCGAGGACTTTCCAAAACTTTGTATGTAATTGAGAACATGTCTTTTTTTTCTATTCTGTGATATTTTTTGTTAAAATAAATTGAACTTTTTTTATAACCATTTTGCTTCCAAATTCGTATTCTACCTGTGTATGCCACGAAATATTGTGAGATGGACAAAAGATAAAAACGATGCTTTGCAGGACAATTTTCGAAGGTATTTCTACAAATGTTGCATATGACAAGGGAAAAAAAACAGGAAATCTATATTAAACTAGATCGCCTCATTGTCAATACATAGTACTCACACACGATTCACAATCACAAACCAATCTTTTTTTAACAGAGATTGCAAAAAGGCGTCTATCTTTCTTCTGAGGAGGGGGGGCTTTTATTTGGTTGAAAAATCCATATGCACAAAATTCAGCTAACGTGGTTCAATATACTAAGAAATCCGAATTACGAAATATTTTGCATAATTAACAGCAAAAATATAACAATATATATTTTTTTGTACGAATTATGTTCTGTACACCTTAAATATATAAAAAAATCGATATTCTCTTATAAAGATGTGATTTTTTTAAAAAATGTTTTTCCCTATTTCTATAATAAAGACTCTTTCCCAGAATTATTTCTCTGAGCATTTTTTTGTTGTAGATGAGAAGTATGGCTCAGATCATTTTGCAATTTAAAAAGAAAATGGATAAAGAGTCATACATTTTAGAAAACAAATATTGATAGATAAAACAATTTTTTTTCCTTCTACAAATGCTTGGGGAATTCAAAAGAAATTAATAATAACTTTAAATGAAATAATAATTTATTAGCATTTTATTCTATAACAATGAATATGGTTCAATATAGTAAGTAGTAACGAAACTCTAACTACGAAAGCTTTTGCATAATTAACAACAAAAATATAACAATATAGATTTATGTATTTTTTTGATAATGTTCGGTATTTTCTTACGCCTTAAATATGTGGAAAAAAAAATTTGTATTCTTTTACAAAGATGAGATATTTTTAAAATTATTTTTCACTTTTCCTAGAATTAATACTCTCTCCCAAAATTTCTCTGCATATTTGTTTTCTGAAGATGAAAAGTACGGCTCAAATTATTTTGCTTCTTTATGCACTTCAAAAGAAAAAAAAAAGATTCATGCGTCCATATCAATACACTTCAGAAAACAAATACGGATATGCTGTAACAATGTATTTTTCTATCATAAAAATGCTTGCGAAATTAAAATGAAATTAATATTAATCTTCAAAAAATAAAAATTTATTAACATTTAATGTTGTTGTTGGTCTAATGCAGTTGGCAATACAGACAAATTAAACGCCATAAGCAAGGGTTGTGCCACTGTTATTCATGCAGCACTACCCAGGGGGGGAGTGTAGCTTCGGACTCGAGTAACACTACCCACACAACACTCTACACTCACATTAAACCTGGTACCTACGATTTAAAGTGGATTGCGAATCACTACAAGCACTCATAGCACTGCCGAAACTGGAACCTGAAACCAGTAATACCGAACGCCAGAGCTCTAGCAGAGCGCTAGTTGAAATGGCTAGCCATTTGGTCATCAATCCACTAATTCAAAGTATTAACACTTAAATTAACACTAAATTTAACTATAAATATTTTTTTAATTTTTAATTAAAGATTAGTTAACGTATAAAAATATAAGAAAAAGTACAGTTAAAGGGAAACTGGTAGCATGTGACTACTATTCATAAAAAAATGCATAACAGTATTAAAGACAACTTCAATTATAAATAAATAAAATGCCACTCGATAAGTCCAAAATAAACATATTATTTATAAACAGGAACACCAATTTCGAGCACTCAAAATCGGTTTCTTTAAGAACTACTAATTCCTTAATCCTATTTGTTTTGCACATGCTGTTAACTGTTAACCTGGATAAAAGAAGATTTGTATGAAAAATTCTGAAGACAAATAAATAAATAATTACATCGTTAAAGTAAAATAAGATTAATCCCTCCACATGAGTTGCTGGGAAAGTTTTGAGGGAATATGCATTTTTTATTACTGACCAGAAGTGTTTATCTTCCAATAACATGAGTAGGAGTATTTCAATAATTAACGTTATTCGACAATCCAAGATTATTAATGTAAGATAAAAGATAACAAATGACCTTTTCTATTGTATTTTTTAAAAAAAACACATTTATTAGAGGTAGTTTAGCATTTATGAATCTTCTTACACATTTTGAAAAAAAATAAATTTAATAACTCGCGAATATTTTTTTTGTCTTTTTTATTTGATGAGTGACCTAAAGTTTTATTATTTTAAAATATGATTTCTTATTTATTATTTATTTATTTATTTATGATACAAACTTTATAGATTTAAAAATGTGTAAAGTGCATACCGCTAAAAACAACATTTCAGCTAAGGGATTTTTTAAATACATTTATATAAGCGAGGTAATATATAATTAAATTAATTACAATTAAAAAAAATAAGTTAAAAGTTAATAATACCCTTCCAAATTTTTAGATAATTATTAATCTACATTGCTGCTAAGCATATGTAATTTTTATATTACAAATAAATGAACTTTCAGGGACAACATGTCTCTAGGAAAAAAACCAGTACTAAGAAATATGCTACTTCTAATTTTTTTGCAGTAGGATCCTCAGTTATGAAATGCCCTGAAAGCATCCAAAACGTTTAAGGATTTTCAATAACTTAGAAATTCTTTAAATTACTAATTTGTATTCAACAACATACAATGCATTTATAATATCAAAACATACATTGTTAAAAAAGGGCCTGATGGCTGGGTGGTCAGCGCTCTGGTGCTCGGTACCACAGGATTCGAGTAAAAGCGACAGCATAGATGATTGTAGCGGTTCGGAATCCACTTTAACATGAGTGTTGATCTACATGAGTGTTGCGGGGGTAGTGTGTTTCATGTCCGTAGCTTATCTTCAAGCTATACGTGCCCCCTGAATAGTGCTGAAAGAATAACGTCGGTGCAACCCTTGCTTATGGTATAAAGATGAACTGTCTCTGTATTGTCAACTGTCTTAGAACAACATGATTTTTAATAACTTAGAAATATAGAAATGAAATAAATCTTTACACAACTTGCAATGCATTTATAATATCAAAATATATATTGCAAATAAGTATTGATGTAAATATGTTTTTGTGTCATAATAACGTAGTTACATCATTATGATAAATAGGTAATTTTTTGTGGATTTTTGAAAAAAAGTTGGTCTCTTAAGTACTCTGTTATAAGAAATAGACACACACACACTCAAATCTTTCGACGTAGAATATATACATATACATAGACATTCTGACCTGAAGGGTGATTGCTTATTGTTTATTTCTAAACATAAGAAGAAATACACGTAACAGAACAAATATAAAAGAATATATTTTCCCGAAGCCTCAATACGAAAAAGTAAATACAGAATCATTCAAAAGTACCTTTCAGTATTCCATTTGAAAAACGAGTTCGAAATCAATCTCTTGAATAAAGAATGATAAATGCATTATAAAAGACAGGATTTTTTTTTCATCCGGTTTCTGCAAACTCAACCTCTGCCTTCTTTGTGCCCCACTGTGCCCTGAAAGCCATTTAAGTGCCATTTGGAAGAGAAGATGAAGAATAGCGGTGGCAGAAAAAGCTCTTTTTTTGATGACGAAGGGAAAGAAACAGAACTGAAATGAAGTCTCAACATGTGTCAGAAGAGCCTCTTGGACATGACATATAGCGCCGAGCCATTTTGATTTCGAAAAGGAGAATTTTATAGGAAGACCTGAATTCGCACAAACTCTTCACTTTGTAATCATTTCTTACAGGTTATGTATGACATATACCAGGATGCTGCAATTTCCCGTTTCGAACAAGACACTAAGGAGCAACTTTTACATTTTAAGCAATTTTTCATTTGAAATACATTATTTTCAGTGAATTCTGATTGGCTTTGAACAATTGGTTATATTTTGTTACATACCTCGAATCTCACCTCAGAAAAAATGAGAGGAAAATAAAATTGATCAGGAAAGAAATTAATAACTAATCCTAGAAGAAAATAAAATTCCTATCAGGAAAATAAAATTGATTAAAACATCTAGTTTTGCATTATTAGAATATTAATTCCAATAACTAATCCTCTCGTTCAAAAATAGGTACCTAAATTAAAAAAAAAAATATTATTCAAGATTTCTCTAGCATATACATATATCGTAAGTTTTAAGATTATTACTTCTAAATTGCTAAAACTTTATTATTTTATGCGCTAAAATATTTGAAGAATAATTGTTAATAAAATTATGCTATCTCATTTTTGAAATGGTTATTGAAGTTTCAAAGGATCAAACAAGAAAAGAATTTTAATGAAACTGTCCATTTAACAAAACGTACTCTGTTTTTCGGGACGGACAGTAAGGAAACGAAATGATGCAAAATGGTTAGAAATATATTTTGAAAAAAAACAAAGTTCAATATTCATAGTGTAGTATAAAAGGATAAAAACTAAACTAAACATATACGATGCTAAATACGGGATCTCATATTTATTTCATAAACAACGAATTCCTGGTGATATTTTTCTGTATTTCCCACCATTAATCATGGCCACTCAAGATGGGCATATTTCAGATTATTTATATATATTTGATTCGAATATTAGATTTTATTAAGTATTCAGACGCAACGAAAGGTTTATTCCTTCTTATTCGGAGATCGCTGTGTATTTTGCAAAAAAAAAATTATATCAAAGGCAGATAGTGTTGAAGCAATCAATTACCATGAGTATTGAATGCATTATAAATCTGAGTGTAGCTTTATCATAGAATACGCACCATTAAAATATTATGAACTATGCTATTTCTGCTATCTAAATGACTAGAAGTTAGTCAAAGATACACCTAGCGACATAATCAGATAACATGGAGTAGACAAAATAACCATCTGTTTAGAACCAGCAAGGTAGAGAATTGAAGAAGTCTCATCATGAATGAATTAATTTTTTGTAACGAAAAAATGGAGGTTTGTGATGGGACCTCGAAACTTGTGTTTCTTGTGGATATCTACAGATGTGTGTTTAATGCCGATAGGTATAGTGAACCGTATGTACTCAATGGAATTTCACCGTTTTACAATAAATAAATAAAATAAAATAAAATAATAAAAAATTAAAAAGAACAAAATAATAACACTTTAAATTATCTAATAGAGATATTGTGTACTTCTTTGTAAACATAAAATAATAGTAGAATAAAAAATAAAAAAAACATTTAAGGATTTTCTGTTTCATTTTACATTAACTTAATAAGTTTTACAATATTTTGTTCACATTTAGTAGCAGCCAAGTGAGAATTTATTTTTTTTTATTTACCTATTGTTTGACACTCATGTCTGAAAATGTAATAATCATATTTGCTTCACTTCTAGCAATTTTAACGTATCTTTACGATATTGTCCTAAACATGTTACCTAAATAGAGGTTAGGTTTGTCGCTCTAAGGTCCACTTGTAAAAACTTTGGACTAAACCTATAGTTTAAAGTTTTGTTTAAACTGTAGGGATAGTTAGTTAAAGTATAGTTTGGAACCAACAGTTTAAAATGGATTCCGAACCACTCACCATCCATGCCACTGCCAGAATTCGAATCTAAAGTCTACGGTACCAAAGGCCAGAGCGCTAGTCATTTGACAGCCAGGCCACTACCTAAATAGATGCTCTGCATAAAGTCTAGCATGCTATAGACGAAAGACATGTTCTTGCAATAAAAATACATGCATTTCTAAACTATTCTTGTAATATTCAAACGTTTACTTTTATGTTAAACTAAAGTTATATTATGCACCATGTTTCAATTGTTCATAAATATCCTAAAAATTATCTAAGTAATTTACCATTTTTATTTTTAAGTCAAATATATAAATAATGAGACGGACCAAAAGAAAATTCTTGCAGCACGGGTATCTATGCATCCCTGCTTTAGCAAATTCCAACATATGTTTATAAAGAGAGACAAACAGTAAGAGAAAGGTTTTTTTTTAGGAATATTTCTGTAGTTGCATCTTTGATATGGGATTCAGATATTTTGTGCATCTTTTATTGATCCCAAAAGCTCTCTGATCCAACTGCAATTCTTGCGTCTCCCCGAGCAGTTGTTCGTCAGAATCCTTCTTCGAGTGGTTATCGCGAGGCCGGCTCTGTGAATCGAGTGAGCCCATTGGCCGGGAGAATCGTTCTTTTTCCCGCCTTATCTTGACCCATCATTCCGAAAGTGATTATGTCCCCAATGAATCATCTTCCCCATAGAAAGGTAGCTGTGGTCGAAAGGGTCCTTCTGACAGATAAATGTTTCCCAATTCGTGGAAAAATGTAGTTTCCCTGACAAGAGAAATGGAAGTTTCAGTTCTGTGAAATAGTAGTGCATTTCAACAGAGCCTTCTGACAGAAATGGTTGTGTTCTGAAGAAGCATGGACAAAGCGCAATCATAAATAGCAGTGTACAAAATAAATCTCTGGTTTTCTTAGCTAGTATTGTGTAAATATTTGAAAATATGTTAAAGTGATCAACGAAACTATTATATACATTGAGTATTTTTATTTTGCGCATTTTTTAATGGTGACTTAGGAAGATATTTAAGTCTTATTTTTCAAACTCAGTCGCATTTGTGTAGAAATAAACCATCACACTAATATTATGCGATTTTGATATAACACCTGTTGATACATCTGTATTATTAGATATTACATCTAACGATGCAATCCGATAACATGGAGCAAACATACAAAAATAAACCTTTCGTTAAAAACAGGATTGATGAAGTACGAGATGATAGTGCAAGTGTTTTTATAAGGCAAAAAGTGATAGATGATAGCCAACGTAATTAACGGATCGGACCTCAAAACCTACGTTTAATGCAGGAATATATAGGAATGTATAGACTCGGGTTCAATGCTGGCATGTGCAGACTTGTGATTAATACATCCATGCACAGATTTATGATTAATACATCCATGCACAGATTTGTGATTAATACATCCATGCACAGATTTGGGATTAATACATCCATGCACAGATTTGGGATTAATACATCCATGCACAGATTTGGGATCCATAATTATACATCCATGCACAGATTTGGGATTAATACATCCATGCACAGATTTGGGATTTTGATTAATACATCCATGCACAGATTTGGGATTTACATCCATCCATGCACAGATTTGGGATTAATACATCCATGCACAGATTTGGGATTACATACATAATACATCCATGCACAGATTTGGGATTAATACATCCATGCACAGATTTGGGATTAATACATCCATGCACAGATTTGGGATTAATACATCCATGCACAGATTTGGGATTAATACATCCATGCACAGATTTGGGATTATTAATACATCCCATGCACATTTGGGATTAATACATCCATGTCGTTTTTAATTTGGGATTAATACATCCATGCAGATTTGGGATTAATACATCCATGCACAGATTTGGGATTAATGCAAGCATTTACAGAGTCGTTTTTAATGTGGAGATTCGAGAGTGTATTACAGATCACCATAGACAAAGGTTTTTAAAGCAAGGAATACAGATTTGCTTTTAATGCAAGGAGGCACAAACTTATATTTAAAGCAGGGAAGTACAAGGAACCTTACATACTCAGGTTACATATACTGTTTATAGAAATACTTCGACCGCTACCTCAGCATTCACTGCACAACATCGTTGAATTGCATTGTTGCACAACATTAACTTCTGCAATTACTGACAAACAACCCAGTAACGTATGAAAATAAATACCCATTTCAATTGATGAAAATTCTGCCATCAAATGAGTGCGTAACCATAATATCATCTGGGGTGTGAAAAGACATGAAATATCAATTGTTATTTTTAAAATTTTCATCTTTATTCAAAATAATTATTGAAAAACAGATTTAACCATTTCTTTCAGCGCCTTTTTAAAAGAAAATCAATAAAATTACAATATTCTTCGGTTGTTGGAATCACTTGCATCTAATAAATTAAAGATGAAATTACCACTAAAGCAGAAATCTCATAAGTACATATCTTGCCATATTGTTCGATTGTTAATATGAGAGTTAAAATGGCATCCTACAGTCATGTTATTATTTATTGATATCATGATTAACCTTATTTATTTATTTATTGTTTATAGTCATGATACAAGCATGAATTTATAACTTAATTTACTCAATGAAAATGGATCAATATATTTGAAAGCTTTTAGTTTCTAATTCTACAAAATATGGATTTATTTTGGCATTTCTTTTCTTATATCCTTATTACCCACGTCTGTTAGTGATCTTAATCAAAAGAATTTCGTGGGCAAGATAGATTCGATTTTGTTCACAATAACTCTCCAAACCTCATTTAGATAACATAACTCCCTCCCCCCTTATTTTTACAACTCAAAACATGTTCTATCAATTCAACTTAATCTCCTTAATTTAACGTTTATATATTAATTAAAATGCATGAAATAGATACTATTCTATTTTATAAAACCACATACACACACCATTTAGCACATCACAAATATAATCTCAAAATGAACACAATTATTTAAATTCCTGTCGTATACTGGAAAACCTTGAGACCTAGTTAAAACCTTTATTACTTAAATACTTTTACTGAAGAAAACATTAATAAAATAAGAACAAATCATTTATTGGTAAAAGGCTACATGTGTATTTTCGAATAGGCTGCCCAAATTCTCCGTAAAACATACACTGCAAATGTACTGTGAACTATTTAATTCAACAATTTATGGTACAATAATTACTAAGGCAGCCTTAAACAATTTGAATTATTCGAAAGATCGCATTAATGCAAACCGCCACAAAAGGTTACAATACTCAGTTGAGCAGAGAGTCTATTATATTTCATGAAACTGACTATGCAAGACGTAAGTAGTCATTTGCTTGACACAATTTATGTCATGTTATTTATCCAGTTTTTAACCATTTGAATTAAAAAGGAAATTGTATTAATCTAATTCAATTGAAAATGCACATCTTTGCTTCATTTCAATATAATAATCTCCTTAGGAGTGTTTCTTTCAATGCAAAGATAACAAATATGCCATTGGATGATATCATAATTAAATATAATATCAATATTGCAAGGTGGAAATAAGCCAGTAAGGATTATCTTAGTAATTTACATCGTAATGACTATTTATCCATTCTTTACCCGATTGAACTAGAAGGAAGATCTCATTAATCTTATCCACCATAAAATTGCAGAGCTCAACCCTCTCATTTCAGAATTCGTAATTAATGGCAGAGATGTACTGACGCTTCGTCCCTCATCGAAAAGACATTCGATCTATCCTGTGTCAGAAAGACGAGAAGCCACTTTGTGGCAATCGCAGCTATTTGCACAGACGATTTTCTAAACACCAATTGAATGATTATGATCAGCATGTTGCATTATAAATGAATTTGTGAAGCTTAACCATAATGGCTCTTTATGCTAATGAATCATCTGATGGATATCTAGGGAAGCCTACCGCATTTGTCCTCTAAATATTCTTTAAAAAAAGTTATCAACTTAATTGGCATATGAGATATAAATAGTTTCTTACATTTACTTCTTAAAGTTTAATTCAAACAATATTTTTTTTTTATAACTAGCATTCAAAATAAAAGAAAAATAATTAACCTTGTTGTCATGATATATTTCTCTTGATTCAAACAATCAGATTTTCAATAGTTATCTTTACAAAATTATAACACCTATCAATTTATACTTTTGCTAAAATTTCTATAAAATTTACAAATACAAATTCGAGTTATATTTATTGAAATTATCCAGTAATAAAACAGTAAACTATTAGAATCATTATAAGTCTTTTAATTTAAAAACATAAGATATCAGTACTCATTCGACTGTGTATATATTTTTAACTCAATAAATACTAAAATCTATTGAAAACTATTGTTAGCAGTAACGCTATGAGAATTTTTCACAAAAAATCCAACTACTTATATCATGATAATTTATGCTCCAATCGAAATCAATTTTCAGATGAAATATTCACTTAAGTTTTGATATTAATTTACGAAAATAGACTTAAATTTAGTACTCTAAATAAATACTAATTTTGGATTTTCCACTAATCTTTGGGGATAAAAGAATTTTTTTCAACATTAAATTTTGTGTTTGCGTAATTATTTATTTATAATTAATGTTAATTATTGATTAACTGTACTTCTTATTATTCTAAAGACACTCATGTTGGCGTTTCCACTAAACATGGGCGATAAAATAATTTTTGGATCATTAAATTTGTTGTTTTTATAGCCATTAATTTAAGCACGCACATTAAATTATAAGACTGGTCTCATTACATTTATTTAAAAAATCTTTAATATTATGCACTCAAAGTAATTTTTTAAATCTTTAAATTTGGTGTTTGTTAAGAAATTGACTTGAGCTGGGATATTAACGTGCGCTACTTTTCTCATTAGGAATTACATTAAAAATCCTTTTGATTGTGTATCTTAATTCTATTTATTATACTTATATCAGGTATTCTAAAGATTATGTAGATCCTTAAATGTGGTTTCTTATGTATTTAGTGATTTAAGCAAGGATATTAATTTACGAAACTGGACTCATTAAGTAGCTACTGTGTAAAACCTCTTGATTATTCATACGTATAGGTATTTAGTCTGCTTACCGTGAGCATTTAAACCGCACCATTACATCCTATCAGCTTAATTGTTAAGCATGCACAACCCAAGAGAATGCACGAGGCTGTTGAAGCACTCAGCCAACATTTAAAGATATGGAAATCACCTTAACCTAATAATCCAGCGCTCGTAAAGCCCCGGAAATGTTTGAAGGGAATACACAGTATTTAATTTAGCAAACACATACAAAGAGGAGGATATGCAATTCCCAAGGATTCTGTTCTAACGAGCACCCAATTAAATTCCAGCGGAGCATATTGAGAACTTCACTGGATAGAATGTGTTTAATAAAGGGTGTGCAATTGAAAGCTGGACTTGAAAGCTTTTGGTTCGTAAGAGGTTGCCAATGTGGATAGAGCCTAAATTTTTGGATAGTGGGGCAGAGTACGAAAAACCTAAAGTGATGTTAACATTACCTCAAATGCAAATTATAGTTATATTATATTATTAAAATGGAGGATGAAAATGTATTTTAATTGTAATGAAAAAAAAAGATTTGTCCGCATTCCCAAGTTAGTTGGTTTTCGCAAATATATATATATATATATATATATGAGAGAGAGAGACTCTTATATATAGGGTAAATATTAAAGTGTTACAAAGAAAACGAGATAAATCCAGTGAAACCAACAGGCAAAAAGGGAGAACACTCAGCCCTCTTGTAGGCAGTCAGAGAGGGTAAAAAACCCATGTAGAACTCGTTTATTTAGATAACTCTTATTTTTATTGGTTAAATGGTTAAGAGTTGTTTAAAACGGAACTTATTATTATACATCACTAATCCTAATCTAAAACCACAACTCCTAATCTTTGCTATGTAATTGTCTAAATATTACTTATTCAACCAATTTATGATCAAATTATTGATGGATGTAGTACGGATCTGTAATAGATAGCAAAAGAAGGTTAATAATACTTAATCATCATAAAACTATATCATATTTTATATTGAATATAATCATCAAACTCAAGTTCTACACAACTATACCAACGAAAAGGTCGGCAATAAAAAAATTTCACCATTGCAAATAGGTCTTCATTCTACATCAGTGATTATTTTTGTTTAAAATAAATTGAGTTATTTTAATATATTATTCTTATTAGAATTGATACATGGCAGAAATCATGTTCCACTCATTTATGCCACGAAAGGCCCAACAATGGACAAAGGAAAAAAAATGTTATCCTGTGGAAGGAAATTATTTCAAATATTTCGGCTTATGTATACATATACATAGATATTCTTCCCCTATAGAAATTGTTTATTTTTTATCTCTAAACAGAAAAATAAATACATGTGACACAACAAACATAGAAGAAAACATTTACCTGAAGCCTCAATACAAAAAAGAAAATACAGAATCACTCACAGTACCTTTCAGGATTCTATTTGAAAAACGAGTTCGAAATCATTCTCTTGAATAAAGAATGATAAATGCATTATAAAAGACAGAATTTTTTTTTCATCCGGTTTCTCCAACTCGACTTTTGCCTTCTTTCTGCTCGATTGTGATTCATGGGCCTTGAAAGCCCTTTAAGTGCCATTTGGAAGGGAAGATGAAGAATAGCAGTGGCATAAAAAGTTCTTTTTCATGACGGAGGGAAAGAAACAGAACTGAAATGAAGTCGCAACATGCGTCAGAAGATCTTCTGGGACATGACATGTAGAGCTGAAAATTTTGATTTGAAAAGGAAAATTTTATACAAAGGCCTGAATTCGCGCGAACTCTTAACTTTGTAATCTTTTCTGAAAGAAGTCGCAATATCCTATTATGAAGAAGACGAATATAATAGCAGCCAAGTGAAAGTAAATTTTTTTAAAATTTACCTATTGTTTGACATTATTATTGTTTATTTATATTGTTTGACATTCATGTTTAAAATTGTAATAATCATATTTATTACACTTTGAGCAATTTTAGCGTATCTGTACTATATTGTTATAAGCAAGTTACCTAAATAAAGGTTCTGAATAGAGATTAGCACGTTATAGACGAAGGATAGGTTTTTACAATAAAAAAAAATGTATTTCTATAATATTTTGCAATAATCAAAAATTTACTTTCATTTTAAACTAAAATTAGATTATGCACCATGTATCTGTCTTTCTTAAAAGTCCGAAAATTTATACAAAAAATTTACCATTTATATTTTAAAGTAAAATGGATAAATAATGAAACGAAAATCTTGTGGTATCCGTGTCTGTACATCCCTGCTTTAATAAATACAAACATAGGTTGAAAAGTAAAGACAAATTGTAACAGAATGGTGTGCTCTGAGAATACTTCTGTACGTTGGATCTTTGATATAGGATTTAGATATGTTGTGAATCTTTCATTGAGCCTCTTTCCCAACTGCACCTCTCGCATCTCCCCGGGCAGTGGTTCATCAGAATCCTTCTTCGAGTGCTTATCGCGCGCCCAGCTCTGTGAATCGAGTGGCCCATTGTCCTTTTTCCCGCGTTATCTTGACCCATCATTTCGAAAGCGATTATGTCCCCAGTGAATCATCTTCCCGAAGAATGGTACCTCTGGCCGAAAGGGTCCTTCTGACAGAAAAATGTTCCCCATTTCACAGAACAATGTAGTGTCTGTGACAGGAGAAATGAAAGTTTCACTTTTGTGAAATGGTAATGCTTTCCACCAGCGTCTTCTGGCAGTAGTGGTTGTTTCTCAAGAATCATTGGACAAAGCGCAGTCATAAATATCAGTGTAAAAATAAATCTCTGTGTTTCTTTACTTGTGCTAGGTAAATATTTCAATGTGTATTAAAGTGATCAACAAAACTATTATATACATTGGTCATTTTTATTTCGCGTACTTTTTTAATAAATTCTCAGGTAAAAAAAGTATGTGTAAAAGTAAAATATCACAATAATATTACGTTAATTTGATATATCACCTGTTATTGTATATGCATTATTTGATATTGCAACTAGCGATAATCCGATATCATGGAGCAGGCAAAAACACCTTTCGCTTAGAGCAGGCGAGGTATATAATTGCAGATTATGATGGCAGCGCAAGATTATCGGCAGAAAGGGACTCATATGATTGGACCTCACAACCCATGTTTAATGCCGGGATTTACAGACTTTTGTTTAAAGCAAATAATTACAAATTTGTGTTTAATGCGGGGAGGATATATGATATCTTTTATATACACTAAATTAACAGATTGCATTTCCACAATATTGCATTCCCCAACATAACTCTTAAAATTCTTATTATTGTAATAATGTAATTACATTATTATAATAAAGAGAAAAATTACTGGATTTATAAAAAAAAGCTTTTTTAAATAAGAAACTATGTTATTAGAAATACAAAAACGCGCACACAAATCTTTCGGTTAATATATGCATATCCATAGACATTCTGACCTGAAGGGAGATTCTTTATTGTTTATTTCTAAACAGAAGCAGAAATACGTGTAACAGAACAAATATAGGAGCAAACATTTTCCTGAAGCCTCAATACAAAAAGTAAATACAGAATCACTCAAAGTACCTTTTAGAATTCTATTTGAAAAACGAGTTCGAAATCAATCTCTTGAATAAAGAATGATAAATGCATTATAAAAGACGGGACTTTTTTTTCATCCGGTTTCTGAAACTCGACTTTCGCCTTCTTTGTGCCCCACTGTGATTCATGGGCCCTGAAAGCCCTTTAAGAGCCATTTGGAAGGGAAAATGAGTAATAGCACTGGCAGAAAAAGTTCTTTTTTGATGACGAGGGGAAAGAAACAGAACTGAAGTGAAGTCGCGACATGTGTCAGAGGAGCTTCCCGGACATGACATATAGCACTGAGCATTTTGATTTCGAAAAGGAAAATTTTCTAAATCAAAATTTGTTTAGAAAATTTTGGGAGTTTGGCCTGAATCAGCACAAACTCTTCACTTTGTAATCCTTTTTGAAAGCTCATGACATATAACAAGAAGTTGCAATTTAACATTACGAACACTAAGGTAAGCAATTTTTCATTTACAATACTTTTTTTTTCTTCGAGTTCCAAATGGCTTTGAATACTTCGGATTACACTTTGTTCCATATCTCTAATCTGCCCCCGGCAAAGATGAGAGGATGACACTGCTTTTAGCAGCACGCTCCCCATTTACGGGACGAATGTGAGAAATACCAGTACATTTTCACCAGGAAATCCTCGCTATGCCAGCCCTCTACAAACCGCGTCACGTTAGTCTCGTTTTTGACTAGCAATTTTGTGAGTTAAATTGGCTTTGAATATTTTGGTTTGTAATTTGCTGGTGGCATAGTTGTAGACACTCTTTCAAAAGCGAAGAAACTCGAGGGTGTTTATGTTGCTCAGCATCTTGCCTCGTTAGTCAGACTGTCTGGCGGGAGATTTCCAGTTTTTCTCCCATACGATAAGGGAATGCTGGATAGTTACCCCAAAAGTCCGCCCTGAAGGCACTGCGCTCCTTCTTCAAAGACAGGGTCAAGTCAGACTTCTACATACGAGTGATCCATTGAAACAGAAGATGCCTCCCACTTCCCTCTTTACATGTGGGATACGACGACAAAATTTAGATTAATGTCTTGCCATGTATGTTATTTTAAAGATCACATGATTAAAATAAATATTTATGTCATCTAAACTTACCAGGAAAATAAAATTGATTGAAATATCTAGTTTTGTATTCTTAGAATATTAATTCCAGTACGCAATCTTCTCATTGAGAAATAAATACCTCGCAAAAGTTAATAAGTAAGATTTCTTAAGGATATACATAAATTTTAAGTGTTGAAAATTTTTACTTGTAATTTGTTCACACTTTATTATTTTATGAATTAAATTATTTGAAAAATAATTATTTGTAAAATTATGTTACCTCATTTTTTTAAATGCTTATTAAATTTTCAACGTATCAAACAACAAATACATTTTAATAACAATGTCTATTTAAGAAATTATACCCTTTTTTCAGGAAGGACTACAAGGAAAATAAATGCTGTAAAAGTATTTTAAACATACATTTTGAAAACAAAAAGATTCAATATATATAGTAGTATATAAAGATAATTCAGGTAAACACCTTTGAAGCGAACTAACCGAACTAAGCGATACTGGATCTTATATTTATTTCATAAACAATGAATTCCTTGAGATATTTTTCTGCCTTTCCCGCCATTAATCATGGCCACTCGAGAAGGGAATATTCAGGATTTTATTAAATATTCAGATGCAACGAAAGGTTTATTCCATCTTATTCTCAGAACGTATCATTGTTTTGCAAGAAATATTAGAGCAAATGCAGATAGTATTGAAGCAATAAATTACCACGAGTATTGAATACATCGTAACGTTACAGTTATGAAAAAAAATGACATTTGCAATTTTCCAAATACAATTAACCTTGCAATCACAATTATTGTTACACTTTTCATACAATTATTTTAATTTTTTCATATTCAAATAATTTGAAAATTATTTTTCAAATAATCTTTCCATTATTTTGAAAATTGAATGTAGATAAATTTAAATAAAATTTATATTATGTTGATAGCAATTGTTTTGTTTATATACTGGTAGTAAAATTTTTTTCATAAAACAACTGATTCTATCATATTTATAAACATATTTTCATTTAAAGTGTATTAATTCTGTTTGAGTTTGATTTCTATTAAAATATGAGTTTAATTTATTTTACCGAGGATCGCTTTATATTATCGTTAAATTTCAATTGCCCTTTTTGATTCTATTCATTAGTTTAGAATTAGAAAAATTAGTTTCATTAACCATTTTTCAAATTTTAGTGATGATGAAAGTAAATTTTCTTTTTTTATAATAATACCATTGCACATAATAAATAGTATATTGCATATTTGCTTTTCGTAAAATTAGAAAATAAAAACGGAAAGTTAAGAATGATTTTAATTTGTCTATCAAATTTTGGGATTTGGCGAAATTATAAAACCTTTTTATAAAAATACAACAAATTTCAACAAAAAAAATTGTGTTTCCATATACATACATTACATACATAAACATATATATACATATATTCTTTTGGTATAGTTGATAAATATCTTACATAATTTATAAAACATTAATTATATTTAATAAAACATATATTTAAAACCATCGATATAATGTCTCTGAGGATATACAGCTATACCTACGAAACTATAAAACAACTTAAATATTTCGGCACAATGATCTCAAACTGCAATGGCACAGACAAAAAAAGATTTTTATGGCTAATAGATGTTTCTATGGCATTGAAAAACAATTTA
Organism: Caerostris darwini; assembly: GCA_021605075.1. Classification (NCBI taxonomy): domain Eukaryota; kingdom Metazoa; phylum Arthropoda; class Arachnida; order Araneae; family Araneidae; genus Caerostris; species Caerostris darwini. Next base: position 482,092 of record BPLQ01003393.1, read on the forward strand.
AATCAAAGTTAATGATCATTAAAACCAAATTAAGTCTATACAAAACTTTGATAAGGCCTATTGTCTTAACGTCTTCTACGGATGCTAATATTGGACATTTAGCAAAGCAGTGGAAGATCTACTGTAAATATTTGAGAAAAAATCCTGAAAAAGGTCAATGGTCCAATACAACAAAATAACAGTGTAACAACTTTATAATCATGAAATATATGAACAATTGGAGAAATTTATTTCGTGAGAATTGTAAAAACACCTCGTATTAGATGGTTGGGCCATGTGTTTAAATAAGGTGATGCATTTTTAGCCATAAAAATAACATTGTCGAGAAATGAGGAAATAAAGCGTAGAAGAAGGGTGGATTGTTGATATATCAAAGGATCTAAGTTAATTGGACTTAACCGATGGAGGGCTATCGTGTTGGATTGGGTCAGATGGAAGAAACTTCGAGAGACAGCCTTGGTCTGCTACAGGTTGTAGTGCTCAAGATGAAGAAGAAATATATATTAAATTGAAAAGTTATTTGAAAATTTTGAAGCAAATAGAATTCTATTGTACTTAAATGTCATTCTTTATTCGAGAATCTCAATTTTTATTATAAATATAATATATTCTGAAAATACATATTATCATATTCATTCAAATAGAATAGGGATAAACGTTTCGGAAGGCCATTGCATATATACATATATACATAAATATACAAAGTGAGAAACGGAGATCAATATGCTGACCGGATCCAAGTCAAAGACACGTCTAGCGACATAATCCCATAACATGCAGTAGAAAAAAATTAGCCGTCTGTTTAGAACCAGCAAGGTGTAGGATTAAAGAAGAAGAGTTGAAGATTGTAGTCTTTTTATAATGCAAAAATTGAGTTTTGAGATAGGACCTTGCGAATTTTGTTTAGTGCAAGGATATATAAATAACCGTATATATTAATTTTAATTTCTCTGTTTTATCAAAAATTAATAAATAAATGCAGTAAATTAATTATTTAACAGCCTTTTTTACTTCTTTGTAAACATAAATAAAAACATAGTAGAATAAAAAAGTAAATAAGAATTTTATATTTGATCTTACATTATTTTAAAAGTGTTACAATATTTCGTTCAAATTTTGTTGCAGTCAAGTGAAAAGTCATTTTTTTTAGTTATCTATTGTTAGGCAATCATGTCCGATAATGAAATAACCATATACACCTCGGTTTTCGCAATTTTAACGTATTTTTATGGTATTGTCTTAAACAAATTATCTAAATAAAATTTCTGCATAGAGTCTAACACGGAGGTTACGTTCTTACAGTAAAAAAAAAGGAACGTATTTCTAAAATATTCTTGTAATATTCAAAATTATTCTTTCATATTAAATTCAAGTTAGATTACGCTTCATGTGTCACTCTTTCATAAAAAATCAGAAAATTTATCTAACAAAATTCCCATTTACATTTTAAAGAAAATTGGATTAATAATGAGACGAGCAGAAAGAAAAATCTTGCCGCATCTGTGTTTATGCATCTCTGCTTTAATAAATCCAAATATATGTTGATAAGCAGAGACAAACTGTTAGAGAATGGTGTACTCCGATAGTATTTCTGTAGTTGCATCTTTGAGAATAGGATTTAGATATTTTGTGCATCTTTCATTGAATCAGAGCTCTCTTTCCCAACTGCACTTCTTGCTTTTTCAACAAGCAGTTGTTCATCAGAATCTTTCTTCGAGTGCTTATCGCGCTGCCGGCTCTGTGAATCGAGTGCGCCCATTGGCGGGGGGAATCGTCCTTTTTCCCGCCTTATCTTGACCCATCATTCCGAAAGCGATTATGTCCCGAATGAACCATCCTGCCGAACAAAGGTAGCTCTGGCTGAAAGGGTCCTTCTGGCAGATAAATGCTCCCCATTCCGTGGAAAAATGTAGTTTCTGTGACAAGAGAAATGAAAGTTTCAGTTCTGTGAAATAGTAGTGCGTTCCACCGTCTTCTGACAGAAACGGTTGCTTCTGAAGAAGCAGTAGACAAAGTGCAGTCATAAAGAGCAGAACAAAAATAAATCTGTTGAAAAATAAAATGTAGAAAATAAATCTGATTGTGCATCTTTTAATGAGCCCAATATATCTTTCCCAACTGCAATTCTTGCGTCTCACCGAGCAGTTGTTCATCAGAATCCTTCTTCGAGTACTTATCGCGCGGCCGGCTCTATCAATCAAGTGCCCCATTGGCCACTTGTATTGGGACCACTTGAGTATTGGGTAAATATTTCAAAGTATATTAAAGTGTGATCAACAAAATTTATATGCATTGATTATTTTTATTTTGGGTACCTTTTAATAGAGGCTGATGAATATATTTTTGTCTTTGCCAGTCGAATTGGTGCAAAATAAAAAATTTTAAAATTATATTGGGCTATTTTAATATAGAACTTGTTGATGTTTCTGCATCATTAGATATTACATCTAGCGATGTAATCTGATAACATTGAGCAATTTATGCACATGCTTTATTTATGCATTATTTGCAGCCATGATATCATCATGAATTTCTAAAGGAAGCCACAATGAAAAAGAGTCAATAAATCTGAAAGCTTTATAAATTAGTAATCTCGCAAAATATAGGTTCACGCTTACATTTTTTTCTTAGATTCCTAATGTCTCCATCTATTAGGAATCTTAATCAACAGGATATCATGGTGAAAGATAGATTTGATTTTGTTTGCAATTTGACAATAACTTCTCATACCTCATTTACATAACATTTGTAACACATCCTTTCTTATTTTTATATCTCAAAACATTTTCTCTCAGCATTCACAACTTATACTCATTAATATAACATTTACATTTTAATAAAATTGCATGAAATTTAGACTATACTTCCATTTTATAAAACCATACACACACATCATTTAGCACAACACAAATATAGTCTCAAAATGAGCAGAATAGTTTAAATTCCTAGAGGATATTGGAAAATCTTGAGAGCCAGTTAAAATGTTTATTACTTAACTGCTTTTCTGAAGAAAATATTAATACAGATGAATAAATCATTTATTGGTAAAAGGCTACATGTGTTTTTTCGAATAGGCTGCCCTAAATCCCAGTGAAAGTGGCACTGCAAATATACTGTGAATTGTTTAATTCAACAATTTATGGTACAATTATTATGCAGCCTTAAACATTTTTAATTAGTCGAAATATCGCTTTAATGCAACCCGCCACAAAATTTTATAATATACTGTTGGACAGAGAGCCTAATAATACATGAAACTGACAATGCAAGACATAAATAGTCATTTGTTTGACACAATTTATGTAATGATGCTTATCCAATCTTTAACCATTTGAACTAATAAGGAAATCATATTAATCTACTTCAACTTGAAACTGCAAATCTTCATGTCATTTCAAAACTCGTAATCAATAATTGCCACAGACAGGTTTCTTTCATTCACAAGATAACAAATATGCTGTTGGATGAGATCATGATTAAATGTGATATAAATACTGCAAAGTGAAAAGAAGACATTTAGGATTATCCTAATAATTTACATCGTAATGACTATTTATCCATGCTTTACTCGTTTGAACCAGATATAATATCTCATTAATCCAATCCATTATAAAATTACAGAGCTCAACCTTTTCATTTCAAAATGCGTAATTCATAGCAGAGATACACTGACGCTTTGTCCCTCATCGAAAAGACATTCGGTCTGTCAATGTCAGAAATATAAGAGGTAACTTTGTGGCAATATTAGCTATTTGCACAGACGAGTTTCTAAACAGGATTTAAACATTTGAAGGATTATGATCAACGTGTTGCATTATAAATGAATTTGTGAAGCTTAAACATAACGACTCTTTATGTTAATGAATCTTCCGATGGATATCTAGGAAATCCTACCGCATTTCTCTAAATCCCCTTTAAAAAAGATATCAACTGAATTGGCATACCAGCGATAAATATTTTCTTCTATTTACTTCTTAAAGTTTAACTCAGAGTGTAATTAAATTTTTTTTTAACTCACTTTCAAAATAAAAACAAAAGTTTTCAATTATTTCTGTAGTTATTATATATTTCTCTTGATTCAAACAATCTGATTTTCAATAGTTATATTTCCTAAATTTTAAGCTCCTATTAATTTATTATTTTGTTAAACTTTCTATAAAATTTTAAATACAAATTCGAATTATATTTATTGAAAGCATCCAATAACAGAAGAGTAACTATTGTAATTACAAATATTCTTTAATATTGGGTACTCAAGTAATTTTGTGCATCTTTAAATTTAGTAGAACCATACTAACCCTATTAATTTTAAAATATAAGGTCATAATACTCATTCGACTGTGTTTATGTTTTCAACTCATTAAATATTAAATCTGTCGAAAACTATTGTTAGCAGTAACGAGTATGAACATTTTTCACAAAAACTCCAACTTCTTATATCAGGATAATCTATATTCAAATCGAATACATTGTTTAGATGCAACGTATTATTTGTTTTTTCACTATTCTTTTGAGGTAAAAAAAAATTTGGATTATTCAATTTGATGCTTCCATATTTATTCACTTAAGTTTTGATATTAAATTACGAAACTAATCTTAAATTTATTTATTCTAAAAAATACTCAATTTTGGATTTTCCACTAATCTTTGGGGATAAAAGAATTTTTTTAGCATTAAATTTGGCGTTAGCTAATTATTGAGTTAAGCATGGATAACAGTATACGAAACAAGACTTATTATTATTTATCATTCTAAAGAAACTCATGTCTACACATATCCACTAATTTTGTACGATAAAATAATTTTTGAATCATTGAATTTGTTGTTTTCATAGTCATTAATTTAAGCATGCACATTAAATTATAAAACTGGTTTCATTATATTTATTTAAAAAATCTTTAATATTGTGTACTCAAAGTAATTTTTTACACCTTTACATTTGGTGTTTATTAAGATATTGACTTGAGCTGGAATATTAACATAAAAATTTTTCTCATGAGGAATTACTCTAAAAATCCTTTTAATTATGTCTATTTCGTCTACTTATGTCAGGTATTGAAAAATGTGGCCTCTTATATATTTAGTGATTTAAGCAAGGATATTAATCTATGAAACTGGACTCATTAAGATCTATTGTGTAAAACCTCTTGATTATTCATACATGTAGGCATTTAGTCTGCATAACAGGGGCATTTAAACCGCACCATTACATCCCATCAGCTTAATTGTAAGCGTGCACAACCCAAGAGAATGCACGAGGCCGTTGAAGCACTCAGCCTACATTTAAAGATATGGAAATCACCTTAACCTAATAATCCAGCACTCGGAAAGTCCCGAAAATGTTTGAAGGGAACACACTGTATTTAATTCTGGAAACACACACACACACACACAGAGGAGGATATGCAATTTCCAAGGATTTTGCTCTGACGAGTACCCAATTAAATTCCAGCGGAGCATATTCACAACTTCAATGGATAAAATGTGTTTATTATAAAGGGTGTGAGACTGAAAGCTGGACTTTCGATTCGTAAGAGGTTGACAATATTTGTTCCAAATGTGGATGGAGCCTAAATGATAATGGATAAATGTGCAGAATACGAAAAACCTAAAGCGATTTTAGAAATACTTGTGCATATCATTGCGAATCGGTCTTCTTTCTATATGATGATTTTTGCTTAAAATAAAGTGAGGCCTTCTAATGTAAAAAATAAATTGAGCCCTTTTTATGCTTCACTCACAAATGTCGGGAAAAGTCCTACAATGGAGAAAGAAAAAAAATGTTGGCCTGTGGGAGAACTTTAATAGGCCACAATTTTCATATAATTTCGAATAGGTTTCTATTTTCTTTTAATATTAATTAAACTTTATTAATATATTATATTTCTAACTTCGTGTTTTACTCGCTTATATCACAAATGGTTCAATGGAGGGGAACGAGATAACATGTTGTCCTGTGAGGGGATTTTCCAGAAATTTATATGTAATTCAGAACAGGTCTTTTTTTTCTATTCTGTGATATTTTTTGTTAAAATAAATTGAACTTTTTTTAACCATTTTGCTTCCAAATTCGTGTTCTACCTATGTATGACAAGAAAAATTGTCAGGTGGACAAAAGGTAAAAACGATGCTTTGCGGGAGAATTTTCGAAGGTATTTCCTAAAATGCTGCATATGACATAGAAAAAAAAACCGGGAAATTTATATCAAACTAGATCGCCTCATTGCCAATACATAGTGGGAGGCGAGTTGGATTCACCTCCTCGTGGTGCCCCCTGGTAACGTCACTTAAGACGGCCAAGAGATCCTTGCTCTCCTGTGGGGACATTTATGCGGCACGCTCTATAACGTGTCGTTTGTTCCCCAGGTGTATATCAAGCCCAGTTGAGGTCAGCCAAAGGTGGTGGTTGTGTTGCACTTATTACATATCACCCTATCCATGGAACCGAATAAGGTGGTGATCTTCATAGCCTGGGGGGTACTGTTGCTTTTATTCAGTTTACCGCATACCTTCGGGTGCGACGGAATTGTCAATACATAGTACTCACACACGATTCACAATCACAAATGAATCTTTTTTTTTAAAGCAGAGAGTGCAACAAGGCGTCTGTCTTTCTTTTGAGGACGTGGGGAGGGGGGGCTTTATTTGGTTGAAAAATCAATATGCATAAAATACAGCTAACGTGGTTCAATATACTAAGTAGTAACGAAATCCGAACTGTGAAAGATTTTGCATAATTAACAGCAAAAATATAACAATAATTTTTTTTTCATAAATATTATGTTCTCTACACCTTAAATTTATATCGATATTCTCTCTGCTTTTTTTCCCTTTTCCTATAATCAAGACTCTTTCCAAGAACTATTTCTCTGGGCATGTTTTTGTTGTAGATGAAAAGTATGGCTCAGATCATTTTGCAATTTAAAAAGGAAATGGATAAAGTGTCATACATTTTAGAAAACAAATATGGATACATAAAACAATTTTTTTCCTTCTACAAATGCTTGGGAAATTAAAACGAAATTAATATTAACTTTAAATGAAATAATAATTTATTAACATTTTATTCTATAACAATGAATATGGTTCAATATAGTAAGTAGTAACGAAACTCGAACTACGAAAGCTTTTGTATAATTAACAACAAAAATATAACAATGTAGATATATCTATTCTTTTTTGATAAAAATTAAATTTTCTTACGCCTTAAATATGTGAAAAAAAATGTGTATTCTTTTAGAAAGATGTGGTATTTTTAAAATTATTTTTCACTTTTCCTATAATTAATACTCTTTCCCAAAATTTCTCTGAAGATTTGTTTTCTGAAGATGAAAAATAAGGCTCAAATTATTTTCTATTTTAAACACTCCAAATAAAAAAATAGAGTCATGTGTCCATATCAATACATTTCTGAAAACAAATACGGTTATTCTATAACAATGTATTTTTTCATCATAAAAATGCTTGCGAAATTAAAATGAAATTAATATTAATCTTAAAAAAATAAAAATTTATTAACATTTAATGTTGTTGGTTGTCTAATGCAGTTGGCAATACAGACACAATTAAACGCGATAAGCAAGGGTTGCGCCACTGTTATTCAGGTAGCAGTGGGGAAGTGTAGTAACACTACCCACACAACACTCTAAACTCATATTAAACCTTGGAACTACGATTTAAAGTGGATTGCCAATCACTACAAGCACCCATAGCACTGCCGGAACTCGAATTTGAAACCAGTAATACCGAACGCCAGAGCTCTAGCAGAGCGCTAGCTCATTTGGCCGTCAATCCACTAATTCACAGTATTAACACTTAAATTAACAAAAAATTTAACTATAAACATTTTTTAATTTTTAAAGTATAGTTAACGTATAAAAATATAAGTACAGTTAAAGGGAAACTGGTATCATGTGATTACTATTCAGAAAAAAATGTATAACAGTATTAAAGACAACTTCAATTATGAATAAATAAAATGCCACGCGATAAGTCAAAGTAGACATATTATTTATAAATTCGAAAACTAATTTCGAGCACTCAAAATCGGTTTCTTTAAGAACTACTAATACCTTAATCCTATTTGTTTTGCATGTGCTGTTAAGTTTTAACCTCGAAAAAGAAGATTTGTCTGAAAGAATCTGAAGACCAATAAATAAATAATTACATCGTTAAAGTAAAATAAGATTAATTCCTCCACATGAGTTGCTGGGAACATTTTGAGGGAATATGCAATTTTTATTAATAAACAAAGTGTTTATTTTCCAATAACATGAGTAGGGGTATTTAGCAGCATTTCAATTATTAACATTATTTGACAATCCAAGATTATTAATGAAAGATAAAAGATAACAAATGACATTTTCTATTGTATTTTTCAAAAACACATCATTAGAAGTACCTCATCCTTTATGTATGTGATTACACATTTTGAAAAAAAAATTATTTTAAGAGGTCATACATATATTTTGTCCTATTTTATTTAATGAGTGACAAAGAGTTTTTTTTTTATTTTTTAAAATATAATTCATTATTTATTATGATACTTATTTATTTATAATACAAACTTAATAGATTAAAGTGTATAAATGCATACCGTGCCAAACAAATTACATCAGTTGAGTGATTTTTAAATTGCATTTATATAAGCGAGGTAATGTATAATTACATTTAAAATAGTTAAGTTAAACGCTTTCAAATTTTTGATAATTATCAATCAGCATTGCTGCAATTAAATGATGCGTCTTTAATATTTATATCCCAAATAACTGCACTTTCCGAAGCAACATGTCTATGGAAAAAAAATCTGTCTTGAATAGAAAATTATCTTTCTCATTTTTTTTTTCAGTAGGATCCTCATTTTAATGAAATACCCTGCGAGCAACCAAAAGTTTTAATGCTTTTTAGTATAGAGTCTGATGACAGAGTAGCCAGCGCTCTGGCGATCAGTAGCACAGTGTTCGAGTCCCGTCAGTGCCATGGATAGTTGTAGTGGTTCGGAATCCACTTTAAGCCTTAGGTCCCCGTCTAATAAGAATGTTGGGGTGATAGTACTACTTGCGTCCATTGCGTATCTTTAAGCTACACGGGCTAGTGCTCAATGAGTAACAGCGATGCAGCCCATGATTATGGCATAAAGATGAACTGTCTCTGTATTGCCAGCTGCATTAGAACGACAACAGCAGTTTAGGAATACATTAAATTAGTAATTTGTACACCACAACATGCAATGCATTTGTAATATAAAAAAAAAAAATGCAGAAATATATTAATGTTAAAATTCTCTTCATTATAAGAATGTTGTTACATTATTATAATAAAGATGAAAATTAGTGGATTAACGATGAAAAGTTGATCTCTTAAGTATTATGTTACAAGAAATGCAGACAAACAGTCAAACACGCACAAAGATCTTTCAATATATATTCACATATACATAGGTATCCTGCCCTTATAGAAATTGTTTGCCCTTATTTCTAAACAAAAGAAGAAATACATGTAAAGAACAAATACAGAAGCAAACATTTTCTCGAAGCCTCAACAAAAAAAAGTTAATACAGAATCACTCAAAAGTACCTTTCAGGATTGCATTTGAAAGACGAGTTCGAAATCAATCTCTTGAATAAAGAATGATAACTGCATTATAAAAGAGGGAATATTTTTTTTTATTCTGTTTCTCCAACTCCAGTTTTACCTTCTTTGTGCCCCACTGTGATTCATGGGCCCTGAAAGCCCTTTAAGTGAAAGTTGGAAGGAAAGATGAGTAATAGCAGTGGCAGAAAAAGTTCTTTTTTGATGACGAAGGGAAATAAACAGAACTGAAATGAAGTCACAACATGTGTCAGAAGAGTTCTTAAACATGACATACACCGCCGAGACATTTTGATTTCGAAAGGAAAATTCTTCAGAAAGGTCCTGAATTCGCGCAAACTCTTCGCTTTGTAATCTTATCTGAAAGCTCATGACATTTACCAACTTACTATTTCCCATTACGAACAAGACAGTAAGGTCAGCAATTTCCCATTTGAAATACTTTTTTTTCGGTGAGTTCCAATTGGCTTTGAATACTTCGTATGCTTTTACTTTATATATATCTCATATATAAAATATATATTTTATTTCTTCAAGTTGCACTCTTTCATTTTCAAGAAAAATGGATAAATAATGAGTAGGACAGAAAGAAAAATTCTGGTCCCCCGCAGTTCTGTTCATCACTGCTTTAATAAATCCATACGCATGCTTATAAGTAAAGACAAACTGAAAGAGATTGGTGTACTCTGAGAATATTTCTGTAGTTGCATCTTTGATATAGGATTCAAATATTCTGTGCATCTTTTATTGAGTCCAAGTTCTCTTTCGCAGCTGCACCTCTTGCGTCTCCCCGAGTAGTTGTTCATCAGAATCATTCTTCGAGTGCTTATCGCGAGATCGGCTCTCTGAATCGAGAGCGCCCAATGGCCGGGGGAACCGTCCGCTTTCCCGCGTTATCTTGACCCATCATTCCGAAAACGATTATGTGCGGAATGAATCATCTTCCTCAAAGAAAGTAGCTCTGGCCGAAAGGGTCCTTCTGACAGATAATGTAGTTTCCCTGACAAGAGAAATGAAAGTTTCAGTTCTGTGAAATGTGTGTTCCCTCCGCGTCTTCTGACAGAAATCACTGCTTCTTAAGAATCAAAGCGCCATCATAAATAGCCATACAAAAAAAAATCAATGTTTTTCTTAGCGAGTTTTTTATTTTTATTTTGCGTACTTTTTTAATAAAGGCTAAGGAAGATATTTTAGTCTTATTTTTCAAACTCAGTTCGCATTGGTGTAAAAGTAAAATATCACAATAATATTACGCTAATTTGATATAGCATCTGTTATTGTATATGTATTATTTGATATTACATCTTGTGACATAATCCGATAACATAAAGCAGGCAAAATAAACTTTCGCTTACAGCAGGCAAGGTATAGAATTGCAGATTGTGATGGCAGCGCAAGTTATTTTATAAGGCAAAAAGTGACTCATGTGTTTGAACCTCAAAACCTATGTTTAATACCAGGTATTTACAGACTTTTGTTTAAAGCAAAGAAGCACAAATTTGTGTTTATTGCAACGATGACATAGGATATCTTTGATATACATTAAATCAATAGATTGCATTCCACAACATGCAATGCACTTATAATATCAAAACATATATTGCAAAAATAATTAATGTTAAAAATTTTTTTATAACAATGTAATCATATTATTATAATAAAGATGAAAATTACTGGATTTATGAAAAAAAGCTGTTTTTCTAAATAAGAAACTATGTTACACTATGTTTTAATATGTTATAAGAAATACAAACAGACAAACACACAAATATTTCGGCATATATATAAATGTACATAGATATTCTGCCTTTATATAAATTGCTTATTGTTTATTTCTGAACAGAAGAAGAAGCACATGTGCCAAGAACAAATATATAAAAGCAAATATTTTCCTGAAGCCTCAATACAAAAAAGTAAATACAGAATCACTCAAAAGTACCTTTCAGATTGCATTTGAAAAACGAGTTCGAAATCAATCTTCTGAATAAAGAATGATAAATGCATTATAAAAGACGGGATTTTTTTCATCCGGTTTCTCCAACTCGACTTTTGCCTTCTTCGTGCCCCACTGTGATCCATGGGCCCTGAAAGCCCTTTATGTGCCCTTTGGAAGGGAAATGAGTAATAGCAGCGGCAGAAAATGACGACGAAGGGAAAGCAGCAGAACTGAAGTGAAGTCGCAACATTTGTCAGAAGAGCTTCTCGGACATGACATATGACGCCGAGCATTTTGATTTTGAAAAGGAAAATTTTATAGAAAGACCTGATTTCGCACAAACTCTTCACTTCGTAATCTTTTCTGAAAGCTCATGACATATACCAGGAAGCTGCAATTTCCCATTACGAACAAGACACTAAGGTAAGCAATTTTTCATTTGAAATACATTTTTTTCAGAGAATTCTGATTGGACTTTGAACAATTGGTTATGCTTTGTTACATACCTCGAATCTCACCTCAGAAAAGATGCGAGGAAAATAAAATTGATCAGGAAAGAAATTAATAACTAATCCTCAGAAGAAAATAAAATTCCTATCAGGAAAATAAAATTGATTAAAACATCTAGTTTTGTATTCTTTGAATATTATTTATTATTAGTATTAAAACATCTAGTTTTGTATTCTTTGAATATTATTTATTATTAGTATTAAAACATCTAGTTTTGTATTCTTTGAATATTATTTATTATTAGTATTAAAACATCTAGTTTTGTATTCTTTGAATATTATTTATTATTAGTATTAAAACATCTAGTTTTGTATTCTTTGAATATTATTTATTATTAGTATTAAAACATCTAGTTTTGTATAGAATTAATAGAATTAATATTCTATAACTATTAGTTATTAGAATGTTAATTCCAATAACTAATCCTCTCGTTCCAAAATAGGTACCTAAATTAAAAACAATAATAATATGCAAGATTTCTCGAGCATACACATAAATCGTAAGTGTTAAAATTATTGCTTGTAAATTGTTCAAACTTTATTATTTTATGGGCTAAAATATTTGAAGAATAATTGTTAATAATATTATGCTATCTCATTTTTTAAATGCTTTTTGAAGTTTCAAAAGATCAAACAACACACGAATTTTAATGAAACTGTCCATTTAAAAAAAACGTACTCTTTTTCTCGGAACGGACTATAAGGACACGAAATGCTGCAAAATGGTTAGAAATATATTTTCAAAACAAACAAAGTTCAATATTCATAGTGTAGTATAAAAACATAACAACTCAACTAAACATATACGATGCGAAATATCCGAGTACGGATTTTATATTTCTTTCATACACAACGAATTCCTCGAGATATTTTTCTGCCTTTCCCACCATTAATCATGGCCACTCCAGATGTGAATATTCGAGATTTTATTAAATATTCAGACGCAACGAAAGTTTTATTCCTTCTTATTCGGAGATCGCAGTATATTTTGCAAAAAAAAAAAAAAATGATATCAAAGGTGGATAGTGTTAAAGCAATCAATTACCATGAGTATTGAATGCATCATAAAGTTACAGTTATGAACAACAACTGTATTTGCAATTTTTCAAATACAATTATCTTTACAACCACAATTCTTAAATAATTATTTTAATTTGTTTATATTCAAGTAATAGAAAATTATTTTTCAAATAATCATCCCATTATTTTAAAAATTGAATGCAAATAAATTTAAGCAAAATTTACATTATGTTGATAACAGTTGTTTTGTTTAATTTACTGGTAGTAAAGTATTCTTTTTTTGCTTTCATAAAACAACTGATTATTTCATATTTAAAAACATAGTCTATGTAAGTGTATTAATTTTGTTTGAAGTTCATTTCTACTAAAATATGAGTTTAATTTATTTTACCGAAGTACCGTTTTATATTATTGTTGAATTTCAATTCCCAATCCTTTATTCTACTGATTAGTTTAGAAGTAGAAAAATTATTTTCTTTAATATTTTTTCATATATTTACTATGATAATAATAAAATATTCTTTTTTATATCATACCCTTTCACTTAATATATATTATATTGCAAATTTGTCCTTTGTGAAATTAGAAAATACAAGCGGAATATCACGAATGAATTTAATTTGTCTACCAAATTTTGGGATCGGGGTTAAAGATAATTAATTTGGGGAATCGGCTAAATTATAAAGCCTTTCTATAATAACACAGTTAAGTTTAATAAAATAACTTATACTAAATATACATACATTATAATATACATAGGTTGTTTTATTATAGTTTGATAAATATCTTTCATAATTTATAAAACTTTAATTTGAATAAAACATATATTTGAAACTATTTATATATCCTCACTTGAGATAATCAGTTGTACCTTCGAAACCGTAAATAGCTTAACTATTTCGGCTCAATAATCTGGAGCTGCAATGATATGAAAATTGAAATAAATTAAAGAATTTTCATTTACAATACATGTTTCTATGGCCTTGGAAAACAACTTAAATTAAGGTTAATCAGCATTAAAAGCAAATTAAGTATGTATAAAACATAAATAAAGCTTGCTGGTCTTGCCCTCTTCGGAAGTAAGTACTGGACACTTGAAAAAGCAGAAAAAGATCTACTGTCAATATTTGAGAGATAAAACCAGAGAAAAACCTTTGATCCAATACAACAAAATACTAATATGTGGATGATTCTGTATAATCATGTAATGTATAAAAAATATGGTGATGTTGCTATCGGGAGAAATGAAAAGTATATTTTATTAGATGGATAGGCATTGTGTTTAAATACAGTGATGCATTTTCAGGCATAAAGATAGTTTTCGAAAAATGAGGGAGTAAGTCTAAGAGTGAGGCCCCCCATTAGGTGGACTGATTAAGTCGAAAAGGTTCCGTAATTAATTGAAGTTAACATATGGAGGAAATTTCGAGAGACAAATTATAACAGGTTGCATAGTGTTGAAGAATAAATATAGAAATGTTAATATAGATATTAGAAAACTTTTGAAATTAATATATATTTCAATTTTAAAAGTTTTCTGAAAGTTTTAGGCCAAATAGATTTCTACGATACTTATTAAAATGCTGTTCTTCCTGAGAGAATCTCAATCTGGATTATAAATATATTCATGGAAATATCTGAATTATATATGAATGATAATATAAGGGATACAAAGATTGTGAGGCCATTGTGTATATATATATATATATACACAATGGCCTTCCCAAACTTGTGCATCCCTATTCTATATAAAGGAGTATTATAATATTTTCATTTATATTTAGAGGAATTCATATTAGAGGAGTATTAAAATATTTTAATATGTATAATGTATGTATGCATATATATATATATATATAATTAGATTAACATATTGAACGGCAACGACAAATTAAAAAAGAACACAAAAATTTCAGAAAATAAAAATGACAGGCTGTGACGTGATTTCGACCACGAAACCCCTTAAAAGTCTATATAAATTAGTGAACCTAAATGGAATAGATTATAACATCCCTTGTGCAGTTTTATCACAAATTTCGCACCATCAAGATATTATGAACCATGCTATTTCTGTTCGCTAAATGACTGGATGCAAGTCAAAGAAACAGCGATCTAATCCGATAACCTGAAGTAGACCAAATAACCATTGCTTTAGAACAAGCAAGTCATATGATTCAAGAAGAAGCCTTGAAAGATGAATCTTCTTTGTAACGCAAAAATGGAGTTTTGTGGGAGGACCTGAAAACTTGTGTTTCTTGTGGATATCTACAGATGTGTGTTTAATGTCGGGAGGTACAACGAACCGTATATAATTGAAATTTCGCCGATTTACTATAAATAAATAATATATAATAATAAAAAAATTATAAAGAACAAAATAATAATAGTTTAAGTTGTCTAACAGAGATATTTGGTACCTCTTTGTAAACATGAAAAAAAAACATAGTAAATAAAAAACAGCAAATAAGTTTTTTATGTTTGATTTTGCAATAATTTAATAAGTGTTACACTATTTCGTTCGAATTTAGTAGCAGCCAAGTGAAAGTAAATTTTTTTTTTAAATTTACCTATTGTTTGACATTCATGTCTGAAATTATAATAATAATATTTACTACACTTTGAGCAATTTTAACGTATCTTTACTATATTGTTATAAGCAAATTACCTAAATAGAGGTTCTGCATAGAGACTACCACGTTATAGACGAAGGATACATTCTTGCAATAAAAAAAGAATATATTTGTAAAATATTTTTGTAACTTTCAAAAGTTTACTTTTATATTAAACTGAAATTAGATTATTCTCCATGTTTCAATCTTCTTTAAAAATCCAAAAATATGTATAAAAATACTATTTATATTTTAAACAAAAATTTATAAATAATGAGATGAACCGAAAGACAAATCTTGCCGCGCCGGTGTCTATGCATCCCTGCTTAAATAAAACCAAGCATATGTTTATAAAGACAGACAAACTGTAATATAATGGTGTATTCAGTGAATATTTCTGTAGTTGCATCTGTGATATAGGATTCAGATATTTTGTGCATCTTTCATTGAGGAAAAACTCTCTCGCCCAACTGCACTTCTTGCGTCTCCCCGAGCAGTTGTTCATCGGAATCCTTCTTCGAGTGCTTATCGCGCGCCCGGCTCTGTGAATCGAGTGCGCCCATTGGCCGGGGGAATCGTCCGTTCCCGCCTTATCCTGACCCATCATTGCAAAAGCGATTATGTCCCCAATGAATCATCTTCCCGAAGAAAGGTGGTTCTGGCCGAAACGATCCTTCTGGCAGATAAATGTTGCCTATTCCGTGGAAGAATGTAGTCTCAGTGAAAAGAGAAATGGAAGTTTCAGTTCTGTGAAATAGTAGTGAGTTCCATCCGCGTCGTCTGACAGAAACGGTTGTTTCTGAAGAATCGTTGGATAAAGCGCAGTCATAAATAGCAGTGTAAAAAATAAACCTATGTTTTTCTAAGCGCGTATTGGGTAAATATTTGTAAGTATATTAAAGTGATCAGCAAAAATTTATATGCATTGATTATTTTGATTTTGCGTACTTTTTAATAAAGGCTTAGGAAGATATTTTGGTCTTATTTTTCGAACTCAGTCGTATTTGTGAAAAACTAAAATATCACAATAATACTAGGATATTTTGATATAACACGTGTTGATGTATTTGCATTATTAGATATTACAGCCAGCAACGTAATTCGATAACATGGGACAGTCAAAATAACCTTTCGGAGGATTGAAGAAGTATGAGATAACAGTGCAAGCGTTTTTGATAGATGATAGGCAATTTAAGTTGTAGAACCTCATAACCTATGTTTAATGCAGGAATGTATAGACCCGGCTGTAATACAGAGAAGTACAGACGTGTGTTCATTGCAGGGATGTATAGTGTTCTGTTTAGTGCTAGGAGCGTGTTTTAGGCAAGGTACGTGTTTAAAAGCAAGGTAGTAATTTGTGATAGATTTGTGAAGGCACATACTTGTATTTATTGCAAGGAGGTACAAGGAACCACGTATACTGTTTATATATTTACATCGACTGTTGCCTCAACATTCACTGCACAACACTGACTTCTGCAATTACTGAAAAAAACACAGTTGTGTATAAAATGAAATTCTCATTTCAATTGTGGAAAAGTATGTCATTAAATGAGTGCGTACCCTAAATATCATCTGGGGTGTCAAAAGACATGAAACGTCAGTTATTTATTATAAAAGCTTCATCTATATTTAAAATTGTTATTGAAGAACACATTTATTTCAGTGACTTTTACAAGAAAATCACTAAAATTACAACAATTTTCGATTATTGAAATAGCTTACATCGATTAAATTAAAGGTGAAATTACATTAAATCATATATCTCATACTATCTAAAATGTTTTTGTTTTTTCATATTAACTTCGCATATTTATTTGTAATCGATTATTTTACCTTAACTTGTAATAATACTTGATTGATTCCCTTTCGTTCGATTGTTGAAATGAGGGTTAAAATTACATTCTCCAGTCATGCTGGTCATGAACTCAGTCATCCAGTTGTTTTCTTATTTATTGATTATTCAAATAATCATGAATAATCACAGTTGTGTATATAATCATGAATTTATAATATAATATAATTACTTCAATCATAATGGATGGATATATCTGAAAGTTTTATAAGTAAGTAAGTTTTATAAGTACCTAGTAATTCTACAGAATATGGAATTACGTTTGAGAATTATTTTGTTCACAATTTGACAATAACTCTTCAAACCTCATTTACATAACATTTGTAACATACCCCCCTCCTCCTTATTTTAACAACTCAAAAGATGTTCTATCGTTTACAGCCTATTCTCTTTTAGATAATATTTGCATTTTAATTAATATACATGACATTTACACTATACTCCAAGTTTATAAAACCACACACACACACCATTTAGCACAGCACGAATATAATATCAAAACGAGCAGAATAGTTTCAAATCCTACAGTATACTGGTAATCCTTGGGACCCAGTTAAATTTTTTTAATTGTTTTTCTTAATAACATATTAATAAAAGATGAACAGATTATTTATTTGGTAAAATACTACATGCGTATTTTCAGACAGACTGCCCAAATTGCCCTTTAAATTGATACTACAGATGTACTGTGAAATGCTTAATTCAATAATTTATGGCGCAATTATATATGCAGCCTTAAACATTTTGAAAGAGTCGAAAGATAGCGTTGATGCAACCCGCCACAAATGGTTACAATATACTGTTTAAGCAGAGAGACTAATATTCCATGAAACTGACAATGCAAGACGTAAGTAGTCATTTGTTCGGCACAATTTATGACATGATATTTATCCAGTCTTCAACCATTTGAAATAATAAGGAAATCATATTTATCTAATGAAATTTGAAATTGAAAATTATCGTTTCATTTCAAAACTCGTAATTAGTAATCGCCTGAAAAATAAAAACATTTTTCTTTCAATGCAAAAGATAACAAATATGCCGTTGGAATATATCATGATTAAATATGATATTAATAAAGCACGGTGGAAAGAATACATTTATTGATTATCATAATAATTTACATCGTAATGACTATTTATTCATCCTGTACCCGTTTGAGCCAGACAGAAGATCTCATTATTCTAGTCCACCGTAAAATTCCAGAGCTTTCATTTCAGAATTCGAAATTAATGGCAGAGATATACTGACGCTTTGTCCCTCATCGAAAAGACATTCGGTCTATCAATGTCAGAAAGACAAGAGGTCACTTTGTGGCTATCTCAGCTATTTGCATAGACGAGTTTCTAAACGGCAATTGAAGGATTATGATCAGCGCGTTGCATTATAAACGAATTTATGAAGCTTAATTCATAATGACTCTTTGTTTTAATGGATCCTCCCATGTATATATATTAAAGCCTACCGCATTTGTCCTCTAAATTCGCTATAAAAAAGATATTAACTGAATTGGCATACCAGAGATAAATAGTTTCTTAAATTTACTTCTATAAGTTTAACTCAGGGAATGATTAAATTGTTTTTTTAAACTTTCAAAATAAAAACAAAATTTTACGATTATCACTGTTGTCATAATATATTTGTCTTGATTCAAGCAATCTGATTTTCAAAAGTTATCTTTGCTAAATTCTTAGCATTATTCTTTTATTATTCTTTTCTATAAAATTATAACTACAATTATTCTTTTGGTAAACTTTCTATAAAATTATAAATACAAATTCGAGTTTTATTTATTGAAAATATCCAGTAATAAAACAGTAAACTATTAGAATCATTCTAAGTCTTTTAATTTAAAAACATAAGATCACAGTACTCATTCGACTCATTCACTCAATAAGTACTAAAATCTATTGAAAACTATTGTTAGCAGTAACTAGTATAAGCATTTTTCACAAGAACTCCAACTGCTTATATCAAGATAATTTATGCTCCAATCGAAATCAATTTTCAGTTGAAATATTCACTTAAACTTTGGTATTAATTTACGAAACTAGACTTAAATATAGTATTTCAACATTAAATTTTGTGTTTGCGTAATTATTGATTTATAATTAATTATTAATTATTGGTTAACTGGACTTCTTACCATTCTAAAGACACTCATGTTGGCTTTTCCACTATTCATGGGCGATAAATTAATTTTTGGATAATTGAATTTGTTGTTTTCATAGTCATTAATTTAAGCACGCTCATTAAATTATAAAACTGGACTCATTATATTTATTTTAAAAAAGTCTTTAATATTGGGTACTCAAAGTTATTTTTTACATCTTTAAATTTGGTGTTTATTAGGATATTGAATTGATCTGGGATATTAACATAAACATTTTTTCTCATTAGGAATTAATTTAAAAATCCTTTCGTTTATGTCTATTTCGTTATCTTTCGTTTATGTCAGATATTCTAAAGATTATGCATATCCTTAAATGTGGCTTTTTATATATTTAGTGATTTAAGCAAGGATATTAATTTACGAAACTGAACTCATTAAGTAGCTACAATATAAATCCTCTTGACTATGCATACGCGTAGACATTTAGTCTGCGTACCATGGGCATTTAAACCACACCATTACATCCCATCAGCTTAATTGTTAAGCATGCACAACCCAAGAGAATGCACGAGGCCGTTGAAGCACTCGGCCAATATTTAAAGATATGGAAATCACCTTAACCTAATAATCCAGCCTCGGAAAGCCCCAGAAATGTTTGAAGGGAATACACAGTATTTAATTTCGCAAAACACACACACACAGAGGATGATATGCAATTCCCGAGGATTCTGCTCTAACGAGCACCCAATTAAATTCGACCGGATCATATTCAGAACTTCACTGGATAAAATGTGTTTATTATTAAAGGTGTGAAAATGAAAGCTGGATTTTCGATTCGTATCAGGTTGTCAATGATTGTTCCAAATGTAGATAGAACCTAAATTTTTGGATAATGGGGCAGAATGCGAAAAACCTAAAGTGACGTTAACATTACTTCGAATGCAAATTATTGTTATATTATATTATTAAAATGACGGATGAAAATATATTTTAATTGGAATGAAAAAAAATGTGTCCTCATTTCCAAGTTAGGTTGGTTTTCGACAATATATATATATATATATATATATGTTGAGAAAGAGAGAGAGACACGTATAAATAAAGGGGAAAATAAGAGTGTTTCAAAGAAAACGTGATCAATCCAGTGAAGCAATCGGGCAAAAAGGGAGAACGCTCAGTCTTCTTGTAGGCAGTCAGAGAGGGTAAAAAACCCTTGTAGAACGCGTTTATTTAGAGAACCTGTACAAGAGTTGTTTAGAAAGGAAATTACACCAATAATCCTAATCTAAAACCACAACTCCTAATCTTTACTATGTAATTGTCTAAATATTACTTATTCATCCAATTTATGATAAAATTATTGATAGATGTAGTATGGATCTGTAATAGATAGCAAAAGACGGTTAATGATACTTAATCATCATAAAACTATATCATATTTTATATTGAATATAATCATATTGAAGTATAACAATGAAGAGGCCGGCAATAAAAACATTTTGCCATTGTGAATAGGTCTTCATTCTACATGTGATGATTTTTGTTTAAAATAGATTGAGTTATTTTAATATATTATTCTTATTAGAATTGATGCATGACAGAAATCATGTTCCACACATTTATGCCACGAAAAGCCCAACAATGGGCAAAGGAAAAAAAATGTTGTTCCATGGAAGGAATTTCAGTGGTAACACACTCAAATATTTCGGCATATGTATACATATACTTAGATATTATTCCCCTACAGAAATTGTTTATTGTTTATTTCTAAACAGAAGAAGAAATACATGTGACAGAACAAATATAGAAGAAAACATTTTCCCGAAGCCTCAATACAAAAAAGTAAATATAGAATCACTCAAAGTACCTTTCAGGATTCTATTTGAAAAACGAGTTCCAAATCAATCTCTTGAATAAAGAATGATAAATGCATTATAAAAGACAGCATTCTTTTTTTCATCCGGTCTCTCCAACTCGTCTTTTGCCTTCTTTGTACCCGACCGTGATTCATGGGCCCTGAAAGCCATTTAAATGCCATTTGGAAGAGAAGATGAGGAATAGCGGTGGCAGAAAAAGCTCTTTTTTTGATGACGAAGGGAAAGAAGCAGAACTGAAATGAAGTCGTAACATGTGTCAGAAGAGCTCCTTGGACATGACATCTAGCGCCGGTCATTTTGATTTCGAAAAGGAAAATTTTATAGAAAGACCTGAATTCGCACAAACTCTTCTCTTTGTAATCTTTTCTGAAAGTTCATGACATATACCAAGAATTTGAATTTTCTCATCATGACCAAGACACTAAAGTAAGCAATTTTGCATTTGAAATACTTTTTTTTTGTTGTGTTCCGATTGGGCTTCGAATACTTCGGGTTACTCTTTATTGCATAACTCTAATCCAGGAATGAGCAAACTATGGCCCGCGGGCCATATATAATTTTAATTGGTCTGTCCAAATCAAATTAAAAGAAATATATATATTACATATCCATCTCTTTTTCTACTTCCATTAAATATTTTTTTTCCTTCCTTTTTGTCAAAGGACTGATGATCTGTACTTTCTCTATTTTTGCTCTAAAAACATAAATCGATGGAAATAGCAAGCACACACAACTTTCAATCGGTAAAATGTTAAAAGCGGAAGTTTTTTGTTAGTTGGCACTCATTTCCAAGTCATACAGGAGAAAACTTGGAAAATATTCCCAGGCAGCTTACCTGCCAACTCAAAAGTATTAAACATCTTGTCCCAATCACCATCGAATGTTCTGCTGAAAACAGGGACTGCAAAAGACGCCAAAAGCGGATTCAAACCTGAGCTACGAACAATTCATTGACGGATAATGAAGGGATGCATGTATCTTCTGTGAGGATTGTTAGAGGTTTTCCCTACATATTTGTATGTTGCACTTAAGAAAACTCGGAAGACTCCACCGGCCTAACAGTCAACTAAAAAATACGATACGTATTGCCCAATTACCGTTGTCATCTCTTCTTCAAATATAGTTTAATAGCTGTTTTATTTAAATTCCCATCATATCAAGGCGGCATCTCTGCTTTGTCTTGCATAGTATTTAAATGATGAAATTATTTAAATAAATATATATTTCATCTAAAACTACCAAGAAAATAATCCAGTTTGATATTCGTATAATATTAACTCTAATAACTAATCATCTCATTGAGAAATAGGTACCTAAATTAAAAAAATTAATATGCATGATTTCTCAAGCATATACACAGATTCTAAGTGTCGAAAAATATTACTTATAATTTATTCGAGCTTTATTGTTTTTTTTATTAAAATATTTGATGAAACTATTTTATAAACAATGTTGTTCTAACGCAGCCGGCAATACAGATACAGTTAATCTTTATGCCATAAGCAAGGGCTGCACCATGCAAGGGCTAAACATGCATTGCACCTCTGGGACTCGTACCCGAAACCCCTGGTCACCGAGCGCCATAGAGCTAGCCACACGGCCATCAGGGCCCATTTCATAAATAATTATTTTTCTCATTTTTGAAATGTTTATTAAGTTTTCAGCGAATCAAACAACAAACACATTTTAATAATAATGTGTATTTAAAAAATGTACTTATTATTTTCAGAACGGACTATACGGAAAATAAATGCTGCACAATTTTTAGAAATATATTTTGAAAACAAAAACTTTGAATACACATAGTGTATTATAAAAAGATTCAGGTAAACACCTCTGAAGCGAACTATCCGAGTAGTGGATCTTATATTTGTTGTTGTTTCTTATCCCACTTGGCTGGCCAAGCCCACGAGCCCATATGGACTCATGATTGAAGGGGAAGGAAGCTGCTTCTGTTGTGATGGAGCACCCGTAGGTAGAAGCCTGACTTTTGCTCCGTGACGCTCTTACAGTCATAGAAGACCGGGACCTACGGCTTAAAGTGGATTCCGAACCACTACAAACATCCATGGCACCGCCGGGATTCGAACCCGAAACCTGTGTCACCGAGCGCCAGAGCGCTAGACACTCGTTCATTCAGGTCCCAAATTTGCCAACGGCACGCAGTGTTCCCAGGTGGTCACCCACCCAAGTACTGACCGCGCCCAATGATGCTTAACTTCGGTGATCTAACGAGAACCGGTATATTCAGCATGGTACGGCCGTTGGCTGGATCTTATATTTATTTCATAAACAACGAATTCCTCGAGATATTTTTCTGCCTTTCCCATCATTAATCCTGGCCACTCGAGAAGGGAATATTCGCAATTTTATTAAATATTCAGATGCAACGAAAGGTTTATTTCTTCTTATTCTGATATCGCAGTGTCTCTTGCAAGAAAAAGGACAACAATGGCAGATAGCGTTGAAGCAATAAATTACCATGAGTATTGTGTACATCATACCGTTACAGTTATGAAAAACCACTGCATTTACAATTTTTCAAATACAATCACTATTATTGTTACAATTTTTCAAATACAATCACTATTATTGTTACAATTTTTATACAATTATTTTAATTTGTTCATATTTAAGTAAAAAGAAAATTATTTTTCAAATAGTCTTCCATTTTTTTAAAAAAATTTAATGCAGATAAATTTAAACAGAATTTGTATTATGCTGATTGCGGTTGTTTTGTTTAATTTACTGGTAGTAAAGTATTCTTTTATTCATGAAACAACTGATTATTTCACATTTAAAAAACTTATTCTATGTAAAGTGTTTTAATTCTGTTTGAGTTTGGTTTCTATTAAAAGATGATTTTAATTTATTTTTACCGAAGCTCCTTTTATATCATTGTTTAACTTCAGTCCCCATTTTTGATTCTATTCATTAGTTTAAAAGTAGAAAAATTAGTCTCTTTAACAATTTTTCATATTTTAAATATGGTTAGAATAAAATTTTCTTTTTTATATAATGCCATTGTATTTACATTACATTGCGTAAATTCAGGAAGGATTCTAATTTGTCTATCAAACTTTGGGAACTAGGCTAAGGTTAATTAAGTTTGGGCATTTCGTTAAAGGATAAAACCCTCCTATAATAACACTAAATTTCAATACAATAAGGTATTTATATATATATATACAATATATATTGTTTTGCTATAGTTGATAAATATCGCACATAATTTATAAATCTTTAATTATGTTGAATTATATTAATTAATTAATTTTTATTGAGTTATATTAATTATTTATGTTTTATTTTATTATATTGAATAAGACACACATTTAAAACTATCGATATATCCCCTCTGAGGATATACAGCTATACCTTAAAAACTGTAAAAACAACATAAATCTTTGGACACAATGATCTCAAGCTGCAATGAACAAAAAAAAAAAAAGAATTTATATGACTAATAAATGTTTCTATGGCATTGGAAAACAACTTAAATCTAGGTTAATCTGACTTAAAATCAAATTAAGACTTTTCAATTTTTTTTTCCAATGCAGCTGGCAAACAGACAGGGACGTCTTTGGATGCCTATAAGGGCTGCACCGATGTTACTCCCTTTGCATTACCCAGGGGGCGCGTGTAACTTGTTGGTAAGCCACGGACGCGGAGTAACGATGCCCCCGCAGCACTCTACGATCCTATTAGGACCGGGACCTACGGCTTAAAGTGGATTCCGAACCACTACAGACATCCATGGCAAAGCCGGGATTCGAACCCGATACCTGTGGTACCGAATGCCAGAGCGCTAACCATTCGGCCATCAGGCCCACTTTGCAACATATTGATAAGGCCTGTTGTCCTCGTTGGAATGAATACTGGAATACTCGTAGTGAATACTGGAAATTAAAAATAAAAAAAAAACAGAGGAAGATCTACTATCAATACTTGACATCCTGAGGAAGATCTTTGCTTCAATACAACAAAATAACACGAGGAGATTTTTTTATAATTATAAAATATGGAAAATGTGTTGAAATTGATATTTTGATAGGCTATAAATATATTCATGGAAATATCTGAAGTCTACATCAATGAAAATATCGTAATTTCCGTATAGAACAGCGATGCACAAGTTGGTTATATATATATATATATATATATATATATACAGTAGCAATGGAAAATCAAAAAGGAATATAAAAATTTCTACAAAATCTTCTACAAAGGGTGTGAAGTGACGTCGACTGCGAAATCGGTAAGACCCTATATAAATTAGTGAACCCAAAGGAAATAAATTATGACATCCTGAGTGTAACGTCATGGAATAAACGACATCAAGATATTATAAACCATGTTATATACATTCAATAGATGGTTGGAACCTAAGTCAAACGCACATCTTGCTACATAATCTGATAACATGAAGTAGACAAAATAACCATCCGTTTAAAACCAGCGAGGTAAAGGATTGAAGAAGTCTTGAATATTGAAGTCTCTTTAGTAATAAGGATATTTAGTGATTTTACCTCGAAATTCGTGTTTAATGTGGGGAGATACAAAGTACCGTATATACTCATTGTATTTTCCACGCTACACAAGAAATAAATTAAGAAAAAGTAAAATCTTTATCCTATAAATTATCTAACATACTTATTTTTATTTCTTTGTAAACTTAAAAAAAAAACAAATAATAATTTTATATTTGATTTTACAATTATTTAACAATTTGTTACACTATTTTGTTTGAATTTTGTAGTAGCCAAGTGAAAAGTAATTTTTTTTATTTACCTATTTTTTGACATTCATGTCTTTAAATGTAATAACCATATATAACTCGCATTTTTAACTTAAGGTCCTTATTTCTGTCAGATTTTAAATTATTATTACGTTATTGTCCTTGTATTACCTAAATAGTGTCCTTGTATTACCGGCACATAATCTAACACGTTATTGACGAAGGGTATATTCTTGTAATAAAAAAATAGAATGTATTTCTAAAATATTTTTGTAGCATTCAAAAATGTATTTTTATATTAAACTAAAGTTAGATTATGCACCATGTTTCAATCTTTCACAAAAATCCAAAAATTTATTTAAAACGTTTACCATTTATATTTTCAAGTAAAAGGGATAAGTAACGAGACTAACAGCGAGAAAAATTATAGTTCACTGCAGTCTGTGTATCCCTGTTTTAATAAATCAGAACATATGTTGATAAATAAAGACAAACTGTAAGAGAATGGTCTACTTTGAGAATATTTCTGTAGTTGCATCTGTGATATGGGATTTAGATATCCTGTGCATCTTTTATTGAGCCCAATCTCTCTTTCCCAGCTGCAATTCTTGCGTCTCCCCTAGCAGTTGTTCATCAGAATCTTTCTTCGAGTTCTTATCGCGCGGCCGGCTCTGTGAATCGAGTGCGCCCATTGGCCAGGAGGAATCGGCCGTTCCAGCGTTATCTTGACCCATCATTCCGAAAGCGATTATGTGCCGAATGAATCATCTTCCCGAAGAAAGGTAGCTCTGGCCGGAAGGGTCCTCCTGACAGATAAATGCTCCACATTTCGTAGAAGAATGTAGTTTCTGTGACAAGAGAAATGAATGTTTCAGTTCTGTGAAATAGTAGTGCGTTCCACCAGCGTCTCCTGACAGAGACGGTTGATTCTGAAGACGCATTTGACAGTGTGCAATCATAAAGAGCAGAAAAAAATAAATCTGTTGAGAAATAAAGTGTAGAAAATAAATCTGTTTTTCTTGGAGAGTATTGGGTAAATATTTCAAAGTAAATTAAAGTGTGATCAACAAAATTTATATGCATTGATTATTTTTATTTTGGTACATTTTAATAAAGGCCGAGGAAGATATTTTAGTCATCGTCAGTCGAATTTGTGTAAAATAAAATTTTAAAATTATATTAGGCTATTTTAATATAGAACTTGCTGATGTATCTGTAGCATTAGATATTACATCTAGCGATGCAATCTGATAACATTGAGTAATTTATGGATATACTTGTATATCTTATTTATGCATTATTCACAGCCAGGATATCATCATGAATTTCTAAAGCAAGCCACAATGAAAAAGAGTCAATAAATCTGAAAGCTTTATAAATTAGTAATCTCGCAAAATATAGGTTTACGCTTGCTTTTTTTTCTTAAACACCTAATGCCTCCATCTACTAGGAATCTTAATCAACAGGATATCATGGTGCAAGATAGATTTGATTTTGCTTACAAATTGACAATAATTCCACATACCTCATTTACATAACATTTGTAATACATCCTTTTTATTTTAATATCTCAAAACATTTTCTCTCAACATTCACAACTTATTCTTATTAATATAACATTTACATTTTAATAAAATTGCATGAAATTTATATTATACTTCCATTTTATAAGACCACACACACACATCATTTAGCACAAACCAATATAGTCACAAAATGAACAGAATAGTTTAAATTCCTACCGTATATTGGAAAACCTTGAGAGCCAGTTAAAATTTTTATTATTTAACTGATTTTACTGAAGAAAATATTAATAAAAGATGAAACAATCATTTATTGGTAAACGGCTACATGTGTTTTTTCGTATAGGCTGCCCTAAATCCCGATGAAAGTGACACTGCAAATGTACTGTGAACTGTTTAATTCAACGATTTATGGTGCAATAATTATGCAGTCTTAAACATTTTTAATTAGTCGAAATATCGCTTTAATACAACCCGCCACAAAATTTTACAATATACTGTAGGACAGAGAGCCTAATAATACATGAAACTGACAATGCAAGACGTAAGTAGTCATTTATTTGACACAATTTATGTAATGGTGCTTAGCCAATCTTTAACATTTGAACTAATAAGGAAATCATATTAATCTACTTCAAGTTGAAACTGCAAATCTTCCTGTCATTTCAAAACTCGTTATTAATAATTGCAACAGAAAGGTTTCTTTCAATGCAAATGATAACAAATATGCTGTTGGATGAGATGATTAAATGTGATATAAATACTGCAAGGTGAAAAGAAGACATTTAGGATTATCCTAATAATTTACATCGTAATGACTATTTATACATGCTTTACTCGTTTGAACCAGATATAATATCTCATTAATCTAGTCCACCATAAAATTGCAGAGCACAAACCTTTCACTTCAGAATTCGTAATTAATGGCAGAGATGTACTGACGCTTTGTCCCTCATCGAAAAGACATTCGGTCTGTCAATGTCAGAAAGACAAGAGGTCACTTTGTGGCAATGTCAGCCATTTGCATAGACGAGTTTCTAAACAGGATTTAAACATTTGAAGGATTATGATCAGCGTGTTGCATTATAAATGAATTTGTGAAGCTTAAACATAATGACTCTTTATGTTAATGAAACTTCCAATGGATATATAGGAAATCCTACAGCATTTGTTCTCTAAATCCCCTTTAAAAAAGATATTAACTGAATTGGTATACCAGCGATAAATAATTTCTTTAATTTACTTCTTAAAGTTTAGCTCAGAGAGTAATTAAATTGTTTGTTTAACTCGCTTTCAAAATAAAAACAAAAGTTTTCAATTATTATTGTAGTTATTATATATTTCTCTTGATTCAAACAATCTGATTTTCAATAGTTGTATTTCCTAAATTTTAAGCTCCTATTAATTTATTATTTTGTTAAACTTTCTGTAAAATTTTAAATACAAATTCGAATGATACTTATTGAAATTATCCAGTAACAGAAGAGTAACTATTGTAATTAAAAATATTCTTTAATATTGGGTACTCAAAATATTTTGTGCATCTTTAAATTTAGTAGAATCATACTAACCCTATTAATTTTAAAATATAAGGTCATAATGCTCATTCGACTGTGTGTATGTTTTCAACTCGTTAAATATTAAATCTGTCGAAACCTATTGTTAGCAGTAACGAGTATGAACATTTTTCACTAAAACTCCAACTTCTTATATCAGGATAATCTATATTCAAATCGAATACATTGTTTATATGCAACGTATTATTTGTTTTTTCACTATTATTGTGAGGTAAAAAAATTTGGATTATTCAATTTGATGCTTCCATATTTATTCACTTAAGTTTTGATATTAAATTACGAAACTAATCTTAAATTTATTTATTCTAAAAAATACTCAATTTTGGATTTTCCACTAATCGTTGGGGATAAAAGATTTTTTTAGCATTAAATTTGGCGTTAGCTAATTATTGAGTTAAGCATCGATAATAGTATGCGAAACAAGACTTATTATTATTTATCATTCTAAAGAAACTCATGTCTACACATATCCACTAATTTTGTACGATAAAATAATTTTTGGATCATTGAATTTGTTGTTTTCATAGTCATTAATTTACGCATGCACATTAAATTATAAACTGGTTTCATTATATTTATTTAAAAAATCCTTAATATTGTGTACTGAAAGTAATTTTTTACATCTTTAAATTTGGTGTTTATTAAGATATTGACTTCAGCTGGGATATTAACATAAACATTTTTCTCATTAGGAGTTACTTTAAAAATCCTTTTAATTGTGGCTATTTCGTCTACTTATGTCAGGTATTCTAAAGGTTATGTAGATCCTTAAGTGTGGCTTCTTATATATTTAGTGATTTACGCAAGGATATTAATTTACGAAACTGGACTCATTAAGTAGCTACTGTGTAAAACCTCTTGATTATTCATACGTGTAGGTTTAGTCTGCGTAACATGAGCATTTAAACTGCACCATTACATCCCATCAGCTTAATTGTAAGCGCACAACCCAAGAGATTGCACGAGGCCGTTGAAGCACTCAGCCAACATTTAAAGATATGGAAATCACCTTTACCTAATAATCCAGCGCTCGGAAAGCCCCGGAAATGTTTGAAGGGAATACACTGTATTTAATTTCGCAAACACACACACAGAGCAGTATATGTAATTCCCAAGGATTCTGCTCTAACGAGTGCCCAATTAAATTCAGAATTGGAGCATATTCAGAACTTCACTGGATAAAACGGATTTATTATAAAGGGTGTGAGATTGAAAGCTGTACTTTCGGTTCGTAACAGGTTGCGAATGCTTGTTCCAAATGTAGAGATGTTTGGATAATGGTGTAGAATACGAAAAACGTAAAGCTATTCTAGAAGTGCATTGAATGAAAATTCTAGTTATGCTATATTATATTATTAAAATGGGGGATGGAAATGTATTTTAATTGGAAAGAAAAAAAATTATCTGAAAATTTAAAAGGATTATCGGCTTTTTATAAATGCATTCTCAAATATATTTAACGTAAAGTAACTTTTTCCGATAAATTGCCTAACTATTGTTTCTAAATTAAATCTGACATTTATCTATGAAAGCCCCGACTTACATGAGATAAAATACGATAAATAACGTATATTATAATTTGCTCTACTTAATTTGCGTGCAACAGAGTTCAGTTAAATATTTATGCACGCGTAACATCAAATGGAGATGAACCTTTATAACATTTATTAAAACGTAATATTATTCTGTGCATTGTATAAAAATTTATACAAATCAATTATACAATACAATTATTTTATCTTTTATGATGCTTTCATAAAATTACAAATTCATAACGTTTCACTTTTAATCATAATTTAGATTTAAAATTGCTTGTTTTTGCAGGAAATTATAGATCTATCAGACATTATAATAGCCATAAATCTAGGATATTAATGATTTTGACAACTATAGACAAAATTGCTGTCACTAGCTATAACGAAATAGGTGTTTCTAACAGCTATTTTTCTGCGGGAAAAAGTGGGAGGGATGCAAATAACAAGGTTTCCTGTAAGCAGACCTCATTCATGTAACATTCTGAATTTTTTTTGGGGGGGAGGGGGCATTGTGGAACGGACACCTAATTGTACCGATGGCTTTTGGTTTTTCGATCTTCTGCTTTAATTGTTCCCAAGCAGGAGGTGTTTTTCTGAAATTCTTTTATTTTAAATGTTCTTACTCATTTAAATTTAAGTAAAACCTTTTTGTGCAGATTTTGTAGCTAACTTTAAGATGCGGAGCTTTTTGTGGTTCTTAAAACCACATAGGAACTCCGTAATCGGTACACCCGTTGCCCGGGGCCATTTAAAGTTAATGAGAGCTCTTCTGTTGCTTCTTATTGTATTTAGTCAATATCTAATTTATTTGCTGTTGAGGTTCTTAAATGACATTGATCAGGCTTACTCTCAGTGGATCCAGAATCATTTAACTGTCTCTTTAAGTTGGACACATTTAAGTCTAACAATCTGCGCTTGAGATTATTCTACTTTCTGCCTTCCGCACGATTCAGTTCTTCATTTTGATTCTGGAATGGAAAGGAATGTTAGTGTTTTAACTGTTTGCGCTTGAATTTCACCAAATTTTGCAAACATAAACAAAAAAAAAAAAAGAAATCACGAAATTCAGAGAGGTGTGTGAACCGACAAAGTGTGGATTCCCTTCTTCTACCCGTATGGCTTATACTAGGAGTGGTCAACCCGCGGCCCGCCTTGAGCATTTTTTCTGCCCGTGAGATGTATCAAACTTTTACAAAATATATTTATTGTGTAATGAACAAACTAGTGAAAACAAATGTTTTCAAAAAATGCATTATGTGTGCATCTATATATTCGAAAATGAACTGTCGAAATTATGAGAAATTATCATTGATTTGAAAGTAATATTCTTGCGAATATATAGGACAGATATTGCCTGTTTTATTGATGAAATTACAGTCATGATTTAGCAGAATAATTAAATTATAGTCTGAAACGTGATGCGCGCGCATCGATTTGCAAAAACTCAGCAAAAGAATGGGGAAACTATGTCGCATTAGTTAAATAAATATTTTTTAATGATTTAATTTTTTTAATTTCATTTATATTTATATTTCATTTATATTTATATTTCATTTATATTTATATATTTTTTATATATTTTTTCATGTTTAGTGATATATAGTTTTTTTACAATGTGCGTTTAGTAACTTCATTATAATAGTATCTATGTTTACATGTAAGAATAATAGTAAACACAAAAATAATAATAATTCTGTTTCAATTTTTCACTCCAAAAAATGTCTATATAATATGAGAATATATAATTTTAAAGGAGGCCGTGGAGTGAGGAGGCATTTATAAAGTGACCAGCTGAAAGATTTTTATCCAACTTACTTTTCTTAAATTTTTATAAGTAACTTTCGTCTCCGCTAAATAATTGAAACAAAATTAAAATAAATTTTTTTTAAGTCAAATGATGTCACAGCAATAATTTTTCAAAATGTTATTTATAAAATTTTCTTATTTAACTATTATTTCAGATGCACGTTTATAAGAAATCCGTAAAGTAATGCTTGTATGCTTTTTAAATTCATAATTTGTTTGTCATAAAGTTTTTGCTATTGCTAGTTATTTATATAAATCTTGAGTGTGTGTTTGAGGATTACCTGCAAAAAAAATAAATTATAATTATAAAATAAGAAAAAAAAAAAACATTAGAGCTTCTTTAAGACATATAACAAAATTAATTAGAGTACTCAGAAAAAAGTGCAAATAGAAAAAAAAAAATATATATGTATATATATTTTTTTGAAAATAATTAATATTTAAAAAAAAATGAGAAAATATTAATCTATCAGACAATCTTTGAATTTTTAATCAGATTAGAGAACCCATTTTTCAATTTTGCTCGTATAAAAAAAATTTTATGTTCATGTAAAAATTATCAGAAAAAATTAAGTACATAATTAATAATTTTTTATATACAAAATGAAACATGAAATTTCATAGAATAATCAAATAAATTTTTAATATTTATAATTATAGTAAAAAGTAAATTGTTGTAAGAAAATAGTAAGAAAATTGTTGTGAAATTATAATTGCAATCGATAAACGTCCTTCAAATCTATGAAACATATTTTTTTATTTAATAATGATAGAAATATAAAAATTCCATGTAATTAATTTTTAATGTTGATATAATTTAAATTAAATTATATATATATACTTAATTTAATTTAAATATCAAAATTAAAAATTGATTAGAAGGGATTTTTATATTTCCATCGTTATAAAATAAAAAAGTTATACCTATATATATATATATATATATATATATATATATATATATATATATATATATATATATATATATATATATATATATACAGTTGTCAGAATAAATAAAGTGAATATATAGATATATATATATATTCATTTTATTTATTCTGACAACTGTGAGTTTGGCCTGACTTACAATGATATCAAAAAATAAAATTAATATGATGAGAAAAATGTTTATTTAACAGAAATTAATTTTTAATTTTTTGAAGTAATAAATTAATTTTGAAAAATGTAGAATAAAAAGTAATTTTATTAATTTTTAAAGCAGTAAGACGTGTTGCACATATTAATTAAAGGATTTTATTATTACGTTTTATTCTATATGTTGATCTTGAATACCAGCAGCTTTCACGTGAAGTACTTCAGGTGAAGAACCACATGAAGTACGCCAGCTGAAGAACCACATGAAGTACATCAAGTGAATAGTACTACTTGAAATGAAGTACGACATGAAATACTTCAGAGGAAGTACGACATGAAATGCTTCAGATGAAGTACAACGTGGAGTACTTTAGATGAAGTACTACGTGGAGTACTTCAGATTATGTAGGAAAGAAATGAAGCATAATAATTATAACCCAGAAATGCCATACAACTATTTTGAAAAAAAATTCGCTTTCTACTACAGGAAGGTATTTTTGACCTATCGAATTATTCGACTCTTCCTTGGCATAGACACGAGTCGCCATTATTACCTACCTTCCTGGCGTCCATACAACATAGACAGTTAAAGTCTATGCGATGCTTTCGTCAGTTAAACTAACCAAAAGAAACTGCACAAACAAAACCTAATCGGAAGCTCCATTGTCTATGCCGTGTATGAATTATGTCTAGGTCTATGTATGTAGATAATCATATAAAAGTCAACAATTAAACTTTAACAGTTACAGTTAAAGCGACACTGTTTCGAAAACTTCAAATGGCAACACCTAATTTAATTTTTTAATACAGTGGAATTTAATGTTTCTTCTTCCAGAGTAAAAAAAAAACATAAACAGACCACGTGAACTTCTTCACATACGATGACACTTTAAATGGTGGATAGCATTGAAGCACGTACCATGGTAAGACGAAACTATGGAACCTGACGTCTGATGGCATCTTTGAAATCAGATGCATTTAGCGGACTAAATGTATACACATTATATTTCAGGTATCTCCACAGTTAGACATCCATTGGAGTGAGACAAGCGGATCTAGGAGGCCACGGAAAAGTGAAATGGCGGGAGATAATTATGTCACTAAACTGCTGTGTTAAGAAACCTGTGACAATCAACCTCACAAATGAGGATGCGCCATCTATACGCCACGACTTCAGCTAGAGCATTTCGCTGTAAGAATAACTGAAATTTAAAGTAAGCATTTAATCCGCATACTGCATTTGATTTCAAAGATGCCATCAAACTTCAAATTCAGCAGATTCCTCTTGCTATGTTACGTGCTTCAGTGCTATCCACCATATACCGTATGCAAAGTGTCAACTTGTGTGAAGAATGTCACAAAATTTGTTTAACACATTAATATGTGCATGCTTTCTTTTGTCTTTATTGGCTATTTTCACTTTTCTTCTTAGCCTGTCTAACACTGGAAAATTTTGTGGTAAAGGTACCGTTGCAACTGTTCTCTATTATATTTATGGCTTTTCATACGGAAATACTATTCCAATAAAAAAATGCAGGTGCTGCCCCTTCAAATTTCCGAAATCGTTTCGCTGTAAATGTAAAAGTTAGAGTTTAACTTTAGCTTTTCATATGGTTCTCATATATCGAGAAAGTGTTTTTTTTTTTCATAATCAGCCTATATATTGAAACAATTTTAATCATAAACTTTAAAGTCTGATTCATTTTAGATAGTATAAAATAATTACAGAAGTATAAATACAATATTTCAGTATAAACAATATTCAAAATAATATCGTTGTGATATATTACTGTAATAAATTTTGTAAAATTTTGTCCAAATCAAATCAATACACTAACACAAATATTTTCGAATCTACTCACTTTTGATAGATATGGACTTAACAAAGAGCCCTTGCCTGTTGCAACATCAGGCAAGTACGGGTCAGGTTCGAGTGCACTGACAGCGTCATTTGCAGTCATGTTCTTGTTGTTTCTTATCCCACTTGGCTGGCCAAGCCCACGAGCCCATACGTACTCCTGATTGAAGGGGAAGGAAGCAGCTTCTGTTGGGATGGAGCACCCATAGGTAGAAGTCTGACTTTGGCTCCGTGACGCTCTTCAGTCATGGGAGACCGGGACCTACGGCTTAAAGTGGATTCCGAACCACTACAAACATCCATGGCACCGCCGGGA
Source organism: Caerostris darwini (assembly GCA_021605075.1). Lineage (NCBI taxonomy): Eukaryota > Metazoa > Arthropoda > Arachnida > Araneae > Araneidae > Caerostris > Caerostris darwini. The sequence continues at coordinate 518,053 of BPLQ01003393.1, forward strand.
TTCGAACCCGAAACCTGTGGCACCGAGCGCCAGAGCACTAGACACTGTCATTCAGGTCCCAAATTTGTGAATGCCAACGGCACACGGTGTTCCCAGGTGGTCACCCACCCAAATACTGACCGCGCCCAATGATGCTTGACTTCGGTAATCTAACGAGAACCGGTATATCCAGCATGGTATGGCCGTTGGCTATATTTGCAACCATTAATTACATAAGCGGAGAGACTCGATTCCGCATGTGACGGTGTGCAGCGGCAAGTCTCATAAGAGGATGGGAGTTTTTCGGCTTTTCTCTTGTACGACGGATCCCTGACAATTACCCCAAGCAACTTTCTGAGAAGGTGGTGTCTACACGAATGTCATCTTAACTACTATGGCAAAGGTCCACGTCAATCATCGATCGTCTTTGATATTTTTTTAATACATAAATGAGTACGAAGCAATGCATAATTGTGATATATTACTGTAATAATTTTTTTTGTTTTGCACTCATGCAGTTGTTTGCAGTTTTGCACAAATGCAATTTTGTTTTGCAGTTTTGCATAAATGTTCAAAAAAAAAAAAAAAAAAAAAAAAAAAAAAAAAATAAAAATAAAAAAAATAAAATAAAAAAAATACTTATTATAATTATATGCGAATTGTGAAAGGAAAATTACTTTAATTAAATAATCCCGAGTGATTTTGGCAGCAATTATTATTAGGTGCTAAAACGCTTTTTTTTTTAATCCGTAATGTTCTAACTTAAATTACTTTTTAGAAGAACACTTCCGCAAATTAATAAAACTATTTTCGCTCCTGCATTTGGTTCTAAATGAATAAAATAAGGGTTGTAAAAGTTTAAATAAATGAGATAAACACTTTAAAGGAAGAAAAATGAACTTGAAATGATATGTGGCATATGGGCTAGACTGTTGAAAGTTCTTTGTTTAATGAGAGACTCATTAATTTAGAAAGCGACTTTAAGTAGTGAATTTTAGAAAAGTCATTTATTAGGTTTTCCCCTAAAATAAAGAATAATGTTTATAAGATACTGCTTTTTGTTTTGACAATCGTTGTTCTAAAATTCTAATGCAATGGATTGCAGCGATATTTGAAATAAAAATGCTGTTTATTAAATAAAAATTGTACTTTTATTATGAGATGAATTAATATTTATTATTATTTATTTCTCGTTAATAAATTCATTACTTAAATAAAGGAAAAAATTATTTTTCAAAACGAAACGCTTTAATAATATATAATCATTCCATGCCAAAAAAACTTGATGAAAACTTCTCTTTTTCGTTTGTATGCAGAAAAACCAATATTTAATCTTCATATAATGAATAATTCAAGATTGCATACTATATAAATATATATATATATATATTTGTATCGGTTTCATATAAATGTTAAATATAATATATAAATGCAATACTTTAACATATTTCATTTTTTTATAAGGAATATTTAAAATTTGTAAATTAGATATTATTATTTACTCAGTAGAAATTTCCTCTTAAATAAATAAAATTTTCATATTTGTGGTTTGTAAAGTAAATGTTTCATATTAAAAATTATTTTTTTATTCATGCACTATGAATGTTTTTCTTTATTGTCCGTAAAATATACGTTATTTATTTTCTAATTAAATATAAAAATTGTAGATTTATTGCTCATTAAATAAACATCGTAATTTGTTTTGAATGAAATCTTTTTAGCTATGTATAATAGAGAGATATCTATTATTTATTTTTGGTTAATAAATTGCGTGACAATGGATGGAAAGAATTTATATCATGAATTATTTAAATAAAGGGAAAAAATATTTTCATTAAAAGGTCATTTATTAGGTTTTCCTCTAAAATAAATAACATTTATGCTATACTGTTTTTTGTTTTAAGAAGTGTTGTTCTAAAAGTCTAATGCAATTGAATGTTTTGATATTTAAAATAAAAATTCTTATTTATTAAATAAAAATCGTGCTTTTATTATGATGTGAATACCTATTTATTATTATTTATTTTCGTTCATAAATTCCATGACAATGCATGGGGAAAATAATATCAATTATTTAAAAAAAGGAAAAAAAAATATTTTTCCAAGATAAAAACACTTTAATAATATATAATCATTTAAAACCAAAAATCAAAATGAAAACTCTTTTTCGTCGTCTGTATGCAGAAGAATCAATATTTAATCTACATATTATGAATAATTCAAGATTGCAAACTATATATATATATATATATATATTTGTCAGATTTATATAAATGCAAATGCTTTAAAATATTTTATTTTCTTTTTATAATAAATGTTTAAATCTTATAAATTAAATATTATTATTTACTAAGTAGAAATTTCCTCTTAAATAAATAAAACTTCATATTTATGGTTTGTAAAATAAATAGTTCATATTAAAAATGATTCTTTTTATTCGTGTTTTATGCATGTGTTCGTGTTTTATGATTTTTTCTCTTTATTAAACGTAAAATATTCGTTATTTATTTTCTAATGAAATATAAAAATTATACATTTATTGCTCATTAAATAAACATCATCATTTGTTTTCAAAGAAATCTTTTTAGTTATTTATAATAGAGGCATATATATAATTTGTAAAAGCAGGTCTTTTTGTTAAAGTAAATAGGTTAGTCAGAATATTAATGTTATTTTTTTTTCTTTGTTAAACAAACTTCGTTCAGTAATTGAAATCAAATTTTGTTTTGAAAATGATACTAAAAGTTTGTAAATATCAGCAATTCTTATAAAGTATTGTTAAAAAATAATATGAATAAGACTTATGCATTGTAAATTTTTTTGCGCTATAACTGAATCGTACGATTTGTTGTATTCATTAGAACAATATTGTTTCAATAATTACGGAAAAAAATTATACGTACTGTTTATCATCTATCGCATTTAAATAAACTGTATTTGACCTTATATATATAATGATTCTAATGCAATGAATTTAGTTTTAATGATAATTGATTCCTCTAAAATAAATAACAATGTTTATGTTTTAAGGTGTTTTGTTTTAACTGGTGTTGTTCTAAAAATCTAATGCAATTGTTTGTTGTGATATTTAAAATTAAATAATTGTATTTATAAAATAAAAATCGTAATTTTATTATAATGGGAATTCCTATTTATTTTATGTTAATACATTCTGTGCCAATGCATAAAAGAAATTAATATCCATTATTTATATAAAGGGAAAAAAATTATTTTTCAAACGAAACACTTTAATAATATATAATCATTCCAAACCAAAAATCAAAATGAAACCTCTTTTTCTTCTGTATGCAGAAGAACCAATATTTAATCTTCATATAATGAACAATTCAAGATTGTATACTATATATATATATATATATATATATATATATATATATATATATATATATTTGTATCAGTTTTATTTAAAGGTTGTATTTAATATATAAATGCAAAAAAATTTTTAATATTTTATTTTTCTTGTATAATGAATGTTTGAAATTTGTAAACTAAATATTATTATTTACTATGTAGAAATTCCCTCTTAAATAAATAAAAATTTCATATTTATGGTTTGTATAAACTAAATGTTTCATATTAAAAATGATTTTACTCATGTATTATACATGTTTTCTCTGTATTATTCGTAAAATATGTTATTTATACATTTATATTTATATGTATATGAATCTGGTTTTTATAAATGTTGTATATAATATAGAAATGTAAATGCTTTAAAATATTTTCTTTTTCTTGTACAATGAATTTAAAATTTGTAAGCTATATATTATAATTTACTAAGTAGAAATTTCCTCTTAAATAAACACAAGCTTCATATTTATGGTTTGTAATATAAATGTTTCATATCAAAAATGATTTTTTTATTCATGTTTTCTCTTTATTTTTCGTAAAATAAACGTTATTTATTTTCTAAACAAATATAAATATTGTAGATTTATTGCTCATTAAATAAACATCCTCATTTTTTTCAGAAGTAAATCGTTTTAGTTGTGTATAATTGAGAAATACCTATAATTCGTAAAATCAGTTCTTTCTCTTAAAACAGAATATTAGAGTTCATTTTTTTTTTGTTTCTTTGATAAACAAACTTCGTCCACTAATTGAAAACAAATGTCGTTTCGAAAAATGTACAAAAAGTTTGTAAATATTTTTCATTTTTATAAAGTATTGTTTTAAAAATTCTATGAATAAGCCTTTTGCATTGTAAAAATGTTTGCATTATAACTAATTCGTAAAAGTTTTCGTATTCATTGGACGATATTGTCTCAATAATTAAGGAAAAAATTATGCGTAATATTTACCATCATTCGCATTATAAAATAAACTACATTTGACCTTATGTACATAAATATATCACGATAATAGCCAATAAAATGAATTTAGTTTAAAAAGGAGGTTACATTTCCCGATAATTAATGACAGAAATTAGAGTTTTTTTATTATTATTTTAATAAATGAGAAAAGTAAAGAAATTCAAGTCATTTTGTAGAAAAGTCACTTTCGTATAATGTAATCACTCTATGGCAAAAAAAAAGTGAAAAATTCCCCCTATTTTATGAATGCAACAGAACCGTTATTGATTTTACTATAGTACCTATTATCATATTTCTGACAATATTTATTTTCATAATTTCGCCAATACTTATTGTCTTGTTTCTAACAATACTTATTTCCATAATTCTGGAAATACTTATTATCATCTTTCTAACAACACTTATTTTTATAATTCCGGCAATATTTAATATCATATTTCTGACAATACTTATTTTCATAATTCTAACAACAATTATTATCATAACTCTAACTATTCTTATTGTCATAATTCAAACAATACTTATAGTCATAATTCCGTCAATACTTATAATCATAACTCTAACTATTTTTATCGTCATAATTCAAACAATACTTATAGTCATAATTCCGTCAATACTTATTATCATCTTTCTGACAATACTTATTTTCATAATTCTAACAATACTTATTATCATAATTCTCACAATAATTATTAACATAATTCTAGCAATACTTATTGTCATAATTCTAACAATGCATATCATCATAATTCTAGCAATTCACATTTTCGATTGTAGTAAAAAAATTGTGCAGAAAAACCCTTGTTCTCCGAGGGGTTTAATTTAAAATCCTTGTCCAACAGGCTGTATTTCAACTATCTGGAACCGAAATTCTAATAAGCAGAAGTCAATTAGGCGCATGGGGGGTTCCGATTGGAACGTTGTTCAATTAGGTTAGATGTTAATCAGCGCCCCAAAATAACTCCTAGTTTTGAGTCTTCTCCTATTGCTTGACGTGATTGCACAAAAGACTAATTAGAGCATATTGACTCAGTCACAAATGGTTCGTAATTTGCTGATTTTTTTAAACGAACTTTCCGATAAATTTTTTTTTAGTTACTCATCCCTGGTTTAGGATGTTTTTTGACCATTTAAGTAACACGACTTTGTTTCGATTAGTTTTAATTATTTTTTTCACTGATTGGTATTTACCCGTCTGCTATTTAATTAAATATAGTTGTTCGTTACAAACAATAATTGAAACATTTGCTACTATTGCTAAAACAACTATTGTTATGAAACTATAATTATTATCATAACTTAGTTTGATAATTTGCAAGCGTATGTCTCTACATGGTCATCAAGTACCACTGCGGCCATCAACTTAAAGTACCGACCGGTATGAATCTCTAAACGCTCAACTCAAAATAAAAATTTTGACTGATTTCTAAAGCCATGTAAATAATAACATCAGGAATGCCATTAAAATTTTCCAAAAACTTTCATATCAAATGTGGTTAAAATTTCCATGATAACGCAATATTAAAAGCAAAGAGCATTAGAAAAAGTTTTTGAAAGCTACCAACAAAAAAGCATCAGATGGTACCAAAAGTTATGTTCATTTTTCTGATCCAAATAAAACCTAACAAAACCTACCCGAAATATATTTATTTAATCATCAGCATATTTACTGTTCTTTTCAGTGATATATCTCTGTCAGCTCTTCAAAATGTTTTTTTAATAAAATACTTTGATTGTACATTGAAATAAAAATTAGCTTCATTTACACCTCTTCCCTTGCAGTCAAATACTGATACAATTTTAATACATTTACTAATTCAAATTTGTTTTAATGTTTTCCCTTTCATTAACATTCTTTTTTACCCACTTTAAGACAAACAAACATGCTTTGTTTCTTGTTATTATGTAAACATACGTTGTCCATGTTGATATTGGTATCAATACGCATTTCTAGATATTTTTTTGTATTAAAGTAAATATTATAATTATATATTATTATTATTAATTAAATATTATATTTTGCACAGTCCAGTCACATTAATGTGACCACCACCTACTTTCGACGTCAACGTGAAATAACCCAGCACAAAAGGCAGGTGGCAGCACATTGCAGGGGAGTACAAAGTATAAGTATAAGTGCAAAGTATAATTCCACTTAATACCACATTTCACACTCCACTTAAAGCCTGAATATGCAAGAGTGTATATTCTGGCTTTAGACGGGAGGTCACATTAATGTGACTAGACTGTATATATTATTCGGTAATTTTTATATTATTCGATTGTGATATGTGTGACTCTTAGAAACGTATACTAGGTGATGGTGCCTAGCCCTTACCAAATGCGAATCCAATCTGTTCAAAAGGATGACCAGTTTCTGGTGGAAGCAGGCTTTTTTGTCCCAACTGTGACTGAAAGTGATATCTTGGTACGATGTTTTAATTGGCGGGGGCCATGCGAAACTTCAAAGTTTCAGATGGTCAAGAGGGACAATTTAACAAGACGGCTAAAATTTTAATCATCTATGTTCGAATATTTATGAACGAGGTGCCTTTGCCAATCGGAAACAGACTCCTTTGGAGGCGGTAATGTTGTTTTGAAAAACTGTACAAAAAGCGATTGGACGTCTCTTCTCCCTGATGTAGTGCATTCAAATATAGGTATGGGTTTATTTGTGGTTTGGGTTATTGCGAAATTCTTAATGTTTAATGTGTGTGTTGGGTAGACGGTTTAGCGTGTTTTTTCTAGGATCGGGGTATTGCTCATTTAAGGGTTTAAAGTTGAATAACAACACCACAATTAAGATATAATGGAGATTTTCTAAGTCTCAGTTCTCTCAGTTTTGGATAGGTAATTTCTTTACTACTTTACGTAAAACACATTTGTTCTTTGGCATAATAATTATTGTAATTTCATTTTTCTTCCACATACGTAGGATTCTACCAACAACACACATCCTGGACTGTATTTCCTCTGAAGCAAATGACATTTACTAAAGCCTTTGATGTTCACTTCAAAATCGCAGGAGAAAGGCTTATTCTTAATTCCACGAATTCAGTCTGGTTGGATGTGTGTTCTTACCCCATATTGTTGTCCTCCTTTTCTCAAAAAGCTAGAAAGATGTGCTTGTACCCCCTTCTCGAATACATGCCGCCCTGTTTGTAGAATCATTTACATTCCCAAGCTACTTATCGCTTGTCAAATTCAGTATAGCGGCCTGGAAAAATATAAGCTGAGAAAAACCTTCATATGAATGAATTCAAAAGATAAGAACCTCACACATGTGCATTTCATGTTTACTCGCAAAGAAAAGTGTGGGCATTTTACTCAGAATATAGCTAAAATTTAAAAAAAAAATTGGAGATTTTGAAGATTTTTGTATCAGCGGTATTGTTGTAAAGCTTTATATAATAATGTGATGAGTTATACTTAAACAACGCCTAATTCATAGGTTTTTAATCATATCAAAGTTTACATCAACAAGTTTACAACTTTTATTTACAGTTTTTTAACCATCTGTAAGCTTGCAGCTTTTCAACCACATAAATATAGCTTTTTAGTCATTTGCAAACTTACGGCTTTTAAACAACTGAAATATTTACATCTTTTTAATCAACTGTAAGCTTACAGATTTTAAACAACGAATACTTATAGCTTTTTAATCATCTATAAGCTTACAACTTTTAAATAACTTACATATTTACAGTTTGATTTCAGATGACTGATTTAAGTGCTTGATTTCTACAACCAGAAAAAAAATTATGTAAATGTCACAGATAAAAAAAACACATTTGAATTGTTTCTAATCGATAAAAAAAATGAAACATTTATTTGAAAATTATTATATCAACTAAAGCTTTATATAAATAATTAGACTAGTTATACTTAAACAACGCTTAATTTTCAGCTTTTTGATCGTCTGTAAGCTTACAGATTTTAAACCACGTTTGGCTTACAACTTTTTAATCATATATACGTTTACAACTTCTAAACAATTAACATATTGACCGCTTTCTAATCATCCGCAAGCTTACAGCTTTTAAACAACTAACATATTTACAGTTTTGTAACATTCTGTACGCTTTCAGATTTTAAACAATATATTTACAACTTTTTAATCATCTGTAAACTTACAGCTTATAAAAAAACTGTAAATTAACATATTTCCTTTTTTAATCCTCTTAAGCATTTCAGCAACTTACAGCTTTTAAGCAAAGTTTAATTTATATCTTTTAAATCATCTCTAACCTTACATCTTTTAAATCATCTCTAATCTTACATCTTTTAAACAATGCTTAATTTACGTCTTTTTAATCATCTGTAAACTTACAGCTTTTAAAAACTAACATATATACTTTTTTAATCATCTCTACGCTTACATCATTTAAGCAACTTTTAATTTTACATCTTTTAAATCATCAGTAACGTTACTTATTTTAAACAATGCTTAATTTACAATTTTTTTTAATCATCTGTTTGTTTAGTGTTTAAACAACGATTAATTTACAGCTTTTTAATCATCTTTGACCTTACATCTTTTAAACAATGCTTAATTTAAGGGGTTTTTTTACATCTGTAAGCTCACACCTTTTAAACAACCATCATATTTACAGCTTTTTAATCAACTGTAAATTTACAACTTTTATACAGCTAACATATTTACAGTTTTTTAGTCATACTTCGTTGCTTTTCTGTTTTTACACCAGAAAGAGCAGTAAAATAACTATTGTATACAAATAACAGCCTTTCAATTTGACACCAAATAAACTCTCATTTGACGTGAATTTAAAAGGAATAAAACTGAAACGAAGTGGAAATCTTTCAATGGGTACCTAAAAGCTCTAAATCACCAAAGAGAATGAAACTGTAAAAGGTTAAAATAAATAAATCGGTAGCTTTTTGCACAAATCCAGCGAGCTGAAAGTGTTTTCAAAGAATACTTCACCAAAACTATTCAAAACAATGATTCTTTTTGCTTTTATATGACTTTAACAGCAATAAGTAAGTAATGGACAGTTTATTGTAGAAGGATTGGATTTCGCTCAAAATGATGCGGTCATGCGAGAAGTAAATAAATACATACCGATTTTCCATTTATCGCAGCTGGGCCATTCGATTTTCGTGTTTGCAAGTGACAAAATTCCATCTTTAAATTGATTTCAGCAAATGTAAAGTATATTTTATTTATATGTATGCTTACTTCAATTTCGTTAATGCGATGTCATGAAATAAACCAATAAATAGGTGACTGTTGTTCTACTTTGAAGAGTCAAGTGTTTTTGTAAGGTAAAATCAAATCTCATTTTTCATATAAGAAAAATTGTTTTAATATTCTATTTTAAAGATCAGACATTCAGATTTCAAAAACAATTTTGAGTATGCTTTTAAAGTCAACGGACGTCGAAATATAGCTGTTTAATATCTTTAGGATGAGCTGGATTTTAAAAATATATTCAAATTTTTGAATTGGGAAGCATTTGAAATCTTACAAAGAATTGTAGGTGCAATTTATATAAATTTCTCGGAAATATGTTATAACGATTAAATAAAACACTACAAAAAAAAATAATGTGATAAAAAATAAATGAAAAGTACCTTAAGTTTATTCAATATTTTTAATGTTTGTTCATAATATCTGAAAGGCAGATTGTCATTTCCTATACAATACGTAGAAGATTTCATCTAAATTTACACTTCATTGTGTGAAGGATTACGATAACATTCTAAATTTGTTGTTTTGTAAAAGTTGTAAGGCATGAAAATGGATCGCATGAAAATAGATCGATCTGTACAAACACTTACACAATACTTTCATGTTAACTGTCATTTATCAAAATAAATATAAAATTAATTTAAATTTATCAAATTTTAAAAACGGTCTGAATTTTGGTAGTTTTAATTGACTCTAGGTCTGAAGAATTTTGTGCATTAATTTGCACACAAAGCGGGACCATTCACCTGTATCAACGTCAGGAAAGTAGAAAGTCTTCAGCTTCGAGTTCCCTTGCAGTGTCATTTGCGGTAATTGATTTTAAAAAACGAAGAGACTCGGTGTTGAATGTTACGATCACTGTGAAGCAGCTTGACTCAATAAAGTGTGGGAATTTTCCGGCTTTTCTCTTATAGGACAGGTAAATGCCCAACAATTACCCCTAACAACATTCGGAGAAGGCGATATCTACACGAATCAATTACGTAGTTATCTACAATGGCGAGGACCGGCGGTGGGCTTTTCAAGACATAAATAAGTAAGAAATAAATGTCCATTTATGTTCAACAAAAATAATACTCATTATAATTATAAGTGAAATGCGAAATGGAAAATTAGTTAATTAATTTAAATTATCCCAGGTGATTTTGAAAGCAATTATTATTAGGTGCTAAACTATTTTTTTTTTAAATCTGTAATGTTCCTACTTAAATTACTTCTCAGCAAATAACTTCTGCTAATTAATAAAACTATTTCCTCTTCAACATTTGGTTTTAAATGAATAAAATAAGTGTTGGAAAAGTTTAAATAAATGAGATAAACACTTTAAAGGAAGAAAAATGAACTTGAATTGATCTGACGCATATGGTATAGACTGTTGAAAGTTCTTTGTTTAATGAGAGAGTCATCAATTTAGAAAGCGACATTTAACCTGCGAATTTCAGAAAAGCCGTTTATTAGGTTTTCCCCTAAAATAAATATTATTGTTTATGCTATACTACTTTTTACTTAACAAGTTTTGTTCTAAAAAGCAAATATAATTCATTGTTGCGATATTTAAAATTAAAATTTGTATTTATTAAATAAAAATTTTACTTGTAATAATATCATAATGTGAATTCCTATTTATTATTGTTTATTTTATGTTTATAAATTCCATCTCAATGGATGGAAGAAATTAATAACATCAATTATTTAAATAAAGACAAATATTATTCACTAAAAGATAATTTATTAGGTTTTCCACTAAAATAAATAATAATGTTTATGCTATACTGCTTTTTGTTTTAAAAAGAGTTGTTCTAAAAAGCTAATGCAATTGATTGGTGTGATATTTAAAATAAAATAATTTGTTTATTAAATAAAAATCTTACTTTTATTATGATGTGAATTACTATTTATTATTATTTATTTCTCGTTAATTAATTCCGTTGCAATGGATTGAAGAAATTAATATCATCCATTATTTAAATAAAGGAAAAAAAATATTTTTCATAACGAAAAACTTTAATAATATATGTAATATGTATTCCATGCCAACAAACCAGATGAAAACTTCTCTTTTTTTCCTTTGTATGCACAAGAACCAATATTTAATCTTCATATAATGAATAATTCAAGATTGCATACTATATAAATATATTTATATCAGTTTTATATAAATGTTGAATTTAATATATAAATGCAAATACTTTAACATATTTAATTTTTTATAAGGAATATTTAAAATTTGTAAACTAAATATTATTATTTACTGAGTAGAAATTTCCTCTTAAATAAATAAAGGCTTCATATTTATGGTTTGTATAAAATAAATGTTTCATATTAAAAATGACTTTTTTATACATCTAGTATGAATGTTTTCTATTAATTGCCGGTAAAATATGCGTTATTTATTTCCTAATGAAATATAAAAATTGTAGATTTATTATTCATTAAATAAACAAGTAAATCTTTTTAGCTGTGTATAATAGAGATATATCTATAATTCGTAAAAGCAGTTCTTTATCTTGAAGTAACTATGTTCTTTAGAATATTAGCGTTATTTTTTTTATTTCTTTGTTAAACAAACTTCATTCACAAATTGAAATCAAATTTAATTTCCAAAAATGATACAAAAAGTTTGTAAATATTCTCAATTTTTGTGAAGTATGGTTTTAACGCTATTGTGAATAAGCCTTATTCATTTTAAAATTGTTTGCATTGTAACTGATTTGTAAAATTTTTCGTATTCATTAGAACGGTATTGTCTCAATAATTACGGAAAAAAATTATATGTACTGTTTACAATTTATTGTTTTTGAAAATAAACTTTATTTTACCTTATGCATATAAATATATCACACTATTAAAATGAACTTAGTTTAAAAAAGTGGTTACATTTCACAGCTACTGATGACAGAAATTAAAGTTCTTTTTTATTATTTTAATAAAAGGCAAATGAAAGAAATTCATGTCCTTTTGTAGAAAAAGCACTTTCGTATAATGTAACCACTCTATGGCATAAACAAAAAGTGAAAACTTCCTCCTATAATATGAATGCAGCAGAACCATTATTAATTTTTATATAATACCTATTCTAATATTTCTGACAACACTTATTATCATAACTCTAACTATTCTTATCGTCATAATTCTAACAATACACATTATCATAATTCTAACAATTCAAATTTTCCATTTTAGTAAACAAATGATGTGCTGAAAAAACTTTGTTCTCCGTGGGGTTTAATTTAAATTCCTTGTCCAACAGTCTGTATTTCAACTATTTGAAACCGAAATTCTAATAAGCAGAAGTCAATTAGGCGCAGGGGGGAGGTTCCGTTTGGAACGTTGTTCAATTAGGTTAAATGTTCATTAGCGCCCCAAAATAACTCCTAGTTTTGAGTCTTCTCCTATTGCTTGGCGTGATTGCACAAAAGACTAATTAGAGCACATTGACTGCACAGAAGCAGTCGCAATTGGTTACTAATTTGGTGATTTTTTTAAAACAAACTTGTTGAGTATTTTTTTTCTTCATTTATCTCTAATCCAGGATGTTTTCGGCGGATTTTTTTTCGATTAGGTTTAATTATTTTTTTTTCACTGCTTGGTATTTACACTTCTGCTATTTAATTAAATACAATTGTTCGTTGCAAAAAATAATTGCTACTTCTTCATTGCCATAGCCTAATTCGATAATTTGTCAACGTAAGTTTCTAAATAGCCGACATGCACCAATGCGGCCATCAAGTTCAAGTAAGGGACCAATACAGTTCACTTCAAATTGCTTAACTCAAAAAATAAAAATATTGAAATATTTCTAAAGACACGTAAATAATGACTAACATTTTTTAATTTAAAACCCTTGTCCAACAGGCTGTATTTCAACTATTTGGAACCGAAATTCTAATAAGCAGAAGTCAATTAAGAGCATGGGAGTGAGAGAAACTCCAACTAGAAAGCTGTTCAATTAGGTCAAATGTTAATCAGCTCTCCAAAATAACTCCTAGTTTTGAGTCTTCTCATCTTGCTTGGTGTGGATTCCACAAAAGACTAATTACATCACATGGACTGCACTGGAACAGTCACAAATGGTTTCTGATTTGCTGATGTTTTTAAAACAAACTTCTTGAGTAATTTTTTTAATCATTTATCTCTAATCTAGGATGTTTTCGGTTCATTTAAATGACATTAGCTATTTTTCGATTAGGTGTAATTATTTTTTTTCACTGCTTGGTATTTACACTTTTGCTATTTAATTAAATGCAATTGTTCTTTGCAAAAAATAATTGCTACTTCTTCATTGGCATAGCCTAGTTCGATAATTTACCAACGTAAGTTTCTAAATGGTCAACATGTACCAATGAGACCATCAAGCTCAAGTAAGGCGCCAATATAGTTCACTTCAAATTGCTTAACTCAAAAAAAAATATATATTGAAGAATTTCTAAAGACACGTAAATAATGACCTCAGGAATGGCATTAAAATTTATATTAAAATTTTGATAAAAAATGTTACTAATATTTCAATGCTAACTTATGTAATATTAAAAGGAAAGAACATTAAAAATTAATATTTGAAAGAATAGTTTTGTTCTCTCTACGATCATTTAGTGTACGCTTTAAGCTAATTAGAACAAGACCTACAGTTTAACGTGGGTTTCGTACCACTAATAAGTATCCATGCCACCGCCTAAAGTGGAACCTGAAGCCTGGGGTGCCAAAGGCAAGAGCGCTAACCAATTGGCCACCAGGCCGCCTAATTTTTGAAAGCTACCAACAAAAAAACTATCTGGTATGGAAATTTCTGCTCTTTTTTCTGACCCAAATAAATTAAAATAACCAAAAGAAAAAAAATACCCGAAATCTATTAATTTAATCAATAACCTACTCTCCGCTCTTTTCAATGATATATTCCCATCAGAGCTTCGATGGGGATTTTTTTTTAAATAAAATTCTCTGATTTTACATGAAATAGAAACTAGCTTCATTTACGCTTCGTCCCTTGCAATCAAATATTAATACAATGACAATACAGTTTCTTATACAAATTTTCTTATGCTTTTACATTCATTTGATTTATTTTTTGCCCACTTTAAGACAAATAAAAATGCGTTGTTTCTTGTTAGTAATGCATAATGGGGATTTTCTAAGACACAGTTCACAACACTTTGCTCTAGTATAGTCTTCTTCACTCCTCTATGCAAAGCACATTTGTGCTTTGGCAATTATTGCAATTTCATTTTTCTTCCGCTTACATATGGAGCTTTCACCAATACCAAACATCCTTGTAGGAGCGCGATTTCCATTTTCTTTCGCAAAACAGATGGCTTTGCATTTGAAACCAGCACTGCGTTTGTATTGGTTGGGAGGAACTATATTTACTACTTAAAGAAACTCTACATCAACTGTATTTTATCTATAGCTAATGCAATTTACTAAAGTCTTCGAAGTTCACCTCAAAATAACAGGAGAAAGAGAATCCTTTTCTCAAAATTATAGAATAACATGCATCATCGAATACAAGCCACCCTGTTTGTAGAATCATTTACATTCACAAGCTACTTATCACTTGTGAATTCAGTACGATGGCCCGGAAAAAATATAAGCTGGGAAAAATCTTCCAATGAATGCCTTCAGAAAATAAGAACATCGCGCATGTATATTTCCAGTTTATTTGTAAAGAAAAAGGTTCGCATTCTATTGAGAATATAATCTAAAAATTAGAAAAAATTGGCTCGGTACACGTGATATGCCAGAATATGTGGTAAGTGTTTGATTTCTACAACCAAAATATGCATATATTACACAATTAAAAATATATTAAAAATGTTTTTTCTCATAGTTAAAAACAATGTAACATTTATTTGAAGATTGTCGTATCAACTAAAGCTTTATATAAGTGATTCGATGATTTATATTTAAACCACGCTTAATTTACAGCCTTTTGATCTTTGAAGCTTACAGATTTTAAACCTCTTTTAATTTACAGCTTTTTAATCATCTCTAAACATACAACTTTTAAACAATTAACATATTGACCGCTTTTTAATCATCTGTAAGCTTGCAGTGTTTAAACAAAAATTAATTTTCCGCTTTTTAATATTCTCTAAGTATACAACTTTTAAATAATTAGCATATTGACCGCTTTTTAATCATCTGTAAGCTTACAGTGTTTAAACAACGATTTATTTACAGCTTTATAATAATCTGTAATCTTACATCTTTTAAATAACGCTTAATTTAAAGATTTTTAAGCATCCTTAAGCTTACAGCTTTAAAACAACCAGCATATTTACAGCTTTCTAATTATCTCTAAACTTACAGTATTTAAACAACATTTAATTTACAGATTTTTAAGCATCTGTAAGCTTACAGCTTTAAAACAACCAGCATAACTTTTAAACAACTAATGTATTTACGGTTTTTTAGTTATACCTTTTTTTTTTCTGCTTTTCTACCAGAAAGAGCGGTAAAATAACAGCTCTATATAAATAACAGCCTTTCAATTTGGCAGCAAATAAACTCTCATTTGACGTGAATTCAAAAAGAATAAAACTCAAACGAAACGGAAATCTTTCAATGGGTACCTAAAAGCTCTAAATCTCCAAAGAGGATAAAACTGTAAAAGGTTAAAATAAATAAATCGTTGGCTTTTTGCACAAATCAAGCGAGCTGAAAGTGTTTTCAAAGAATACTTCACCAAAACTATTCAAAAGAATGATTCTTTTGTTTATATAGGACTTTAACAGCAATAAGTAAGTAATGGACAGTTTATTGTAGAAGGATTTGATTTCGCTCAAAATGGTGCGGACATGCAAGAGGTAAATAAATAAATAACGATTTTCCATTTATCGCAACTGGGCCATTCGATTTTCGTGTTTGCAAGTGACAAATACCACCTTTAAATTGATTTCAGCAAATGTAAAGTATATTTTATTTATATGTATGCTTACTTCAATTTCGTTAATGCGATGTCAAGAAATAAGCCAATAAATAGGTGACAGCTGTTGCTGCATTTTGAAGAATCAACTACAATGTTTTTATATCAAATGCCGCTGTTCATGAAAAAAATTTTTTTAGTGTTCCATTTTAAAGATCAGATATTCAGATTTCGGAAACAGTTTTGAGTATTCTTTTAGAGTCAACAGAAGTCGAAATACAGCTGTTTAATCTCATTAGGGTGATTTCATCTCCTTTTAAAATTCTATTCAAATCTATTTAAATTTTTGAAATAGGGAAGCACTTAAAATCCTACAAAGGATTATAGGTGCACTCTATACAAATTTCTGGGAAATATATTATAAAGATTAAGTAAAACACTTCAGAAAAATAATGCGATAAAAAATAAATAAAAAGTACTTTAAGTTTATTCAATGTTTTATGAAAGATATGAACCTGAAGTGTCGCAGCGATTTCATCAATGATTGATCATAATATCTAAAAGGCAGACTGACATTTCCTCGTCAATACATTGAAGATCTCTATCTTTTTTTACATTTCATTGTGATGAAGATAGAAAAGATTAGTAGTAAATTGTTCAAAGAATTTTTAGATATTGAGACATAATGATCTCTCATAAAGATTTAAGGAGACAAATCCATATGTTTAAGCATTAATCCACGATCAGTGGCTACGGCCGTGTATTCTTTTTCTGTTAATGTTAAACCAAAATCATTGAAGTTTCGATGGATGGGTTTGAAATCTCTTCGTATCTTTCAGTGTTAAGTGATTGAAAAAATAATTAAAATTTTCTTCTAAACTTGTTAAGTTTTCAACTATTATTGGAAGTGTCTCCTTTACGTAAGTGTTATTTATCAAATTATTTCAATGAGAAATACGTCAGATACATTTTAACATAATTGCTTCGAAAACAGTACTGTTTTTATTAAATCTATAGGTATTACACAAATATTAGCTTTTCAGGAAATGAACAAGGTATCAAAGACACCATAACATCAGCATCAGAGGTCAATATTAGTTGCGTAAAGCAAATCATCACTCTACTCTGCGGCATATGTTTATAATGCATAACTATCGCTCTCCTGATATTCGATGTAAATATGCAACTCGATTCAAACAGAATACTGAAGCAGATACCGGAGATGTCCACAGCGTAAAGACACCCGCTAGTGAAATCTCGGCGCTGAGGTAACGCGAAGAAACTGTCGGATCTCGTTTGGGTGGATGAAAGCTTAATATCCAATCCAATGCGGGTGTTACTTTGCGGAAATTTAATACCGTCGGAAGATTAATGTTTGGATTATTTAACGTATTTATGAGTGCATTAAAATTGAGTATTTGTCCATTTTGCAAAGAATGTTTAATGAGACACATAGTAGCATGTCCTTAATGGAATCGGATACAATTCATTTTATTGACTAGTGACTGGGTCTTCTGTTAAGTTGATTACCAATCTAAATGATTTTTATGAAGTAATTCAAGGAATGAGACTAATATTAATGTTCTTATGAATGACAGTCCTTCGATATAGAAGGTGCATAAGTCATATTTTTTATGAATTAAAAGCTGGAAATAAATAAATATTGAAGTGAAGTTTTTTTAACACTTTTAACAATGCACTTTTAGTAATTAATATTATATCTGATTTATAATGCTGATTACTTTTATTGCTCATATGGCAGATATGTAGCAGATTCATATACATATATGCATGCATACATATTTAAATATATACGAGTATATTATTTAGTTGTTTCTGTCGTATGCTTTGAACAAGTTAATATACGTTATTGCTCTTGCAATCTCAATAAAACCTTATAAATGATGTCAGGAAAAGCAACTCGAAAGATATTTTAACTTTCAGATTTTTTGTAAGCATATTCCTTCCCGAAAAATCAAGTAGCACTTAAGGACAACAATACCAAATTGAGCCAACGGCCGTACCATGCTGAATAGACCGGTTCTCGTTAGATCACCGAAGTCAAGCATCATTGGGCTCTGTCAGTACTTGGGTGGGTGACCACCTGGGAACACAGCGTGCCGTTAGCAAATTTGGGACCTGAATGGCCGAATGTCTAGCGCTCTGGCGCTTGGTGCCACAGGTTTCGGGTTCGAATCCCGGCGGTGCCATGGATGTTTGTAGTGGGTTCGGAATCCACTTTAAGCTGTAGGTCCCGGTCTTCTATGACTGTAAGAGCGTCACGGAGCAAAAGTCAGGCTTCTACCTACGGGTGCTCCATCACAACAGAAGCTGCTTCCTTCCCCTTCAATCATGAGTACGTACGGGCTCGTGGGCTTGGCCAGCCAAGTGGGATAAGAAACAACAAACAAACAACAACATACCAAATTGCAGTTAGTCCAGCATTGAGGAGACATGTTTCCAAAACTTATATTAGCCAAAATTATATTACGCTTAAGAGCTAAGAAATGGGGAGCAAAACCAAACTTTTCTAACTAAACTAATATTTAAACTTTCAAAACTAAACTTTTCTATTAAATTATAACTTTAGTTTCGAATTTATGAATACAAACAAAATATAAAAATTAAGAAATTTAATAAACGTAGGAATCAGATGAAAACCTGTTTTAATTTACCTTGTTAAACATATAAAAAGAATTTGGTTCCGACTTTATTTTTCGTAGAATTTCCAGGAAATTCTAAGCGAAATCAAATATTAGTCTTCGGCTTGTCAAACAGTTGTAGAATATATGATGAGTAATAATACACAATGAGCTGATTCTTTTCATTTTAGGATGTCTGTATTAATGTACTCCTATGTGATCTTGACTTTTTTAGAGCCTAGAAAAATTTTAACAGCTTTCTCATAATAACGTTGGAAATTCAAATTAATCCTGCACTGACATTATTTCGGGAAAAAATGATAGCAAAAGGAATTTATTTTTAATATGAGAGCATCCATTTGATAAGTAAAAGTTTTTTTTATTTTTTAATTTGACATTTTAACATCAGTAAGTAGATTATAAAAATCAGTTTAATTTGCTAATGTTGAAGAACCGTGTGTATTTATGCTGAAGAAATAAACTTTCAGCATTGTTAGGGATATATGAGTATTTTCTTGTGATGAGTAATAAAATTCATTAAATGAGATATTAAAAGAATCTTTAAGAATTCGATAAAATAATCTTAATAATACTAGAAATTATATAAATTTTCTGATATATTGTAATAGTCTTTTAGGCATAAAAAGAAAAAAAAAATCTACTATAAATATAAATAAACTGTATAAGTAAATAATATTGTTCATTATAAACAATAATGTTAAAAATATACGTCTTAAAAATAAAGATTACTATCTAAATGAATACTTTTATTATTTATAAACAAGACTTTCTACTACTTGAACATTATCACAATATTTCAATAAATTACCACCGTACGTAGCCAAACGGTCAGCAATCTTGACAACCTCAAAACTCTCAACTCAAAACAAAAAATATTAAATAAGGTCAGCCGGTTTATGAAAAATAAAAGTTTCAGGAATGGCTTTAAAATACTCAGGAATGGCTTTAAATATTGCTATCTAAATTCATATTTTTTTATTTTCTAAACAAGAACGCACACATTTATTATGTGAACATTATCCCAACCTAGTAATAAATTGAGCAACCAGGCAGCCAAACGGACTGCAATGTTGCCAAATATATAGCCAACTTCAAAACGCTCAAAACAAAAAATATTGAATATTTTCAGCCGGTTTAAGAAAAAAAACCGGCTCCAGGAATGGTTTTAAAATTATATTCTTTTATTTAAAAAAAATATTTGTGTTAAAATTACATAAATTTTCACTTTAAAGAATATAAATTCCTAAAAAAAGTTAAGTTAAGAAAGTTAAGTTCCTAAGTTAAGTTAAGAAAATAACTTAAGAAAGTTAAGATTATTTTTTGAAAACTACCAACCAAATCTGAAACCGTCATGTCACAATGAGAGTTTTGTCCATTTGTCTTGTTGGAAAAATAACTGAAGACTTTTATTCAATCATGAAAACAATCACGAATATTTCCAAAAACTTTCCATCAGTTTCTGAGTTCATTCTTTATACCATTCATATATTCATTTTCTTTGTTCTTGCAAAAACCAAAAAAAAATGCCAGTTCTTTTCAATCTCTTCTCATTTGAAATTAAATCCTGCAAAATGATACAGTAACCTTCTAAAAGGATCAACGGTAAATTCAAAACAATGGGTTGAAGTATAATTTATCAGCAAAATTTTTCTAGTATACAGAATTACTCTTACAGTATAGAATTTAGAATTGATATGAAGCAAAAACATTTATTTTCTATTTATCAACTTTTTTCAAACAAAAATATCATTAAGAATTATTTTCAGGGACAGAAAACTTGAGTAGATATGATTTGGCTTGATTTGCCATATTGAACAGTGCATGAAGTAAAATTTTTTTTAAATATCCCAATCTTAATTCAAAAAATCTACTTTGGATGCAGACACCTTCAACGTTGTTGAATAATTACTTTCAATGACAGCTAATTTACTGACTTCAGCAGGTCATACACCAATTGAATATCTAAAATTTTCTTTAAATACTAATGTAAAACAAGACATAGAATGGACTACACCAAGAGTATGAGAATCAAATGTTTTGAATGATATAGTGGAATTATTCAAGTAAAAATCACAACAGATGATATTTTAATCCTATTTTCTATTCCTCAATATATAGATAGAGAGAACGCAAATAAAAAATATGATTTTGATAATTTAGATACAAAAAGAACTCAGGTTAGTATCAATGAGCCATATTCTAGACATGATTAACCTATAAGTTTTAAAACAGTGAACTAAACTAGTCTAGATTTTATTCTGACATTTTACTAGTAGGTGAAATTACAAGAATTACAGAATGTTAGTTAGTTTAAATGGTATAGCTTATTTTATTTTTGATGTATCTATTCGTCGTCTTTATATAAATAATAAAAATGTAAGCATTGAATTTTCATGGCATTTGAGAAATTCTTCAACAATACCTTCTAAAATATACATTATTTTAATTGAAAAAAGAAAGGTAAATTGAACATGTATAATGTTTATGTTAACGTCATACGTGAGCGTTTATCAACCAGATTGTCATCTTGTGTTTCTGAAATTTTTTATTGTATAAAGGATTTAGTACATGTATGTTATTTTACCAAAGGATAAGTAAATAAACAAAAGAATTGTTGAATCAAATTAATGTTCTGTAATTGTAGCGAAATTCACAGGAAAAATTAGAGCAACGAAAGAAAAAAAAAAGTCAACTTACAATCAACTTATGTATATATATATTTAATTTATATTTTGACATTTGCTAGTAGCACATTATCAAAACGAATCAACTTAATTTTTAATATTAATTTCTAAAATATGTACTCTAACCACAAGAAAAGACACAATCTAAAAAAAAAATTGTAAATTATTTTATCAGCAATATCCTTATAATAGTAAAATTCGCGCCTTACAAGGAACATTAACTATTTACATTTTAATATTCCAACATAACTCATATCTTATTATTTTAAATTATTATAAACAACAATCATATATTTCAAATTATATGAATAAAAAAAAATAATAACATGAATAATAAGGTGAGTGAAATTAAATCATAATTTTGCACCGCATAAGTATTTTATTTTATGTATATTTTAAATGCATATAAAAGTTTCATAAATTTGATTTATTTCTGAATAATATTCAAGCGAATTTTGAGTTCCTTTATTATTTTAAATTTTTAAATTTAACATGAATAAACAATAAGATGCAAAGATTCATTTTTCAGTGTTTAAAAAAACATTTATAAAGTGTTTGAAATTAAAATGAATAAATTTTATGATGCTTTGGATTTTAGATATAGGGATTTAGTTTTTTCATTTTTATTGAATTATTTATACTTGTAAGAAAATTTCAAGAAGGCTATATTTTAATGTCGAATATGAAAAGATAGATATGAGTTAACATTTAAAATAATATAATATATTCCAAAAAATAAGGATAATTTACATAGACAAATAATATTTACGTATATTTTCCACATCTCAAAAAATTGCTTCAATTATTGTTTAAAAGGTTTCTTTTCAGAAACATATAAAATGAAACCTTAGTTAATCTTCATAACACATTTATTTCATCTTCAATTTGAAAGGGATTATATAAAGCTAGAAAGGGAACATTTTTTTTGTGCATGCATCTAGTTATAAGACAGTTGGTAATTTCCATTCTCTCATTTTTCATATGCTTAATGCGTGTGATGATATCGTACCACTCATTTTCATTTCATCCATAAGAATTATGAAAATTTTTATTCATGTAATTCCAGCTCTCTTTGGCATTGTCTACCACTTTTTTAGTGAAAAAGTTTTCTGGGTCTTTTAATTGAAATTCATGGGATGATGACTTAGTATCAATGAAAGAAAAAAGATCCCATCTAATTCATCTGTTCTCTATTTCTTCGCTCGAAATTTTGGTGGATTAAAGGATATAATTTTTATTCAATGGAATTTATTAAAGGATATAATAAGGGAACAATATTTATGGCTTTTGAGAGAAAGAAACGGGGGTTAAAACTATTCCCTGTTTTTCTTTTAGATATCGCTTCTGTTCCTAAAACTTCTTTTAAATTCATTACAGGTATTTTAAAAAGAGCATTTTTTTTTTCGAAATAAATGAGATAAAAACTCGATAATAATAATAAAATGATTTATTTTTCTGAACAATAGATAATCTCGTATAAAAGCCTGTATTTTTGGGAATTGGTAACTATGTCTACTAGAGTTCAAGTCTTAAGTTTTTTTTTTTTTTTAAGAAATAAACTGAATAATATCATTAGCTTAATGGATTAGCTATATATATTATTAAATTTTTTCTTTCTTAATATTAACTATTAACTTTTACATAACAATGCTTCTGAACAAAAAATGAATTAAAGCATTAAGCTTAATATAAATGATCCAGTTTCAAATAAAGCACAAGTGTGTGAATGCATATTTCATTTAAAAATGAATGGTAATCGAAGCAATTGTGGCAACTGAGCCAAGGGTATTTGATAATCAGTGCAAGAGGGAAACCACAACGTGTAACTTCCCTATCCAATGGCTGAAAGTATCAGTTTGAAATTAGAATTGGCTGAGGCATATCTTGATTTGAAATCGGTATAAACCGATATGGAAATTACATTTTAAATGGATAAAAGTTTTTTATAGATTTATAAGTGAGTTGAGTGTATTGTCTAGTGTTGTTGTGTTAATTGTATATAAATAGAAGAATAAAAGGCAAATTGGAGTCATATTTGAAAAGACAGTACTTCAATTTCAATTCAAATGCATTGCAATTTAACTTAGTGGGATGGCAAAACAAAGCAATATCTTTGTGAAGAGAAAAATTTTAAATAGATGAAGAAGCCTTTGTTTTTATATTTTAAATATATTGCATTCATGTATTTCTCTGAATTTCAATAACGGTAGAGTTTTATAGTAGTATCCCCATACATTCAGGAGTCTTCAAACTCTAAAAAAATAATAATAATAAAGAAATGTAGGAATCTACCAAAATAAAATTAATGTTCATTCTTAAACACTCTTCAGCTTTATACTTAACTTTTCTCGTCTATAAACTGCATTATAAACTAAATCTGAAAGTCTTAATTTCATCAACGCTTTACAATCACTTTTTTATGTTTAATAACGAATTGAGGAAATACATCTTTTTAAAAAATAAAAATTTCATTCCAATCTATAAATTTATCAAGTTTTTCGACTATATTTTCATTTATATTTTTATATATTTAATTTATCGATGTTATGAAAAATGAAATTAGCTCTTAATTTTTGGTATGATATGAGTTCCTATTACACTTTATCATCATGCATTAGAAGAAAAATAATATATATTTAGATATATTATACAACAATACTAAATATTAATTTTAACTCAGAAATTATTCAGATAATAATCGAGAAGTTTCCCAATTAATTTTATCCCTGAATTCTGAAATTTAGGGTCGATAATTTTGATATCCATAAGCATTATACCAATTTACTTCATCTTTTTAATGTCTTATTTATTCTTTAGTTAATCCAGGAGTTTTGAAGCCTCTTCATACTTCTTATCAACCATTTTTGTTTACAAAACATTTTTAGACAGCGATGCTCTATAAAATCATGTATCTTATTTTTTCAATATAAAGTTAAGATTTTATTTCTACAGTAACCCTTTTTATAGGTTTTATATTTATTGAAAGATTATAATCATGGTTTCCGTATGCAATAATAACTAATGGATTTATTCTTTTGATTTTGTATAACATAATAAATCGATTCGCGGAAAGAGTTCTTCATTGTCACCATTATAGATAGAATTACCTATAATATAGCTATATCCTATTCTATCAGCCATCTATAAATAGGGTGTAATTAGTGAATGACATTTCATGAGTTAATACATCGGAAGAGAATACATTGAAAACTACTTCATTATTTTCAAGGTTATAACCATGATATCTCTCTGAAAAGATGGATTTTGAAGAGTGATTACCTGCATAGCATTTTGTAACGACATCTTTATCAGAAATAGAAAAATGAATATTGATTATTATTTTTTGGAATCCTTTAAACACTTTATTTTTCAAAATATAGTTTGTTTACCTCCTTCTGTGTGTCTTTAGGATCTTTTGCAAATTCGACGTATAAATTTAAACAATTTTTTGTTCTATTTAAAGTTAAACATTTTCCTCTACATATCCTTTAGAAGAAGGAACATAAATACTCTTTCAGTTCTTGTTCATACAGTATCAGGTTTATTTGTTTTTTTTTTCATTTCTTTTTCAACATAATATTTATGAACTACATCGTTTTTTCTTGAGGATTTCCAAGAATTTTTAAACAAATTTCTTTAACATAGAAGAATTTTCCGTGTTAAAGAAATTTGTAAAGAATTTATGTGTATTTGTATTTGTAAAGAAAAATGTAAATGGATTTTTTCTTATCATAAAACTAGAGCATTATTTTCAAACTTTTCGATATCTTTGAAAAATTCTAAATTTTTTCCATTTATATAGTCATATATATTATGTTAATATCTTTAATCCAGATCTGAAAATTTTTGATTTACATCATAATTCTTTTCCATTTATTAAATTGATTTATTTTTGTTTTTGTAAGAACATTTCAAAATTAGATGAGTTAGTTTTATCTATTTGTAATGTTATTACTTCCTTTTTTCTTGGATCAGATTTCAATTTATTCTGTCCAAAACAGTTTTTTTACGTCATAATTATTTATTTATATAAGATAAAATAGAATAATTTGTTATTAAATATGTATCATAGTAAGTTGCCACTTCTTTTATTGTAATATTGTCTTTATTTAATAAAATATTTAAAATATCAATGATTTCCTACGCAATTTTTTTTGTAAATGATCTATTTTTCAAATTTTTTATTGAAGTTTCTACATTGTTTATCATATCTGATCCAGTTATTTTATATAATTTAGTAACACTAAGACTTCGAAATCTTCATATTCTTGAAATCTTTATTTTGTAATTAATTTCATCTACAGTTTGTTCAACTTTTTTATTCCTCCTTCTAATTTGTGATTCTCAATTACTTAATTAACTTCAATTTATAGATACTTTTGGTATTTTTTCAATGTCTAATTATTGATTAATTATGAAAGTAGAGGAAGTTAATTTTCTTTTAAAAATATTTAATTTAAATCTAGATCTGTTTCAATGGTATAGTTTTTTTTAGATTCCATTTCTTGTAATCTAAAGGTATAAAAGATTGGTGATGGAATATAGATAAACCATTAATTTGATTTGAAAGGATTTTCAATGGATATTTCTTCTTCCAGGCTCATTCTTTTCAAATTTATCAATAACCAGGTTTATGAAACTTTTTAATGGGTATTCATATTCTGCCTTTTGCCATTCTTGTGGTGCATTATTTTCTTTTACTTCTTTATTTTATTTTGCTAATTTTATCAATTCATTTATCCTTTTATCCATTTGACAGTCTGAAGTCTCCATTTATAATAGTAGAAATTTGTTTTGTTAAAGTAAAAATTAAATATAATAAATTATTGAAATAAAAAAATTACACACAAAGAAAAGAATATGAAATTTTAAATACAAACCATTTCTTAAAATTCATCTTATTAAACTTTTGGCCAAAGGCCCCTGTTGGCTGGTGAAAGAAGTTTTAATTAATTTAATTGATTTAATAAAGTTTGATTCTTTATGTACTTGTGCAAAATATCTTTCTGAACCTAAATATAAAAAAATAATGCGGTTATACACTCAATTTGATTATGTATATTTGAAAGATTTATTAAGAGTATCTATGAGAAAGAGAGAATATGATTAAAGAATTTTATGAAAAAGTTGTTTGTTTCAATTTAGAGAAATAGATTGATGTAATGAATTTAGATAAATCTCGGAATTTTTTAATGGTTTTTGATGATTATATGATACAAAAAAAAAACTATACGAATATTGAAGATTATTTTTTAAAGAGAGATAACAATGGATCCATTATGTACTTGTTGAATCTTATTATTTGACTCCGATTAGAGTCAAAAAATAGGACTAGATCTCTAGGCAATAAGTCTAGACAACTAAACTAATTGGAATCAAATAATAAGACTAAACAAGTTTATCAGAAATAATTATAATTATTTTATATTATTTATGATACAAAATGAGAATTAACCAATATCGTAAGAGACGTAGATGTTGAGTTAGATATAGATGAAATCAAAACAAATACACAATAAAACAGTACTAAAGAAGTATGCTTTTTAAAATAATATTTTTAAAAACAGATAAAATATGTAGAAAAATATATAATCCCATGTATCATTTATGTCATATTATTTCTATAATTTAATTAATACATTTTAAAATTTAATTTATTGTTAAATTTTAAATTTAATGCACTAGCTGAAGAAATTTCTAAAAAAAAAGATGAATTTATTCAAAGTTTTAAGTATTTTTACATTGAAAAATATATTTAAAACGCAATTAAATGGTGATAAATATATGAAGGCTAAACCTTAATCTTCTAATACAGAAATTCAGTCAGTAAATCATATCTTTTGATCCAACAATATTTAAAGAAATATTTATGATATTTGAAGTAAAATCAGGTTCAATTACCTATAGAATTGAAGACTGAAATGGAATAGGAATAAAATGAACCTTTTATGTTAATGTATTAGTAAAATACAATAAAAAAGATAATGCATATAAATTAGAAAATATATTTAAAAAATATTTAGTCTAATGTTTAGGATATCTTTTAGAATTCAAGTAATGGTTAGATAAGATATAACCTAAAGGCCCAAAAGTCTTAATTTTGCTATTTCTATAATATCATTTATAAATAATTCTTCTGTATAATCATTCACTATTTTTATTCCATTAAAGTATTCATTTACGTTTTCAAATGGATCTTATATTCGGTTATAGAAAATAATAGCATTAAGATCATATTTCCATTCGTAAACAACTTCTAAATTGGGATCCATTTTTCTTAATCTTCCGATGTTATTATAGTCAGTTAATTTCTCATACTCGTACTCATTGAGTATTTTAGACTTTTAGCTTCGTTCTAATTTTTGTTAATCAGAGTGAATATAGATAATTTTTGGTAAATAATTGTTTTAACAGTAATATTATCCTGTATTACGATATTATCATTTCCAATTGTTCAGTTTTGATTCTTAAATGACTCATTTTATTTTTATTTTGTTCCATTTTCTTTTTTTAATTTCTTCTTCATTATATTGAAAAATTTGATTAAATTCATGAATGTGATGGTTTAATAACAATCAACTGTCTTGTATACTTTATTATAAAAATCCTTTGAAATCTAAATAGAAAGACTGAGTAATAATTCTTCTTTAATATAATTACCTACATTATATTTTCAGTAGTACCTTTTCTTAATTCGCACAATATTTTTTGGCGGTTCACATCTTAACCCCCTAATCACTAAATACCATTAATTCCTTATTTGCAACCAATTTTTAAATCCCTTAAGCCCTTCTTTACATAACATTAAAAAGTACAGTTTGTATTTATCTTATTTTATAATAATTAAAATCCCCAAACATTCCCAAACAAAATTTATCTTTGATTTGTTCACAACTTCTATATTTAAAAGATGAATCCATTTTCTTATATTTATAAGTAGACCATTTCATTAAAGGTATTCCTTTACAGCTGACGTAACAGAAAGGAATGAGAATGTCTTATCTTTTTTCCTGAATGTGACATCATAAATGAAAAAAAAAAAAAAAAAAGTTTTTTTTTTCATATTCAAAGACCGAACTGCATTCGCTTTAAAAAAAATGTTTTATTAATAAATAAGTTTTTTGCTTTCAAAAGAATTAAGGCGAAGTCTTTTTGCCCTAAGCAATTGCAAAGTTAAGCTGTTGATTTTTAAATATGAAAAGTTTCGAAAAAATTTAATAACAATTAAATGATAAGTTGAATTTAGGTTTATAGATATTTGAATATTTTTATAGTATTAAAAAGTGTATTTAACTACCTACACTTTATTACATAATAGAAACATAATATTATTCATAAAATTATAAATAAAGTTTATTTATATGGCATCTAACGAGACCATTACCTTGGTTTAACGTTAACATTTACCTTGGTTCTAATCTTGGTTCTTGGTTTTTTAATCGGAGTGAATGCAGATAATTTTTGCTGAATGATTATTTTAAGAGTAATATCATCTTATATTGCGATATTATAGTCTCCAATTTTTCATTTTCGACTCTTAAATGACTCATTTTATTTTCATTTCGTTCAATTTAATTTTTAATTCTTCTTCATCATATTTAAAGATTTTATTAAATTCATGAATGCAATAACTTATTAATGATCAACTATCTTGTATATATTATCATAAAATCCAAATAGATAGAATAAATAATAATTCTTCTTTAATATATAAATACCATTTATTATAATTTTAGCAGTACCTTTTCTTATTTCTACAATATTTTGTGGCGGTTTGCATCCTAACCCCATTTTCATTTGATTTCATTAATTCCTTATTTGCAAAACCAATTTTTAATTCGCTTACCTCCTTCTTTACATAGCTTTCAAAACTCCAGTTTTTTTTTTATCTTATATTAATTCAAAATCCCAAATATTCCCTAACCCAAATTTGCCTTTGAACTGTTTATAACATATATAACTTAAAGATGAATCCCTTTCTTATATTTATAATAAACCATTTCATTAAATGTATTTCTTTATAGCTGACATAAAAATAAAAAATGAGATTGTCTTATCTTTTTTTCTGGATCAAACATGAATAAAAACAAACTGGATAAAAAAAAAAATGTTGATTTTTTTCTATTCAAAGACCAAATTGCATTCACTTAAAAAATGGTTTATTAGTAAATGTTTTTTTCCTTCAACAGAACTAAGACGAAGTCTTTTTGCCGCAAGCAATTGCGAAGTTAAGCTGTTGATTTTTAAATATAATAGTTTTCAAAAAAGAAATAATAATAATAAAAAAATAATAAGTCGAATTTAGGTTTAGAGATATTTGAATTCATTTATAGTGTAATAATGTGCATTTAATTATTGATATTATTATTACATAATTCAATTATAATATAATTTATAATTAGATAAAAAAGTAAAATTACGTTTATTTACTTTTTAGGTATAAATATGGTTTTTTTTTTATTTGGTACCTAGGAGACCCTATGAAATTTAAGGGTGTATTATAAAAATATCTTCTCTATTATTATAATAAACAGTAATAGAAAGATTTAATCATGAATATACTCTGAATTGAGGATTGGATTAGAAAAAAAGATGAAATCACATTATGAAAATCTAAGAAATGGAATAGACAAGAACATGCAGATGCTATAAAATTGTAAAAACAATTCCTGATTTTTATAAATATTATATAATTATAAAAAATTGAAAAGATAACCTATTAATAAACTTAGAAATGTTTTAAAAAGATTAAAAATAAAGTTGAAAGAATATAAAAAAATAATATTTCATTAATATATTAAACAACCAAAAATTTGTAAAAAACATCGTTTAATTCTGTTATTAAAAAAATATATATTAAAAATTTCTGGTAAATATAAACATGTTTTAGTTGGTTTACTAAATATAAATGTAAATGAATAATGAAATAAAAATAAAGGATTTGTTTTAAAACTTAAAAAATGTAATGAAATTAAAAAGAAATTTAATTATTTCGGTTTAAGATTTGATAAATGAATTAATTATTTTAAAATAAAAGAGGAAAAAATAAAAATAAAAAAAAGTAAAAATCAAAGTGAATCTTGAAAACTTATTTAGACCAGATTAAGAAATGAGTGAAATAAATTAAAAATTTAAAATATGCAAAACTTATATGAAATACTATAAAATTATAGAAATCAATAAAGATAGTCTTGATTGAAAAACTGATTTAATCGAGCAATTCTTCAATTAAAACAATGTCATTTTCTTAAAAGAAAATTATTTAGAAAAACGATTAGGAAATTAATGAAAAAGTTGGTATTGTAAACCTCTTTTTCCTAAAATATAATGCAGAATCTGTCCGGCTTACGGATTTATCTTTTTTAATTAAAATTTTTTATCCCCATTTTTATTATGTTTAACTTTCATTCAAAAAGCAACATTCCGCATTAACTAGCAAGTATCTTTTCAACGACAGCATTCAAGACATATACTGTTATAAAATAAAATGAAATTTTAATTTTTAAAATAAAAATGCATATATATTGGTTAATTTTATTTTAAATATAGTGTATTGTATATTTCTAACATTAAATTTAAAAACAAATCGTGTTCTGCATAATTAAAATATATTATTTTTAATGCCTTCTCTTGTAGGGCCTGAATGGTCGAGTGGCTAGCGCTCTGGCGTTCGGTACCATAGGTTTCGGGTTCGAGTCCCGGTGGTGTCATGGATGTGTGTAGTGGTTCGGAATCCACTTTAAACCGTAGATCCCGGTCTAATAGGATCGTAGAGCGTTGCGGGGGCATTATTACTCCGCATCCGGGGCTTATCTTCAAGTTGCACGCGCCCCCTGGGTAATGCAAAGTGAGTAACTTCTGCTGAGTAACGTCTTAAGGCATCCAAGACGTCCATGTCTGTTTGTCAGCTTCATTGGGAAAAAATGCCTTCTCTTATCTTTATGTAGCTAAAATTAAAATAACGATAAAAAAATTGTTTAAGCATATTTCATAATCGAATTTAGAAATATATTAAAAAAAGAATTATGTTATCTAACTTTACTGGATTTGTTTATCTCAGTCTAAAATAAATAAAATTTGAAAACGCTTCATTGAGAACCCAACAATGAATACAACATGTCCAGGTACAAGTGTTTGAATTTTCTTAAGGTGCCTCATCTCCTGTCAGAACAGGCCTAATACGAAAACTGAAATCTGCTCCCGAATTACAATGTATTATGCATGAACACACGATGCTGGGTTAACACACTTGGGAGTAGGCCGGCCGCTGTTCAATAACACGAGAAATATATACAGCAATAGTTCAGAATACCACATGAACTACCGAATTCAGTAGTCCCAGGAATATACCAAAGCTTTGTACGATAAATTTAGAGCTTCATGAAGAAGCAATTCTTTAAAATACTATATATGGAGCATTAACAAATTCAATAGCATACAAATTCATTTGCTGCTATTCTACTATATACTGTAAATTGATATCCAGCTTCTATTATATTCTATTGCTCTAAACTTATTCGACTAAACTGTTATATTGTTATACAATTAGATTTCTGTTATATATTGTTGTTGAACATTTATGCTGTTGTTAAATTGTTTTTATACAGTTTAATATTGCAAACAGTTATTAAATTCAATCGTGTAATTCAATAGCATTAACAAATTCATTGCTGCTATTCGGCTATATACTGGTAAGTTGCTACTGTTTTCTACTTCTAAATTGTTATACTGTTACTATTCGGTTATGCTGTTGCTAATCTGTTCTGCTGTTCTACCTTTATTTGGTTCTATTGTTCTACAGTTATTCGGTTAAACTGTTATATTGTTACTATTGTTATACATTTATATTGTTGTTAGATTGTTGTTATACATTTATATTGTTGTTAGATTGTTGTTATACATTTATAATGTTGATATACTGCTTTTAAACAATTATACTATTGATAGATTGTTGTTATACAGTTTAATATTATAAGCAGTTATTAAATTCAATAGCATTAACAAATTCATTGCTGGTATTGCACTATACACTATAAACTGTTATACAGCTATTATTCATTTATACTGTTATACTGTTGTAGTTATTGTTGTCATACTGTTATTCGATTGTGATTATACAGTTATACTACAGTTGGATTGTTGTTATACACTTATATTTTTGCTACATTTGGTTAAACCGTTATACTATTGTTACATTGTTGTTATACAGTTTATTATTATAAACAATTAAATTCAATAATGTAATTCAATAGCATTACCTCCATAGCAAATTCATTGCTGCTATTCGACTATAGACTGTAAGTTATTATGCTGCTACTATTCGGTTATATTGTTACATTGCTGATATTTGATTCTACTGTTCTACCGTTATTCAGTTAAATGGTTCTATTGTTACAGTAATTGTTAAACTATAGTTAGATTGTTGTTATACAGTTATACTACACTCATGTCCATAAATTAAGGATAATTCAGAATCACACAAAAATTGAACTCTAAAATAAAAATTTCACCTGTAGAATTATCACACACATCTTGAAGAAGAATATGCAAATTACAGGAAGTCACCAGATGGCGCGGATAGTAAGTCACAATGACGAGAGTATAAGATAGGGGTATATAAGGAATGGTGGCAAAGAGGTAAAATTGTTCACAAGCGCTTTAAAAGCCTTTCAGTGCAATAACCGCAAAGTTATGGCACAAAGGAAGCATTTGGATGATTTTTTACGTGGTAGAATTATCGGACGACTGGAATGTGGACGTACCCAGCTGGAAGTATCCGAGGAACTTGGAATCGCCCAGAGGGTCATCTCCAGGCTTTGGCAACGATTCCAAGATGATGGTAATGTGAGTAGATGTTACAGCACAGATCTCCCCCGAGTTACAACGCCAAATGAGGACCGGTATTTAGCAGTTACTGCCAAAAGAAACAGACGGAGCCCAACATCAGACCTGTCTCGTCAGCTCTCTTCAGCTACCGGTACGACAGTTTCAAGGCAGACCGTGTACAGACGCTTAGGGCACATTGGTCTATATGCTCGTAGGCCTGTCAGATGTATTCCACTTACCGCAACTCACTGTCGCCTGCGATTAACCTGGAGTAGAGAGCATGGATTGTGGACACCGCAACAGTGGTCTGGTGTGATGTTTTCCGACGAGTCCAGGTTTAGTTTGCAGTCTGGTTCTCGCCGGACTTTACTATGAAGAGCGCCAGGTACCCATTAACCCCAAGAGAACACCATTGAACGACACCGTTACGGTCGTGCAGGATGGCTCGTTTGGGGAGGAATTATTCTTGGTTCCAGAACTGACTTGCATGTTCAGAGTGTAACGATGACAGGCCACATCTATCGGGATGTCATTCCGGAACAACACGTACGTTTGTTTCGGGGCGCCATGGTGCTCAATTTCTGTTTATGGATGACAGCGCCCGTCCTCACAGCGCAAACATTGTAGACGAATGCCTTCAATTGGAGGATAATCCGTATGGATTGGCCAGCATACTCAC
The DNA here is from genome assembly GCA_021605075.1 of Caerostris darwini. Taxonomy (NCBI): domain Eukaryota; kingdom Metazoa; phylum Arthropoda; class Arachnida; order Araneae; family Araneidae; genus Caerostris; species Caerostris darwini. Next base: position 552,292 of record BPLQ01003393.1, read on the forward strand.
CGGACTTCAATCCAATAGAGCATGTGTGTGATATGCTTCGCCGACGAATTGCAGCCCGTCAACCCCGTCCCACCTGTCAACCGAAACTTCGGAGGGCATTGCTTGATGAGTGGTGTAATATTCTCCAAGATCAGATTGATAATTTGATATTCAGCATGCCTAGGCATTGCAAGGCCTGTATTGCATCATCCGGGAGACCTATTCCATATTAACCATCATACTAAGCATGTTATACTGTTTTTTGTAAATAGGTTCTTTTGTTAAATTTGCTCCCGGGAGTAAAAATCGCAATTTTTATTAATTATGTCAAACATATAGCATCTGTTTTGCTCTTTACCTTTTGTTTAATAAATAGACTTTACAAATAAGTCAAATTTGTTTTGCTTCTGTCTCTTTCTTTGCCTGAACTTCATTATCCTTAATTTATGGACATGAATGTATTATCAGATTGTTGTCATATAGTTATAGCGTTTCTAGATTGTTGTTATACTATTTTAAGATTGGTTTATTGCAGTTATAATGTTGTTACATTGTTGTTATTGTATAATGTTGCGTAAGTGCAAATATTATACACTGAAGTGACAAAAGTCATGGGATACCTCTTAATATCGTGTCGGCCCTCCTTTCGCCCGGCGAAGTGCAGCAACTCGACGTGGCATGGACTCAACAAGTCGTTGGAAGTCTTCTGCAGGAATATTGAGCCATGCTGTCTCGATAGACGTCCATAATTGTGAAAGCGTTGATGGTGCAGGATTTTGGGCACGAACAGACCTCTCGATGATGTCCCGTAAATGCTCGATGGGATTCATGTCGGGCGATCTAGGTGGCCAGATCATTCGTTGGAATTGTCCAGAATGTTCTTCAAACCAATCGCGAACAGTTGTGGCCCGGTGACATGGCGTATTGTCATCCATAAAAATCCCATCATTGTTTGGGTGCATGAAGTCCATGAATGGCTGCAAGTGATCTCCAAGTAGCTGAACATAAGCATTTCCAGTCAATGTTCGGTCCAGTCGCACCAGAGGACCAAGTCCATGCCATGAAAAAACAGCCCACACCATTACGGAGCTACCACCAGCTTGAACAGTGCCTTGCTGACAGTTTGGGTCCATGGCTTCGTGGGGTCTGCGCCACACTCGAACCCTACCATCAGCTCTACCAACTGAAATCGTGACTCATCGGACCAGGCCACGGTTTTCCATTCATCTAGGGACCAACCGATATGCTCACGTGCCCAGAGTCGCTGCAAGCGATGTCGTTCTGTCAGTAAAGGCACTCGAGTCGGTCTTCTGCTGGAATAGCCCAAGAAAGCCAAATTTCCCCGCACAGTTCTAACAGACAAGTCCCTTGTACGTCCCACATTGATTTCTGCGGTTATTTGACGCAGTGTTGCTTGTCTGTTAGAATTTACGACTCTTTGCAGACGTCGCCGGTCTCGGTCGTTAAGTGCAGGCGGTCGACCACTGCGGTGTCCATGGTGGGATGTTATGCCTGAAATTTCATACTCTCGGCACACTCTTGACACAGTGGATCTGGGAATGTTGAATTCCCTAACGATTTCCGAAATGGCATGACCCATGCGTCTAGCTCCAACTAACATTCCGCGTTCAAAGTCTGTTAATTCCCGTCGTGCGGTCATCATCACGTCAAAACCTCTTCACATGAATAACTTGAAGAGAAATGAAAGCACTGCGAATTTATACCTGTTCTACGCGATGCTACTGCCATCTGAAAATTTGCATATTGCTATCCCATGACTTTTGTCACTTCAGTGTATATTGTTCTGATGTTGCTATAATGCTATATATTGTTGCTATTCGGTTATTTGTTGCCGATGTACAACAAGCAATTTCATTTTGTCCAACGCATGTTTTGACAATGTCACAGACCCTAACCAGAACAACATCCTATTCACACATGATTAAAATAAAACGTTTATTTTTCAATTTAAATGTTTTTACACAATAAGTATAGTAAGAAGAAGAGGTATGATGCAAAGGATAATTAAACAATAACTGCATAAAAAAAAACTCCTAGACTGAAGGATCAACAATAAAAATTATACAAAAAATGAACAGAAGACACGTGAACGTATTAAAATATTAAACGAAAACTACAAACGATATAAGAACAAACTTTAAGCATTTGTATGAATACATGAACAAAAAAATAAATCATCTACATTGTTTCTGCAAAATAAAAAGAAGAAACTATTTATAATTTTGTAGCATCACTTATGAAAAAAATAATAAGAAAACATTGATTCATTATCAAAATAATGAGCTATTGAAGAGATAATTACTAACGATTTAATTTCAAATACTAATATTTTTTTAGAAAATGTCAAATTAATATTTGTATGATAATTAATTATGCTTCGTAATTATCAAATTATTTCATTTTAATCCCTTTTAGCTGCTTTTATGAATTCCACTAAACACAATTTCCGTATTTTAAATATTTTTAATTGAAAATTGAAAGCTATCTTATTAAAAGAATGAATAAAAGTGATAATTAATTCATCTTTTATTCAATTCCTTTCTAAAAGTTAAAAATTTATTTGATCAAAATTCTCATAAATTTCCATTTGAAAAGGATTTTTATTAAACTGAATTCATGCAAAAAAATCCTATCATTTTCCCCATAATAACCAACGCAAAAAAAATAATCCTACCCTTTTATATCCTGACACGTTCCTACATATAGAGAGTGATTATTAAAAAAATTACTTGACATAGCTATCATACCATTCACATAAACTAGCAAAATTTTGGCTTAATGTGTTTTGAGATATGCGCTTAAGAATTATATGGAAAACAATAGTTAAACTCACAATTAATAATTACAGTTACAGTGTCACGATTACAAAAATTTTAAAGGCCAATACCTACTTTTTTACCGGAATGTGATCTCCGTAGCAAAAATCCATAAATAGTGTTGGAACTGAACATGTAGCAGAAAATTCAACGGTTTAGACAGAAAAAAAAAAGAAATGTGAAAACAATCATTAAGGGTAACAGAAAGCAAAATATTTTATTATGTTTCACAAATTTTGTACGTGACTTCCTTCACATACGATGACACTTTGCATGCGATAGATCAGGGGTCTCCAAATTTTCTACACTTAGGGTCATACTGTTTACTCCAGTAAGTACCAAGATCCAAAACTGTTTTAATTTTTCTGCCATTATCTATAAAGTCGCCGAGTACGCGTTCTGAGCGAGCATACGCTTGCTAAATTCGCTGGTTGAATTACTACAATCTCTTTTAATAATTGGTACAAGTAAAATTGATCCACAACTACAAACTGTTGTCAGTGAAAAATCACAATTACATAAATCTCATTAGTATTTTTTTACAAGTGGATATCCGCGGTTTCATTCGCGTTAATTTAGCTTTTCTGTTCCTGATAGATTTTCAGGATAAAAATCCTATGTTTGATTCAGGATATATACATTCCAAACATCGATATACATACATATGCGATACAATTTACCCCAACATAAATACCGAGGGTAACCGTGGGATGTTCACTAGTTTATAATGTTAGTGGGATTCATTTCAATTACTTGTTAGTTGTTGTGCTCAAGTTAAATTTTATGCTTGTCATTAAACTTTACCTAGCAAGTAAATAAAACCGAGTTATTATCATTCTGTGTCTTTTTATCCAACTTATTACAGCAACAAAAATCTGTTCACTGTCGCGGGCCGGATTGATGACACTGGCGGGCCGGATTTGGCCCTTGGGCCATAGTTTGGTGACTCCTGCTCTAGATGGTGGATAGCACTGAAGCATGGATATTGGCAAGAATAATTCTGCTGAACCTGACGTCTGACGGCATCTTTCAAATCAGATGCAGTTTGCGGATTAGATGCATACACTTTAGACTTCAAGTATCAAGTATAGAAATATTTTATCTGACATCGTGTGGATGCAAGATGACGCTCCGCACATATGACGTTTTTGTCAAAAATGTCTTAATATAATGGTTTCATAACGAAATTATCTCTCGGCATTTCACATATGCTTTGACACCAAGATCCCCCGATGTCTCTCAAATGGATTTTATGGCTGTGGGGATACCTTAAATCCAAAGTGTCTGCATCTAATCCACAAACTGCAGCAATTTAGATTGATAACTATTTCATGCCAACGTCTTAGAAAACTTAAGAAGACAGCAAAATATGCAATTTAATTTTTTTACAATTCATTGCCCATACTAAATTGTGATTAAAGATTTTACTAATTCTAAATGGTATAAATGCGATAATAATATGGTATGGTATTTGGTATATTCTAATAGTATAAATGCGATAATGGTATCAAGATATTAAATTATAAAAATGCGTAATTAATGTCATTTAAATAAACAATTTAAATTATTTTTATTGCTTACAAATATTTTCCAATGAAATCAACCAAATTTTTCTTAGTAATTACTACTGGCACGGTGGTCCTGCGTTAACGAAACAAAAATCATACGTTGGAGTTGGTTTCTAACAATCTGAATCTAAACTCTGGTACTAGAAGCTTTTGAATGTATTGTTGCAAGAAATTGTTGTTCATATTTTGCTATTTCATCTGGTTATCTCTGGCTAGTGTTAAATAAGTAGCATCATTTTACGTTGTTACTCACCTACGACCTTCGACGAACATTTCCAGTTTCCAAAATCCGAAAAAGGCCCTTTGAGAAATTCCTAGCCCTTCTGCTACAACGGATTTTGTTTGAACACGCCTCTAAAAGTCTGATGGCCCACCAGGCTACAGATTCAGCCCATTCATCTTGTTGAGCCATCGTAGTCACTGTTACAAAATATTTAACGCATGTAAATTGTTTTTAATCTTTTTTTTTTCTTTCTAATGCAGCCGGCAAACACTTTGACAGCTTGGTCTTGGATGCTTAAGGCAAGCGCTGCACAGACGTACTCACTTTGCATTACCCAGGGGGCGCGTGTAACTTGATGGTAAGCCACGGCAGCGGAGTAACAATGCCCCACAACGCTCTACGATCCTATTAGGACCGGGACCTACGGTTTAAAGTGGATTCCGAACCACTACAAACATCCATGGCCCCGCCGGGATTCGAATCCGAAACCTGTGGTACCGAGCGCCAGACATTCAGGCACCTTTTAATCTCATTCTACAAAAAGAATGCTTCAAGTCGATTTTAAATCCTCATATAAAACGCGTAGTTTCCGATGTCACGGACAAAATTGGCATATTCCCAACTTTGAAAACATCATAATTTTCCTTTTTAAATTGTTAGCGATGTCTTTGTTTTAATACTTTAAATGTATCACGTTCATACATTTCTCTCAATTGCAATTACGTTAGATTTATATTGGATAAGTTCCCATTTATAAATTTATGAATGGAAATTAATCCAATATGTAAGCAATTTATGTGTCTTCAAAATTTCTGTTTAAATATTTATAAGTTTGCATTCTGTATGCGTGTGAATATATAACATTTTTCTTAACATTTTTTTTTTTTTTTACTATTGAAAGGGGTCACGAAATTTTCTATTCCACTTTTGTTACTCCATGGAATAGAATTCATATGATAATTGAGGCAGTTTTACGCTGTAGCAGAACAAAACGCAGCAAATGTTGAATCAAGATTAAAATTCTAAATAAGCACAGATGCCTTTGTTTAAATAGTTTAAACGTATCCTGTTCAAAAGTTTTTCACAATTCCAATTACAATAGAGTTTAATTGTATCAATTTTTAATCCAAACACGTACACAAATCATGTATAGTTTGTATATATCTGTTTAAATATTAATAATTTTATATTTGTATTCATATGGAAGTAGAGCAGTTTTTTTATTTTTACTATAAATGTTAAGAAGTTTCAAGACATTTCCTTGCCTGTTTTGCATATCTAATACCCGTTACATCTTTACTCGAATTTTTACAGAAATTATCTTAAATTTTCATAATTATTTATTCGAAAAAAATTCAATTTATTTCATATAACTGCGTTAAAAAAGAAATTTATAGAGAGATTATACGTAGTTTAGTTTATTATGGCTGGAAAAATATTTCCTTCCAAAACGCCTTTTAGCAGATTGCAGAATATATATATGTTCGATTTTATGCAAAACACACTGGAGGTAAAATGTTTCTTTAGTAGAGCAATATTTTGAGATCTGTTACGACTACTTCCGTAAAGCCTAAATCGATATTCAAATTAGGAAAATGTAAGTTACTTTGGAATTTTTGTTTCATTAATTATATAATGTCTATACTATTTAAAAAACCATAATACTATTTAAATTACAAGAAAATGGTATATTTCTAAATAATCATTTTACATAAAATAAATATGGTTTTTACTTTTAATTGAAATAACTGCGTTGTGAAATGTATCGTAAAAACCTTTACATGACAGCATAAGAAACAATGTAATAATTGGTTACTAACAAAAAAAAAAAAAATACAAATAAGTATAAGTGTACTTTAATTTTTTTTTTTTTTTAATATTTAATAATTTGGTTGCAACTCTAAATAATAGAATATTTTCTTATTCTTCTCCAATGGCGCAAAAGCCCCATGGAGGACTAAAGATTGGCGGAAATGGAATACAGCTTCGTAATGAACATGTTAGCTTCGTAAATTTCAGAGAAGTCTATTTAATTAATTATGTGTTACTGCTGATTTAAATCAGTGGTTTGCCTAGTGTGTTCCATAGTATAGTGGAACACCCTAATTGTGTTCCGGGTGCGCATTGTGGAATTCCAGAGAAATATGTGCCCATTATTAAAAATAAATACAGTTACTCTTTTTTTTGTGAGTTTTTCCATTCATATATAGGATCCATTATAAACAATTCATCGTTTTCTGGTTGATTTATTTTTTCTTTCTCCACAAATGTCATCAAATAGCAAAAATGCACCAATGAAAGTTTATGAGAAACTAGGAGAGCTAACTTAAATGATTGGCTACTAAGAACGCTAGCGTCTATGTGATTTTCAATGCTAAAAAATTTTATTGCAGCCTCTGAGACACCGCCGTCTGAAAGTAGTAGTCTATGGAATTGATCAACTGGATGTAAAAGTTAGAGGCTTACTAAAGTATTGAAAGTATTACAAATATTTGTTGACTTTTAAATGCTTTTGCTAAAAATTTGATTTCTTCAAAAAGTTTGAAAACAATAGCATTAAATATTATATTGAATGTATTAAATATAGTGTTAAAAATATATATTAAACAGAAAGTATCTTAAAATCTATTAAGTCGTCAACGCAGAAACAAAGTTCTGAAAAACACTCAGTTTAGAACTAAATTTTTAAGTGCGTATCGTCTGCGAGGTCCATCCAATAAAGCAATCCAGTGGAACATCTTCACTTTTTCCCGAGAACTACCTCCTCATTTCGATTGTCAAGTGGAGTGCTTTGGTCAATAAAACCCTTTTTTCCATTTCACTGTAATATAAAAAAAAAAAAATGTACGAAATCCACTTTAACTTTCACAGTTGACTGTATTTGTAAGTAATTGCTCTCCTTCAGAACGAACGTGGAGTTTTCGACGATGTAGACCCCCATTTTTTCAAAAGAGTATGAATTTTTCCTTTGTAAAAGTCTCGTAACTTTTCGTTCATTACTGAAATTGAAGAAGTAAACGGAAGCGATATCCTGGAAGCTCTATCTTAAGGCTACAAAAAAAGTGAAAAACGGGTTTGAAAAATTGTTGCAACAGCTCTTACTGTCTTTATCTGATTTGTTCCAGGGAAAAACATGTTAGGGAGTTTTATTTTTTATTTTACTTCTGACTTTAACATAGTTAACTTACGAAGTATATTACCAAAAAAAGTATATTACAGTAAATCCTTTATTGCTATAATAATAAAAGAAGGAAATATTAACCAAAAAATGGTGATGGTTAAGAGGAATAGTTTTGATGATTATAGAAACTCTCGAGACAATAATAACTATATTACTCTTCAAAAGACCCAAATAAAAACTAGAATTTCTAATAAACAGGATAAATAAACTAGTGTACGTAAAAATGGCATCACCGTGAAAGCATCATCATAATTAAATGAAATTGTATGCACAACCGACTTGCATTGGTATAAATAAGTGATTAAATTTTCAAAGCAAAAAACAATCTTAAATGTTCGAAATCAGCATTTTGTGCTGCCACCCCGCGCTACAATAAGCACTGCTGTATAGTAAGGCATGGAGCCAAACAGATTTCGAATGTGAGACTGAAGAAGAATATGCCATATTTTTTCTATGCTCACTCAAATTCATCTGCTGAAGCTGTGGAATGAGGAACAGGGGCTAGACGTCGACCAACAAAAACCCACACATGTTCAATAGGTGGCATATCTGACGAATGAGCAGGCCATGGAAGAAGCTGCGTGAGTCCTTCTTAAAAGAAGTTTTGATCCTTTCTTGCATTACCATGTTGAAAGCGGGTATTATGATATTGAAAGATGCTCAAAGAATGCCTTGAAGGAAAGACACGACTGCAGACTCCTTCACTTCACTATTGCTGTTAAGATTATCCGTAATTCGCAACAGCTGAGATCGTCCTTGATGCGCAATCGCATGTCAGACCATAATTCCGGTTGTTCGTCCCCTATGATGTTGGAAAATGCACTTAGGAAGGTAGCATTTAACAACATAGCATTTAATACGAATGCGGCCATCATGCTACCACAAATTAAAGCGGGATTCGTTAGAGAGAAAGTCACTTGTTGACAATGTGCATGTCAGTCTATATATTCATGAGCCCATTGCAGCCGCAGGCTTCGATGGCTCAATGTGTCAGAGGGATTCTGTACACATGATAACTTGCAAGCAGTCCATGGTGCAGCAGATGTCGATGAATTGACACAGCAGACAGTGATACACCTGTATCAGTGGACCAATGTACATCCAACTGTCTAGATGTACTTGCTCAGTCAATCAGTTTTATGCGGCTCATGTGCTTATCAGCCCATGTGTACGTCACCTTTTGAAGTCTCTTCCTAGTTTTACGCGCTGTCCCGTTCCCATCTGTCAAATGCTTCCAAACTCGTATGACTGTGATGCTGTTAAGCTGCACAAAAGCTGCTACTGCTCGAATAGAAAATCCTTCTTGAAAATAGATGATTCTCTCCGTGTAAGTTGAAAGAGGAAACAACAAACAGATGTTCATTACGAAGGAAGTGAAGTTAAGTGAAATCGAAACATGTTTGTGTATAGTCCGACTACTGACAACTGAAAGATTGACAAGTAGCAGAATTTGACAGATCCGGAAAGAACTGTGTCATAGAACAGAAAATGTCTGTGAGGAGGCATTTCAAGTGCAATAAAGAAGAATATTAATTTTTAATAATTCAGATTTCAGTTCATTCGAAATTAAAAAGAAAAATTAGCTAAAAAAACATTCTGCATCACTATTATTATTATTTTTTATTAATATACTTTTATACCATTAATATGCTTTTTTTTAAAAACCACCATTATAATAGGTTACATTTTTTTTTCAAAAAATTAGAACCTCTGTTTGTTTTCTGGATGACCACATTTTTTTGTTTGTTTGTTGAAAATTGTAGTTTTAAAGAAATAATGGATTCTCTATAGAAGGTAAAATAAACTTTAGCAATGGATGATAATCTGCAATCCATTTAGTATTGTTCGAAAAGTCATAAAGAAGAAAGAAAAGGTATTAAAAAACCAAAGCCATTAAGAAGTATGAATTAATTCAATATCAATAAGCATGGACTTAACTATAATGTTTGCATTTGTGAATAATATTTTGTCACCATTATTAGCTTTAAAACGCTATTGAAATTTACTTTAGCACTTTGTTTCCTAAACTGAAGACATTTATTTAATAAGATTTGATCATATAACTTCATACAAATAGGTGTTATAACATTAATAATCTTTAAAAGGAGACCAACATTTCATTCTTTATATGTTTTATCATCAACTAGAGTTGACTGACATTTACGCCAGCCGTATGGCATTATAAAGCTTAGTACGTCCATTACATTAATTTCTGGGAAACAATGGTGCTCAAAAGCTAAAATTGTTGCACTCTGAGAACATTGTATTCTTCTATTCAATGAATCTTCTATTTACTTCACTATTATTTTTATTCTGACGTAACTTCACTATTACTTCTTCTTCACTATTATTTTTATTGTCTGACGTAAAAACACTTTGTGAAAAAGGACAAAGGCGAAGAATAGACAAGAAAAAGCAGAAATCAATGTTTAAATAGGATTATAAAATAATCCCACAACTCAATGAATTTTATTGGTCCCACAGAATACTTAGTAAAAAGGGAATCATTTCGATTTTTAAATTAATTAAGAAATATTTATTTCGCATTGACGACAATAGAATCTATAGTAAAATAATAATATATTTCTTTTGTGTAAATTTAATAACTATAATCTCCTCAAATATTATTTTTTAATCTATGCATATCTGCCTTATATTTTAAAATTTGATTTCCGTAATCACATTTTAACGAAATGATGGAATCATATTTTATTTGATCAGTCTGGGTTATTCACTGTCATTCAATTCTCTATTTCGTCTCACAAAATAAAGAACAAAATTTCAATACTTAGAAAACATACGAGTATATAAAAATAAAAACAAAATTGGCTGTAAAATAAAAATTCGCAGTCATCTTAGACGAGAGCCATTTCCATTTATTTTCAATTTTAAAAATTGTCTGCATTTGATGGAGGCCTATTTGTGGAGAAATTGCAACTCTAGGAAATATGAATACGCCAATAATATGACTTTTTGCTGAATTCATTTTCTATTTGGTATTTGAAACCAAAATCCTTTCTTTTTATGAAATGAATTCTGAAATTTCTTTCTACTTAAGGCTTTTCTTTTCGCGTCTAACTTTATTACGTCAAAGGATAGAATGACAAATGCAATTTGTCATACGTGTTTCCATTCAAAAAACGTCTTTTATATGAAGTAGTAAAAAAATTTTATCCTCAAAGTATCTTTGGCGAGATTTTTGATGTATTTTAATTTTATTTATTTCTCAATTATTTATTTAAAATTAAGAAACATTTCAGTGAAAGACAAAAGATTTTTCTAAAAGACATTTCGAGAGCATTAAATCTTTTAAATTTTTCATACCCAGAAAACGGAAAAAATTAATTTTTAAAAGTTCAATAAAATAATTAAATATTTTATGCGCCTTTTATAATTAGGAAAATCACTTTACTTTATTCAATAATTTCTTATTTAATGAGAACTAGTAGATAAATATTTTGAGTAAAATACATTTTAAAGATTTTTGAATAAAATTCATAAGTTCAACATCTTGATTAAAATACTTTTTAAGGATTTTTGGGTAAAATACATTTTTATGATTTTTGAGTAAAATACATTTTAAAGATTTTTGAATAAAATTCATAAGTTCAACATCTTGAGTTGATTTTGAGTAAAATACATTTTTATGATTTTTTTACATTTTTAAAGATTTTTGAATAAAATTCATAAGTTCAACATCTTGAGTAAAATACTTTTTAAGGATTTTTGGGTAAAATACATTTTTATGATTTTTGAGTAAAATACATTTTAAAGATTTTTGAATAAAAATAAGTTCAACATCTTGATTAAAACTTTTTAAATACATTTTTAAGGATTTTTAGGAAAAATACATTTTTATGATTTTTGTAAAATACATTTTAAAGATTTTTGAATAAATAAGTTCAACATCTTGAGTAAAATACATTTTTATGATTTTTGAGTAAAATACATTTTAAAGATTTTTGAATAAAAAAAGTTCAACATCTTGAGTAAAATTCTTTTTAAGGATTTTTGTAAAATACATTTATTGAGTAAAATACATTTTAAAATGAATAAAATTCATAAGTTCAACATCTTGATTAAAATTCTTTTTAAGGATTTTTGGGTAAAATAATTTTTATGATTTTTGAGTAAAATACATTTTAAAGATTTTTGAATAAAATTCATAAGTTCAACATCTTGAGTAAATTCTTTTTGGGGATTTTAAGGATTTTTGGGTAAAATACATTTTAAAATAGTTCAACATCTTGATTAAAATTCTTTTAAGGATTTTTGGGTAAAATACATTTTTATGAAGTAAAATACATTTTAAAGATTTTTGAATAAAATTCATAAGTTCAACATCTTGAGTAAAATTCTTTTTAAAAATACATTTTTATGATTTTTGAGTAAAATACATTTTAAAGATTTTTGAATAAAATTCATAAGTTCAACATCTTGAGTAAAATTCTTTTTAAGGATTTTTGGGTAAAATACATTTTTATGATTTTTGAGTAAAATACATTTTAAAGATTTTTGAATAAAATTCATAAGTTCAACATCTTGAGTAAAATTCTTTTTAAGGATTTTTGGGTAAAATACATTTTTATGATTTTTGAGTAAAATACATTTTAAAGATTTTTGAATAAAATTCATAAGTTCAACATCTTGATTAAAATTCTTTTTAAGGATTTTGGGTAAAATACATTTTTATGATTTTTGAGTAAAATACATTTTAAAGATTTTTGAATAAAATTCATAAGTTCAACATCTTGAGTAAAATACTTTTTAAGGATTTTTGGGTAAAATACATTTTTATGATTTTTATGAGTAAAATACATTTTAAAGATTTTTGAATAAAATTCATAAGTTCAACATCTTGAGTAAAATTCTTTTTAAGGATTTTTGGGTAAAATACATTTTTATGATTTTTGAGTAAAATACATTTTAAAGATTTTTGAATAAAATTCATAAGTTCAACATCTTGAGTAAAATTCTTTTTAAGGATTTTGGGTAAAATACATTTTTATGATTTTTGAGTAAAATACATTTTAAAGATTTTTGAATAAAATTCATAAGTTCAACATCTTGATTAAAATACTTTTTAAGGATTTTTGGGTAAAATACATTTTTATGATTTTTGAGTAAAATACATTTTAAAGATTTTTGAATAAAATTCATAAGTTCAACATCTTGAGTAAAATTCTTTTTAAGGATTTTTTGGGTAAAATACATTTTTATGATTTTTGAGTAAAATACATTTTAAAGATTTTTGAATAAAATTCATAAGTTCAACATCTTGAGTAAAATACTTTTAAAGGATTTTTGAGTAAAATTCATTTTTTATGATTTTTGAGTAAAATGTATTTTAACGATTTTTGTATAAAATATCTTTTTCAAGTTAAAGTCTGAATAAAAATACATTTTTAACAATTTTTAACTAAAATATTTTTTAACTGTCAATGTTTTGTATAAAAACATGTTAACGGTTTCTGTAATGCATTTTAACGTTTTTTGAGTAAAATAAATTTTGCCGATTTTTTAATAAATTACCCTTAAAAGTCAACGTCTTGAGTAAAATAAATTTTAACAATGTTTGAGTAAAATACATTTTAGCGATTTTTGAATAAAATACATTTTAAAATTGAGCGTCTTGGGTAAAATACATTTTGACAATTTTTGAATAAAAAGAAATTCAAAATAAATTACTTGAATAAAATTTATTCTTATAATGAATTAATTAAAGTCTTTATTTCATTCATAAGAATTTTATGTTGCAAATCTGTTGAATGAGAGAATGTGAAATAAAATATACCTTAAAAAATATTTTAAGTTAATGCTGATTCCATCTTAAAAACATTTTCACCATATGCCCCTTTTTGCAAATGCATAATATAAAACATCTTAAATTTAAACAAAATATAAAACTTTCATAGTTTTCATTTGCAAAACTATGGCAAATGTCGGTGAAATGTTTGTAATTTATCTAAAAATCAAAAATTAGATTCGTACTTAAAAATAAAAAATAAATTTTAGATGCTGTAAAAAGTCATCTTTAACGGGATATTCTTATATAATATAAGTATTCGTATATAAGTATTCGGGATATAAGTATTCGTATAAGGAAATTTTTGATCTCACATTACCTTTTGTACTATATGTTGAAAGCTTTAGAATATTTTGAAGAATGCTTTTGAGATGCTTTTTGAGATCCTTCTGCTCTTATAATAGTTGAGTACAAAATAAGGAAAATGTGATGTCTCCTTTTATTCAATAACGTTGGAATCAGCATTTAACTGAACACAATATGTGTTCTAGAGTCATTGAACAGTAAAATTTACTGGAATAAATGAAAAAGATAGAATTTCTCAGAAAATAGTATCTCAAGTTAATGCTACTTCTGTAAAATATTATATCTTAATATATATATATATAAATAACATATCTTGTTAATGTTTTTTCTTCACACACGTTTGTTTTTCTTACTCTTTAGAAGTTTTTGGTTCGTTTTAAATATATTATTTAGGAAAACACGGAATATGTATTTAATATAAAATAGCTCCATCATTTGATAAATTTTATTAGTTTACTTTTAGAAAGCATAGCGATAGTGTGTAAATAGTTCAAATGTATAAGCAAAATGCATCTTGTGGTAAAGAAAGATTTAAAAGTCTCCTAGGATATAATTATTTCCTACAGAGACAGCATTGACATTTTTCACAACTGTTGCCAGCAAAGCGAATGTTAACTATCCTTTTCAATAAATACTAAATTGTTAAATGAATAATTTTGTATTACATTTATATTTAAACTAATTTTGCGTCACCTTCAAGACAAAAATGGCAATATCTTTTTTCGCCAAACAATCGTACATTGTTACTAGGGATTGCAATACCGGTATACCGGGATACTGAATACCGGTATTTTGAGCCATTTGTACAATTTTGAAATACCGGTATTCACAAGTTTAAATACCGTTTTTTCGGTATTTACTAGAAATTTAGAGTTCTTATCGGATAAATTATTATTCTTATCTGTGAATTCTTATTCATAACCTATCCACATTCAGAAGAATTCGGTACAGTTATCGAAGATGACACTAATGTCGATAGTGAAAAGGAATGATCTCTTGAACAAAAATTAGAATTGGCGATAACTAAAAAAAATTCAACAAACCGAAATACAATACAGAAATCAGCTATATCCAAAACAATCCCACTAGAAATAGATTTATTTGAAGATGAGAAATTGAGAGGTAAATACTTGGAAAAAGTATATCGCGCATTGCTAACAGTACCACCCACTAGAGTAAATGCTGAAAGAGCGTTTTCGACAGCTGGCAATTTTTGCACAAAATTAAGTTCCAGACTTAATGATAGTACAATTGATGGATTATGTTTTTAAGATCACATTTCAAAAATTTTTAATAGTACCACAGACTGAATAGTGATATTTCCACTTTTTTGAGATTTAAATAAATAAGATGTTCCTTCACTTTTTTGTGAATTCTTTATATACTGTTATAATTTATAAGTTACCCATTTTTTGTGATACTTACATTCTCTAATAAAACTTCCAAATAAAAAAAATAAAAAAAATAAAAAACCCCACTTGCGTTTGCTTTCTTTTTCTAAAATTTCTACTACCGGTATTAAAACCGGTATCCCGCTATTAAGATCTAAAAAAACCGAATACCGGTATTGAACTTTTGGTCCAATATTGCAATCCCTAATTGTTACTATTATTGTGATAGTATATTATTGTTATTATTATTAATATTACTATGTCTTATTGAACATATCATACACTTTTTCATATACAAAATCATGCCCCTTCTACAGAATATTTTTATGTGTCTTCCCTAGTACCATACCATGGAGTGGATGCAAGACCAGTTGCACTGAATAGGACGACCTAGAAAACAGGAACGACTTAAAAACAAGTGCCTTCTCATGCCAGCAACCCTAAAAATCAAATTCCTGACAAAATGTCCTTCTTCAAAGGTCCTATTATTTTAATTTAATCAAATTTTTATTGCCCTAATTTTATATTTTTTGTACGTTATGAAGAATGTTATTTTACTTATTGCATTTATTTGATTAATGAATATCTGCAAATCTATACCTCACTTAAGTATTTTTTTTTTTTTTAATATTACTTAATAAATCTATCATTTTAATATTTTATTTGATATCCAAAAAGCGAAAAACTGTTCCTGATTTGTTATCGATTATTATATAGCAGTATTGAAACCAGCATATAATAATTGAAATTTCAAGATATGGTTGCCTGTTTAAGGAGTTGCAAATAAAATTAGCTCCTTAACGTGGGAATAATGCAAGCTTTTATTGCTAGCACCATTAAAATGCCTCGATATAGAAAGACTGATAATAAGTAGGTATGCCCATTTCTGAAAAAAAAATATGTAAATAAACTAAAACACAACTAGTGTCCAAGGGATAATGGACACAAAAAAAAACCGAGTTCAGACGATGAACCATAAAAGCGAATAGTTCTCGCTCCGAGTGGCAACTGGCCGAAAATGGCGTCTGAGAAATATTCTTTTGATTTGAAGGAAAAACCGTCACTGGTTGGAGCAGAACGGGACAGTTGACTCACTCCGAGAGTTCTGTCCACGCTGAGACAAACTTGTTTATAATTGTTTCGCTACAACTTCTCGTTTGTCTCGTTCTCTCGTCTGTATGAGGCTTAACATGCAGGAGAGCTCAGGTGCGAATCTACTATTGGCACTTTTTATAGACCCTACTTTCAAAATAGTAAACATGCTATGGTGCCTGTGATATTAATAAAGCATCTCGCATCTATAGTTAAGTATAATGGAAATGATTTGCGAGTTTGCTCACTTACGACAGGCAAATGCCAGATAGTTACTGATAAAAATAATTCTGGAAAATGGAAAATGAAATTCTGAATAAAACCTCATGTTTAAAAAAAAGTTTAAAAAGATGGAAATAAAAAAAATATAAAGTTGAATACATATCATACATGAATGAATTAGAGCTATATATAAATCATGCATGAATACATACAGCTATACATCACATATGATGAATACAGAATACATCATACTATCGTGCATAATCAGGAGCTATACATCGTATATACAGAAGATATCATACATGAATACATACAGCTATACATAAATTTCTTCATTAGCTGGAATGATTTTGAAATAAAATGGGCCGGCGTATATATACGCCTTTCCGAAGTACGATCCTTTGCATTGCGCTGCTATAAAGAAAACTTTTCCCACGGTCTTGGAATGCCACAAAATGACCTTGGCAATGTTTGAAACGGATTTTATTATTTCAGAGAAAAGGGATAGGGTATTGGTAAGGGGGATGTTTCTGAAACAGTGAGTCATAGCTGTGCAGTTTTTGCTTCTGTTTCTGTTTGAGTAGGTCGTGCTTTTTTATTCTTCTTTTGCTTCCGTTTCGTCGTGAAACCAGCTATCAATGCAATGAATGTGATTTTGGTTTATGTGACTTGGTTTATAAAAAACAAGTTTAGACATTTTAAATAAATAGTTATTTCTTCTATCATATTTTACATATGAAACAATAAAGAATTCTTGTTTTAGGAAATATCACATAGCAGATAAGTTCTAACATCTGTTTTATTACATTGTTATTCTATACTTTAAATTGAGAATTTTTTTTTTTTTTACATTTTATTTTTTCTCTGAAAGTAAAAAGGTCTTATGTTGCAAAACGCACCTCTTTTTTCCCTCCAATACATCGCATAACTACGCGCGCCTGTATGAAAAACGGTGGCACTGGAGAGCGCATCTCGTAAGTTTTCCTCGGCAGGTAAGGGGTTAAATTTCAATTTTCCTCAAAATAGTGATTTTTAAATTACTCTATAATTTCATAGTAAAATGTTTTAGTAAATATTTTTCATATGTTAGTTCTTTAATGTGTTATTAATAAAAATATCAGCTCATTTTAATATAATGCGTATTTCAATTCTTTTTTTTTTTGTATTGAGATTCATATATTATAGACTTAAAATTTATTAAAATAATAAATAAATTTTATTGTAGAAATCAAATTCATAATTAAGTTTAAATAATACAACAGTTTATTCCAAAAATCTTTATTTATTATGATAAAAATGTTTTCTAATATATATGTTAAGTAGGTTGTGAAAAATGATGCATTAAAAAAACGTTAATTGAATATTAGTTGCCAAGGATCTTCTTATTATCCGGAAAGGCACTGTTCCTTTGAAACTTAGCATATTTTTTGAAAAAATGAATTACTTAAATCCTTATTTATCAACCAACATCATTAATCAACCCTACCCAATGATTGTGCTTTAATTTCCCTGGAGTCTCATTAGAGAAATCTGCATTCCCTGAGCAGTATTATAATTAATGATGCATTCAACTCAAAGAAAATCAAATAAAGTTTCCACCTGTAAACATTTTGCATCGGAGGCAATTATATTCTCGGGTGTATATGCTGTTATCGTTTCTTTTTATTGTAAGTTGAGGAGTTTTTGTTGTTGTTCTATATTAACGGACTTTGTGATCCCTTTTTGTATACCAACGAACAATGATGCATTTTATTACTTTCCAAGAACACTTTTAAAAGTAACTGCTGCGCATTTGCGTGTCATATATAAACTATTATGAATGAAAGTCTCTTTCTACAACTTATTACTATTGTCATCGAGTCCAGAAAGCAATAATTGCAAAGGATATCATTAATGGATCCCGCACATTGTTACAATTGCTAGAGTATCCAGAAAGCAGTGACATCAAAAAATGTCACAAGTGGATTCCGCACTTTATAATTGTAATCGAGTTCGGAAATCAGTGACGCCCAAAGGATGTCACTAGTGGATTCCACACGTTATTACAATTGCCATCGAGTCCAGAAATCAGTGACTGCACTGCAAAGGATACCACTAGTGGATTCCACACTTTATTGCAAATTGGCATAGAATCCATAAATCAGTGACTGTAAAGAATATCACTAGTGGATTCCACACGTTATTACAATTGCCATTGAGTCCAGAAATTAGTGACTGCACTGCAAAGGATACCACTAGTGGATTTCACACTTTATTGCAAATTGCCATAGAATCCATGAATCAGTGACTGTAAAGGATACCCCTAGTGGATTCCACACTTTATTACAAATTGCCATAGAATCCATAAATCAGTGACTGTAAAGGATACCACTAGGGGATTTCACACTTTATTGCAAATTGCCATAGAATCCATAAATCAGTGACTGTAATGGACGTCACTAGTGGATTCCACACGTTATTACAATTACCCTAGAGTCCAGAAAGCGGTGACAGCAAACGATATAACTAGATGATTCCAATATAAGAACATTTTGAATGTGAATTCCATTAGGCCATCAGTAGGTTTTTTTTTAAATTCTAATTTCCATTATAGGAATTTCTTCAACAAATATTGTTAAGGGAATAGTTTTATACTGATAATGGAATGAATGGAAGTGATAAATTCAATTTGCCCGATAATAGTGACTAAAGATAATAAATATAGAACGCAACATTTATTATCAAAAAAAGATTAATTTAAACAACAAATTGAAAATATTTCTCCAAACTTTAAATTTGAGACTTCAGATAGTGAATATAATCCTTCAAGTCCATAAACATTCCGCTAGGAAGCAATTTTCCCAGACAAAATTCTACACGATATTTCTTATTCTTTTCTATAGGGAATGGTTTGATGATATGTGAAACTCATTTTATGAATTTTTCTTTTTTCAACATTCCAAATATTGTAGATTTGAGACATTAAGCTGCTGATGTTATAGTGCCTCTTCTGCTATGATGAATATGTTTGTCCCCATCATCTTTCAAATTGCGTCCACAGTTTTGTTTATCCCAGGAATCAACATTAAACTAGGATTCCCATTAGTAATTTATTTTCAGAAGTATGCTTCCAACTTCTTTATAGGGTCCTTGTGCTGCACTTAAATTGTTTTGCATCTAACGTAATTACATCTTTTTTCTTTCGATCCATCAAGAAATGAATAATCGCAACTCGATCTTTCCTTGAAAACCCTCTTTTTTTTAATCTTAATTTTACAATGGGTTGATATTCAACTGAAATTGATGGTATGGGGTGGACCAATGAGAGGTACGTGAAAATAATGACGGAAAATCCCAAAGAAAAAACAGGCGTCGATCCATTAATTGGTTAAACACTGGTTGTCGCTAGACAACTTAAGAATAAAATAGATTTGCCATCTAGGTTACCAGCCTAATTACTGCATTACTACTCATGAAATTATTGGTAATGTTTTAGAGAGTTGAGCTTTCGTGTCCTTGACCACTTTCAATTTTGCAATGTTTCATTAAAACTTGATTTTTTTTTAATTTCTTTTTTTAATTAGAGATCGTCTGGGGAAAACAAAGACAATTTCATTTCAAATAGAAAATGAGATTTTTCAAGGAAAGTAAATTGGTATTCTGTAGATAATAAAACAAACCACGTATAATTTCTTGATAAATTTCTTTTTTAACGCAATTATATCAAAGAAATTGATTTTTTTGCAAATAATTAATTATAAAAGACAACTATAAAGATAACAGTTGTAAAAATTCGAGTAAAGATGTAATCGTTATTATATATGTAAACAAGCAAGGAAATGTTTTGATACTTTTCAACAGTTATAGTAAATATTAAAAACTGCTAAACCTTCATGTGAATACAAAACCCAAAATTATTAATATTTAAACAGATACTTTTGTATAAATGAATTGTATACAGGTTTGGATTAAAAATTGATACATTTCAACTCTGTTGTAATTAGAATTCTGAAATAAGTATGAAAGTGATACATTTAAAATATTTAAACAATGGCGTCAATCTAATTATTTAAAATTTTCCTCTTGCTACAACCCTTGCTTCGTTTTGTCATGTTACAGAATAAACAGATTCAATTATCATTTGAATTCACTTTTCCATTCTCAATGGCATTACAAAAAAGGATCGGAAAATTTCATGATCCTTTTCAATTGTAAAATTAAAAATATTAGAAGAAAAATGCTATACATCTACACGCCTGCAAAATACAAACCTATTAATATTTAAACAGAAACTTTAGTAAAAATAAATTGCTTATATATTTGGATTAACTTCTATTCATAAATTTTATGAATGGTTATTTATTCAATACAAATCCAATGTCATTGAAAATCAGATAAATGTGGGAATGTGATACATTTAAAGAATTAAAACAAAGATATCTCCAATGATTAAAAATGATTTGCTTCTTTAAACCGTTGCTTTGTTTTGCCATCCTACCGGATAAATTTATTTCAGTTCTCACTTGAGTTCAATTTTTGACAGTTAAGCAAAATTTTACAGTAGACTCTCCAATCCAACATGAATGAGAAGTCATTCATTTTGTATTAGTGAGATTCAATCAGATTAAATTTTATGTCATTCATGCCAAATTTATAAATTAGTTTATACCATCGTAATAATGCAAAATGTAGAACTAAATTTTGTTTCTTCCAGCAAGTATAATCTTGGATGTACATGTCATCATTAAAGTAAATTATATCAACAAAGCTCTTTAATTTCATTAAGCCACCATGTATTTATTTATTTTTTTTGTTCCAATGCAGCTGGCAAACACTTAGACAGCTTTGTCTTGGATGCCTTAAGGCAAGCGCTGCACATACGTTACTCATTTTGCATGACCCAGGGGGCCCGTGTAACTTGAAGATAAGCCACGGACACGGAGTAACAATGCCCCTGAAACGCTCTACGATCCTGTTAGGACCGGGACCTACGGTTTAAAGTGGATTCCGAACCACTACAAACATCCATGGCACCACCGGGATTCGAACCCGAAACCTGTGGTACCGAGCGCCAGAGCGCTAGACACTCGGACCATTCAGGCCCCTTTTAATCTCATTCTACAAAAAGAATGCTTCAAATCGATTTTAAATCCTCATATAAAACGCGTAGTCTCCGATGTCACGGACAAAATTGGCATATTCCCAACTTTGAAAACATCATAATTTTCCTTTTCAAATTGTTAGAGATGCCTTTGTTTTACTTTAAATGTCGGCCAGAGCGCTAGATACTCGGCCATTATGGCCCTCACCATGTATTTATAAAATTGTTTTCTTAAGCAACAATATATAACAGCAATCTAACAACAATAAAACTGTATTAAAAAAAATTAACAACAGTAAAAATATAACAGTTTAATCGAATAAGTTTAGAACAATGGAATAGTATAGCGACAGTATAACGAAATAGCAGCCGTATAACAATTTACAGTAAATAGTCGAATAGCAGCAACTGGATTTGTTAATGCTATTGAATTATATTATTGAGTTTGTTGAGGCTTCATATATATATATATATATATATATATATATATATATATATTATTTTGAAGAATTGCTTCTTCATGAAGTTCTCAATTTATATATAATAAAGCTTTGGTATATTCCCGTCACTATTGAATAGGGTAATTCTTGTGGTATTCTGACCCATTGCTGCATAGATTTCTCGAGTTATTGGACAGCGGCATACTCCCAAGTGTATTAACCCAGCATCATGCGGTCATACATAATGCATTGTAATTAGTGAGCAGATTTCAGTTTACGCATTATGTCTGTTCTGACTGAAGATGAAGCTCCTTAAGGACTCATGAGCTCCGGAAAACTCAACCACTGTACCTGTACATGACGTAGTTCATAATTGGGTTAAATGTCAATGTAGCTTTTCTGAATTTTATTGTATTTATTTTTTTAGACTGAAATAAACAAATACAATAAAGATAGATAATATAATAAATCATCTTTTGATACATTTCTATACTCTAATTTTGAAATATGTTTGAACTGAATGTGTTTAAAGAGTTTTTATTAATGTTTTAATTTAAGTTGCATTATGACACTAGAAGGCATTAAAAATAATATATTTTATGTATACAGGACAAGATTTTTTTTTTAAATTTAATGTTAGAAAGATATACAATATTTTTAAAATAAAATCTACCATTAAATATACATTTTTATTTTAAAATTAAAATTTTATATTATTTTATAGCTGAATAAGCCTTGTATGTTGTCGATGAAAAGAGACTCGCTAGTTAAAAGTAATAAAAACGGGGATATAAAATATAAATCAAAAACCTTAAATTTATAAGCCGCAATGATTCTGCATTATATTTTATGAAAAAGAGTGCATTTATATTTAATAAATCAGCAAAAACGTGTTTACATTCACCTGAATTTTTTAATTTATATTTTAATAGTCTAATTGAATTATCTTCTTTACAACGTTATAGTTGCTTAAGATATTTAGTTATATCCTCTTTTTTTATATTCTTTCAACTTTATTTTTAATATTTTAAAACATTTCTAAAGTTTATTAGTAATATTTTCAATGCTCGATAATTATATAATGTTAATAAATATCAGGGGGTATTACAATTTACCAGCATGTACATGTTATTGTCTCTTCCATTTCTTAGATTTTCACAAGATGATTTTATGTTTATTTCTAATCCAATTCTCAATTCCTAATTTATAATCAAAGTTTATTATAAGGCTGACTATATGTCACTACGACTAACTTGATTCTTTCTATCGGGGGTTCTATTTTTCTTATTAGCCGCAGCTTTCTGATGGTTCGAGAAGCATTGATCAATCCATACAAACATTTATAGAATCTTCATTTATTTACAAAGATATACAGGGCTGATGGTAACAGTTCAAAGACAAAAGTTAAACTGGAAGGAAAATGTTTTTTTTAGAATAAAACAACTCGTTTCCACAGCAACAGCTGATCTCCACGGCCACAGCCCGTTTCCACAGCAACCAACAGCCCATTTCCACGGCAACAGCGCAATTCTGAATCGGTTTAAACGATTTCTATAAAACTACCACGTGACGCTGCGTCGCGCGAACTAAAGCATAAGAATTCCAACACTATACTAATCATTAAATCTTTTTCATTTATTGTAAAAATAAAGAGGCTATTTTTAAAATAACCTCTTGTAGTGATCAGGTTGGGCAACTAAATTGTAACTGGATGTGACTGGGTTTAGGTACTTGTGGCGCAGATTGGAGAACTTACAGCTTTATTTACTCGCTCACAAACACTACAGACATACAATATTTAATACATTTAAAAGCATGTAATTATAAATTCGTGGAAGAATTCTACTTCTAAGTCGAAAATTCTAAAATCAAGTAAGAGCTGGGTATGTGAAAGACACTTCCTCTCTTGGTGAGAGTGAGTAGAACAACAAATACACAGGGTTGATTTAAATATACACTCAAGAGCCAAAACATTATGACCACCCCTACATTTTACAATGAACTCGCCTGGATGACGTGAAATTCACGTGATCAGGTGGAAGTGGTATTTAACTGGTATTAAGTGGTGGTATTAATCCATGCCAAGGCGGGTTGAAGCTGTGTTACGCGTTAAAGGTGGGCCAACTCGTTATAGACAGGCAGTCATAATGTTTTGGCTCTTGAGTGTATTTATTCTCGTAATAATTTATTATAAACTAAACGTTTCTAAGTGACAACTCAGTTTGTGCTGTAGTTCCTCTAGAGGGAGAGTCTCGAGGCCTACTGACCATTTCTGATGAACACTATAGCCAGTGTGTAGAAGGATGTTCGGTCACACTCTTTAATTTTACACAGTTTCTGGTTAGATAACATATAAATAAACAGGTTTTATAACATTATGAATCCATTATGAAATAAATTATCAGTAGTTACCAAATTGTCACTGAATGTGATTGGGTTGAGATACTTGTGGCGGTGATTGGAGAACTCACAGCTTTATTTACACATGCAAAAACACACCACATACATATAATCACACATGAAATATTTAACACATTTAAAGGCATATGATTATGGATTCGTAGAAGGATTCCACTTTTAAGCCGAAACCTCGATACCAGATACGCGCAGTATGCGTGAAAGATACTTCTTCTCCAGGTGAGAGTTAAATATATTTCTTCACGGGATGAGATATTATAAACTAAGCGTTTCTCAGTGACAACTTAGGTTGCGCTAAACTTCCTCTAGAAGAGGGGTCTCTAAACTACGTCCCGCGGGCCAAAACCGACCCTCCAGTGTCATCCATCCGGCCCACGACAGCAAATAGCTTATTGTTGATGTAATAAGTTGGATAAAAAACACAAAATGATAATAACTCGGTTTTATTGACTTGCTAGGTAAAGCTTAATACAAGCATAATACGCAGAAAATTTAACTTAAGCATGACAACTAACAAATAATTGAATACACAATAGTAATTGTGAACCAGCGAATTTAGCAAGCGTATGTTCGCTCAGAGCGCGTACTCGGCAACCGGTCTAGAAATTATAGATATTGGCAGAAAAATCAAAACAGTTTTGGCCCTTGGTACTTACTGGAGTAAACAGTATGGCCCTAAGGCTGGAAAGTTTGGAGACCCCTGCTCTAGAAGGTGAGTCTCGAGGCCTACTGACCATTTCTGCTGAACATCATAGCCAGTCTGTAATAGGATGTAAGGTTACACTTTTTAATTTTATACAGTTTTTGGTTAGATACCATTTAAATAAACTGAATTTATACCATTTTGAATCCGTTATATAATAAATTATCAGTACTTAAATTCAATTTTTTATCATATAAAGGAATTTAACTATCTCTAAACCTAAATTTGACTTTTTTTTTTTAATAAAACTATTATGTTTAAAAATCAACAACTTAACTTCGCAATTACTTACGGCAAAAGATTTATACAATTATGAATTATATTACAATTAAATTATGTAAATAAATTATCTTTAATTAAATAAACTTTTTAATACTATAAAGGAATTCAAATATCCATTAAATTCGACTTATTATTTATTTATTATTATTTTTTTGAGAATTATTATATTTAAAAATCAGCAGCTTAACTTCGCCATTGCTTACGGCAAAAAGACTTCGTCTTAGTTCTGTTGAAAGGAAAAATCTATTAGTAAACCATTTTTTTTAACGGGGATGAAGTTCTGTCTTTAAATAGAAAAAACAACTATTTTCTTTTTATTTATGATGTCACCTCCAGGAAAAACGATAACACAATCTCCTCTTTTTTTATGACGTCAGCTGAAAAGGAATATCTTTAATGAAGCGGTTTATTTATAGATATAAGAAAATGAACTCATCTTTAAAATATAGATGTTGTGAGCAAATCAAAGATAAATTTTGGTTAGGAATGTTTGGAGAATTCGAATTAATATAAGATAAAAAAACTGAACTTTTAAATGCAAACAAAACTATGTAAATGAGCTGGTAAGCAATTTAATAATTGGTTAATAAAAAAAACCGCCTCAAAATATTGTACGAGATAAGAAAAGATACTCCTAAAAATATAACAAACGGTACTTGTATTAAAGAAGAATTAATATTGAGTCTATCTATTTAGATTTCAAAGGAATTTTTATGTTGAAGTATTCAAGATATTATTAAGTTAATACATTCTAATAGTTAAATTAATAAATTAATTACATTCTAATTCTTAAATTAATACATTCTAATTTTATTATATTATCGAATCCTTCTAATTGATTATTATTAAATTAATATATTCATTCCTTCTCTCTTGCCAACGGCCATACCATGCTGAATATACCGGTTCTCGTTAGATCACCGAAGTCAAGCATCATTGGGCGCGGTCAGCACTTGGGTGGGTGACCACCTGGGAACACCGCGTGCCGTTGGCATTCACAAATTTGGGACCTGAATGGCCGAGTGTCTGGCGCTCGGTGCCACAGGTTTCGGGTTCTACATGGATGTTTGTAGTGGTTCGGAATCCACTTTAAGCCGTAGGTCCCGGTATCCTATGACTGTAAGAGCGTCACGGAGCCAAAGTCAGACTTCTACCTACGGGTGCTCCATCACAACAGAAGCTGCTTCCTACCCCTTCAATCATGAGTACGTATGGGCTCGTGGGCTTGGCCAGCCAAGTGGGATAAGTAACAACATGTATTCGTGATTTCAATCAAATCTTTAAAAATAATGAAGAAAATAAAAAGAAGATGGAACAGGATGAAAATAAAATAAGACATTTTAGAAACAAAAATGAAACATTGAAAATCATACTATCTCATTACAAAGGCAAAGGTTGTTTTTCTTAAGGAGTGCCTGGGAATTTGAGGATTCCCCGTACCTCCGGTTACATTAATATGATTTGAAATTTACTTTATGGCTATTGCTTAACGAAAATAAAATCAGAAATTTTTAAATGTTAGTAATGAAGTAAATTAGAATGAGCCAGTCGCTCAGGAGATTAATATTTGATTCAAATATAGTGGTAATAAAGATAGTTTAAAATGATATAGATAAAATAATTAATTCCTTTGCACATTGCTGTGAGATTAAGAGACTAGATTTTAAGAATCTAGCCGTATACTTAACTCTAGGAAGTAAGTAAAGGGTTAAGGCGAGAGAGGAGGGTAAGAGCAGCCATTGGTCATTCAGACCTCTGTGGGCGCTTTTCATTGCTATCTCATTACAAGATGAGATTACTCTTAAAACAATCATTCACAAAAAATATCTACATAAAACTGGAATTTTTAATGCTGTGTAAAGAAGGATGTAAGCGGTTTAAAAATAGGTTGCGAAATAAGGAATTAATGCGGCTGGAAAAATTGCGGCTAGTGAAAATGCGGCTGGAACAGGACCCCGCCACAAAATATGGTACGAAATAAGAAAAGGTACTACTAAAAATATAATAAATAGCATTTATATTAAAGAAGAAGGTACTTACGTATTAAAGCCACTTTAGCTACAGTTGCGCCAATAAAGAGCAATCTTGTTGTTCGCACGCGCATGCAGTTATCTTTTGAACGCCAATCAAACAGCTACAGATTTGGCGGTTTTTAATTGGCGCCAATCTACACTTCATTGTAGCTGTTAGATTGGCGCCACATAAAAACCTCCAAAGCTGTTGCTGTTTGATTGGCGCCACTTAAAACTGCCAAATCTGTAGCTGTTAGATTGGCGCCACTTAAAAACCGCCAAATCTGTAGCTGTTAGATTGGCGCCACTTAAAAACCGCCAAATCTGTAGCTGTTAGATTGGCACCACTTAAAAACCTCCAAATCTGCAGCTACGGTGGCGTTAATACGTAAGTACCAAGAAGAATTATTACTGCGTCTATCTATTTGGATTTCAAAGAAATTTTTATGATAAAGTATACTGATAGTTGAAAAGTTATTTTCAGGATTTAGTCAAATAGTTAGAAATAACGAAGAAAAAAAAAAAAAAAGTTGCTAGAACAGAATAAAATAACATGAGAAATTTAATAAACGAAAATGAAAAATTGGAAACGATAATATCGTAACACAAAATGATATTACTCTTAAAAATTAATTCATCAAAAATTATCTATTTTCACACTGATTAAAAAAAAATAAGAACGAAGCTAAATGTCGATAATACACAATGAGTACTTAGAAATTAATTTCAATAATAACATCAGAAGATTAAGAAAAATGGATCCCAATTTAGAAATCGTTTACGATTTGAAATATGACCCTAATGCTATTAATTTGTGGAACCGAATCAAAGACTCATTTGAAAACATTGATGAATACATTAATGGAATAAAATTAGTGAATTATTATACAGAAGAATCATTTATAAAAGTTATTAAAGAAATAGCAAAAGTAAGGCTTTGGCCTTTAGGTTATATTTTATCTATCCTTTTATTGAATTCTACAGGATAACCTAAATATATGACTAAATATTTTTATATATTTTCAAATTTATATACATTTTTATTGTATTTTACTAATGCATTAATATAAAATATTTGTTTTAGAGTTCTTTTCTATTTCAGTCTTTAATTCTATAAGTAATTTGGATCTGTTTTTACTTATAATATTATAAATATCTCTTCAGTTGATGTTGGATCAAAGAGTATGATTCACAGAATTTATGTATTAAAAAGAGGAAGTTTTCGCCTCTATA
Source organism: Caerostris darwini (assembly GCA_021605075.1). Lineage (NCBI taxonomy): Eukaryota > Metazoa > Arthropoda > Arachnida > Araneae > Araneidae > Caerostris > Caerostris darwini. The sequence continues at coordinate 581,065 of BPLQ01003393.1, forward strand.
TTTATAATCAGTGAATAGTTCTTTTTAAATATATTTTTCAAAGTGAAAATACTTTAAATTTTGAATAAATTCACCTTCTCTTTTGAAAATTTCTTCAGGTAGTGTATTAAGTTTAAATATATTTATTGACTGTTTATAATATTCAAATGCATATCTGTATTTTTCTTTCTGATGTATTCAAGAAATTATCAATGATTTCGACACTTCCAGCGCTTAAACTCAATGCAGATAAACCAGTTTAGCTCTAATTGAACATACTTATTTTTTGATAATGATAAGTGTGTTTGCTGTAACATAGCTCTATGCTTATCTTTTGATAATGATTAAAACTATTTTGGAAAATACACATTTTCTAAATAATCTTCCATTAGTTTTTTGGTATTGAAAATAATACCTATCGGGTTTCGGTGCCATAATGATTGAAACTATTTCGTAGGACCCGGTCCCTAAAAATATATATTTTCTAAATAATCTTCCATTAGTTTTTTTAGTATTGAAAATAAAGTTGATTTTATTAAATTGTTAATAATACCAGGTGATGAAATCTTCTAAATTTTGCTCCAATTGTACTAAACCCAGGGGGAGGGACAATTATCCACCCCTAGAAATTATAGAACTTGTAAGACGTGAATGGTACATAAAATTAAATATTTTTCTTGTTGTTTTGTTTCTTATCCCACTTGGTAAACATTTAGACCAAGCCCACGAACCCGTGTAGACTCATGGATGAAGGGAAAGGGGGCAGCTTCTGTTGTGATGGAGCACCTGACTTGCTCCGTGACGCTCTACAGTCATATGAGACGACTACGGCTTAAAGTGTATTCCAAACTACCCCAAACGTCCATGGTACAGTAGGGACTCTTACCTCAAACCTGTGGCACCCAGCGCCAGAGCGCTAGACACTCGGCTAATCAAGCTGCAAAAGTCTTTCTACATATTTTTCTGTTTTCAAATCTAATGCTAAAAAAAATCATACTACATTTGCATTATTTTTGTACAGGTTTTTGATTTCATCTATATCTAACTCGACATCTATGTCTCTTACGATATTGGTTAATTCTTAATTTGCATCCTAAAAAAAAAAAAAAAATAACTATACACAATTATTATCATTAACAAAATATAAATAATTATAATTATTTCTGATATACTTGTCTAGTCTTATTATTTGATTACAATTATTTTAGTTATCTAGTCTTATTGTCTAGTAATCTAGTCTTATTAATTGACTCTAATTTTAGTCAAATAATACGACTCAACAAGTATATAATGGATGCATTGTTGTCTCTCTTTATAAAACAATTTTCTATCTTCGTATGTTTTTTTTTTTTTTTGTGTAATATAATCCTCAAAAACCATTAAAGACCTCTGAGTTTTATCTAAATTCACTATATCAATAATTTTTACTAAATTGAAACCAATAATGTTTTTTGATAAAGTTCTTTAATCATATTCTGTCTTTTTCATCGATACTCATAATAAATCTTTCAAATCAACATAATCAAGTTGAGTGTATAACTGAACAAAATTTTTATATTTAGGTACAAAAAGGATCTTTTGCACAAATATACAAAAAGGTAAACTTTATTAAATTAATTAAAACGTCTTTTATCAGCAAATAGGACCTGTGACCAAAAATTTAATAGGATGAATTTTCAGAAAGGGTTTTTGTTTAAAATTTCATATTCTTCTCTTTGTATGCAATTTTTTTTCAAACATTTATTATATTAAATTTTTACTTTAGCAAAATAAATGTATACTATAATAAAGGGAGGCTTAAGACTGTCATATGGATAAAAGTTTTAATGAATCAAATTAGCAAAATTAAATAAAGAAGTCAAAGAAAATAATGCACCACAAGAGAGACAAAAGGCGGAATATGAATACGCATTTAAAAGTTTCCTAAACCTCTTATTGAAAAATTTGAAATGAATGAGTTAGGAAGAAAAAAAAAGCTATAAAAATATCTTTCAAATCAAATTAATGATTTACTTATACCCTATCATCCCTCTTTTATACCTTTCACATTAGAATAAATGAAATCTAAAAGAAACTATACAATTGAAACAGATCTTGATTTAAATGAATTTTTTTTTTAAAAAAGAAAATGAACTTCCTCTATTTTCATAATTAATTAAGAGATTGAAAAGGGATGAGAAGAAGATTCAGAAGAGATTGAAAAAATGTAAAAGAACCCACAAAATGGAGTCAATTACGTAAATGAAAAGCACAAATTAAAAAGATAGGATAAATAAGTTGAACACACTTCAGATGAATTCAATTATAAAATAAAAGTATTAAGAATATCAAGATTTCGAAGTCTTAGTGTTACTAAATTATATAAAATAACTGGAGTAAAAATGACAAATTAGTTTTTTAACTAATTAGAAGAAACAAGAACTGATATTAGTATTAATGTGAACTAAATTGTTCTAGTTATTTTTCAATATTATTCAGATTCTAAATTAATTAGCATCTGGGGAAATTACTACAAAAAAGTTAAGACATTATACTAGAATTAAAGTATAAAGTCTTTACACTTACTTTATATGCACTTTTTAGTTACATAATTTACCATAACTTTAATTGCTATACTACAATTAAAGTTACAGTAAGTTTAAGACGATTCTACTTATTTATATAATTATGTTTGGTAAGTTCTAAAGAATATCGAACTCTTTACTCCATTTGTGCATATGGAGTAATTTGTACTATGGTGCATCTAATCATCATCCTTATACAAATGTTAAATACTAAAATATTAAGTCTATATAGCATTTGAGAAATACTCCTACGAAACCTTATGAAATTCAATTTGTTTTAAGTGAAAAGAGAAAGTGTAAAATGAACTTGTATAATATCTTTTTTTTTTTTTTTATTTATGTAAATAATTTGGTATATATACAATATTTTGGACAAAAACAATCCTCCTGGTCCTCATGGAAATGGATTTAAATTCCCTAATAAATAAAAATAAGCTTTTAAAAACAGAGCTGAATTAAGGATGTTGTCGATAAGCAATGTTTTGAAAATAATGCTCAATTTTTATGGAAAGGAATTTTCGATATTAAAGAAAATTGTGATATTTTCGATGTTGAAGGAATTTGTTTGAAGTTCATAAACATTATGTTGAGAAAATAATAAAAATATCAAATAAACAGGATACTGTCTGAACAAAAACTGAAGATAGTATTTATATTCCTTGTCCTAAATGATATGTAGAGTAAAATTGTTTACCACAAACACTAGGCTGAACAAAAACTTTATCCTAAAAACCCACATAATGAGGTAAACAAACGATATTTTGTCAATAAGCTTTAGTTTCGAAAATTATTGTGTTTAAAGAATACCGAAAAATGATAGCCAATATTCATTATCCTATCTCTGATAAAGATGTACCTACAAAATGATATGTAGGTAGTCTCTCTTCAAAAACAATTTTTCCAGAGGAATATCATGGTTATTACTTTGAAAATAATGAAGTAGTTTTTAATCTATTCTCTTCCGATGTGTTAACTCATTAAATGTCATTCAGTAATTGCGCTCTATTTATAAATGGCCGATAGAGTCGGATGCAGATATTTGATAGATAATTCTATTCATAATGATGGCAATGAAGAACTATTTCCGTGTATTGATTTGTTATGTTACAAAAAATCAAAAGAACATATCCATTAGTTATTAATGCATACGGAAACCGTGATTATAATCTTATAATAAACATAAATCATATAAAAAGGGTTACTTCAGAAATAAAACCTTAGCTTTGTATTGAGAAAAGGTTGATAAGAAGTATTCCTATGAAGAAACTTCTAAGACTCCTGGATTAATTGAAAAAATAATAAGACATTCCAAAGATGAAATGAATTGGGATAATGCTTATGTATGTCAAAAATTACCTATTCCACATTTCAGAATTCATAGATAAAATTCATTGGGAAACTTCTCAAACATTATCAGAGCAAACAAGTGAAAATGAATATTCAGTAGCGTTGGATAATATACTCATGTCCATAAATTAAAGATAATGAAGTTCATGCAAAGAAAGAGACAGAAGCAAAACAAATTTGACTTATTTGTAAAGTCTATTTATTAAACAAAAGGTAAAGAGCAAAACGGATGCTATACGTTTGACATAATTAATAAAAATTGCGATTTTTACTCCCTGGAGCAAATTTCAAATAAGAACCTATTTACAAAAAACAGTATAACATGGTTAGTATGATGGTTAATATGGAGTATGTCTCCCAGATAATGCTATACAGGCCTTACAACGCCTAGGCATGCTGAGTATCAAATTATCAATCTGATCTTGGGGAATATTCCACCACTCATCAAGCAATGCCCTCCGAAGTTCCGGTTGACAGGTGGAAGGGGGTTGACGGGCTACAATTCGTCGGCCAAGCATATCCCACACATGCTCTATTGGATTCAAGTCCGGTGAGTATGCTGGCCAATCCATACGGGTGATATACTCCAGTTGAAGGCATTCGTCTACAATGTTTGCACGGTGAGGACGGGCGCTGTCATCCATAAACAGAAATTCAGCACCCATGGTGCCCCGAAACAAACGTACATTTTGTTCCAGAATGACATCCCGATAGATGTGGCCTGTCCTTGTTACACTCTGAATATGCACGTCAGTTCCACCGTTCAATGGTGTTCTCTTGGTGGTAACGGGTACCTAGCGCTCTCCATATGAAAGTCCGGGGGAAATCAGACTGCAAACTAAACCTGGACCCGACGGAAAACATCACACAAGACCACTGTTGCGGTGTCCACAATGCATGCTTTCTACTCCAGGTTAATCGCAGGCGACACTGAGTTGCGGTAAGTGGAACACATCTGACAGGCCTACGAGCATATAGCCCAATGTGCCATAAGCGTCTGTACACGGTCTGCCTTGAAACTGTCGTACCGGTAGCTGAAGAGAGCTGATGAGACAAGTCTGATGCTGTGCTCCGTCTGTTTCTTTTGGCAGTAACTGCTAAATACCGGTCCTCATTCGGCGTTGTAACTCGGGGGCGACCTGTGCTGTAACATCTACTCACATTACCATCATCTTGGAATCGTTGCCAAAGCCTGGAGATGACACTCTGGGCGATTCCAAGTTCCTCGGATACTTCCTGCTGGGTACGTCCACATTCCAGTCGTCCGATAATTCTACCACGTAAAAAATCATCCAAATGCTTCCTTTGTGCCATAACTATGCGGTTATTGCACTGAAAGGCTTTTAAAGCGCTTGTGAACAATTTTACTTCATTGTGACGTACTATCCGCGCCATCTGGTGGTTTCCTGTAATTTGCATATTCTTCTTCCAGATGTGTGTGATATTTCTACAGGTAAAAATTTTATTTTAGAGTTCAATTTCTGTGTGATTCTGAATTAATCTTAATTTATGGATATGAGTGTATATCTGAATATCAACTTTTTTCGGAATATTTTTCTTCTAATTCATGATGATAAAGTGTAATGGGAACTCATAACATGATATCAAAAATTAAGTGCTAATTTCATTTTACATAACATTCATGAATTTAATAAAGGATTAATTAGTGAATATCATAATATGAGTGAAAATATAACCACACAACTCTATAAGTTTATAGTTTGGAATGAAATATATTTCAAGAAAATTTATTTTCTCAATTAGTTAATAAACATATTGAAAAAATAAGTGATAGTAAAGTGCTGAGGAATTTAAGACTTTCAGATTTGGAATTTAATAAAGTGTATAGACGATAAAAATTAGGGTATAAAACTAAAGAATATTTAAAAAATGAACAATAATTTTATTTTGTTAGATTTCTAAATTTTTTTATTTATTATTATTTGTTTTCCTTTAAGGATTAGAGGACTCCTTCTTAATTGTCAAAATTACCTTTCTAATATTTTTTTAAAAAATTCTCATTGTTTTTTTAGTATTTTCTATTTTTTTTCAACTTTTTAATTTTTAGATAGTATTTTAAAAAATAAAATATCATTGTTTTTATATCTAATTTTTTAACGTGTATTAATAGTAAATGTTATCGACGGATATGCGTGTGGTATTGATTCAGTGTTGCTTCAGGGTAGAACTGGATTAGTTCTTTAAATAATATAATAGATATTTAGCTGTCATATTTGTTAAAATTTGCTAAGACAGTGCACTGAAGAGCTGCAACACATAATACAAGAAACAATGTTATTTAATAAATATTTATAAAATTATCTTAAAAGGCAGTTCTTTTAAGGGCCTTTGTACCCTCTGTACTACCTGGAACTCTTCACTCCACTCTGCACACTCCCTTTTCTCTTTTTCCCTCTCCCATTATCAGTTCCAAAGTCTAAGGGGCGAAAAAAACAAACGTGCAAATTCTAATGTCTAACGCAAGAGTCAACCCAGCCTTGAAAGAAGGATCTATTAACCTGGAAGTTTTCCATTTGGCTATATTTTGTTTCGGGAAGAGATGATGGATCCTTACTCTTATATTTTAAGATATTCGAGGGAATAAACATCATACGAGAGTGTCTTAAATACCCCATCTTTTTTGCTCTTATTATACATATATTTCTTTAATATTGAGTTCTACTTCCATTCATGATTTTTCTGAATGGAAAGGGATCCAATTCAATTGTACTGCAATTGAAATTCTGAGAAATACATGATTACGTTTAGAAATGCCTGAACTTGAAAACGTTATGAAATACATGAATAGACTTAAAATAGTAAAACATAGGTTTCTTTATCTATTTAACATGTTGCTCTTGTCTCAAATATCGATTTGTTTTGCCATCCTTGATTTGCTTTGCCATTTGCTCAGTGAAATTGCAGTGATCGACTATGGCCGCTGATATGCTTGTTCATGCACTGCCCTTTCAAATAGAACTCCAATTTGCCTTTTCATTATTTTATTTTAACTAAATTAACACAACAACATATGACATCCCACACAATTCACATATAAATCTATAAAAATATATTGTTTATTTATAATGTAATTTCCTAATGGGTCAATACATATTTTAAATAAGGACTTGCCTCAGCCAATTCTAATTCCAAACTGAAGCATAGATACACGGGATTATCAAGTACCCATGGCTCGAGTAGCGACAATTGCTTCAATTCCCATTCATTTTTGAATGAAATAGATATTCATGCACGTGTGTTTTATTTGTTACAGGATCATTTAATAATCTCTTAATCAATCCCTTAATGTAATTCATTTTATTATTTAAAGACATTGTTATGAAAAATTTAATAGTTAATATCAAGAACATTGAAAGGAAATTTGATATTATATAATAAAAATATAGTTAAGCCATTAAGCTAAGGACATTATTCAGTTTATTTCTTTAAAAAAAAACCAGATTTGTATTCTGTTATACACAGTTATCAATTCCAAAAAAATATATCTTTATATACGAGATTATCTATTGTTTAGGAAAATAATTCCCTTTATTATTATTATCAAATTTTTATGTTATTAATTTAAAAAAAATTCTATTTTTAAAAAAATTGTAATGAATCTAAAATAAGTTTTAGGAATAGAAACGATATTCAGAAGAAAAAAAACAGGAAATAGTTTTATCCCCCTTTTCTTTCTATCAAAAGCCATAAGAATTCTTTTCTTATTATATCCTTAAATATCTTGCGATGAATAAAAATTATATCCTTTAATCCACCAAAATTTCGGCGATGTAATAGAGAACAGATGAATTATGTGGGATCTTTTTTTCATTGTTATTAAGCTATCATCGCATGAATTTCAATTAAAAGATCCAGAAAACTTTTTCACTAAGAAAGTGGTAGAAAATGTCAAAGACAGCTGGAATTACATGAATAAAAATTTTCCTAATTCTTATGGATGAAATGCAAATGAGTGGTACGATATCATCACAGGCATTAAGCGTCTAACATCAAGAGAATGAAAATTACCAACTGTCTTATAACTAGATGCATGCACAAAAAAAGTTCCCTTTCTAGCTTTATATAATCCTTTCAAATTGAAGATGAAATAAATGTTTTATAAAGATTAATAAGGTTTCATTTTATGTGTTTCTTAGAAGGAATCTTTTAAATAATTTATGTAGCAATTTTTTCAGATGTGGAAAATACACATAAAGATTATTTATCTATGTAAAATATCCTTATTTGTTGGATTATATTATATTACATTAAATGTTAACTCGTATTTATCTTTCTATATTCGTAAATGAAATATAACCTTCTTGAAATTTTCTTCCCGGTATAAATAATTCAATAAAAATAAGCAAAAAAATCCCTACAACTGAAATCCAAAGCGTCAAGCATCACAAAATTTATTCATTTTAATTTAAAATGCTTTATAAACATTTTTTAAAGGACTAAAAATGAATCTTTGCAACTTTCTGCTTATATATATATCTATATATATATATATTAAATTTAAAATTAATAATTTAGAAAGAAACCCCAAAGGAATTCCTTAAAATTCGCTTGAATATTAATCAGAAATAAATACAATTTATGAGACCTTTATTTATATTTAAAATATACACAAAATAAAATATGTATGCAGTGCAAAATTATTTTTAGTTTTACTGATATTATTATTATTATTAAACATATTGCTTTATTCATATCATCTTTAATGAAATGTATTTATAATTTTTTTATAGAGCTTGAAATATGTGACGAATAAAAGTATTGAATTAGATAGTAATATTTATTTTCTTTCTATTATTGTTTGTAACGAAAATATCATTTATTATATTTTTACAGCAGATATTGATTTCGTGTCTAAAAGACTATTACCATATAATTAAAGGATCGGTAGATTTAGGTTATTTCCACGATTTTCAAGATCCTTTTATCGAGTTTTTGAAGATTCTTTCAATATCTGAATTAATAGATTTTATTACTTTTCACAAGAAAATACTCACATATCCCTAAGAATTCTGAAAGATTTATTTCTTCTGCATACTTTTTGTTCTTCACCATTAGCACCTAAACTGAATTAATATGATCTACTTACTGATATTAAGATCTCAAATAAAAAACAACAACTTTTACTTATCAAATGGATGTTCCTATATAAAAAATAAATTCCGTTTGCTGTCATTTTTTCCCGGTATAATGTCAATGTAGGATTAATTTGAATTCCCTACGTTATTATGAGAAAGCTGTTAAAATTCGGTTTTTCTAGGCTCAAAAAAAGTCATGGTCAGATGGAAGTATTTTAATACCGACATTCTACAATGAAAATAATCACCTCATTGTGCACTATTACTCAGCCTATATTCCACAACTGTTTGACAAGCCAAAGACTAATATTTGATTTCGTTACGAATTTCCTAGAAATTCGACGAAAAATTTAAATTCTTTTTATGTGCTTAACGGGGTAAACTAAAACAGGTTTTTATCTGGTTCCTACTTTTAGTAAATTTCTTATTTTTTATATTTTGTGTTTATTCATAAATTTGAAACTAAAGTTATAATTTAATAGTTAACTGGAGTGAATATATTAGTTTAGTTGGAAAAGTTTGTTTTTGTTCCCCGTTTCTTAGCTCGTGATACTTAATATAATTTCGACGAACATAAGTTTTGGAAACATGTCTAATCAAAGTTGCACTAGATGCAATTTATTATTATTGACCTTACGGGCAACTTAATTTTTCGGAAGGAAAATGCTTATAAAACAAGTCTGAAAGTTGAAAGTTATGTTTTTCGAGTTGTTTTTTTCTGTATACGAGTTTATTTAGACAGCAAATACAATAAACTAAATTAACTTACCCAAAGCATACGACAAAAGCAACCAAATACAAATATTGTTTTATATGTTTGTCCTCAATATCTTCTGTTTAAATATATATTAATTAAGAAATGTCACGAGGGGTTTCCATGAGAGAAGAAACCCCTGACACAAATCATTGTAAAATTACGTTTCAGCGCAAAGAAGTGTAACGTCACAACCTCGTAATAGCTTACGTGATTTTCCTAACCCATGATAACGGTTTTAGCTTCTTTCTGTGCTTTGGCGTCCTGCAGCCTTTCTGTACAAGCTTCTGTCGCTTTGAGCAAGTCGAAACGTAAAAGTTTTGCCCGAAAATATATTGCTGCAAGTCGTTATTGATTGACCGAGTGTCTAGAGTTTCGGCGCGTGAAGCAACAGATTTGGGTTTTATCCCGGCTGTGCCATGGATGTTTGTAGTGGTTCGTATGCCACTTTAAGACGTAGGTCCCTGTCTCATATGCCTGTAAGAGCGTCACGGAGCCCAGTCCGACTTCTCTCACCTGCAACATTCCCAAACTGTATAGGGGCAACTATGTTTTAGGCACTGTGATGTGGTGTTGTAGTAGTAGCAGCAGCAGCAGCAGTTATTATTAATTGTGAAATGTATAAGAATTGTTCATTGTGTTCCTGTAATTGTCTTTAGAGTTAATAAATATTATTTAGTTGAACTTCAGTCTCCTTACATGGATTGGGACCTAATGTAGTACTTAGAGTTCCTGTTGAAACAGCTATGATATTAATCATTTTTTTTTTTTTTTTTTTTTTTTATTTACAATGGCAGATTATGAACAGTTACAGCAAAAAAAAAAACAAAAAAAACGAGAAAAATAAAAAAGAACAGAGAATACAACAAAACATGCTGAAACAGAGTTCATTCAACTAACATAATGCCAAGTTTTAGATCTTTTAGAAATTGAAAAGTGTTACCAGGTGTACCACGGAGAGGTAGATCTACTGCGCCCCTTTAATCATTTCTTAATGAGAAATTTGAGCTATCCAAGGAAAGTTGGGTGCTATAGAAATTATTTGAATATGCTGAAAATTTCTTTATACCAATTGGCAATCAATATACAGAAAAGAACATAATAAAAATTTAATGAAATCTTACGAAAATTTGAAGCAAAATTTCAACAAGATTATTGAAGTAAAATATACTTTTCAATGCCATTTACCCGTACTTTCCGTGATCATTTTTGAATAGTCTAAAACCAATACAAAAATAAATATTCCTTGCAATACAGTGTCAGTTAAGGAGAGAGGCGTGTACTCTGAGTACGATATTTTCATACAAAATTATTTGATTTTACATAAAATAATTATTGCATTTAAAATCAGTATGAAATTTTCAATTAATCGATTTATTAAAAAAAGACATATAGATTTATTATTATTACAAAAGATTATCATTTATTTTTATCACAATATGTTCAACTTAACAATGTCTATCCAGAATATATTTTTAATATCTTAAAGATAAAAAGAATAATAATTAATATGAAATAAAATGAATGAATAAATAAACATGTAGAAATATTGCCGAAAATAGCGAAGACCATTGTTTTGCATATGATACATTTCTTAGTATAGTCTTTTGCCTAAACTTTTTCAATTTATTTTCTTGGTTTTCTAAAGATGTAAAGTTGCAATTAATTTTTCGTGTGCACCCTTGTTAACAATGAATCTGCTAAAAATTTGCCGTATGAACAATAAAATTATCCAGCATTATAAATCCAATATAATATTAGTTATGAAAATACATTGTTAAATAGGCAAAAAAACCTTTACTTCTATATTTATTTATCTGCAAGTTTTTAATTTATAAAAAAATATTACTTATGTACCCTCTATATCGGAGGACTGTCATTCATAAGAACGTTAATATTAGCATCATTCCTTGAATTACTTCATAAAAAAACATTTAGATGGGTAATCAAACTTAACAGAAGACTCAGTTCTTAGTCAATAAAATAAATTGTATCTGAATCCATTAATGATACACTACTATGTGTTTGATCGAACATTCTTTGCAAAATGGGCAAATACTCAATTTTAACGCTCTCAATACGTTAAATTATCCAAGCATTAATCTTCAGATAGAATTAAATTTCCACGAAGTCGCACCCGCATTGGACTGGATATTAAGTTTTCATCTACCCAAAAGACATATGACAGTGTCTTCACATTACCTCAGCTCCGAGATTTCACTAGTGGGTGTCTTTACGCTGTGGACAGCTCCAGTACCTGCTTAAGTATTCTCTTTGAATCGAGTTGCATATTTACATCGAATATCATGAGCGCGATAGTTACGCATCATAAATATTATCATCCGCACAGGAGAGTAGTGATTTGCTTTACGCAACTAATGTTGGACTCTAATGCTGATGCTAAGGGGTTTTTGATACTTTGTTATATTGTTAATTACTAGAAAGGCTAATGTTTGTGTCATACCTATAGATTAAAAAAAAAAACAATATTGTTTTCGAAATTATTATGTTGACATATATAATTTGTTCTACTCCTGGCCTACTGGAAACTGAGCAGTAAGTGTGCAGAAGGTCTCAGGTTCTATTCGGCTGGTGGCGATCACTGCAATTCAACTATGCTGACTACAATGGACAGAGACTCAGGGATGATAGTCACAACATGTGTAAATTGTCTCGCATCCATTGTCAAGTATCATAGTAGAGGGGTTTTGGGTTTTCTATCATATGGCATGCAAATACAAGCCCCAATGAAGCTCAATCTGACACACAAACATAGTTGTTAGTATTTTTAATCAAAAAGATATTTAATTATATGATATGGCATATGTATCAACATAAGAATGCCCATACACATAGTTGTTTTATATACTTTCAATAAAAACTATGTTCTTTTTTTTTTAGTTAAAAATATGAGCTTATCTTCAATTTACATTTTTGGGTAGTACAAATTGATTAATGGCATAAAAATATCCCTGTTTATTTGCCAGCTGCATTAGAAAAGTTTATTAAATATATTATATGCAACCATATTTCTATGAAACTGTTTATAAAATATTGTTAAGCAAATTATGTTGACAATTAGTAATTAATTTTAAGAAATTACGTTTGCAAATTGTATTTAGACTTAAAACTTGTATATAAACTTGCATTGAAAATATTAGATAGATATATATTAGAAAGATTAAATATAGATTTAATAAAAACAGTACTGTTTTCGAAGTAATTATGTTGAAATATATCTGACGTATTCAACATTAAAAAAATTTTTCTACTCTTGGTCTACATGAAACCTACGCTGTAAATGTGCAGAAAGACTGAGAGGTTTTGATTCGGCTGGTGGCGATCATTGCAATCCAACTACGTTGACTTCAATGAAGAGAGACTTAATGGTGATAGTATCAACATATGTAAAGCATCTCGCATCTGTAGTCAAATACCATAGTAGAAGGTTTCCTGGGTTTTCTATTTTACGACATGTAAATACAAGCTCCAATGAAGACACACAAAACCTAGCTGATAGTATTTTTTATTTAAAAAGAGATTTATTGATATATATGACAACGTATCTATATAACAATAAAAAGTTTTGTTTTGTATGATGAAAGCATTGTAATTAATTTCCATAAAAATATGGGTAATCATTACATTCTACATTTTTCAGTTAAAAATGTGATATTTTTTTTTCCTCGATAAAGTTTATTAAATATTTTGTGTATATCCGCAATTATATGAAACTGCTAATAGAATTTTTTAAGCAAATTATTTTACAAATGCGTGTTATATTTTTTATATAACGATATGCAAATATATAGCATTACAGAGCGTTACGCTTGACGCCAGCTGAAGGTTTATGAATTGTTGAATGTGGGACAAGATACAAAAATTTATAGGCAGTATTACATTCCAAAATATCTGTATTCCATATTCAGATATTTGATAGTATCATCCGTATGACATTTAACTTTCTTTTACACACATCTCACCCCCGGTTCCTAAGGCTATCCATTATCAGTTAGAAAAGTGAGAGGGGAATATCGGTGAGCCTCAAGTAGACCACTGTTCCACATCCACATGCCATATGGGATAAATCGCGAAATTTCTACCAGCTTTACATACCACAATCGCCTTCAACTCCACGCTTCTAAACAGTGACTACAACATTGTCGCCAGATGGTTCGAACCTCGGTCTTCCTGCATGCCAGCTGCTCACTTTGTCAGTTGACCAAGAGGGGGCCATCCGAATGAGTGAATAGTTGTAGATATTGAATGAATAGATGAATAAAGGAATTAAATGAACAATCTAAATGAGTGAATATATATTCCATAGACGCAAATCCTACACATGTTTTATTGGATGGGACAGGGAATATCCTTAATTATTTCACCAATCATAAAATTCTACCTTTTCAATGCATGGCAAATGTTCTTTGAATGTCCAAATGTTTGCTAGCATCATCTGAATTGTTTGAAACCATGGGACTTACCAAAGATCTCCATTGCTATGGGAAGTATTTGGAAAGTCCTAGAAATCCACATATCGTTCCAAAATCGGGCCCAGATCCCACAAACTTACTCTTCCTTTCTTCCGGAGGAACTGTGGAAGTGTATGAGGTTGCCTTTTTTTTGAACGTTTTATCACACTTTCTAGAAAATTCTCATTAGTACTCGACTGGAAGTTGAGTGAATGTTTTTAGGATGTCATTTTAAAACGCAGCACGAGATGTTAGGGAAGACTTAGGTATATAAATCATTATAATTTTTAATGCATGACAAATTTTCATTATATGTCCAGATTTTTGCTGGCATCATTCCGAATTATGTGAAACCATAGGACTTGACAAATACCTCCATTGTCATGGGAGGTGTTTGGCAAGTCTTAGAAATCCACATTTCTTCACCCAAACTGGCCTCCAATAAGTCCTATAGATCCCACAGACTCCATCCTGAGAAACTGAATTATATTGGGCTGCTTTGCTCGGAACGTTTCCATCAAACTTCCTAGAAAGTTTTAATTCGTACTCGATTGGAAGTTGAATGAATGTTTTTAGGATACCATTTTAAAACACCGTAGGGAAATCTTTGGTATAGACTGGATTCCTCATTATATCTAACAGACTACCTTCCTGAAAAACTCCTGAGGTATGGGGACCTTCTTGCTGGGAGCTATTTGGTGCAAACATCAAAGAAAGATCTCATCTCAAATCAATCTGAAGTTGTTTGGATGTATGGTCTGATCATTGATATAGAAAGTATTGCTTAGCAGGCTTCTTGCTTATACCGCATATAATAGAAAAATGCAATATTAAAAAATTTCAAAATGTATAGATTTCGAAATTTTGTTCTTATAGAAATTCTACCTTACTCGTTAACCATGAAATGTAAAATACCGAGTCAAAATTGCTTCCTTTATTTTAGTTTTTAAGCCAATTATCAATTCTTGGCATTTATATTCATGCAATACCAAATAATGTAGAAGTAATATGCAAATATCGTAATGAAGTAATATAAAATAAAGAAATGATGATAATAAAGAAATAAAAGTAATATAATAAAGTAATAAAATCAATATAATTAAATAATAAAATAATATGCAATATCTAATAATGCAAATGTAGTATGCAAATGCAAGCAAATTTATTTACATGTTCAGAGGTAAATTAGTAGTTTCTTGCTGGTAAAAAACACTTATCACTATTTGCATTGTTACTAGTAATATGCAAATAAATAAATAAAGCAATGAAAGTAATATAACAAAGTAATAAAAGTAATATAATAAAGTAATAAAAGTAATTTGGAGTATCTAATAATGTAAAAGTGGCATGCAAATGTTCAATTACGTGTTCAAAGGTCAGTTAGTAGTTTCTTGTTGTTGACAATCACTTAGAGGTTATTATTCAGTAAACCTAAACAATTTAATTACTTCAAAGAAGAACCAATATCGATTTCATAACTGAAACAGTAGGCTACACAACCATGTATAATGTCATTATTGTCATAATATATATAGAATTAGTACCGGTACAAAGTCTTATTATCTACACAATTCAAATTAAACGTCTTTCAACTTTTCGACAAGGTATAACGATATTTATCTCTCTGAGCCCTTGTTAGACTTTGAAAGGAGTAGAGAGCTTTAATTTAATGATTTTGTAAGGCTTGGCGATACTTAGGTCAAGTTTGGTGAAAGATTTGTCAGCGGATTAGACGAAAACTTTAAAATTACGAACACTTAAAGCAATGTATAGTCTTTTGAAGATATTTCATTGGATCTTACGTGTTTTACTTTATGAACTGAACAAAAAAATTGCATTTCCGATATAATTGATTTGGAATGTTTTTTTAACGTTCGTTAAGTTTTAATTGCATACATAAAGAAGTTTATGGATGCAGATAAATAAAAAGTTTTACTGTGAAAACTTTAGTAAAAATATCCAAATATAATAAACTTTTACTTGCGTATTTTGATATTTTTCGTAATATCTGTGGGCCTCGTATTCCTCTTATGTATAGAATAAACATTTCTTGACCGAAATGAAAGGGGAATATTGCCTTCTGGCAGGACTGTTATAGGTGGAATTGTTGTGGAAATTGTTTGACTAGAATTTGTTTGTGGAAAACTACACTAAGTATTTCCACGTAGCAGCTTGTCTATCGCATCAAAACCCTCACACATGCCTTTAATCATCATTTAGCCTCCTCAATTCTTAAAACAGTGATTGTAACGTCAGAAGTCTCAGACTACCTACAGAATAGCTATTTACATTGTCATTTGATCACGAGACAAATTAAGTGTATTAATTATTATTGAATTAAGTATATTAAGAGTTTCCCATTCTGTAGTATATCCCAGGTCATTGTGGGTGCCTGGTAATGAGAAGGCGGATTCTCTTGCACAGAAAGGAACAACCATCACCCAAACTTTTTATGAAGACACCTCTTTTCACTGGATGAAACTGATTATTCGAGACTTTTACCGGAATACTCTATCTGATAATTTCCGTGAAGTCAATTCATTTGAAACCTAACTTTATTATTTTAACTTTATTCTAAACATCCAGGATCAGCCCAAGTTTAAAGCAGTGCCATTTTCAGACTCCTGACGGCCCATGATTGTTTGTCCAATCACCTTTTCCGAATGAGAATATTTGAAAGACCAAAGTGCATTATCTGCAATCTTGGAGAGGACATGGGTTCATGGCACATTCCTGTCTGCTCTGCACTTGTTTTCTCTGCTGTGTGTAGTCGTTACTGAGAGGCTAGAGCCCTTATGGGTTAAACATATCACTATATGAAATCCTTCGTTTCTCGTTCTTGTTGTTTTTATATTCCTTGTGTTCTATTGATAATAAAATCAATAAATTGGAAATAAAAAATTTAAAAATATAAGTAACTTTTATGTATTTTTATGCTTAGATTGTAAATTACTGAGTTTGTTTCTCCTACCACCAACTATTACTAAGCAAATCAAATAATAAATTAAACTGTTTGTGATGATTAATATAAGACATAATAATTACTACGAAAAGTCAAAGACTAAAATATTGATGAAAAATTACGAAACATATACTATTTTGATGAGATTCCTAAATAAAAATAATACTTCGCATACACTTGATAAAAATCTGGAAAATGAATCGCATATAAAACACAATCTAACTTTAACAAATTTTATATTGAGATAAAGAGCTGAATAAAGAATCACCCTAATCATTTAAAAATCACTTCTTCAGAATAATGAATCAATTTGATAAAATATATAATACTAAATTAAACTTTTCATAAATTTAATACGTAATTTTGAAAATCTGTTTGTCCTTTTTACAAAGTACAGTTTCTATCCTTGCGCTTTTCAAATTTGACACGCTCGTAGTTTGTGAATTATGAAAGAGATCCCCCCCCCCATTAAAGAGATATCCATTATCTCGGTTTCAATACATTCTCATGGAAATTTCAATAACTCTTTGTCCAAATGTCAAAGGAGTATGTAATATGACAAAAAAGAAATTGCCAGAAATTGAATTTAAATGGCCCAATTAAAATTTTACAGCATTTTAGACAGCAATAATAGTGATAACTAATCAATGAAATACTTAGGCATTGTTAAATTTGTAATTTAAGTAGTTGCTATAAGTCACACTGTAACAATATATTGCTGATTATAAAAACATGCAAATGGTCACTGGAAGAAACAAATATACACAGTCCAGACACATTAATGAGACCACCACCTACTTTCGACGTCAACATGAAATAACCCATCACAAAAGGCAGGTGGCAGCACATTGCAGTGGAGTGCATATAAAGAATTCCACTTAAATACCACTTAATGCCACATTCCACACTCCACTTAAAGCCAGAATATACAAGAGTGTACTTTCTGGCTTTTCACAGGTGGTCACATTAATATGACTCGACTGTGTAATTAAACTTTTGGTCCATTTAATTGCGATCAATCGGCTGTTAAAGAAAAAAAACCAAATCAATTCAGTTTAAATATTTTTTTTTTTTTTTTTTTACTTGAAGCAGAAATTTTAAAAAATATATATAAGTAAAAACAATTCATTCTCACTATTAAATTTTGTTGTCTCTTATATCCTTATTGTAATGTTTTATTTCACACGAGATCTGGAAATACTGGTTAATTCAGCTAGATGTGAATCATGAAAACTGAATTATGTTTTTATTTATCAATGTTGGTTCACATAATGTGTTTGAAATTAATTAAATGCTAATAATTATGCTTTTTAATTTATCAATGTATAATCTTGGTTAACATTAAAAATATCACATAATGTGTTTGATAAAAAATTGAATTGTGTATAAAAATGTGTTAGAAATTAATCAAGTATCAATAATTATTGTGTTAGCAAACAGGCAATTAATTAATCACGTAATGTGTATAATCTGTGTGTTAACAAAAATATGTGTTGATAAAAATATTGAATTGTGTATAAAAATGTGTTAGAAATTAATCAAGTATCAATAATTATTGTGTTAGTAAACAGGCAATTAATTAATCACGTAATGTGTATAATCTGTGTGTTAACAAAAATATGTGTTGATAAAAATATTGAATTGTGTATAAAAATGTGTTAAAAATTAATTAAGTATCAATAATTATTGTGTTAGTAAACAGGCAATTAATTAATCACGTAATGTGTATAATCTGTGTGTTAACAAAAATATGTTGATAAAAATATTGAATTGTGTATAAAAATGTGTTAGAAATAATGTATCAATAATTATTGTGTTAGTGCAATTAATTAATCATAAAAATCTGTGTTAACAAAAATATGTTTTGATAAAAATATTGAATTGTGTTAAAAAAGAAATTAATTATCAATAATTATTGTGTTAGTAAACAGGCAATTAATTAATCACGTAATGTGTATAATCTGTATGTTAACAAAAATATGTGTTGATAAAAATATTGAATTGTGTATAAAAATGTGTTAGAAATTAATCAAGTATCAATAATTATTGTGTTAGTAAACAGGCAATTAATTAATCACGTAATGTGTATAATCTGTGTGTTAACAAAAATATGTGTTGATAAAAATATTGAATTGTGTATAAAAATGTGTTAGAAATTAATTATCAATAATTATTGTGTTAGTAAACAGGCAATTAATTAATCACGTAATGTGTATAATCTGTGTGTTAACAAAAATATGTGTTGATAAAAATATTGAATTGTGTATAAAAATGTGTTAGAAATTAATTAAGTATCAATAATTATTGTGTTAGTAAACAGGCAATTAATTAATCACGTAATGTGTATAATCTGTATGTTAACAAAAATATGTGTTGATAAAAATATTGAATTGTGTATAAAAATGTGTTAAAAAATTAATCAAGTATCAATAATTATTGTGTTAGTAAACAGGCAATTAATTAATCACGTAATGTGTATAATCTGTGTGTTAACAAAAATATGTGTTGATAAAAATATTGAATTGTGTATAAAAATGTGTTAGAAATTAATTAAGTATCAATAATTATTGTGTTAGTAAACAGGCAATTAATTAATCACGTAATGTGTATAATCTGTGTGTTAACAAAAATATGTGTTGATAAAAATATTGAATTGTGTATAAAAATGTGTTAGAAATTAATCAAGTATCAATAATTATTGTGTTAGTAAACAGGCAATTAATTAATCACGTAATGTGTATAATCTGTATGTTAACAAAAATATGTGTTGATAAAAATATTGAATTGTGTATAAAAATGTGTTAGAAATTAATTAAGTATCAATAATTATTGTGTTAGTAAACAGGCAATTAATTAATCACGTAATGTGTATAATCTGTGTGTTACAAAAATATACGCTAATATAAATATTAGCTTATATTTCTATAACTGTGTAATAAAATTAGTAGTATTTTATATAACTGAACTAAACCTCTTTAGAATATTTAATTTATAATTTTGAAAACTTTACTAAGAAACTATATTCTTTATGAAGTGTAAAATGGACTAGCTTTCTTCTAACTAACTCTTAGTTATTGGAAGTCTTAGTTAATTTACTCTCAGTTACTTTTATTAACTAAAATTGTAGTATACATTGATTTAAATTTAATTTTTAAAGAGATGTAGTAAAATAACTTAGTTAATTAGCTCTTAGTTAATTTTATTACACATTACTTAGTTTAATTATACAAATTTTATTACTACTACTTAATTAATTTTACTATTACTTACTTAATTCTACAAATTTTACTACACTATTTTATTATTACTTAAAAAAAATAAAGACATTTTAGAAACTACCTTTATTTACTCTTTGGAAATTTATAAATTGCTGTTTTTAGAGATTACCTGTTATTTATTCCTGAAAGCTTCCAAGATCAAATAAGTTAAAGCTACAAGTTACTGTCAACACAAAGTTTTGAGAACTCTAAAAATCTATGCATATGAAGGAGTATATATTTGTGTACAAAATAAAATTGTTCTTCATCATAACTTACTTTTTCATATCTGGTCAGAATGTTTATGCCAAGATTAGTTTGGATTTGATGGCAACTGACTGAAATATATACATGTAAATAATATTCTCCATGCTGTTAACTAAATATATAATAGTGTAATAGACCAATTTTCTAGTCAAGAGTCAACTGATTCCCATTTATTTCCGAAATAAATGTCTGTATACATAAGAAACAAACTTTAATAAAAGAAATTTATAGTATAAGGAAAGCCATTTCTTACGAAAGTCAAAATCTAGCTGTCTTAGATAACTGTTTCCTAGAAAATTTATTATTACTAGTATAGCTAGTAACTTAGAAGTTTTTTATTTATCTACTACGGTGATAGTTACCAAGTTAGTAAAATCAAATTAAAGTTCAAAAAAGCTGCTCAAAAGTTAAAGAAAGAATTTAAAAAAAAAAAAAAAAATTAAATTGGGATAACCCATATACTTCAATCATTCTACAAACATTCAGCAGTTTTTAAACATTTTCCATCTTAAAATACCATCAAAATACTTCAGTTCTCGTAAAATGAATATAATTACAGGAAAGGAATAACCACAAATTTATTTCCCTGCCCAAAATTCAATAGTGATTCCCAATTAATGTCGCCGTCAATTCATTATCAGGGGTAAATTCAATATACACGCACCATATTTTATGATGTAGATTCAAAATTACTCTCATAAATGCTAATATTTAAGTTGCTACAATAAACTCAAATGTTTTATTTTCCTACAATAGATGTAAATGTTTATCTTATTATCAGAAAGGCAAATGTTTAACACTACAATAAACTCAAGTGTCTTATTTTATAATAAATTAAGTGACTAATTTTACAATAAATGGAAATGTTTACCTTACTACAAAACTGCAAATGTTCTATTTAGCTATAATAAACTCAAATGCCTTATCTCACTACAATAAACGTAAATGTTTATCTATCTACAAAAAAATGTTAAGGTTTTACTTTACAACAATAATGTCAAGTGTCTGATCTTGATACAATAAACGAAAATGCTTCACTTTACTACAATAAACTCAAATGCCTTAAGCGGCGTCTTCACTGAACGCATAAGTGTTGAGCGTTTTTATTAAAGAGATAGCATACGCATGGAGTGCCTTTTTTTAAGGTACGTCCTAGGCTCCCACATGTATTACTTTCGTGCTCCTTCTATGTATGTACAGACCCGATAAATGTGGATATTATTTTCCAGAAGGATTTTTAGGTTAACTACTAAATATTTGCGTGTCCTATAACAGAAAATCAGGTAAACGTTACCCTCAGACAAGCCTATTAATGGATGCGAGCCCATTTACACATATTACCCGAATAACCACCGAGTCTTCTAGCTTTTGAGAGCAATGGAAGTTGCATGTTGATATGGAATAAAGCTTTCTGTAAGTTAACTGTTCACGTTAGCTCAGACACACGGATTGGATTCTTACATGTAATAGCTAACCTACAATCCAATAATAGCTAGCTAGCTAGTACTACATTATATTTTTAGTACTACTTTTGTATGTACCTCATGTCCCAAGCGTGTTTCCATAGATGGAGGATGAGGGAAGTGCCTTTCCAGAAGGAATTTTGAGGTCTAACTTCCCGCAATTGCTTATCATATGGGAGAAACCCCGGAAAACTCCCACTAGGCAGCCTGGCAGTCTATCTAAAATGCACTTTACACACATTATCACCATCGCAGCGAATCTCCTAGACTACAAGCAACTTGATGGCCAACTAGCTTCTGCTCTGACATTTGGTACCACAGGCTTCAGGTTCGAATCCTGGCGATGGCATGTATGTCTGTGTGTGGTATCGGAATCCACTTTAAACTGTAGGTCCCTATCTATTAGATCCAAATGTGCATAAGATGATCGTAGAGTGACAAACCAAACCAATTCTTGACTACAAGGAGGGACTACAATACTACTACAAGTTGTGCCTACAATATTACTACAAGGAGTGACTACAATATTACTACAAGGAGTGACTACAATATTACTACAAGGAGTGACTACAATATTACTACAAGCTACGACTACAACTAATGAAAACAGTGACTACTACAATGTCATCTTCAGATTGCAACCAAGGCTGTTCTGAGCATGTTTCCACTGGACCACGATTTAGGCATCTATAATTATTGGAAAGTTAAGATTTACTGTAACGAATGCAGATAAGGTAATAAAGATAATTTAACAAATTAATTAAAATAAAAAAATTTTCCTAATTGTGTTAATATTAAATTAATATTAGCATAAATTTTAAAATCCATTCATCTTACGATGCATAGCAAATATAATTTAATTCTAGCTCTCATTTATCGTACAATATGAAAATTATATCAATATAAAATAAATAAATAAACACGCTAAAATATATAATTCATAGATTTCAGTAATGTTATTTACAAAACTTCAAATAACTTAATTCGTGGTGTTTATGTAACAGTGTATTAATTATTTATCAGTTACAGAAGTCATTCTAAAATTTAGGCATAACTTTCGAAGCTTACTTTCATATTAATCCTGCTTTTGATTATAATTTAATTTATTTAACAAACAAAACTGCATTCATCGTGAAATTTACTTATCGCCATACTTTGAAGAGTTTTAAATAATAAATGCACAACAAATTCTAATAAACATTATTAAAATATTAACAAATATTTTCCTTCTTAGATGTCTGAAATCTTAAATAATTATGCATTTCTAAAATGTAATTAAATAATAATGTTAAGGTATATTTAAATATTTAAATAAAATTTGTTTCGTATATGAGTCTTTGATTTATTTACTGTGTATTTTACATATTCTAAATGGATTTATATTTATTCCATCTAAATTATTTCAAAATCAAAGGTCTTTTTCTTACTACCTATCTGAAATTTGAATTGGATTTAACATTTGAATTAATTATTCGAATTCGAGTTCCACATTATAATTTTTCAACGAATGTGAAAAGGCTTAGTGATTACGAATTTGGGTAACCGAGTTCGCAACCATTAAAATGAGAAATAACCAAAAGCAGAATCTGTAATCTGTAAAAATCTTTAATAAATAACTTTCCCTTGATTTCAACACAACGTCATCATTTTCTTCTTTGGTTTGGATGCCTGTTTTGGGTTTCTGTCGAGATTGCTGTCTACCAAGAACTTTTTGAATTATTTACCTCATGAACTCTTTACCACTCCCTTAACTGTAACCGTACTTCGGTGTAAGAATTTTTCTCCCTGAATTTTACAACTTTCTTGTTGGTAGTCATCTGTGGTAGACGCGTGTTTTTTGTGTCTGTATTTCTATTATTTTTGTGCGTCTTTTCGTCACTGTAATGTAAATAAAAGTATTGTAAATATTTATTTGAATTGACTGATTACAGCCCGTCCTTTTGCATATATCATTATTGAAATTAGTTGGACTGGAAAGGTAAGAAAATTTTATGTAAATGTTTTCTAGTTTTGGTGATGTAAAAGTATCTACTCTTCACCACAAGTGGTGATTTGGTCTGAAAAAAAAAACAATTTATTTGCCAAATATTGAATTATTTACAAATATGCCAGCATTGCTATTTATACCTGTCAGCCGAGGCCTGATGGCAGAGTGGCTAGCGCTCTGGCGCTCGGTACCGCAGGTATCGGGTTCAAATCCCGACGTTGCCATGGGTGTTTGTAGTGGAATCCACTTTAAACCGTAGGTCCCGGTCTAATAGGATCGTAGAGTGCAGCGGGGGCCATTGTAACTCGGCGTTCGTGACTTACTTTCAAGTTACACGTCCCCTGGGTAGTGCAAAGTGAGTAACATCAGTGCAGTCCTTATGTCATAAAAGACCACGGTCTATTTGCTAGCTGCATTGGGGAAAAAAACAACCTATCAGCGTATATATCAATAAATATTTCTTAATTAATTTAAAAATTTGTTAATTTGTACTAAGTATACATGGGGTAGAATAAGGATTCTCTAACTCTAGATTTATCATTCATTTCTGCTTTATCTTTCTATTCTTCAAATCTGAAAAGAATAAAAATAATAGTGAAGTAAATAGAAACTTTGTGGAATAGAGGAATATAATGTTCTCAGAGTGCAGCAATGCAGCTTTTGTGCATTGTTGTTTCAGAAATATTATTGCAATGGACGGTCTAAGCTTTATAGGGTCATGCAGCTGGTATATATGTCAGTAGGCAATGGCCGAAGGTAAAATATGTAAAGAATTAAAAGATCGTTAACGTTCTAAAACCTATTTGTATTCAGTTAGTAGGATCAAATCTTATTAAGTAAATGTATTTATTGCAGGATCAAAAGGGCTAATGAAAATCTCAATAGTGTTTTAGGGTTAATACTGACAAAAATATATTTTGTACAAATGCAAACATTACAATTAAGTCTATGCCAATTGCTATTGAATTAATTCATACTTATTCATGACTTTAACTTTTGAATATACGTAATGAATTCACATTATCATCCATATTTGCAGTGATAAAGTTAATGATGCCTTCGACAGAGAAACCATTAATTATTCAAAAGAAAATT
This sequence comes from Caerostris darwini, assembly GCA_021605075.1. Taxonomy (NCBI): domain Eukaryota; kingdom Metazoa; phylum Arthropoda; class Arachnida; order Araneae; family Araneidae; genus Caerostris; species Caerostris darwini. The sequence continues at coordinate 606,308 of BPLQ01003393.1, forward strand.
TTTCAACAACCAAAACAAAAAACAAAAATTATGGGCATCCATAAAACCAAAAAGAAGCTCAATTTTTAAAAAAAAACCGAACAGAGTATAACCTTTAATAATTACATTAAATTGTAAATTACTTTAGAAAAATATAACCTGATTGTAATAAATAGCGAGACACAAATAAACATAACTTTAACCTTTTATTCTGAAACAATTGAATTTTTGTTATAAGTTGTATACGTGAAATACAATAACTCGAAAAAAAATTAAAATTTCGAGGAGATATACACTGAAGTGACAAAAGTCATGGGATACCTCTTAATATCGTGTCGGCCCTCCTTTCGGCCGGCGAAGTGCAGCAACTCGACGTGGCATGGACTCAACAAGTCGTTGGAAGTCTTCTGCGGGAATATTGAGCCATGCTGTCTCGATAGACGTCCATAATTGTTAAAGCGTTGATGGTGCAGGATTTTGGGCACGAACAGACCTCTCGATGATGTCCCATAAATGCTCGATGGGATTCATGACGGGAGATCTAGGTGGCCAGATCATTCGTTGGAATTGTCCAGAATGTTCTTCAAACCTATCGCGAACAGTTGTGGCCCGGTGACATGGCGCATTGTCATCCATAAAAATCCCATCGTTTTTTGGGTACATGAAGTCCATGAATGGCTGCAAGTGACCTCCAAGTAGCTGAACATAAGCATTTCCAGTCAATGTTCGGTCCAGTCGCACCAGAGGACCAAGTCCATGCCATGAAAAAACAGCCCACACCATTACGGAGCCACCACCAGCTTGAACAGTGCCTTACTGACAGTTTGGGTCCATGGCTTCGTGGGGTCTGCGCCACACTCGAACCCTACCATCAGCTCTTAAAAACTGAAATCGTGACTCATCGGACCAGGCCACGGTTTTCCATTCATCTAGGGACCAACCGATATGCTCACGTGCCCACGAGAGTCGCTGCAAGCGATGTCGTTCTGTCAGTAAAGGCACTCGAGTCGGTCTTCTGCTGGAATAGCCCAAGAAAGCCAAATTTCTCCGCACAGTTCTAACAGACAAGTCCCTTGTACGTCCCACATTGATTTCTGCGGTTATTTGACGCAGTGTTGCTTGTCTGTTAGAATTTACGACTCTTTGCAGACGTCGCCGGTCTCGGTCGTTAAGTGCAGGCGGTCGACCACTGCGCTGTCCATGGTGGGATGTTATGCCTGAAATTTCATACTCTCGGCACACTCTTGACACAGTGGATCTGGGAATGCTGAATTCCCTAACGATTTCCGAAATGGCATGACCCATGCGTCTAGCTCCAACTAACATTCCGCGTTCAAAGTCTGTTAATTCCCGTCGTGCGGTCATCATCACGTCAAAACCTCTTCACATGAATAACTTGAACAGAAATGAAAGCTCTGCGAAAGCACTGCGCATTTATACCTGTTCTACGCGATGCTACTGCCATCTGAAAATTTTCATATTGCTATCCCATGACTTATGTCACTTCAGTGTATTTTGCAGTGTTTTAAAGCATTGATACTATTACTGCAGATCTCTCGCCAACTCATGGTATGGAGTGATGTTTTAGTGACCATTCACGTTTTCGCACGGGAAGAACTGCACCTCAACCTTCATTCTCCGCTTCTTCGTTACTACATGTTAGATGTTTTTGACTTTGTTGGTGTGAAGTAAAGGTTAGTAGCCAGTTATAAAGGTATGGGTTTTTGAATTGATAACTTTATTAGTTTTTGAAGAAATCTTGTAATATATTTCGTAGGGTCTGCAGGGTTTTTATCACCCCAAAAAAGCTTCTAATACAGGGAGGGGCCAACTCCGGGCCTCCGGATATAATCTATCCGGCCCGTGGATATAATTTTAATTTGAAGGTCAGAAGCAAATAAAAAAATTTATATATTTATATGTTATATATCCATCTCCTTTTCTACTTTGACTAAATTTTTTTTGAATAATTGATGATCTTTTTTCTTTCTCTATTGTGTTCCACAAAACATAAATTTTTCTTTTTTGTTCAACAAAACATAAATCGACGGAAATAGCAAGCGCAGACGAACACAATTGGATATTTTTACCATGCCTTTCAATGTAAATTGTGAAGCAGTGAGATCAAATTTGCAGGTTGAATTAATTGAGTTGCAATCTAACAATCATCTCGAGCAATAGTTTCTGAATATGCCCACAAATCATTGTCGAAAAATAAGTTTCTCAAATTGAATATCTCACGCCGAGAAAATCAGTGCTATGTTTGCTTCATCTTATATATGTGAACAAGTGTTTTCAACTATGAATCTTAGAAAGAATTTTTTCAGAAATAGACTGACAGATGAGTATTTAGTCTCGTTCCTTAGAATTTGTCCATCTCACTTTGAACCTCAATATAATGAACTTTTAAAAATGAAATTTCAATTTCATTCATCTCATTAACATATTTAAATTGTAATACTTGTATATTGTTTTTAAAATTTTAGAAAAAATTACCTTGGCTTGCCAAACTTTTATTTCTTTGATTTTTGGCCCGCGACCAAAAACGTTTGTCCATCCCTGCTCTAACAGATGAGGAAATTGTAAACGTGTCGGTTGAGCTTTCCAACCAACAGGAGTGGTGATGGGTGTGGTCTCATAGTAAATTCTCTTCACTGGATTTTTGATAACTTTATTAATATCCTTTACATTGATATGTAATGCTTAAGGAACATTCTTTTCCAAACAGCGGAATGTTTTACCAGTCCTCAGAGTTTTAGCTAGGCACATAAAAATAAAATTTCAGGACTCCTGTTTGTGAAAAATGCAACACTATGAAGAAACGACGTGATTGAGCTGAAATATTCAGAAAATGTAAATTATAGTGTGTTATGTTGATGATTAATACGTTAGAGTCACCACGCATGCGTGGGCTGAGCAACAAAATATCTGAACTGCTGCTAAAACCGTTTAAATAGCGTATATGACGGGCTGTAGCGAAGCGTCGAAAAGTTTCTATGGTTATCTGCTAGTAGTAAACGTTGGATGAGAGCAACTATGCCTCTTCGACGAAAGCGGACGACATTTCAACAATTTAAGGAAGGAAATCATCGGTCTTTAAGAAGAAGGATTTTCTTGTCCTGCAATAGCAAATCCTGGGCAGCGTAACATCAGCAATGTTTGAGTTGCGAGTTTGGAAGAAGTGGACCAACGAGAACTTGACAACGCGTAAACCTAAAAAGCCAAAAGGTGGCGCCAACTCCGGTTGATAGATATCTGTGTCATTTGTCTCTTGTACAACTCATATGGACAATTGGCAGTCCATCGGTCCTTTGCCACAGGTTTATCACTGCATGCGTCCTTAATTCATTGCCGTCTGCTCACCATGGACTGCAGGCAAAAGCTCCTTTATACAGTATCTCCCTGACGCAAACTATTCATACCTGCTTCTGCAATGGGCTCATAAGCATAGATACTAGTGTACAAGTGTTAACAGGTGGCTTTATCTCTGACCAATCCGCTTTAACTTGTAGAATCGTGATGGCTGCATTCGTATTAGAAACTAATATCGGTAAACGCTACCTTGCTGAGTGCATTTTCGATGAATACCGGAGTTATAGTCTAAGGTGCGATTGCGTATCATAAACGATCTCAGCTGTTACGAATTAAATGTAATCTTAACAATAATAATGAAGTAATGGAGCTTGAAATCGTTCCTTTCTTTCAAGGCATTCCTAGAGCTACCTTTCAACACGATAGTTCTCGTTCTCATGCTCCTAGAAAGGATCAAAACTTCCTTTCATCAGAACACATACAGCCTCTTCCTTGGCTGCTTATTCACCGCAAATGTCACCTATTGAACATGTGTGGGCTTTCATTGGTCACCATTGGTCACCGTCTCGACCCTCGTTCTAGAGCGTCAGCAGATGAATTAGGTATGCATACAAAAAATATAGAATATTTTTTCCGAGGTTCATGTTCAAAATCCGTTTGATTCCATGCCACTTTGTATAGCAACGCGTGGTGACTACACCAAATACTAATTTCCGATATTTAATACTGTTTTTTGACTTTGAAAATTAATTCATTTGTTTGTACCAGTACAAGTCGCATGTGTATTTTTTTTTTTTTTTAAGTCTGGTAATTCCTTCATGGTGTTGCAATTTTTACACACACTAGTTTATTTATCATTTATATTAGAAATTCTAGTTTTTATTTTTGTCTTTTGAAGCAATATAGTTATTAAAGCCTCGCGAGTTTCTATACTCCTCATAACTATTCCTCTTAACCATCACCATCTTTGGTTAATATTTATTTCTTCTATTGCTATAGCAATAAAGGATTTACTGTAATATACTTCGTAACTTAACTATGTTACAGTTAGAAATAAAATAAAAAAAACGCCCCTAACATGTTTTTCCCTGGAACAAATCAGATAAAGACAGTAAGAGCTGTTGCAACAATTTTTCAAACCCGTTTCACTTTTTCTCTAGCCTTGAGATAGAACTTCCAGGATATCGCTTCCGTTTACTTCTTCAATTTCAGTAATGAACGAAAAGTTACGAGACTTTTACAAAGGAAAAATTCATACTCTTTAGAAAAAATGGGGGTCTACATCGTCGAAAACTCCACGTTCGTTGTGAAGGAGAGCAATTACTTACAAATACAGTCAACTGTGAAAGTTAAAGTGGATTTTTTTATATTACAGTGAAATGGAAAAAAGGGTTTTATTGACCAAAACACTCCACTCGACAATCGAAATGAGGAGGTAGTTCTTGGGAAAAAGTGAAGATGTTCCACTGGATCGCTTTATTGGATGTACCTCGCAGGCGATACGCACTTCAAAATTTAGTTCTAAACTGAATGTTTTTCACAACTTTGTTTCTGCGTTGACGACTTAATAGATTTTAAGATACTTTCTGTTTATTATATTTTTAACAATATATTTATTACATTCCATTTAACATTGAATGATGAGGTTCTCAAACTTTTTGAAGTTGGGGCGTATTTAAAAACCTGTAAAAAAAGTTGTAGGTGCACGATATATAAATTTCTGATCCAAAAACAACCGTTATTAAAGCTTCAAACTTTTTGTTTCCAGGAGATCAATTCCATAGGCAACTATTTACAGACGGCGAAGTCTCAGAGGATGCAATGGAATTTTTTTAACGTTGAAGATAACATAGATTCTAGCGTACTGACAAACCAAACATGTATACTAAGATCCAGCGTTGGCTACGTTAAGATCCATCTACAAAGATCCATGGATAAGTTATCCATCCTAATTCCTCGGAAACTTTCTTTGGCGCATTGCTCCTGTTTGGCGATTTTTTATGAGAAGGAAGAAGAAATATAGCAACCATAATGATTAATTGCTTATAATGAAAGCGGTATATGAATATAAAAACTCACAAGAAAAAGAGTAACTATATTTTTTTTATATCTAGGGACACATTTCTCTGAAATACCACAAGACACACCCGGAACACATTTAGGGTATACCACTGCGCCCTGGAACACACTTTGAGAACCACTAATTTAAATCAACAGTAATAAACAATAAATTAAATGTGTTTATGCTCATAGTCCATTAAAACTGCTTCGCCTATGCTATTAATATAGTTGGGAAATCGTCATTGATATATGACACTACAATTCTACTGTTATCATCTGTTTAAAAATGCATTTAAAACTAAAGATTAAATGATTTTTTTAAATTTCCGTCCTATCGTAGTGGACGATTGGCTAGCACTGTGGCGCACGATACCACATGTTTCGAGTCCCAGCTGTACCATGGATTTTTCTAGTGGCTCGGAATCCACATTAAACCGCAGGTCCCAGACGACTAATATTGATCGTAAAGCGTTACGCGGGTAGGGCGACTCACGTCCGTAGCCCATCTTCAAGCTGCACGTGGCCCCTGGATAGTGCTCAATGAGTAACAGCGGTGCTGCCCTTGTTTATGTTATAAGGATTAACTGTCTCAGTATTGCAAGATGCATTAGAACAACCGTTTTAAAATTAGAAACATTACACATTCGAGCTGCTAATCAGATATTAGCAATTTTGAAAGAATAAAATTTTATAACTATTGTGATATTTTCATCTAAATTTTCTTTAAAGGCTATTTAATTTATAATTTGAATTACTAAATATTAATATAACTTTTATTAATTTTAAATAAATTCACTTTGAGAATCTTTTCTTCTCTATTACTCTGCTCTGTTTGAATCCGCCTGATTCCAGACAATCTATAAGAGATCTAGAGTGGTGTATGTGCATGAATGGTCAAATACTATCTACACCGCAATACATTTGTATGCGGTACACATGCGCAATACATTGTCGCATGTGTATTTTTTTTTATTTCTGATGATTCTTTTATGGTGTTGCAATTTTTACACAAACTAGTTTATTTATCATTTATACACAGTCCAGTCACATTAATGTGCCCACCACATACTTTCGACGTCAACGTGAAATAACCAATCACAAAAGGCAGGTTCCAGCACATTGCAGTAGTGTTTATATAAAGAATTTCACTTAATACCACTTAAATACCACTTAATACCACTTTCCACACTCAACTTAAAGTCAGGATATACAAAAGTGTATATTCTGGCTTTTGACAGCTGCTCACATTAAGGTGACTGGACTGTGTATTATAAATTCTAGTTTTTATTTTTGTCTTTTAAAGTAATATAGTTATTACAGTCTCGAGAGTTTCTATAAGCATCATAACTATTCCTCTTAACCATCACCATTTTTTGGTTAATATTTATTTCTTCTATTACTATAGCAATAAAGGATTTACTGTAATATACTTTTTTCAGTAATGTGCTTCGTAACTTAACTATCTTACAGTTAGAAATAAAATTAAAAAAACGCCCCTAACATGTTTTTCCCTGGAACAAATCAGATAAAGACAGCAAGAGCTATTGCAACAATTTTTCAAACCCGTTTTTCACTTTTTTTTGTAGCCTTGAGATAGAACTTCCAGGATATCGCTTCCGTTTACTTCTTCAATTTCAGTAATGAACGAAAAGTTACGAGAATTTTACAAAGGAAAAATTCATACTCTTTTGAAAAAATGGGGTCTACATCGTCGAAAACTCCACGTTCGTTCTGAAGGAGAGCAATTACTTACAAATACAGTCAACTGTGAAAGTTAAAGTGGATTTCGTACATTTCTTTTTTATATTACTGTGAAATGGAAAAAAGGGTTTTATTGACCAAAGCACTCCACTCGACAATCGAAATGAGGAGGTAGTTCTCGGGAAAAAGTGAAGATGTTCCACTGGATTGCTTTATTGGATGTACCTCGCAGACGATACGCACTTAAAAATTTAGTTCTAAACTGAGTGTTTTTCAGAACTTTGTTTCTGCGTTGGCGATTTAATAGATTTTAAGATACTTTCAAATAAATAGATTTTTAACAATATATTTATAAAAATTAAAATTAGCATTTAATGCTCTGATTTTCAAACTTTTTGAAGTCGGGGCGAAGTATTTAAAAACTTTTTGAAGTATTTAAAAACCTATAAAAAAGTTGTAGGTGCACTGTATATAAGTTTCTGATCAAAAAGCAACCGTTATTAAAGCTTCAAACTTTTGTTTCAGGTTATCAATTCCATAGACAACTATTTACAGACGGCGAAGTCAGAGGATGCAATGGAAATTTTTTAACGTTGAAGATTACATAGACGCTAGCGCATTGACTAATTAGCCATGGATACTGAGATCCAACGTTGGCTACGTTAAGATCTATCTACAGAGGTCCATGAATAAGTTATCCTACCTAGTTTCTCGGAAACTTTCTTTGACGCATTGCTCCTGTTTGGTGACTTTTTATGAGAAGAAAGAAATATAGCAACCAGTAAGATTAATTGCTTATAAAAAAAGAAGTATATGCATGGAAAAACTCACAAGAAAAAGTGTAACTATATTTATTTTTATATCTGGGGACACATTTCTCTGAAATACCACAAGGCACACATTAGGGTGCGGAACACTTCCGGAACACATTTAGGGTATACCACTGCGCCCTGGGACACACTCAGTTATTAATTAAACAAAACTATTTTAAAGTGAAAAATAAATTAAAAATTGGAAACTGAAAATAAGATTTTTCAAGAAATGAAAATTCTTTGATATTCTGTAATTTTATTTTTAAAACTGCTGTTATGTTTTTGTCTTTACATTTAATAACAAATTTTATGATTAACCTGTATAACGGTCCAGTCGATTATAATTTTTCCTGCTATATAACTATTTTTCTTTTTTATGTATTATATCAGTGGTTTCCAAAGTGATGTAGGTACTGACCAACGGGAGGTACATGAAAATAATTACGGAAAATCCCAAGAAGTCGACCAATTAATTAGTTGAACATTGATTGATTTACACATTATTCACTTGTCGAATTAAGAATAAAATAGAATTGCCATCTTGATTACCAGCTAGAAAACTTGAAATTTGTCACTTGTCAATTGCGACATTAGAGAGTTTTTGCATACTGTACTTTAAAAATACGGTATTTCCCTATTTACGGTATTCTCCCTAGCACGCATGCTCATAGGAAATTGCGCATGCGTATCTGTAATAATTTTTCCTATGAGCATGCGCGCTAGAGAGAAAAAATACCGTTTTTATTAAATACGGTATGTAAAAACTCTCTATTATCCTCGGCTGTTGGAAGAAATTCGTTTGAAAGCGTGTTCGTTCCTCGGCGTGTCACTTCCGACCCTACATTCCTATGCAATAAATATATTTTAATAAGTTCATATTTTAATAAGCTTTAATAAGACCTTCAAATTTTTTCCGTGACAATTGAATCATCTGGTATATTTAATGAAAAATACTAACTGATTCAAGTCAACATAGCTTAAAATATGCCAAATTTTCCTCGTTCAATAATTTTGTAGTTTTCAAATTAACTAAATATTTACAAAGTTAATATATTCCCTTTCTGCCAGTACGTAGACGGCCTTGGACCACCATGAACTTGTTTCTCCATTGAAAAAGAAAAAGAATATAGTAAATTATTTTGGGTTACAACCAAATTTTTAAACATTAAAAAAAAGTTTCTAAAGAACACTTATTCTTATTTGTAATTTTCAGTTAGTAACCAATTATTAAATTAGTTCTTATGGTGTCATGTAAAGTTGTTTTACGACATATTTCACAAGGCAGTTATTTCAAATGAAAGTTAAATGCATTTTTATTTTATGTAGAATAATATTTTATGAATTAGGATTTTTTGTTGTCATTTAAATATTTTTATGTTTTTTAAATAGTGTATATATATTAATTAACGAAAAAAATATCTTTCTTAAGAAAGTAACTTACATTTTTCTAATTTGAATATCGATTTCAGCTTTACTGAAGTAATTCGACGAATCGTAACAGATCTCAAAATAATGCTCTACTAAAATATTTTAACTGCAGTGTGTTTTGCATAAAATCGAATATTTATATTTTGCTATAAAGTGTTTTGGAAAGAAATATTTTTCCAGCCACAATAATTCTAACCACATATAATTTCTCGATAAATTTCTTTTTTAACAGAGTTACACCAAATAAACAGATTTTTTTTCAAATAATTAATTACAAAAATTTAAGATAATTGCTCTACAAACTGATGTAAAGTCGTAACCGGTTTTGAATATGCAAAAAAGTCAAGAAAATGTTTTAATATTTTTTAAAATTTATAGCAAAAACTAAATAAAAAAACTGCTGTATCTTCATATGAATACAAAATGCAAGATTAATAATATTTAAGCAGATACTTTCCAATACATGAATTGCTTACTAGTTTAGATTAAAATTTGATTCAATTCAAATCTATTGTAATTGGAATTCTGAAAAATGTATGAACGTGACAAATTTAAAATATTTAAACAAAGGCATCTCTGCTTATTTAAATTTTTCTCTTGATTCAATAATTCTTCGTTTTGTCAAGCTACAGCGTAAAACTGCTTCAATTATAATTTGAATTATGAAATAACAAAACAGGAATAGAAACCTTTTGATCCTTTTCAATAGTAAAAAAAAAAGAAAAAAAGAAACATTTTATGCGTCCCACGCATACAAAATATTTAGTATACGTAAACTGCATACACATTTGGATTAATTTCTATTTAAACATTTTATGAATGGAAATTTATCCAATACAAATCTAATGTTACTGCAATTCAGGAAAATGTAGGAATGTGATACATTTAAAGAATTAAAACAAAGACATCTCCAACGATTTCAAATTTTTCTCTTGATTAAACCATTACTTTGTTTTGCCTTCCTACTTTGTTCAAAATTGTTTCAATTCTCACTTGAATTTAATTGTTAATAGTTAAACAATATTTTACAGTAGACTGTCTTATCCAACATGATTTTTTTATGAGCTCCTTGTAAGGACGATTAAAATTCGCGCACTTATCCAACATGAATGAGAATTCATTAATTTTGGATGAGTCAGATTAAATGGGAAATGATTCATGCCAAATTTATAAACTCTTTTATACCATCGTAATAATGTAAAAGGTAAAACTGAATTTTGTTTCTCCTACCACGTATAATCTTGGGTGTTCATATCATCATTAAAGTAAATTTATATCAAAAGGACTTTTCAGTTGGATTACGCCATTGTTTATGTTTTATAAATTGTGTTATGTATTTATAAAATTATGTATGTATTATGTATTTATAAAATTATGTATGTATTATGTATTTATGTTGTTGTTGTTTCTTATCCCACTTGGCTGGCCAAGCCCACGAGCCCATACGTGCTCATGATTGAAGGGGAAGGAAGCAGCTTCTGTTGTGATGGAGCACCCGTAGGTAGAAGCATGACTTTTGCTCCGTGACGCTCTTACAGTCATAGGAGACCGAGACCTACGGCTTAAAGTGGATTCCGAACCACTACAAACATCCATGGCACCGCCGGGATTCGAACCCGAAACCTGTGGCACGGAGCGCAAGAGCGCTAGACACTCGGCCATTCAGGTCCCAAATTTGCCAACGGCACGCGGTGTTCCCAGGTGGTCACCCACCCAAGTACTGACCGCGCCCAATGATGCTTGACTTCGGTGATCTAACGGGAACCGGTATATTCAGCATGGTACGGCCGTTGGCCATTATGTATTTATGTATTTATAAAATTATGTATGTATTACGTATTTATAAAATTGTTTTCATAAAGTAGAGAAATGAATTAAAAGCATTTATACATTACCAGGTAGGTTGCATGATTATCCATATAATGTAATAGACATATGAAATAGAAAAAAGTTCAAGAGGAAAATTATGATGTTTACAAAGTAGGGAATATGTCAATTTTGTCTGGGACGGCGAAAATTAGGCGTTTTATATTAGGAGTGAAAAGCGACCTACAGTATTCCTTACGGAGGAGGATATTAAAACCATCTGACTTATATATGTAACAGTGACTACAAAGCCTGAGCAAGATGATTTAGCTGATTCGGTACCCTGGTGGGTCAACGGACATTTAGAATGAGGTCAAACGCAATCCGCTGTAACGAAAACGTTAGGAGTTTGTCAAAGTGTCAATTCCAGATTTGGAATTGGTTCTGGAAAATGGAAATGTTCGTCGAAGATCGGTGGAAGGTCACAGGTATGGAATAACATAAAATGGTGATAGGTATTTTACAACAGCGAGAGATATCCAGACGAAATCACAATGTGAACACCAATTTCTTGTAATAGAACCTTCAGAGGGCTACTGGTATTAGAGTTTAGACTCAGAGTGTACGAAAGCAACTCGACCATATGGGTTTGCATGCATGCTAACCTATGGTTTTCGTTTCGTTGACACATGAATATCGTACTGTCCGCAAGAGGAGTTACTAAGAAAAAGCAAGAAAAAGTTGGTTGATTTCATTGGAAAAGGTTTGTAAGCAATAAAAATAATGTAAATTGTATATTTAAATGATATTATTTACATATCTTTATTGTTTTATTACAAATATATCATATAGAGTTAATAAAATCTTTATTCGCAATTTCGTGTCAGAGATGAATTGCAAAAAAAATTTAAATTGCATTTTTTGCTGTCTTCTTAAGTTTTCTAAGCCATTGGCATAAAATAACTATCAATGAGAATTGCTACAGATCGTGGATTAAATGCTTCCTATAGTATTTTAAACAATTACTTATTCATGAAGTTCTAGAGTTATTGAATAAAGCTTTGGTATATTCCTTTGGCTATTGAATTGGATAGTTCTTGTGGTATTCTGATCCATTGCTGCATACATTTCTCGAGTTATTGAACAGCGGCCTACTCCCGAGTGTATTAGCCCAGCATCATGCGGTCATACATAATACATTGTAATTCGTGAGCAGATTTCAGTTCGCGCATTATGCTTGTTCAGACTGGAGATGAAGACCCTTAAGAACTCATGGGCTGAAGAACACTCAGCCACCTGTACCTGGACATGATATAGTTCGTAGTTGGGTTAAATGTCAATGAAGTGCTTTTTAAATATTATTTATTTATTTTTTTTAGACTGAGATAAACAAACCCAGTGAAGATAAATGTAATAAAAAGTCTTCTTTTGGTACCTTTCGAAATTCGAATTTTGAATCGTGTTTAAAGACTTCTTTTATCATTATTTTAATTTAAGCTGCATAAAGACACTAGAAGGCATTAAAAAAATAATATATTTTAAGTATACAGGACAAGACTTTTTAAAATTTAATATTAGAAATATACCATACAATATATTTAAAATAAATTCACCCATTAAATATGCATTTTTATTTTTAAAAAATTAAAATTTTATATTATTTTATAACAGAATAAGCCTTGAACGTTATCGTTGAAAAGAGACTTCTTAATTATCGCGGAAAGCTGTTTTTATTATAAAAGTTAAAACGTAATAAAAACTGAGGTATAAAATTTAAATTAAAAACGTTAAGTTCCTAAGCCGGAAAGATTCTGGATTATATAATATTTTAGGAAAACTGGTATACAATATAATATGAACTTTTCTGTTAATTCTCTAATCGATTTTCTAAATAATTTTCTTTGAAGAAAATGACACTGTTAAATTAAGTCATTATTTTTATTAAACAATTGTCGAATTAAGACATTGCTTCAATTAAGAATATCTTTATTGATTTCTATAATTTTACATATATATATTTTCTTACATATATTTCTATAAGCATTTCCTGCATTTTGCAGTTTTTATTTGTTAATAATTTTTTTCTATATCACACTAATTTATTAATCTGGTCTAGATACGTTTTCAAGATTCACTGTAATTTTAACTTTCTTTATTTTTTTCTTCTGTCATTTTAAAATAATTAATACATTTTCAAATCTTAAACAGAGAGAATCAAACTTCGTTTTAATTTTATTGCATTTTTAGGCTTTAAAACTAATTATTTCTTATTTTTATTAAATTATTCTTTAAATTATTCTTATATTTAATAAACCAGCTAAAACATGTTTATTATCACCTGAATTTTTAATAATCTAATAAAACTATCTTTTTTACAAACTTAATGCTTAAAATAATTATTTAAATAATCTTTTTTTTACATTCTTTCAACATTTTTTTCAACTCTAATTTTTTCTTTCTAATGCAGCTGGCAAACACTTATACAGCTGGGTCTTGGATGCCTCAAGGCAAGCGCTGCACAGACGTTACTCACTTTGCATTATCCAGTGGGCGCCTGTAACTTGAAGATAAGCCACGGACGCTGAGTAACAATGTAACCCGAAACCTGTGGTGCCGTGTGCCAGAGCGCTAGCTACTCGGCCATCAGGCCCCTTTTATTATAAGAATAAAGAGGCTATTTTTAAAATATCCTCTTGATGTGTGCAACTTTGGCAACCAAATTTTAACTGGATGTGGTTGGGTTGAAATACTTGTGGCGCGGATTGGAGAACTCACAGCTTTATTTACACACACACAAACACCACATGCATACAATATTTAACACATTTAAAAACATATACTTATAGATAGATTAGTGGAAGGATTCCACTTGTAAGCCGAAAACCCGATACGCAAGTATGCGCAGGGTGCGCGAAATATATTTCCAACAGTAGACCAAAAAATATGAAAGGCTTTGTTAAATATGTTTCTTTTTGGAATGATATGTTATAAACTAAACGTTCCTCAGCGGCAGAGCAGGTTTCACTGTACTTTCTCTAGGGAGAGAGTCTCGAGGCCTACTGACAGTTTTTCCTGAACGCCATAGGGGGAGCCCTTGCCAGTGTGTAAAATGAAGTACAATCACACTCTTTAATTTTACGCAATTTCTGGTTAGGTGCCATATAAATAAACTGGATTTATACCATTATGAATTATATTATAATTAAATTATGTAAATAAATTATCTTTAATTAAATAAACTTTTTAATACTATAAAGGAATTCAAATATATCTAACGTAAATTCGACTTATTATTTATTAATTATTATTTTTTTTTAAATTATTATTTTTAAAAATTAGCAGCTTAACTTCGCCATTACTTACGGCAAAAAGACTTCGTCTTAGTTTTGTTGACAGAAAAAATCTTTATTAGTAAACCATTTTTTTAAGCGTAAGCGGTTCGCTTTTTGAATAGAAAAAAAAGCAACTATTTTTTTTAATATTGATGATGTCGCTTCCAGGAAAAAAGATAAGGCAATCTCATTTATTTTTGTTACGTCACCTGTAAAGGAATATCTTTAATAAAGCGGTTTACTTATAAATACAAGAAAATGCATGCATCTTTAAGGTATAGGATGTTGTGAACAAATCAAATATAAATTTTGGTCAGGAATGTTTGGAGATTTTGAATAAATATATATTTTTTTTCTTCTAATGCAGCTGGCAAACACTTAGACAGCTTGGTCCTGTATGCCTTAAGGCAAGCGCTACACAGACGTTACTCACTTTGCATTACCCGTGTAACTTGAAGATAAACCCCGGACGCGGAGTAACAATGCCCCCGCAACACTCTACGATCCTATTAGGACCGGGACCTACGGTTTAAAGTGGATTCCAAACCACTACAACCACCCATGGCACCACCGGGACTTGAACCCGAAACCTGTGTTACCGAGCGCCACAGCGCTAGCCACTCGGCCATTCAGGCCATTGAATAAATATTATGCTGTTATTTTCAATGCTATGTAAAGAAGGAGATAAGCGACTTAAAAATTGGTTGCGAAATAATTGATTAATGGAACAAGTGAAAATGAGGTTAGTATGTGAATCGCCACAAAATAATATACAAAATAAAAAAAAGTACTGCTAAAAATATAATAAAGGTATTTATAATATAATAATTTCTTAGAATAAATACTGAGTCTATCTATTTGGATTTCAAAGAGTTTGATGATAATGTATACAAGATATTGGAAATTATTACATTCATGAATTTAGTTAAATCGTTAAAAAAAAGAAGGAAGAAAAAGAAGATAGAACAGCATAAAAATAATGTGATAATAATGATAATCACTTCCAGGATAAACGATAAGACAATCTCATTTTTCTATTATGTCAGCTGTAAAAAATTCATTTAATAAAATGGTTTACTCATAAATATAAAAAATGAATTCCTATTTAAAATATAGATGTTGTCAACAATTCAAAGATACATTTTGAGTATAAATGTTTGGAGATTTCGAATTAATATAAGATAATCAAACTAAAACTTTTAATTCAACAAAACTATGTAAAGATGGAATTAAGGAATTCACAAATTGGTTGAGAAATAATCACTACAAAATGTGAACCGCCACCAAATAAGAAATAAGAAGTACTATTCAAATTATAATAAATGGTACTTATATTAAAGAAGAGTTATTACTGAGTTTATCTATTTAGATTTCAAAGGATTTTATGATAAAATTCAAAAGATAGTAGAAAATTATTTCATTCATGAATTCAATCAAATCTTCAAAAATAATGAAGAAGTAATAAAAAAAAGAAATGGAACAGAATAAAATAAAATGAGTCATTTAAGAATCAAAAATGAAAAATTGGAAACTTTAATATCGTAATATAAGATAAAATTAGTCCTAAAACAATTATTCACCAAAAATTATCACATTCACTCTGATTAAGAAAAATTGGAAACTTTAATGTCGTAATATAAGATGAAATTAGTCCTAAAACAGTTATTCATCAAAATTTATCTACATTCACTCTGATTAAGAAAAATTAGAACCACGCTAAACGTCCGAAATATAGAATGAAATTAACTTACAATAATAACATCATAAGATTAAATAAATGTATCTCAATTTAGAAATTTTTTACGAATTGAAATATGACCCTAATGCTATTAATCTGTGTAACCGAATCAAAGACCCATTTGAAAACAGAAATGAATACATTAATGTAATGAAATTATTGAATGATTACACAGAAGAATTATTTATAAATGTTTTTAAAGAAATAGTCAAAGTAAGGCTTTAGCCTTTCGGCTATACCTTATCTATCCATTAATTAAATTCGACTGGATATCCTAAACATTGGACTAAATATTTCTTAATGTATTTTCAATTTTATATACATTATATAATATTAGGTTGGGGAAAAAGAAATCCATTATTTTTATATGAACTTCCGGACTTTATTTAACATGCTTCGGATTGTCCGATTTGGGTCAAATATGCACCGTTTTGTTGTATGATTTGTTGCCATTTTAAAGGTAACTTCATAATGCCTCTCTCATAGAAGTCCTGGTCTCTATTTGCAAAAAATCTAGTAGTCGATTTTCACAATCCTCCTAGATGCCAATTTTTATCATTAAAGAAATTTTGCAATGCAAGAAAAAGATGATAATCGCTTGGTGCCAAGTCCGGACTGTATGGCGGATGCATTAAAACTTCCCAACCAAGCTCCCGAAGTTTCTGGCGAGTCACTGTTGTCCTGGTGGAACACGACACCTCTCCTGTTGGCCAATTCTGGCCGTTTCTGGTCAATCGCTATCTTCAAACGGTCCAGTTGTTGACAGTAGAGATCAGAATTTAGCGTTTGGCCATATGGAAGCAACTCATAATAAATAATCCCCTTCCAGTCCCCAAATGCATAACAGAACCTTCCTGGCCGTTAGTCCTGGTTTGGCCACCGTTTGAGGTGCTTCACCGCTCTTTGACGACGATCGTTTTCGCACAGGGTTATCGTATGTGATCCATTTCTCATCTCCAGTCATCATCCGTTTAAGAAATGGGTCTATCTCATTCCGTTTGGCCAAGGCTTCGCAGATGGAAATTCGATCCATCATGTTTTTTTTCTGTTAATTGGTGTGGCACCCAAACATCGAGCTTCTTTTTGAATCCAGCTTTGTGTAAATGGTTTAAAACTGTTTTATGGTCGATTTTTAGCTCCTGGGCAATGTTACGACTGCTAACATGCCGGTCAACTTCGATCATTTCTCCGATTTTAACGACATTTTTGACGACCGGCCTACCTGTGCGAGGTGCATCTTTAACATCAAAAATTCCTGAACGGAATCTACGAAACCAAAATTGCACATAATTGGCTGTTACAGTATCGGAACCATAAACACCATTCACAATTTTAGCCGCCTGGCTTGCATTTTCGCCTTTGTCAAAGAAAAACTGTAAAATGTACCGAATTTTCTCTTTGTTCACTTCCATTTTTAACACCCTGTAACTCCCAACTGAATGGACCAAACAAAAAATAGAAAAAGAATTATTTTAGTACGAAGTGCCACCTTTCTAACGAGCATAAATCTGAAATTGTTTAATTGCTACTTTACGTGATATCGATCACTACAGCCATCTATCGAAAAAATAATGGATTTCTTTTTCCCCAACCTAATATTTTTTATTTTATTTTACTAATATATTAATATAATCGTTTTAGTTATTTTCCATTCAGTCTCTTCCATAAGTAACTGGATCTGTTTTTGCTTATAATATTATAAATATCTTATTACAAATATACTTCCTCTTTTAATACAGAAATTCTGTGAATCATACCCTTTGATTCAACATCAACTGAAATGTTGTATCAAAGGGAATTATTCACAGAATTTCTGTATTAGAAGAGGAAGTGTTCGCTTCAATATTTATAACCATTGAATAGTTATTTTTAAATATATTTTTCAAAGTGAAAATACTTTAAATTTTGAATAAATTCCTCTTCTCTTTTGAAAATTTCTTCAGGTAATGTATTAAGTTTAAATATATTTATTGACTGTTTATAATATTTAAATGTATATCTGTATTTTTCTTTCTGATGTATTCAATAAATTATCTATACTAAATTTCAATACTAGTGCTTTTCAATGCAGATTAACCAGTTCCAATCAAAATGAACTTACTTACTAATAAAGATATGTTTATCTTTTGATAGTAATTGAAACTTTTTTTGTAAATATAAATTTTCTAAAAACACTTCGATTAGTTTTTTAATACTGAAATCAAAGGTGACTTTATTGAGTGATGAATAATACAAGGTGATTTAAATCTTTTAAATTTTCCTCCATTCATATTAAACCTAGGGGTGGACGATTATTCACCCCTATAAATTACAGAAATCATATGAGGTCAATGGTACATATAATTGAATATTTTTCTTGTTGTTCCTTATGGCACTTGGTAGACATCTAGACCAAGCCCACAAACTCTTATGGTTGAAAGGAAAGGGACAGCTTCTGTTGGACAGCACCTGGCCAAGTCAGACTTCTACTTAAAGTCTGATTTGGCTGCTTGACGCTCTACAGTCATATGCGAGCTGTACCTACTGTTTAAAGGGAATTCTAACCACAACAAGCATCCATGGTACCGCCGGGCTACGAACTCCAAACCTGTGGCATCGAAACTCCACAGCTCTAGACACTCGGCCAATCAGGCCCCAAACATTTGTCCACATATTTTATCTGTTTTCAAATCTAATACTAAAAAATCATACTTCTTTTGCGCTATTTTATTGTATAGTTTTTGATTTCATCTAAATCTAATTCAACATCTATGTCTCTTACGATATTGCATAATTCTCAATTTGTATCTTAAAAAATATAAAATAATTATAGTTATTTATCATATACGTGCCTATTTTTTTTATTTGATTCCAATTAGTTTAGTTATCTAGTTTTATTTTGTTCAGTGATCTATTGTTATTGACTCTAATTGGAGTCATATAATTAATAAATAATAAGACTCAACAAGTATATAATGGATGCATTGCACTCTCTCTTTAAAAAATATCTATCAATCTTCGCAGAGTTTTTTGTGTAATATAATTATCAAAAAATGCTAAAGTCTTTTCAGATTTATCTAATTTGACTACATCACTAATTTTTTTTTTCTAAATTTAAACAAACAACAACATTTTTTAAAAAGTTCTTTAACCAACTTCTCACTTTTTCATAGGTACTCTCAATAAATCTTTTAAATCGACATAATCAAATTAAGTGTACAACTGCATCATTTTTTTACATTTAGTTTCAAAAAGACCTTTTACACAAGTATATAAAGCATCAAACTTTATTAATTCAGTTGAATTAATTAAAACGCCTTTCAGCGGCCGCTAGGACTTGTGATTAAAAATTTAATAAGATTTATTGGTAACAAAGGGGTTGGATTGAAATCTTCATTTTCTTGTCTTTGTGGGCAATTTTTTATTTCAATCATTTATTATATTAAATTTTTACTTTACCACAATAATAAAATAATTATGTTACAATAAATAGAAACTTCAGGAAACTGTCATCTGGATAAAAGAAATAAATGAATTGATTAAATTAGCAAAAATTAAATAAAGAAGTCAAAGAAAATAATTCACCATAAGAATGGCAAAAGGCGAATATGAATACCCATTAAAAAGTTTAATAAAACTGTTATTGAAAAATTTGAAAAGAATGAGATAGGAAGAAAAGATAAATTAAAAAAATCTTTCAAATCAAATTAATGGTTTATTTACTTCATCATCACTCTTTTATACCTTTGCCATTAGAAGAAATAGAATCTAAAAAAACTACATCATTGAAACAGATCTTGGTTTAAATGAAATTTTTTAAAAAGAAAATAAACTTCGTCTACTTTCATAATTAATTAATAATTCGGAAGAAACTGAAAACTTACTAAAATAATCCATAAAATGGAGTCAATTAATAGGTGGGCTGAAATATATATGATATGTCCAACACGTTCCTTTGATATCTTTAGGGTCTCAGCTATCTCAATCAACCTCACTTTACGGTTATCTGAAACTATTTTGTGGACTTTTTTGATGTTTTTGTCGGTAGCAGCCTCTTTGGGGCGTCCACTGCGGCCATCGTCCTCGGTGCTCCTTTCGCCTCGTTTAAATTTAACAAACCACTTTTCTACGGTTGATTTTCCTGGTGCAAAATCCGAATAATGTTTATCAAGCCCAGTCTTGGCTTCAATAGTATTTCTTTTCGCCAAAAAGCAATGCTTTATTAACACACAAAATTCCTTTTTATGCAATTTTTCCAAACAAACAAAATTTGCTTCACTAAAAAGGCTATAACTCACATACTAATAGTTCAACAGCTGTCAACTTTATACACGTGTCTTTTGAAGTTTAGGGCTAACTGAAAATTATATGGATATAATACCAGTAGCGTCATCTATGTGTCAGCCTACGAACCTTTCAGCCCACCTGTTAAGTAATTGAAAATCACAAATAAAAATATGGAATAAAAACAGTTGAATAAACTTTAAATTAAATCAACTATAAAATAAAAATATTAAGGATATTAAGATTTAGAAGTCTTGATGTTACTAAATTATATAAAATAAGTTGTGCAGCAATGATAAATAACGTAGAAATTTCAATAAATAACTTGAAAAAGTACCATTGGGTCAGGAGTTACACAGTGAAATTGTTGATATTTAGATACTTTATTAAATAATGATTATACCACAATATAAGAAGTGGTAATTTACTATGATACATAGTTAACGCTTAAATATATCTACATTATCTTAGATAAATAAGTAATTATATCGAACAAAAATGTTGACTGACAGAGAGATAAACTGATATCAGATCTGAGAAAAACATTACAAATAGATAAAGCTAAGTCATCTAATTTTGAAAGGTTCTTAATAAAAATCAAATTAGTAAATTAAAAAGAATTTAGATCTGGAATAAAGCGATAATCATAATTTTTAGATTGTATGAATGGAAAGAAAAATAAATGGAAAAATATTTGGGATTTTTCAAAGGTACTAAAATGTAATAATGTTCTAGTAAATGTGTTCTGAAGGAAGGAATTTTCGATGTTAAAGAAATTGTTTGAAATATCTTAGAAATCTTCAAGAAAAAAAAATCAATGTTGTTCGTAAGCATTATGTTGAAAAAAGAATAAAAATATCAAATAAACCTGATAATTTCTGAAAGAACTGAAAGGAGTTTTATGTTCCTTCTCCTAACAAATATGTAGAGGAAAATTATTTAACATTAAATATAAAAAAAAAAAAAAAATAAGTGTAAAATTATACTTCGAATTTGCAAAAGATCCTAAAGACCCACAGAATGTAATTTGAAAATAATGCTTTAATTTTGAACAATAATATGCTTAAAGGATTCTGAAAAAAAAATATTCATTATCCTATTTCTGATACAGATGTAGTTACGATATGTATGTACGTAATCTCTCTTCAAAAACATTCCTTCCAGAAGAATATTATGGTTATAACCTTGAAAATAATGAAGTAGTTTTTAGTGTATTCTCTTCCGATGTATTAATTCATGAAATGCTATTCACTAATTACACTATATTTATAAATGTCTGGTAGAATCGGATATAGACGTTTAGGTAAGTCTATTCATAACGATGACGATGAAATATTTACGTGTATCGATTCGTTATTTGATACAAAATCAAAAGAACAAATCCATTTGTTATTATTGCATACGGACATTGTGATTATAATCTGTCAATAAACGTAAAACCTATAAAAAGGGTTACTATAGAAATAAAATATTATCTTCATATTAAGAAAATAGGATACATCAATTTACAGAACTGTGATTTCTAAAAATGTTTTTAAATAAAAATGGTTAATAAAAAGTATGAAGAAACTTCTAAAACTCTTGGATTAATCGAAAAAAATTTGAAAAATTAAAAAAGTCATTTCAAAGATGAAGTAAGTTGGAATAATGCATATAGATATAAAAAATTATCTATTCTACATTTCAGAACTTTTGTAATAGACTATCACTGCTGAGGTGAATGTCTGTTCAACCATGACTCCAATTTGCATTTTCATTATTTTATTTTAAGTAAATTAACACAACAACACCAGACAGCACACACAACTCACATATAAATGTATAAAAATCTATTATCTATATATCATGTAGTTCCCTAATCGGTTTATACAGATTTCAAATGAGGATTTGCCTCAGCCAATTCGAATTAAAAACTGGTGCTTTCCCCCATTGGATAGGGAAGATACGCTGTGTTTTCCCTCTTGCAGTGATTATCAAGGATCTGTGCCTCAAATTGGCACAATTTCTTCAATTCTCATTCATTTTTAACTGAAATAGGTATTCATACAACGGTTTTTTATTTCACACAGGATCATTTATATTATCCCTAATGGGGCCTGAATGGCCGAGTGGCTAACGCTCTGGCGCTCGGTACCACAGGTTTCAGATTCGAGTCCCGGCGGTGCCATTGATGTTTGTAGTGGTTCGGAATCCACTTTAAACCGTAGGTCCCGGTCTAATAGGATCGTAGAGCGTTGCGAGCATTGCTACTCCGCGTGCGTGGCTTATCTTCAAGTTACACGCGCCCCCTGGTAATGCAAAGTGAGTAACGTCTGTGCAGCGCTTGCCTTAATGAATCCAAGACCAAGCTGTCTAAGTGTTTGCCAGCTGCATTAGAAAGAAAAAAAATATTATCGTTAATGTAGTTTATTTTATTATTCAGAGACATTGTTATGCAAAAGTTAATAGTTAATATCAAGAACTTTGAAAGTAAATTTGAGGTTATATAATCAATAATATAGTTAAAACATTAATCTAATGATATTATTCAGTTCATTTCTTAACAAATGTTTAAGATTTGAAGACTGGTATACAGAGATACCAGTTTCCAAAAAGACATGTTTACATACGAGATTATCTATTGTTCAGGAAAATAAATCGCTCTATTATTATTATCGACATTTTATTTCATTTATTCAGTAAAAAAAAATATATATATATATAATAACTGTAATGAATGTAAAATAAGTTTTATTATTAGAAACGGTATCTGAAATAAAAAAAAATAATAGTTTTAACCCCCTTTCTTTCATAAGAATTGTCCTCTTATAAGTCATAAGAATTGTCCTCTTATAAGTCATAAGAATTGTCCTCTTATAAGTCATAAGAATTGTCCTCTTATAAGTCATAAGATTTGTCCTCTTATAAGTCATAAGAATTGTCCTCTTATAAGTCATAAGATTTGTCCTCTTATAAGTCATAAGATTTGTCCTCTTATAAGTCATAAGAATTGTCCTCTTATAAGTCATAAGAATTGTCCTCTTATAAGTCATAAGATTTGTCCTCTTATAAGTCATAAGAATTGTCCTCTTATTATTTCCTTTAGTAAATTGCACTTAATAAATATTATATCCTTTAATCCACCACAATTTCTAGCGATGAAATAGAGAACAGGTGAATTAGGTGGGACCGTTTTTCGTTCTAATTAAGATATCATCCCATGAATTTCAATTAAAAGATCCAGAAAACTTTTTCAATAAGAAAGTGATAGGAAATGTCAAATAGAGCTGGAATTACATGAATAAAAATTTTCCTAATTCTTATGGATGAAATGCAAATAAGTGGTACGATATCATCACATCAAAATAATTATAATGAATCTAAAAGAAGTTTTAGGAATAGAAAAAATATCTAAAAGAAAAACAGGGAATAGTTTAACCCCCGTTTCTTTCTATTAAAAGCCATACAAATTGTTCCCTTATTATATCCTTTAATAAATTGCATTGAATAAAAATTATATCCTTTAATCCACCAAAATTTTCAGCGTTGAAATAGGGAAAAGATGAATTAGGTGGGATCTTTTTTTTTTTTTCATTGTTATTAAGCTATCATTACATGAATTTCAATTAAAAACCAGGAAAACTTTTTCACTAAGAAAGAGATAAAAATATCAAAGAGAATTACATAAATAAGAATATTAAAATTCTTATGGATGAAATGCAAATGAGTGGTACGATATCATCACGCGCATTAAGCCTCTAGCATCAAGATAATGAAAATTACCAACTGTCTTATAACTAGATGCATGCACAAAAAATTCCCTTTCTAGCTTTATATTATATAATCCCTTTGAAATTGAAGACGAAATAAATGCGTTATGAAGATTAATAAGGCTTCATTTTATGTGTTTCTTAACAGAAACCTTTTAAACAAAAAATGAAGCAGTTTTTTAGATGAGGAAAATATACGTAAAGATTATTTGTCTATGTAAATTACCCTTATTTTTAGGAATATATCATATTATTTTAAATGTTAACTCCCATTTTTTTTATATATTCATAATTTGAATATAACCTTCTTGAACTTTCTTCCTGATATAACACGTTCAAGAAAAAGAAAAAAAGCAGATCCCTATAACTAAAGTCCAAAGCCTCAGAAAATTTATTCATTTTAATTTAAAACGCTTTATAAATTTTTTTTTAAAGGACTGAAAATGAATCTTTACATCTTATTGTTTATATATATTAAATTTAAAAATTTTAAATAATGAAGGAATCCAAAGGAGTTCATTAAAATTCGATTGAATACTGTTCAGAAATAAATATAATTTATGAAACTTTTATTTATATTTAAAATATACACAAAATAAAATAGTTATGTAGTGTAAAATTATGCTTAATTTCAATCACATTATTATTCTTGTCATTAAACATTGAAATATGTGATAATAAATAAAAATTATAAAATATGTTATGTTATTATGTTGGAATATTAAAATGTAAATTATTAATATTTCGTATAAGACGCTAAACTTGTTTTGATATTATAAGGATAGTACTGATATAATAATTTACTTAATTTTTTAAATTATCTTTTGTTCTATTGTGGTTGGAACACATATTTTAAAAATTAATGTTAGAAATTAACTTAATCCTTTTTGCCAATGTGCTGCTAGTAAATGTCAAAACTGGAAAGCGCGTACAATATTTAATTGGAATATACATAAAATATTTTATATATAACAGTTGATTATAAAAAAATATTGTTATTATTAAATTATTGTTTAATTTACAGAGCAAAATACAAAAAAGGACAAGAATCAAATAAAAGAAATTAAAAAACTTAATTTTAATTCATTATTCTTGTAAAATAAATTGCTTTTAATTCCGGTATATATAATATAAATTCGAGAAATTATCATTTTTATCTCAAAGCAAAATTTTCATTTGTAATTTTATGTAATCCCTTACAAATGGAAGATTAAATAAATGCGTTATGTAGATTAATAAGGTTTCATTTTATGCGTTTCTTAAAAGAAATCTCTTAATCAATAATTGAAGCAATTTTTTTAGATGTGCAAAATATACGTAAAGATTATTATTTGCGTATGTAAATTACCCTTATTTTTTTAAATATATTATGTAATTTTAAATGTTAATTTATATTTAACTTTTTATTTTCTAACTGAAATATAACCTCCTTGAAATTTCCTCACAGTATAAATAATTCAATAAAAGTGAACAATGAAAATCCCTATAACTAAAATCCATAGCATCATAAAGTATATTCATTTTAATTTCAAACGCTTTATAAATGTTTTTTGTTATTAAAGACTAAAATGAAATCTTTGCATCTTATTGGTTATACATATTAAATATAATAATTTATACACTGAAGTGACAAAAGTCATGGGATACCTCTTAATATTGTGTCGGCCCTCCTTTCGCCCGGCGAAGTGCAGCAACTCGACGTGGCATGGACTCAACAAGTCATTGGAAGTCTTCTGCAGGAATATTGAGCCATGCTGTCTCGATAGACGTCCATAATTGTGAAAGCGTTGATGGTGCAGGATTTTGGGCATGAACAGACCTCTCGATGATGTCCCATAAATGCTCGATGGGATTCATGTCGGGCGATCTAGGTGGTCTGTCGTTCTGTCAGTAAAGGCACTCGAGTCGGTCTTCTGCTGGAATAGCCCAAGAAAGCCAAATTTCTCCCGCACAGTTCTAACAGACAAGTCCCTTGTACGTCCCACATTGATTTCTGCGGTTATTTGACGCAGTGTTGCTTGTCTGTTAGAATTTACGACTCTTTGCAGACGTCGCCGGTCTCGGTCGTTAAGTGCAGGCGGTCGACCACTGCGCTGTCCATGCTGGGATGTTATGCCTGAAATTTCATACTCTCGGCACACTCTTGACACAGTGGATCTGGGAATGTTGAATTCCCTAACGATTTCCGAAAGGGCATGACCCATGCGTCTAGCTCCAACTAACATTTCGCGTTCAAAGTCTGTTAATTCCCGTCGTGCGGTCATCATCACGTCAAAACCTCTTCACATGAATAACTTGAACAGAAATGAAAGCTCTGCGAAAGCACTGCGCATTTATACCTGTTCTACGCGATGCTACTGCCATCTGAAAATTTGCATATTGCTATCCCATGACTTTTGTCACTTCAGTGTAATTTATAAAGAAAGCCCAAAGGAATGCCTTACAATTCGGCTGAATATTATTCAGAAATAAGAATACAATTTAGGAAACTATTATTTATATTAAAAATATACAAAATAAAAAACTTATGCGGTGCAAAATTTTGTTTAATTTCACTCACATTAATATTCAGGTTATTAATTTTTTTCTTCCCATGATTTAAAATGTATGATTGTTGAAAATAATTTAAAGTAATAAAATATTATATGTTATTATGTTGGAATTGTTTAAGTTCCTTGCAATGCGCTAAATTTGTTTTAATATTATAGGAATATCTCTGATACAATAATTTACTACTTTTTTTTTTTCAATATGTTTTGTTCACTTTTGGTTGGAGCACATATGTTAAGAATTAATTTGTAATGTTTTTTTCAGAGACTTATTAAATATCTGAATTTTTTAATATATAAAATATCGTACATATGTATGATATTTTGTGTGTGTTTGTGTGTCTGAATTTTACCACTTACAGAGAAAAATAAAAAATGAGGGTAAATAAATTACCAAAAATTAATTTTTAATCAATAGTTTTGTAAAATCAATTATTGATTTTAATTAAGTTTATTAAATAATAAAAATTTAAGAAACTCTCAAATTATCTGATTATGTTAAATTTTTGCTACTTTTTTCAAGATTTTTTAGTCAATTGTAAATCAAAAATTAATTCAGAATTTGGAAATGTTTTCAATAGTAAATAACACTTACATAAATGAAACACTTCCAATAATAGTTAAACACTTAACCAGTATAGAAGAAATATTTTAATTGTTTTTTTCAATTACTTTACACTGAAAGATGCGAATAGATTTAAAAACCATTCATGGAAACTTCAATGATTTCGGTTTAACGTACACAGAAAAAGGATAGACGGCTATAGCCACTGATCGTGGATTGATTATTAAACATATGGAATTGTCTCTTTAAATCGTTACAAGATATCAATATGTCTCGATATCTTACTATATTTTTCGTCATCATAATTTTACTATAAATTTCATCATTATATTTATGCGAATAAAGATTTTCTATGTTCAAAGAAGTGCAAAAAGAGATGAAGTCTTCAATGCATGGACAAGGAAATGACAGTCTGTCTTTCAGATATTATGATCAAACATTGAAAACACTGAATAAACTTAAGGTAATTTTCATTGATTTTTATTGCATTATTTTTCTGTAGTGTCTTATTTAATCCTTATAATATATTTCGCAGAAATTTGTACAGAGTGCATTTATAATCCTTTGTAGGATTTTAAAGCTTCCCGATTTCAAAAATTTGAATAGATTTCTAAAATCCAGATTATCCTAATGAGATTAAACAGCTGTATTTCGACTTCTGTAGACTCTAAAAGCTTATTAAAAACTGTTTTCAAAATCTGAAGGTCTAATCTTTAAAATGGAACACTAAAACAATTCTTTGTTTCATAAAAAACGAGATTTTGTTTTATCTTATAAAACGTTAACTCTTCAAAATTTAACAACAGCTGTCTCCTATTTATTGGCTTATTTCATGACATTGCATTAACGAAATTGAAGTAAGCATACATATAAATAAAATATACTTTACATTCGCTGAAATCAATTTAAAGGTGGGATTTGTCACTTACAAACACGAAAATCGAATGGCCCAGCTGCGATAAATGGAAAATCGTTATTTATTTATTTACTTCTCGCATGTCCACACCATTTTGAGCGAAATCCAATCCTTTTGCAATAAACTGTCCATTACTTACTTATTGCTGTTAAAGTCATATAAAAGCAAAACAATCATTATTTTGAATAGTTTCGGGGACTGAAGTATTCTTTGAAAACACTTTCAATTCGTTTGATTTGTGCAAAAAGCCACCGATTTATTTATTTTAACCTTTTACGGTTTTATCCTCTTTGGAGATTTAGAACTTTTAGGCACCCATTGAAAGATTTCCATTTCGTTTGAGTTTTATTCTTTTTGAATTCACGTCAAATGAGAGTTTATTTGCTGCCAAATTAAAAGGCTTTTATTTATATAGAGCTGTTATTTTACCGCTCTTTCTGGATAAAAGCAGAAAAACAACAAATTATGACTAAAAACTGTTAATATGTTAGTTGTTTAAGCGTTGTAAGCTTACAGATGCTTAAAAATCTGTAAATTAAGCATTATTTAAATACTGTAAGTTTAGAGATGATTTAAAAAATGCAAATATGTTAGTTGTTTAAAAAAATGTAAGCTTACTGATGATTAAAAAACTAAATTAAGCATTGTTTGAAAGATTTAAATTAGAGATGATTATAAAGTTGTAAATCAAACGTAATTTAAAATCCCTAAGCTTACAGAAGATCAAAAGGCTGTGAATTAAGTGTGGTTTAAGTATAATTCATCGAATCACTTATATAAAGCTTTAGTTGATACAGCAATCTTCAAAAAAATGATACATTCT
This sequence comes from Caerostris darwini, assembly GCA_021605075.1. Classification (NCBI taxonomy): domain Eukaryota; kingdom Metazoa; phylum Arthropoda; class Arachnida; order Araneae; family Araneidae; genus Caerostris; species Caerostris darwini. The sequence goes on from BPLQ01003393.1 coordinate 635,342, forward strand.
TTTTAACTATGAAAAAAAAATCTAATATATATTTTAATTTTGTTATTCATGAATGATTTTTTCCGGCTGTAGAAATCGGTTGAGATGAAATTGAAATTAGATTGTAGATACTTACCATATAACAGGTGGACTTAAACGTTCGTAGGCTGACACATAGATGGCGTTACTAGCATTAAATCCATATGATTTTTAGTTAGCCGTAACCTTCAAAAGACACGTGTATAAATTTGACAGCTGTTGCAGTATTAGTGTGTGAGTTATAGCATTTTTAGTGATCATCACGTGCAGTCCACTCGGTTGACTGTCGATTGGACTCCTGTGTGAAATGATGGAGCCCTGTTACTGCCATTGTCACATATCGACTCAAAAATTCGGGTTTATTACGATTGAACAGCTCCAAACACTGCTTAGAATCATCAATTCGTTGTTGTTTTGGGTCGATTGTGAGCTCGCGCGACACCCACTTTGAACAGAGCTTTCGCATATCCAAATATTTATTCATGATATGTCCAACACGTTCCTTTGATATCTTTAGGGTCTCAGCTTTCTCAATCATCTTCACTTTACGGTTATCAGAAATTATTTTGAGGACTGTTTTGGTGTTTTCGTCGGTAACAGCCTCTTTGGGGCGTCCATTGCGTGCATCGTCCTCGGTGCTCATTTCGCCTCGTTTAAATTTAGCAAGCCACTTCTCTATGGTTGATTTTCCTGGTGCAAAGTCCGAATAATGTTTATCAAGCCAAGCCTTGGCCTCAATAGTATTTTTTTTCTCCAAAAAGCAATGCTTTATTAACACACGAAATTTGCTTTTTATCCATTTTTTCAAACTAACAGAAGTTGCTTCACTAAAAATGCAATAACTCACATACTAATAGTGCAACAGCTGTCAAATTTATACACGTGTCTTTTGAAGGTTAGGGCTAACTAAAAATCTTATGGATTTAATGCTAGTAGCATCATCTATGTTAGCCTACGAACTTTACAGCCCACCTGTTATTTCTGCACGTAACCTAATCTGCACCCTGCTATTTTTTTTTCTTTTTAATTTTGATGTATATTTTCAGTGTAACGCGCATCCTTTTCTTTAATAATACACCAGAAACAAACATGTGCGATGTTCTTATGTTTTACAATCATTCAGTAGAAGATTTCTTCCATCTTATGTATTTCAAGTGTCCAGTATACGGAATTAACATGCGATAAGTGACTTGAGAATGCAAATGATTCTGGAAAAAGTTTGGCTTTCGATGAATTGGCACCAACACGTTATTTTAGATATTTGAAAAAAGTCTTCTCTTTCTCCTGTGATTTTGAAGTGAAACTCGCGCCTAAATGATTGAGTGGCTAGCGCTCTGGCTCTCGGTAAGGGTTCGAGTCTCGGCGGTGCCATGGATGTTTGTAGTGGTTCGGAATCCATTTTAAGCCATAGGTCCCGGTCTCATATGATTGTAAGAGCGTCACGGAGCAAAAGTCAGACTTCTACCTACGAGTGCTCCATCACAACAGGAGCTGCCCCTTTCCCTCCAGCCATGAGTAGATCACTCATGGGATGTCCGTCCCGCACTGCAGGACATTGAGGATTAGTCACAACAAAGTGAAACTGAAAGGCTTTCGTAAACCGCATTTGTTTTAGATGAAATACAATTGCTATATAGTTTCTTTTATTAGTAAATGTGGTTCCTTTCAACCAAAACAAACACAGTTCTGGTTTCAAATGCACCGTCATCTATTCTGAGAAAGAAAATGGAAATCGTTGTCAAGCAAGGATGTTCGTTGTTGGTGAAGTTTCATATGTAAGCGGAAAAAAATGAAAAATGAAGAAATACTAAAGAACAAATGTCTTTTGCGTAAAGGAGTAACGAAATAACCTATCCAAAGCAAAATTTTATGAACTGAGTCCTAGAAAATCTCCAAACAACGTATGTTTATTTGTCTTAAAAGTAAAAAAAAAAAAGAAAAATTAAAAATTTAAAGCAAATTTAAAGTTGTAATTGTAATAGTATTTGAGTGCAGGGGAATAGGTGATTAACTAAATAGATTCACTGAATGATTAAAGAAATAGATTACGAGTATTTTTTTTAATTTATTGGGATTAGTAAAAATAACAGAACTTTCGATATCACCTGTTAGTTTTTTGTTGGCAGCTTTCAAAACTTAGAAGGCCTAGTTGCCAATTGGCTAGAGCTCTGGTATTTGGTCACCACAGGCTTTAGGTTCGAATTTTGGCGGTGGCATGAAAGTGTGTTAAGGGTTCGGAATCCACGCTAAACTGTAGGTCCTGGTGTAATTAGTCCTCGTGTGCACAAGATGATTGTAGAGTGACAAACCAATCCTTTCAAAAAATTGTGTATGATGTTCGTTGCTTTTAACATGGCATAACTTATCATTGAAATTTCAGCACCATTGAATATCAAAATTTATAGTATGAATTTAATGGCATTCCTGAGGTCATTATTTACATGGCTTTAGACAACATTTAATATTTTTATTATGAGTTGAGAATTTTGAGGTGAACTGTATTGGTCGGTACCTGAACTTGATGGCCGCGTTGTTACTTGATGATCATGTAGAAACATACACTGGCATATTATCGAGTTAGTAATGGTAATAATGAAATAGCAAATTGTATAATCATTGTTTGTAATCAACAACTGCATTTAATTAGACAGCAGAAGTGTAAAGACCAATCATTGCAAAAAATAATTAAACTAATAGAAAAAAAAATCTTGTAATTTAAATGAACCGAAAACATTCTAGACAAAAGATAAACAACCAAAAAAAAAAAGAAATACTCGGAGTGTTTGTTTAAAAAAAACAGCAAATTAGGAACCATTTGTGACTCAGTCAATGTGTTCTAATTAGTCTTGTGGAATCCACGCCAAGCAAAAGGAGAAGACTCACTCAGCGAGTTATGTTGGGGCGCTGATGAACATTTAACGTAATTGAACAGCGTTCCAATCGGAACCTCCCATGCGCCTAATTGACTTCTGCTTATTAGAATTTCGATTTCAAACAGTTGAAATACAGCCTGTTGGGCAAGGGTTTTAAATTAAACCCCCATAAAGAACAAACTTTTTTCTAGTACTTTTTTTGCTAACATCGAAAATTTGAATTGCTAGAATTATAATTAATTTTGTTAGAATTATTATGATCAGAATAATTAGAGATATAATAATAAGTGTTGTTAGAATTATGGAAATAAATATTGTCAGAAATATAATAATAAGTATTGCCGGAATTATGAAAAAAGCATTGTCAGAATTATGAGAATAGGTATTATATTAAAATCAATAACGGTTCTTCTGCATTCATAAAATAGGGGGAATTTTTCACTTTATTTTCTGAAATGGAGTGAACTGAATTTTCTACAAAATGACTTGAATTTCTTTTCTTTATTTGTTTATTAAAATATTAAAAAAACCTTAATTTCTTCATTAGTTATTGTGAAATGTAACTTCTTTTTATAAACTAAGTTCATTTTATTAGTTATTATTATAAAATGAACTTAGCATTATTATATATTTACGTATATAAGGTCAAATATAGTTTCAACAACCAATCAAAAAAATACTCGGAGTGTTTGTTTAAAAAAAAATCAGCAAATTAGGAACCATTTGTGACTGTGTCAAATGTGCTCTAATTAATCTTTTGTGGAATCGCGCCAAGCAAGAAGACAAGACTCAAAACTAGGAGTTATTTTGAGGCGCTGATTAACATTTAACCTAATTGAACAGCTTTCCAATTGGAGTCCCTCTCACTCCCATGCGCCTAATTGACTTCTGCTTATTAGAATTTCGGTTCAAACAGTTTAGATACAGGCTGTTGGACAGGGTCTTAAATTATAAACCCCACGGAGAACAAGGTTTTTTCAGCACAATTTTTTTACTACAATCGAAAATGTGAATTGTTAGAATGATGATATGCATTGTTAGAATTATGATAATAAGTATTGCTAGAATTATGTTAATAATTATTGTGAGAATTATGATAATAAGTATTGTTAGAATTATGACTATAAGTATTGTTAAAATTATAACGATAAGAACAGTTAGAGTTATGATAATAAGTATTGTTAGAATTATGAAAATAATGATAAGTAAGAAAGAAAAATAATAATAAGTATAAGTAATAAGTATAAGTATAAGTGTCAGAAAGATGATAATAAGTATTGACGGAATTATGACTATAAGTATTGTTTGAATTATGACTATAAGTATTGTTTGAATTATGACGATAAGAATAGTTACAGTTATGAAAATAAGTGTTGTTAGAATTATGATGATAAGTATTGTTAGTATTATAACAATAAAAATAGTTACAGTTATGATAACAATTGTTGTTAAAAATTATGAAAATAAGTATTGTCAGAAATATGATATTAAGTATTGCCCGAATTATAAAAATAAGTGTTGATAGAAAGATGATAATAAGTATTTCCAGAATTCTGAAAATAAGTATTGTTAGAAAGAAGATAATAAGTATGGGCGAAATTATAAAATAAGTATTGTCAGAAATATGATAATAGGTATTATAGTAAAATCAATAACGGTTCTGTTGCATTCATATAATACGAGGAATTTTTCACTTTTTTTGCCAAACAACCTTAGTCATTACATTATACGAAAGTGCTTTTTCTACAAAATGACTTGAATTTCTTTTCTTTTCTCATTTATAAAAATAATAATAAAAAACTCTAATTTCTGTCATTAATTACCGGGAAATATAACCTCTTTTTTAAACTAAATTCATTTTATTAGCTATTATCGTGATATATTTATGTACATAAGGTCAAATGTAGTTTATTTTATAATGCAAATGATGGTAAATACTACGCATAATTTTTTCCTTAATTATTGAGACAATATCGTTCCAATAAATACGAAAACTTTTACGAATTAGTTATAATGCAAACATTTTTACAATGCATAAGGCTTATTCACAGTATTTTTAAAACAATACTTTATAAAAATGAAAAATATTTACAAATTTTTTGTACATTTTTCGAAACGATATTTGATTTCAATTAGTGAACGAAGTTTCTTTATCAAAGAAACAAAAAAAAAATAACTCTAATATTCTGAAAAACCTATTTACTTTAAGAGAAAGAACTGATTTTACGAATTATAGATATGTCTCTATTATACACAACTAAAAATATTTCCTTCTGAAAAAAATGAGGATGTTTATTTAATGAGCAATAAATCTACAATATTTATATTTATTTAGAAAATAAATTACGTTTATTTTACGAAAAATAAAGAGAAAACATGAATAAAAAAAATCACTTTTGATATAAAACATTTATATTACAAGCCATAAATATGAAGCTTTTGTTTATTTAAGAGAAAATTTCTACTTAGTAAATTATAATATATAGTTTAAAAATTTTAAACATTCCATATAAAAGAAAAAGAAAATATTTTAAAGTATTTGCATTTCTATATTATATACAACATTTATAAAAACCAGATACATATACATATATATATATATACATATATATATATATATATATATATATATATATATATATATATATATATATATATATATATATATATATATATATATATATATATATATATATATATATATATATATATATATATATATATAGTATGAATTATTCATTATATGAAGATTGAATATTGGTTCTTCTGCATACAGAAGAAAAAGAGGTTTCATTTTGATTTTTGGCTTGGAATGATTATATATTATTAAAGTGTTTTCATATTGAAAAATAATTTTTTCCCTTTATATAAATAATGGATGATATTAATTTCTTCCATGCATTGGCACAGAATGTATTAACATAAAATAAATAGGAATTCCCATTATAATAAAATTACGATTTTTATTTTATAAATATAATTTTTTTAATTTCAAATATCACTGCAAACAATTGCATTAGACTTTTAGAACAACACCAGTTAAAACAAACACCTTATAACATAAACATTATTATTTATTTTAGAGGAATCAATTATCATTAAAACTAAATTCATTGCATTAGAATCATTATATATATAAGGTCAAATACAGTTCATTTAAATGCGATAGATAATAAACAGTACGTATAATTTTTTTTCCGTAATTATTGGAACAATATTGCTCTAATGAATACAACAAATCGTACGATTCAGTTATAACGCAAACAATATTACAATGCATAAGTCTTATTCATATTATTTTTTAAACAATACTTTATAAGATTTGCTGATATTTACAAATTTTTTGTATCATTTTCGAAACGAAATTTGATTTCCATTACTGAAGGAAGTTTGCTAAACAAAGAAAAAAAAATAACATTAATATTCTGACTAACCTATTTACTTGAACAAAAAGAACTGCCTTTACGAATTATAGATATGCATCTATTATAAATAACTAAAAAGATTTCGTTCAAAATAAATGACGATGTTTATTTAATTAGCAATAAATCTACAATTTTTATATTTCATTAGAAAATAAATAATGAATATTTTACGTTTAATAATGAAAATAGTTCTGAACAAAATGGATGCCGAAAACAATTATTTAAATCGCATTTGTTTTTCTTATGAATCAACCTTTTTATGTCTGCGGATAGGTGATTAAACATAATGCTCGTATCTGGTGATCAGGGAACCCGCATGTTTCTACACAGACAGCTACTTTGGTGGTGCCCCATGCATAGCAAGGGTTAGTGAGTAGTTTTACTTAAGACTTATTGGAACTACTGATTAATTGTAAGAATTTCAATCATTTTTTTTCTTTCTAATGCAGCTGGCAAACACTTAGACAGCTTAGTCTTGACTGTCTTAAGGCAAGCGCTGCACTGATGTTATTCACTTTGCACTACCCAGGGGGCGCGTGTAATTTGATGGTAAGCCACGGACGTGGAGTAACAATGTCCCCGCAACGCTCTACGATCCTATTAGGACCGGGACCTACGGTTTAAAGTGGATTCCGAACCACTACAACAACCATGAGCAAAGCCGGGATTTGAACCCGATACCTGTGGTACCGAACGTAAGAGCGCTAGCCATTCGACCATCAGGTCCCACTTATTAAAAAAAAAAACTATTAAATGGATGTTCTTATATTAAAAATAAATTACTTTTGTTGTCATTTTTCGAAAAAATGTCAGTGTAGGATTCATTTGAATTTCCAAAGTTAGTATGAGAAAGCTGTTAAAATTTTTTTTTCTAGGCTCTAAAAAAGGCAAGATGGCATAGAAATATTTTAATGTAGAGATCCTAAAATGAAGAGAATCAGCTCATTGTGTATTATAACTCAGCATATTTCGTATAACTGTTGGACAAGCCAAAGGCTAATAATTGATTTCCTTAAGAATTTCCTGAAAATTCTACGAAAAATAAAGTCAGAACCAAATTCTTTTTGTACACTCACGAGCCAAAACATATATACATACATACTTACATACATTTATTATTTGACTACGAGGAAAATTTCTTTACATCACACGAGATACAGAAAAAAATGAGAGTAAAATTTACGGAACCTCACGAAAATTATAAACAAAATTATTGAATGAAAATATAATATTCAATACAATTTGATCTTACCATGATCATTGTTGGTTAGTCTAAAAACAATGCAGTAATGAATATTGCATATAATGCAGTAACAGTTAAGGAGAACCAATGGACTCTGAGTAGGATATTTTCATACAATTGTTTTTATTTGACGTAAAATAAAAAAATAAAAATATTGCAGTTAAAATCCAAAGCATACAACATAATTTTATTGCATTTAATATCAGTATAAAATATTCAATTAACTGCCTTACTAAAAAAGACAGTTAAATTAATTATTGTTATAAAAGAATATCATTTATTATTATCACAGTTTGTATATTTTAACAATTTTTATCCAGAATATAGTTTTGAATATCGGAAAAAATAAAAAGCATTATAGTTAATATGAAAAATATTGAATGAATAAATCGAGTCTAAACTTGTAGAAATATTACATAAAATCACAAAGACCATTGTTTTGTATAAGAAACGTCTTCTAGAATAATCTTTTAGGAAAACTGTTTCAATTCTTTTCTCCTTGGTTTTCAAAAAATATAAATTTGCAATTCGCTTTTTGTGTTCACCATTGGTAGCAATGAATCTGCTACATATCTGCCATATGAGCAATAAAAGTATCCAGCATTATAAATCAGATATAATATTAATTACGAAAAATGCATTGTTAAATTGGTTAATGAAACTTTACTTCTATCTTATTTAATTTATAAAAGTATTTAATTTATAAAAAAATATGATTTATATATCCTCTACATCGAAGGATTTACATTCATAAGAACTTTAATATTAGCATCATTCCTTGAAGTAATTCTTAAAATACATTTAGATTAATGCACAACCCTAACAGAAGACACAGTCCAATAAAATAAATGAAATAAATTGTATCTGGATCAGTAAAGGACATTCTACTATGTGTCTGATCGAACATTCTTTGAAAAATGGACGAATACTCAATGTTAACGCACTCGTAAATGCGTTAAATTATCCAAGCATTAATCTCCCGGCGGAATTAAATTTCCCCCAAGTAACACCCGCATTGGTATTGGACATTAAGTTTTCATCTACCCAAACGAGATCCGACCGTTTCTTCGCGTCACCTCAGCGCCGAGATTTCACTAGCGGGTGTCTTTACGCTGTGGACATCTCCGGTATCTGCTTGAGTATTCTGTCTAAATCAAGTTACATATGTACATCGAATATTATGAAGGCGATAGTTATGTATTATAAATATCCTCCGTAGAGGAGAGTAATGATTTGATTTACATAACTAATACGGACATTTAATACTGATGCTAAGGTGTTTTTGATACTTTGTTATCTTGTTAGTTAATTTGTCTAATACCTACAGGTTTAATAAAAACAGTACCTTTTCAAAGTAATTATGTGGAAATATATTTGGCGTAGTCGTCATTACAATAATTTGTTCTAATCCTGGCCTACAGGAAAACCTGGGCAGTAAGTTTTTGGAGATCTCAGGTTCTATTCGGCTTGTGACGATCATTGTAATCAACTACATTGACTACATTAGAAAGAAACTTGATGGTGATAGCAACAACATGTTTAAAGCATCTCTCAGCTATAGTCAAGTATCATAGTAAAATGTTTCCTAGGTTTTCTATTATAAAGCATGCATATGCAAGCCACAATGAAGTTCAATCAGACACATAAATCCTATGTGTTGGTATTATTATTTAAAAAGAGATTTAATTATATGATTTGGCATGAGTAATCATTACATTCTGCATTTTTCAGTTAACAATGGGATATTCTATTTTTCCTCGATAATACTAGCAGGTGTCTTTACGCTGTGGACCTCTCCAGTATCTGCTTGAGTATTCTGTTTGAATCGAGTTCGTGATATTCTATGTAAATATGCATCACGAACGCGATAGTCATGTATTATGAATATCTGCAGCAAAAGAGAGTGATGATTTGCTTTGCGCAACTAATGTTGGCTTCTAATGTTGATGCTATGGTGTTTTTGGGACTTTGTTACCATGTTAGTTAGTGGAAAAGCTAATGTTTGTGTAATAACTATGGTTTTAATAAAAACAGTATTGTTTTCGAAGTACTTATGCTGAAATATATCCGATAAAATAATTTGTTCTAGGCTGATACACTACGTCGACAGTTTGCAAGAACCAAATCTTTATTTTTTTGGACGCGAGCATCATCTATTGAGGTTGAGAGTCGGCCAGAGGGCTCTTCGTCTTAACGCGTTCTCTACATTTTTTCAACTGTTTATGCCACTTGTAAACATTTATTTCTGATATAGGAATGCTCAATGTATGCCTTCTGCAAACAAAATTGAATGCAAGTTCTTGCTCAATGAATTCAGACTTTTCAAAAATCGCCGGAATCAGTTTGAGCATCTCATAAAGCCAAGCGTAACTCACACACTAATGAATATTTGACTTTAAATTTCACACAGATGTCAAATTCACACAGATGAAATTCCATAATCCCCAGGATTTTTAAATTGAAAATTGGTCTTATATTTTGGAAACAGTAGTAAAATGGAGAGAGACTTAATAATAGTGGCAGCATGTGTAAAGCGACCTGCATCTTTAGCTAAGCACCATAGTAGAAGGTTTCCTGTTTTTTCTATTATACAGCATGCAAATACAAGCCCCAAAGAAGCTCAATCAGAAGCACAAAACCTATCGGATGGTATATTTATTTAAAAAGATATATTATTACGCATCTATATAAGGATATCCATCAAAATGTTTTGTTTTATATGATGAAAGTACTGTAAAAACTTTTAATAAAAACTATAATTAATTATTAAGTTCTACATTTTTCAGTTAAAAATAAGATATTTTATTTTTTTCCTTGATAATTTTTTAAAATATTTTATGTGCATCCATATTTACATGAAACATTTATATTTTAAACAAATTATTTTACGAGTATATTTTATGTTTTTTGATATAGCTATATGATAGCTACATCATTACACATCGTTACGCCTGACGCCATCTGAAGATTTATGAGTTGTTGAATGTGGGACGAAGTACAGAAATTTTATAGGCAGTAATGCATTTCCACTTGGATATACTTTCTTACGTATAACATATCTCAATTCTATATTCAGATATTTGTTAGTATCATTCTCATGGCATTTATCTTTTTTTTTTTTCACACCACTTCCCCCTTCCTAAGTCTCTGTAGCCTATTACCAGTTGAGAAAAGTGAGAGGGGAATATCAGTGGGCCTGTAGTAGACCTCTGCTCCACATTCACATGCCATATAGGATAATTCGCGAAAATTCCCACCAGATTTGCATGCCACAAACGCCTTCAAATCTTCACTCTTCTAAAAGTAGAACTAAAACAATGTTGCGAGATGGTTCGAACTTCGGCCTTTCTGCATGCTAGCTGCGCACGTTGTCAGTGGACCAGGAGTGGGGCTGTCCTAATGACTGTGAATAACTAGGCTGTGAAAGTTCCGTATACGTAAATACTACCGTTCCGTATATGCTGTGTTTTATTGGATATGAAACACTATGTACTTGAATATTCCCACAATCATCAAAAAAACGATCATTGTCATTTTTAATGTATGACAAATGTTTATTGAATGTCCAGGTGTTTGCTAGCATCGTCCAAATGATTTGAAACCATGGGACTTACCAAATACCTCAATTGCCATGGAAGGCGTTTGCAAGTCTTAGAAATCCACAACTATTTCTCCAATCGGGTTCTGAGAACATTCCCCAAATTTCTTCCGGAGAAACTGTGGATATATACACTGGTGTCCAAAAGTTAAGCATAAATCGTAAAATGCGAAAAACATGGAGTAAATATTCGTAAAATTATTCCAAATTTCTTGCGGATGATAATTGGGTGTAGAAGAAACATTGGGTTTATGCAAAACTTTTCAGTCGACTACGTCCTGCGCAAAACATCTGCGCATGTCGGAAAGCAGAGAAACCGATTCACGTAGCATAGGCAGTTCAGACAAGTTTCGTGCAACTGCTGTGCGAAGAAACGTTGTTAACCATCAAACAAGGTGAATGATGGCACTAAGACGCCAATTGGACATGTTTGCGAAAGGAAGAATCGTTGGAATGCTGGAAATCCGGACGATCACAAACCGAAGAGTCCCGAATTTTGAATGTGGACCAGTCTGTGATCTCAAGACTGTGGCAGAGGTTTCAAAGAACGGGAGATGTTACCCGACAACCAGTATCAGGTCGACCAAGAGTCGCAACCCCTAGCCAAGACCGATATCTGGTAATAAGTGCGCTGACGTCAGAGGGGCAGTACTGCCAGAGCACTGGGTTCGGCGCTTACAGTCGCCACAGGAATACGAATTTCGAGTCAAACTGCTTACAGGAGACTCAATCATGCTGGCCTGTATGCCAGAAGACCAGCAGTTTGCATTCCCCTCACGTTTGCGCATAAACGCGCTCGTTTGAACTGGAGTTTCAAACATCAACATTGGAGTGTGGGGAATGTGGGAATGTGGGCCAATGGAATTGGAATTGGAATGGAATTGGAATGTGGGCCAATGTGATGTTCAGTGACGAGTCCCGGTTTAATCTGAGTAGTGATTCTCGTCGTGTAACGGTATGGGGAGAACGTGAAACACGTTTTGAACCAAGAAACATATTATATAACCATTTTAGATTCGCATATCACGTTTCCCGCCATTCTGATTTACAGTTCCTTCTTTATTCACATAATTATCAATTATGCTTAACTTTTGGACAACAGTGTAGTAGGCTGCCTTGCTCGGAACTATTTCGTCAAACTTCCTAGAAAGTTCTCATTAGTACTCGATTGGAAGTTGAATGAATGTTTTTAAGATGTCATTTTCAAACGCATTAGAGGTGTTTGGTAATCTTTGGAATACATCCATAACTGGATTCATCCTTATATAGAACAGACATTTTTCCTGAGAAATTGCTGAGGTGTGGCAACCTTGCAAGGAGTCTTTTTGTACAAACATCAAAGTAAGCTCTAACCCTCTCCCCTCAATCGGAAGTTGATTAGATGGATGGTTTGAGTATGCATATATAAAGTACTGTTTAGGAAACTTTTTGTAATTAGTCAAGACTGGGAAAATATACATCTGGAAATTATATATCTAACAGCCTTCCTTCCTGAGAAGCTCTCATCTCCATTTCATGCATATAGAAAGTAATTTCATTCCACTCTAAGCCACTTATATAACTTATAAAGTAGTATAAAATATATGAATAAAGGTAATAAAACAATAAAAGGAATATAATAAAGTAATAAAAGCTAATATGCAAATATCGTAATAAAATATAAAATAAATAACTGTAATAAAGCAATAAAAGTAATATACAATATCTAATAATGTAAAAGTAGTATGCAAACGGAAGCAAATTTGTTTAAGTGTTCAAAGTGTTATTAGTAGTTTCTTGTTGCTGACAATAACTTGATGATTATTATTACTCAGTAAATTTCCACAATTTAATTATTTCAAAGAAGATCTAATATCGGTTTTATAACTGAAACCGTAGGCAACACAACCAATCTACAATGTCTTTATTTTCATAATATATGTAGGATTAGTAAAGGTACACATTCTTATTATCTACGCAATTCAAATTAAACGCCTTTCCACTTTTAGACAAGGAATAACGATATTTATCTTGCTAAAGGTATTGTTTTACTTTGAAAGGAGAACGCTTTAATTTAATGATTTTATAAGTCTTGGCGATAATTTGGCCAAGTTTGGTGAAAGATTTGACAGCGGATTAGAAAGAAAGCTTTAAAATTACCAACACTTAAAGGAATTTGTAATCTTTTGAAGATATTTATGAATTGCACAAAAAACTTGAATATTTGCAGTTAAGTTGTAATTGCATACATAAATAAATTTATGAACCCAGATAAATAAAGATATTGGCTATGAATATTTTAGTAGAAATATCTAAATGTAATAAAAGTTTATTTATGTGTTTTGATATTTTTCGTAATATTTATAGCCTCATATGGCATTTGTGTATACAATAACGATTTCTTTGACAGAGGTAAAGAGGAATATTGTCTTTTGGCAAACTATTTTTTTATGGAGTGTAAAATGGACTAGAATGAACTCTTAGTTGTTAGAAGTCTAATTAATTAACTCTCAGTTAAATTTACTAACTAAAGTTTTACTAAAAATGCATTTTAATTTAATTTTTTTAAAGAGATGTAGTAAAAATAACTTACTTAATTAATTCTTAGTTAATTTTACTACATCTCTTTAAAAAAAGAAAGTAATTTTAGAAACTACCTTTATTTTTCTTTGGAAGTTTAGAAATTGTTTTTTAAGAGCTTACCTGTTATTTATTATTTAAAGTTTTCACTATCAAATAAGTTAAAGTTGCAATTTACTGTCAACACATGGTTCTGAGAACTCTTAAAGTCTATGCTTTAAAAAATATATATATATTTGTGTATAAAATAAAAGTGTTCTTGTACCATAACTTACTTTTTCATATCTGGTCAGAATGTTTATGCCAAAATTAGTTTTGATTTGACTGGAACTGACTGAAATATATACATGTAAATAATATTCTCCATGTTGTTAACTAAATATATAATAATGCAATAGACTGAATTTTCTAGACAGAGTCCAATGATTCCTGTTTATTTCCGAGAATAAATGTCTGTATCTATAAGAAACAAACTTTAATAAAAGAAATTTACTGCATTAGGAAAGCTATTTTTTATGAAAGTCAAAATCGAACTGTCTTAGAAAACTGTTTCCTAGAAAAGTTATTATAACTAGTAAAGCTAGTAACCTATACGTCTTTTATTTATCTGCTATGCTCATAGTTACTAAGTTCGTAAAATCAACTTTAAGTTCAAAAAAGCTGCTCAGAAAATTATAGAAAGAATTTTAAAAAAAGAAAAAAAAATTAAATTGGGATAATCCACATACTTCAACCATTTTACAAACATTCAGGAGTTTTTAAACATTTTCCTCCGTGGAAAAATCATATAAATATTTCAATTCTTGGAAAAATCTCCCCAAAAATTGAAAATGAATAAAATTCCAGGAAAAGAATTACCACAAATTTATTAAGTTATTTAATGATCCCCAATTAATTTCCCAGTTAATTCATCATCAGTGATAAATTCAATATACACACATCATATTTTACAATATAGATTCAGAAATACTCTCATCAATGCTAATATTTAAGTTGCTACAATAAACCCAAATGCTTTATTTTACTACAATAAACGTAAATGCTTGCCTTATTACAAAAAGTACAAATGTTTCGCCTTACTACAATAAACTCGTCTTATTTTATAATAAATTTAAGTGCGTAATTTTACAATAAACGCAAATTTTTAATAAACTCGATTGCCTTATCTCACTACAATAAACGTAAATATTTATTTTTCTACACAAAATGCAAATCTTTTACTTTACTACAATAAACTCAAGTGCCTGATCTTGCTACAATAAACGAAAAGGATATTCTTTACTAGTTAACACCAACATCTTAAGCCGCTTCTACGTTGAACACGTAAGTGTTGAGCATTTTTTTCAATTCCTACTATTAGTTCACACTCTCCCTATATATATCTTGTTCAAATTTGCAATCGTTCATAAAATACTTTTTATTCTTCCATTCAAGTTCAAATTAATTTTTCTAAACGTGTATAAGATGACACTGGATGTTAACACAGTTTTTTCAAATATTAACTCAGTAATTATATTTAATGAACTAATTTTAGTTTTCTTTAGATTTAAGTTGTATGTATCTATCAATAGATGGCGCCAGATGTAAGAGGAAAATTTCAACTTTATTTGTAAAGAACTTTCTGCAATATAGTGAAGAAAAAGTAGGAATTGACTTTAAAAAATATTACTTGTTAAAGAGATAGCATACGTATGGAGTGCGTTTTTTTTTTTTTTTTTTATGTGAGTCCTAAGCTCCCACACGATTTTTCCCTTTTTTTATTTCGTGTTTCATTTATGTATTACACGAACAACACTACAGAACTGATGAATGTGGACGTTACTTTCCAGTGGGACTTTTAGGTTAATGACCACACAATTGCGTATTCTGTTGCAGAAAAGCTGGGAACGTTCTCTCCCCTCCCCTTCCCCAGAGAAGCCTGTTAATCGATGCGAGCCACTTTACACATTACCCGAATCACCACCGAGTCTTCCTGCTTTTGAGAGCAATGGAAATTGCAAGTTGACAGAATAAAGCTTCCTGTAAGTTAGCTTAGGGACATGGATTGGATTCCTACCTGCCTTAGCTATACTACAATCCAATAATAGCTAGCTAGCTAGTCCTACATTATATTTGTAATGCTGCTTATGTATGTACCTCACGTCCCAATTATGTTCCCATCGACGAATGATGAAGGGAAGGACACTGAATTCCAGGAGGACTTTTAGGGCTAACTGCCCGAAATTTCTTATCGTATGGGAGAAAACTCGGAAAATTCCCACCATGTAGGCAGACCGTCTGTACAAAATTGCTTTTACAAACATTATCACGATCACCGTCGAATCTCCTCGACTATAAGCGGTCTGATGGCCAATTGGATAGAGCTCTGGCCTTTGGTACCACAGACTTCAGGTCCGAAACATAGCGGTGGCATGGATGTTTGCTAGCGGTTCCGAAACCACTTGAAACTATAGGGTCCTGTCTAATTAGCCAAACGTGTGTACAAAATGATCGTAGAGCGATAAACAAAAGCAAATCAAACCTCGACGACAAGGAGTGGCTACAATATTACTACAAGCTACGGCTAAAGGCAGTGAAATCAGTAACTACTACAATGCCACCATCAGATTGAAACCTAAGTCCTTCTGCGCACATTGCCACTGGGCCACGATTCAGGCAAGTATAATATTTCAAAGTTAAGATTTATTATAATGAATACAGTTAAAGCAATAAATATAATTTAACAAATTTGTTAAAAAAAAAAAATTCCTAATTGTGATAATATTAAATGAATATTAGCATAAATTTTAAAATCCGTTCATCTTAAGATGCATGAGCATAAATAACTTAATTCTAGCTCTCATTTGTAGTTAAATATGACAACTATATAAATGTAAAATAAACAAATAAGCACGATAAAATATATATTTCATAGATTTCTGTAATGCTATTTACAAAACTTCATTTCAGGTATAATAAATAACCTAATTTATTGTGTTTATTTAACAGCGTATTAATTATTTAAAAGTTACAGAAGTCATTCTAAAATTAAGACTTAGCATTCGAAACTTAATTTTAAATTAATCAGCTTTCTATCCTAATTTAATTTATTTAACAAACAAACCTGCATTCATCGAAGATTTTATTTATTTGTACTTTGAAGAGTTTTAAATAATAAATGCACAACAAATTCCATTATAATATTAATAAATAGTTTCCTTCTTAGATCTCTGAAATCTTAAATAATTATTCATTTCTAAAATGTAATTAAATAATAATATTAAGGTATATTTAAATATTTAAATAAAATTTGTTTCGAATAGGAGTCTTGATTTTATTTACTGTGTATTTTACATATTCTAAATGGATTTATATTTATTCTATCTAAATTATTTCAAAATCAAATGTATTTTTCTTACTACCTATCTGAAATTTGAATTTGATTTAAGATTTGAATTAATTATTCGAATTCGAGTTCCACATTATAATTTTTCAAAGAATGTGAAAAGGCCTAGTTGATTTCGAATTTAGGTAACCTAACCCAAAAGCAGAATCTGTAATGTATAAACTGTAATCTGTAGAAATCTTGAATGGATAACTTTCAATTGATTTCAACACAACGTCATCCTTTTCTTCTTTGGTTTTGGGTTTTCATCTTCTTCCAGTCGCTGTGAATGAATGTTACAATTATCAAATAGTATCTGTCGAGAATGCTGTCTAATTAGAACTTTTTCAGTTATATACCACTTGAACTCTTCACCACTCCACTTAACTGTAACCGTACTTCGATGTAAGATTTTTTCTCCCTGGATTTTAGAACTTTCTTGTTGGTAGTCATCCGTGGTAGATGTGGGTTTTCTATGTCTGCATTTCTATCATTTCTGTGTGTAATTTCGTCAGTGTAATGTCAATAAAAGTATTTTAAAAATTTATTTGAATTGATTGACTACAGCCTGTCCTTTTGGATATCTCATTATTGCAATTAGTGTGACTGGAAAGGTAAAAAAAAATTATCTGAAAATTTTCTAGTTTGGCGGATTGTTTTGTTGAGGTAAAAGTATCTACTTTTCACCACAACTGATGATGCGATCTGAAAAGAAACAATTTCTTTTCCAAATACTGAATTATGTACAAATCTGCCAGCATTGCTATTTTATACCTATCTGTCAATTAGTGTAAAAATCATCATCCATTGTCAACGTTTCAGTATATCGTGTAATTGTTGATACACCTATTCCAAGATCAACAACTATTGTAGGATTAACTTCAATTTTCGCCTTCAAAAAACCATTACAAAAGAAACTTTCAGCTCTTCCACGGAGTTCATTATCTAAATTCATGTATCCTTTGAACTTCTAAAATAATAAACACACTGTGGTTATCAGTTGCATAACTTCTAAAAGCTGAATTGATTTTTTGTATTGCTTGGTTAGTAGAATGTCCAAATTATTTCATACAGAAACATTTATGTGTAGATCCCTGTTTCAACTTGTTGAAGATTTTCTTTAAAATTACAAGATCATTATTTCATCAAAATAACAATTAAACATAACACAGTATAAACAATAAAATAATATAAGAAGTGGATCAATGGTTATTGGACAGAATTTAGAGATGGTACAACTTACTGAAACATACATTTTTTTGTATAAGAATATAGAGTTCGCAATAGACGTATTGATGAGCGAACACAAAAAAATGAGACATTGTTTATACACAAAAGAAATACATTGTTATTGACAACACCATTGCGAATTGCTTATTTGATCCAGTGCTAACAATAAATGCTCAACATTTTGACGACCCACATCAGTACATGCTTTGTAGAGTCGAAGGAGTGATTAGCGAACAGATGTCAGGCATTTTGCACATTTGCAGCTGCAATTGATAGTCGAGCAACACAACTGAGGGCGGCCTGGAGGCCAAGTGGCTTGCGCTGTGGCCTTTGATATCACAATCTTCAGGTTCGAATCCTGGAGATGGTATGGATGTTTGTAAGTGTTTCAGAATCCACGTTAAACTGTAAGTCCCGTTATGTTTAGTCCTCATGTAAACAAGTTGATCATAGAGCGACAAACCGTTCTTCAACTGAGTGAAGTGGAGTTAATCTCCGTAATTGACAGTTGACAAATAGTTGAATAACACAGTAAGAATAAAATAGAGAGCTCGTTGGGATTACCAGACTTAGGATTTAAAATTCGCCACGTGATGGGTATTAGTTGGGGCAATTTACCTAGTTGTGGCGAGAGATTCGTTTAAAGGTGTGATAGTTCTTCAACGCGTCGGTTAAGACCCTACATTCCAACACATTTCGGCACTACATTACATGAACATACAAAAAATGTATGTTTAAGTAATCTGTACCACTCTTCAAAATGTATCCCAAGACAGTTGAATCATCCTGTATAATATCCATATGTAATTTAACACTAATAGATATATATTTTATAGCATGTCAGCTAATATTGAAAAATTTATTTCACACGAAACAACTAATATTCCGCTTTTTTTATAACCCATTCAATTATCTTACTCCTCTTTACCAATCTATAGATAAATATACATGAGAAAATAACGGCAACGTCAGTATAATATTTAAATATATTTACGGAACTAGTTTCTGAAAGAGCTTGCACCTCTGCGAACTAGATCCTGATGCGAAATCCCAGGTAATGAGAACCTCTACGTCTGTGCTGCCGGAATGAGATGCTCTTTGGGTTGCAGTTTTCAAACTTTTATTAAATCTCTCATCGAACTTAATGAGTTTGCTGGCCTTAACCAAAGTTTCCGATGGCTTTTATTAGAAGGGCTAATGATACGGAGAAAATTGTTTTGCTTCTCAACCAATAACTACCAGAGTTTCTACAAAATTAGACCACACGCTACGCATTTCTATTTGATTACAGTCGGACTTTCATAAAGGCAGCACCTATGAAGAAGGAAAAAAAGTTGTTATTCATTTACTTTTGAAATTATTCTTAAAATAGCTAAAAGTTATTGGAGATGAAATTAAAACAAAACAAAAAAAATATATATAAAAAAAACATTTTTTAAAGTCAATTCCTACTTTTTTCCCCCTATATTGCAAAAAGTCTTTTATAAATAATTTTCATTCATTTTTTGAAGTTTATCTGGAGCCATCTGTTGGTAGATATATGCAACTTAAATCTAAAAAAAACTAAAATTAATTAATTAAATTTAATGAATAAATTAATAGTTGAAAAAACTGTATTCACATCCAGTGTCATCCACTACAAGTTAAAAAAAATGCATTTGAACTGGAGAGGATGAATAAAAATTATTTTATTAACGATTGAAAATTTCAACAAGATATATATAGGGAGAGTGTGAGCTAATAGAAGGAATTGAAAAAAAATTTGAAAATGATCAAATTAAAAAACGCGTCTTGTAGTAAAATATATCTTGTGTTCTGTTTAGTGCTGTTTCAAATATACTAGATGTTGATGATTAAATAAAATAAACAAATAAACACAAAAGAATAAAAAAAATAGAAAAAATAAATATAGATGGAAAAATTCCATTGAGCGATGCAATATTCGTATGTACATGCATATACATTTATAGTATCTTTAACTGCTCTGCGAATAAAATGTCGCAATAATACTTTCTTACTAAACTGATTTGAATATCGAATTTGGACAAAGCATGTTAAAATTTTCTTCAGAATAATACTAGTAATTAATTTCAAACAAATCAATCATTTCACACTAAATGATTTTAGCCATAAAAATAATGATAATTATTGTAGAGTACTTTTAATTCAAATACGTCTAATTTCTATGGTGAAATAATTGTTACACAGGATATGATCATTTATACAATTAATATGGCATACAGACACACACACGCATACACACACACACACACATATATATATATATATATACTTATGTCGTGGGTGTGTCTAGGATATTTAGAAGTTTCAGCAAAGTGTAACCGAAAGCCTAATGGAGGCAACAGACGCACAAGGATTTGTACAAATTATTAACATTGAATAGATTCTAACGTCAGGGGGGAATAAGAGAAGCTAGCAATCCGTAATCGGAAAATGACGACAGTTGTTGTAACAGTGATTATCAAATAAAGTGGCAGTCATATTGCATTAAAATTATTTTGGTTAACAGATTGCAGTAAGTAGGGAATGAAGAAGTGAACAAAGTTCACGAAGAAACAGGTTTTTATCTGAATTTTAACAAAATATGAGACCCCTGTTGTGCAAATTTCTATACGTCAAGCAGCAATAAAACAATCTTTGGTACTGGTCAGGGTTTCAGAAAATGTGACTTGAAATCTCAATGTATCACAAATAGATGTGCTTGTAGGAAAATACAATTGTTATATAATTCAAAGTGCCTCCCATCTTTAGATAATACTAATAAGTAAGCATAATTTTATCATATGTTTCGCAAATTCATTTTCATAAATGTAACAATGTTTTAAACTGCTTTTGTTACAGTTTTTTGATTGATTAATGATTGATATTAGCATCTAAATTTTTTATTCTTTGATTGTATTAACTTGATCCTTTAGATTTCAAGAAATAAACGAATAAAAATATGTTAATTTAAGCGTACAGAAATTTTGCTGTTGGTCTAGCAAAGATCTAATTTTCCCTCTAAGAGTGCCTTGTAAATAAAAGATTATCTAGGTAATTTGAGAAATGAAACAATTTTCAGCACTTTAACGGATCACCCTGATCAATCTGCACATATCTGTAGAATAACCGATTTCTGCACTTTAGCTGTAATATACCAGGTCGGCTGAACAGTCAGTAGGCTAGCACAGAAAAAATCTTTCTTCTTATAGAATTTGATTTTATTATTCAATATAGTTGCCTTCGAGGGTGATACAACTATTATAGCGGTCATACAATTTTTCGATACCATTTTTATAGTACGATTTGTCTTTAGCCTCAAAATAGGCTTCAGTTTCGGAGATTACCTCTTCATCGGCACGAAATTTCTGTCCAGCGAACATCCTCTTGAGGTCTGAAAACAGCAAAACGTCGCTGTGGGCCAGATCTGGAGAATACGGTGGATGCGGAAGCAATTCGAAGCCCGATTCATGCAATTTTGACATCGTTTTCATTGGTTTGTGGCACGGTGCATTGTCTTGATGAAGCAGTACTTTCTTCTTCTTCTACCATGTGTATCTCAAAATATAGATGCCATAAACTTGCCAGCCGATTTTTGCGTCTTTCCACGCTTTGAAGTCGGTTCATCACGTGCAGTCCACTCGGCTGACTGTCGATTGGATATCTTTAGGGTCTCAGCTATCTCAATCAACTTCACTTTACGGTTATCAGAAATTATTTTGTGGACTTTTTTGATGTTTTCGTCGGCAACTGCCTCTTTGGGGCGTCCACTGCGTGCATCGTCCTCGGTGCTCATTTCGCCACGTTTAAATTTAGCTAACCACTTCTCTACGGTTGATTCTACTATTGATGAATAATGTTTAACAAGCCAAGGCTTCGCTTCAATAGTATTTTTTCGCCAAAAAGACAATGCTTTATTAACACACGAAATTCCTTTCTATCCCTTTTTTCAAACTAACAAAAGTTGCTCCACTAAAAATGCTATATTTCACATACTAACAGTGCAACAGCTGTCAAATTTATACACGTGTCTTTTGAAGGTTAGGGCCAACAACAAAAAATCATATGCATTTTGTACTAGTTGCGCCATCTATGTGTCAGCCTATGAACATTTCAGCCCACCCGTTATATATGTGTGTGGTAGTGCTGGCGTTAATAGGCATGTAGAACACAGAAGAAATGAAAAGTACTTTCATTTGAATTTTGTTGTGGAAAAATTGGCAGAAAACAAAGAGAAGCGTGTATTTACAAGAATAACAACTGAGAAAATACAGCTGGAGAGATAAATGATCGAAGGAACGTTCCTGCAGAAGTGATAACATTAAATACATACGGAAGCTAATGATATAAAATATTTAACATTGAATGCAATTTAATTAGTATATTCATGAATAGTATATTAACATCTATAATTAATAATATAAAGTTACTATTTTAAATACACAAAAATATCATATTCTTGCATGGAAAATATTATTTATTAGCACATTCTAAACAATGAAATGAAAAGGAAAGTTAGGATATTAATCATTATTTTTTACTAAGTACTTCAAAAATGCTAGTGGAATTAATTAATAAAATTTATTTTTAGTTGAACAATAAAATAATTAAATAACTATTTTTTCAATCTCAGCTATGAGTATGAAGTAAATTAATTGCATAAACAATGTAAAAAAAAATCAATGATGCACCATCAAATTTTCAAAAGATTCTGTTGGTACTCATTAATTCTTTATTGTCTTTTTCTACTTGTTTCATTTAACATTATTTGAAATGTTGGCAAGCTACGTTTTTTTTATAGAACAAAGTGAATCTTTTTTATTCTAACATTTGTACTCATTTATTTCTTTTGTGGAAAGTAAGGTTTCCCCTTATTTATAATTATTTTCTTTTTGTCCATCAGTTTTATTAATTTATCATTTAGTCATTTGATTAATCAAAATCCTTTGAAGAATGAAACATTTCAGTTTATTTTTTTATCAAAAGTGGCTTTGACTCTAGTATATAGCAATCAATTAAAATTGGAAGAACATAATTATCATTTAGTCTATTTGCAATTGAATTAGTGAATCAATATTAGACAAAAATATTGGCAACATTTATCAAGGGGCACGCTAATTTTGTTAAGCAAATATAATAATTTTCAGATAAAAGAAGTTCAAATTAAGTGATTTTGATTGAAAAAAAAGATCCAAGAAAGTGCAATATTAAACGAGATTAAAAATGTCAAATATAAAAAAAGTTTCGAGATTTCATTTTATTAAGACAGAGAATTCATAAAAATAAAAAAGTAATAACCCACTCAACAGAAATAATAATATAATCAACGAATAATCAATAAACAAATAATATAATCAACGTGAGTGTTTTCCATTCTCTAAAATGTATGTGATTTATTTCGATGTATTGCTAACAAATTTTATCGTCAAAATAAAATACATAAAACACATTTTTTTTTTCATTGAAAATAGAAATGATATATTGACATTTCTTTTGAAAATGGAATTTCGAAAATTACTATTATTTTTTAAGGGAAAAGATAATGAAATTTTTTCGAACTTAGCATTTATATGTGGTTATATATATATATATACACTGAAGTGACAAAAGTCATGGGATAGCAATATGCAAATTTTCAGATGGCAGTAGCATCGCGTAGAACAGGTATAAATGCGCAGTGCTTTCACATAGCTTTCATTTCTGTTCAAGTTATTCATGTGAAGAGGTTTTGACGTGATGATGACCGCACGACGGGAATTAACAGACTTTGAACGCTGAATGTTAGTTGGAGCTAGCCGCATGGTTCATGCCATTTCGGAAATCGTTAGGGAATTCAGCATTCCCAGATCCACTGTTTCAAGAGTGTGCCGAGAGTATGAAATTTCAGGCATAACATCCCACCATGGACAGCGCAGCGATCGACCGACTGCACTTAACGACCGAGACCGGCGACGTCTCCAAAGAGTCGTAAATTCTAACAGACAAGCAACACTGAGTCAAATAACCGCAGAAATCAATGTGGGACGTACAAGGGACTTGTCTGTTAGAACTGTGGGGAGAAATTTGGCTTTCTTGGGCTATTCCAGCAGAAGACCGACTCGAGTGCCTTTACTGACAGAACGACATCGCTTGCAGCGACTCTCGTGGGCACGTGAGCATATCGGTTGGTCCCTAGATGAATGGAAAACCGTGGCCTAGTCCGATGAGTTACGATTTCAGTTGGTAAGAGCTGATGGTAGGGTTCGAGTGTGGCGCAGACCCCACGAAGCCATGGACCCAAACTGTCAGCAAGGCACTGTTCAAGCTGGTGGTGGCTCCGTAATGGTGTGGGTTGTTTTTTCATGGCATGGACTTGGTCCTCTGGTGCGACTGGACCGAACATTGACTGGAAATGCTTATGTTCAGTTACTTGGAGATCACTTGCAGCCATTCATGGACTTCATGTACCCAAACAACGATGGAATTTTTATGGATTACAATGCGCCATGTCACCGGGCCACAACTGTTCGCGATTGGTTTGAAGAACATTCTGGACAATTCCAACGAATGATCTGGCCACCTAGATCGCCCGACATGAATCCCATCGAGCATTTATGGGACATCATCGAGAGGTCTGTTCGTGCCCAAAATCCTGCACCATCAACGCTTTCAAAATTATGGACGTCTATCGAGACAGCATGGCTCAATATTCCTGCAGAAGTCTTCCAACGACTTGTTGAGTCCATGCCACGTCGAGTTACTGCACTTCGCCGGGCGAAAGGAGGGCCGACACGATATTAAGAGGTATCCCATGACTTTTGTCACTTCAGTGTATATGTATAACACAATATTACCTTAGGCACTTACGCTTTGTAATCTATACTTAATTTTAATTACTTATGATCAGAAATTAATTGTCAATTTAATATCTTACCTGAAATAAAAAACAGAATTAGTGTCTGCCAATAAGGACTTTTTTGGATTAGAAATTCCGTTTAAATCAAAGTTCATAAGCTGAAAAATTAAATTCTTGTTATATAAAACCCTCATTAGAACTGGTTTGGTCTATGGCTCTGAAACTTGGACTTTGCCAATATCTGATAAGGCCCATTTGGATATAATTGAGTAGAATCATAGACTTCCAGAGAAATTGTTATTTATTAGTATATTCTAAACAATCAATTGAAAAGGATAGTTATAATATTTAACATTATTTTTATCACGTATTTCAAAAATTCAAGTGGAATTAATGAATACAATTTATTTTTAGTAGAATAATAAAAATAATTAGTTTAATAACGAAATATTTTGAATCACAAATATGCATATAAAGCCAATTAATTGAATAAACAATAGAAGAATATGAAAGAGACATCACCAAATTTTTAAAAGATTCTTTTGATAACCATTAATTATTTATTATCTTTCTAATGCATCCTTTTAACATTAATTGAAATGCCAGAAAACTACGATTTTTTATAGATAAAGTGAAATTTTTTATTCTATCGTTTATGATTATTTTCTTCACTTTGTCAATGGTAAGGTTTCCCTTTATTTATAATTGTCTTCTTTTTGTCCACCGATTTTATTAATTTATCATTTAGTCATCTGATTAATCAAAATCCTTTGATGAATGAAGCAATTGAGATTATTTTTTATCAAAAATGGCTTTGATTCTAGTACACAGCAAACAATTTAAATTGGAAGAACATAATTATCATTTAGTCAATTGGCAACTGAATTAGTGAATCAATATAAGAAAAATATTGGCAACATCTATTATCAAGAGGCACACGCTAACTTTGTTAAACAAATAAATATAATAACTTTCAAATAAAAGAAATTCAAATTAAGTGATTTTTATCGAAAAAAATGCTCGAAGCAAGTGGAATATTAAACGAGATTAAACCTATTAATTACAATAAACTTTTTCAGATTTTATTTTATTAAGATAGTGAACTCATAAAAATAAATATAATAGTAATGTACTAAACAGAAATAATAATATAATCAACGTGAGTGTTTCCATTCTCATAAATTTATGTTTAAACACATAAGAAGAGAAATATATGATTTTCTTTTTATGCGATTTGAACAATAACAGTTCAATCAATAACAGCTAAGTTATTTTATAATTGATTAAAATAACAGATAACATCAAATTATGATTTTAGTGAAAAATTGGAATTCTTCTGATTATTTTATCTCTAATTTAAAGTTACTAAGTTAAATCCTGATTTTTATGAAAAATAATCGAATTTGCTTTTCGAATTATGATCTTTTTTAATACGCTTTTATTAGCTTCACCTGTATGTTTGTATGTATGTATGTTTGTATGTTTGTATGTTTGTATGTAACTCACTTTTTGGGCTCGATTTTGGGACTGATGGCGCCATCTACTGGCGAGTCAGTCAACTGATCAAACCCTACTTATTTTGTATAATTATTTTGTTTAATCTTAATTACTTTTGTTTTATTTTACTTTTATCTTAAAATTCTCATTTTAACTTTAACCTTTTTATTTTTGGGCATCGTCAACGGACTCTTAATTGTACCGATAGCTTTAGCTTTTTCGATCTCCTGCTTTAATTGTTCTCAAGCAGATGTTTTTCCTAAATTTTAAATTCATTTATTTATTTTTAATTATTTCTATTCATTAATTTAAGAAACTACAATTTATGCTAATGTTTTAATTAATTTAAGATGTGGAGATTTTGTGATTCTTAAAACCACCAAGGAACTCCGTAACCGGTACGCCCATTGCCTAGCTGTCTTTCATCCCGGGTAGAAATTCAGTAATATCCGCGATCGAATTGCGCTCTTTCTATTGGCCACAAATTTCGGCGGCTAAAAAGAGGCGGATCTCAAAGGCATAGGAGTGCAATCATGTCGAATTGCGCTCTTCCTATTGGCCGAAAATTTCGGTGGGTAAAAAGTATGTAAACTTAGCGGATAACCGGCCAAGTTTTGTATGACATTTTTAAACTAACTCTGCATTTCGGAATGAAACTAGTGAAAAATTATAACGATTGATATCGAGCACCCCACGCTTTTAGAACAGTGACATTCATTTTCTCGTCAGTCATTTTATTCTTATGTTAACAATTATTTTTTACTTTTTAGATTGATTAACTCTAAAAGCGTATTTTTTAGTTTTTTTAAACTATTAATTTAGACAGAATATGTATATGTTGTACCTTTTGGAAAGGTGGATCAAATTTTGTTCATTATTCTTTAAAATACTACCCGGTGGGTTCCTAATTCATTGGCAATACTGCTTGTCTGCTGTCAAATGTAAGTGATGAGTTGTTATTTTATACTTGTCAAATAACATACATTCCTCTCTCTCTTGGCAAAGAAATACCAAAGCTTTTCCAGTCAGAAAAAAATGCTACAGTGAACTGTTCTGGGAAGCGGAACATAAGGCATCATCATTAAACAAAACAGGTTTTATGAAAGTCATTTTGAAATTGCAAAAATAATTAATTACAATATTTTTGTATGATTGCAAGAAAGATAATTATTTTAGCGTTTTACAGTAGTTTCGTAGAGGAATAAATAAATTTAAATCTCTCTTTAAATCAAATACATAAGTAACGTTTTTCAGTTCCATTAAAGCCAATAATGTCGACTAAGATTTAATTTCACTTGATAGTTTAACAATAAAATTAGAGTTCCCTTTTTTTCCAAATTCATTTTAAAGCCATAAAAGGAAAAATACACATTAAAAGCTCGCCTTTAATAAATGAATTAATTAACAATTAGTTTAATAAATAATTGGACAGCAATTTATTGTCTCACTTTAATGGAGAAAAAATCAACCAACGCTTAATCGGAAAAATAATATTGTTTTTAATGGCTTCATTCTCCTAAACACAAAAGAAGATCTCGCAGTTTAATCTAAGGATTTAATCGGTCTTTCCTCTTTATTGTTGTGTTTATTTCTTTGATTCACTGTTTAAATATTATTGGAGTAATAAAATAAACCTGGAGCGACTGAAACACAAGAGTTCTTAAGCAAATGCATGAAAAAATCACGGGAGTACTTAAAAGGAATGCTTTGTAAATATTGTCATTGTTAATTGAATTTTTTAGTTATATCGGGCTTGATTAAAGAATTTAATGCTTTTAAATGACAAAATATTTATTCTCTATTGAACTTTAAACTTTTTCAAATTTGTGTGTTTTATTTAATTATGCTTTACTTTCGGTTATTTCAGTTTTGTAAATAATAATTAGTTTTTGATGTTTATGTGTTTTAATGAGATTATTTTATAAATCCATGCATGTTTTTTATTAAACTATAAAAAATAAATATAAAATATTGTTTTATGGTAAGAGTATTTTAGAAAAAAAAATATTTAAAGTATAAGCATGGTATAAGAAAACAATTTTGTTTGAAATAAAATATTTGTAATAATTATATATTTTCCTATGAAACAAAATATTTGCTCGAGATTAATTCAGAAAATAATGAAACTGAACAAGTGTATTTAAGATAATTAGAAGACATGAAAAATTAGTTTAACTAGATACAATTCTTTCCAATTATAAACTACCTTCAAATATCGTTTAATCTTGTTATATATGTATGTGATAAAATTAAATGAACTTTGAAGATAGCTTAAACAAATGTAATTCAATGAATAAATTCAACGAAAATTGATCCAGTATATAATCATAGTAGACATAAAAAAATTGCAAATATTAATGCACAAATTCATGAAAGATACACAAAAATCACTTAATATGAATTAAATTCTTTATGAATTTATCCATCATCTTATATGTATGACTTACTTTATTTTTTCGTATTTGCTGTTGAATATACGTGGAATCCTCATATCGCAAGAAGACAAGTAATTCCTTGAAAGATCCCATTATCCCCGAGGTAAATTATAAAGGATTAATTAGAATGTCTGCTAAGGGATCAATTCTTTCTTTCTGAACACTTAACTGTCTACAGAATGTACATTAATAGGAAATATTTCTATATTTTTCTCATCTTTATGTTATTCTATTACATTTACTCTCTAGTATCATACCATATCTAAAGTATACGATATCTAAAAAGTGCATTCATTTAAAAAATATATATAGTATCTTTTTCTCATATATCTTATATATCGTCTGGGAACTAAAGGTAGGCTTCATACGCACACTAATACGTCGTATAATATATATATATATATATATCTAAGATTAATCGAAATTTGAAGGCAATTTATTGAAAAGTAATTGAATTAATAAATTCGACAAAAATTGATCCAGCATATAATACATAGTAGACAATAAAAAATAACAAACATTAATGCACAACATTATGACAGCAGCACAAAAATGTATTAAAAACTATCTAAAATGCTTTAAAATTTATATAACTATGTCCCTCTTCTTAAATGTATAACTCACTTTATTTTTTATATTCCCAATTAAATTCTATTTTTAACAAACACCGTTAAAAAATTAGTTGATGAATTTTTTTCCAGCATTTCAATTATATCGAAGGTAGTTTTGGTAAAATTTATTATAAAAAAATTTAATTAAAAGTGCAAAATAAATTGAACGAGATCTCCAGCACAGATGCAAAACACCAAAACTGAATAAGCAAAGTTGTTTGAGAGATGAAAAAAAAATGCTATTGTGAATAATATTTATAAATAAAAAAATATAAAATAAAATATAAATAAGTTATTTTTAATTTAACAGAAAATTTTTAGAAGCCAGAAAAATATATTTAAGCATATTACAATCTTCGGTGCAGATTATGATAATGGATGTAGAGCGTTTAGCTCCGATAGTCAGGTTGTTTAATCGGAGTTCTTTTGGATATTTCTCTCATATGACACACAAAAACTTACAGTTGCTCATAATAGCCCAATTCGAAACGCCATATCCTCTTCACATAATTTGTCAGTGGACTGTTCTTGGAAGTTTAATACAAAATCCACCGATGATCAATAAAAAAAATGAGCAGGTTTTATAAAAGTGAAAAAATAAATAATTCCTATAATTACATTAATTTCTCTTATGCAAGAAAGATAATTAGATTTCTTAGTTTTAAATGAATAATTAAATTTAAATCAAAATACATAAATAACATTTTTCAGTTTCAATTAAAGCGAGGAACGTCAACTATGATTTAATTTTATTAGCTAGTTTAAGAATAAAATTAGAGTTATCGTTTTTCCAATTTATTTTAAAGCCATAAAAGGAAAATTACACATTAAAAACGTTTCCTTAATAAATGAATTATTTATCAATTAGTTTAATAAATAATTGGATAGCAACTTATTGTCTCACTTTAATTGGGAAAAAATTAACCAACGCTTAATAGGAAAATTAATATTGTTTTTAATGGCTTTATTCTCCTAAACACAAAAGAAGATATCGCAATTTATTCTCGGTTTTAATCGGCCTTTCCTCTTTATTGTTGTGTTTATTGCTTTAATTCACAGTTTAAATATTATTGGAGTAATAAAATAAACCTGGAGCGACTGAAACACAAGAGTTCTTAAGCGAATGAATGAAAAACTCATGGACGTACTTAAAAGAGACGTTTTGTAAATATTGTCATTGTTAATTGAATTTCTTAGTTATATCGGGCTTAGTTAAAGAATTCATTCTTTTTAAATGTCATATTACTTATTATCTATTGAACCTTAAACCTTTTTCAAATTTGTGTGCATTATTTCAGTTAATATTAATTAGTTTTTTATTTTTATGTGTTTTTATGATATTATTTTATACATCCCTGCATATTTTTTTTAAATATAAAATGTCATTTTTATGGAAATATTATTTTAGAAAAAATATTTAAAGTATAAGGTATAAGAAAACAATTAGTTTTGAAATAAATATTTGTAATAATTATATTTTCCTATGAAAAAAAAAATATTTGCTCAAGCTTAATTCAGAAAACAATAAAACTGAACAAGTGTATTGAAGATAATTAGAAGACGTGAAAATTGTGCTTAACTAGATACTATTTCTTCCAATTGTAAACTACCTTCAAACTTCATTTAACCTTTTTATATATAACAACATTAAACGAAATTTGATGATAGTTTAATCAAAAATATTTCATTTCATAGATTCAACAAAAATTGATCCAGTATATAATCATAGTAAACATAAAAAAACCGAGCACTAGACACTCGGCCATTCAGGTCCCAAATTTGTGAAGGCCAACGGCACGCGGTGTTCCCAGGTGGTCACCCACCCAAGTACTGACCGCGCCCAATGATGCTTGAGTTCGGTGATCTAATGAGAACCGGTATATTCAGCACGGTATGGCCGTATATGTATATGTATATATATATATATATATATATATATAAAAATAACAAACATTAATGTACAGCATTAATGACAGCAGCACAAAACAGCATTAAAAACTATCTAAAATGAATTAAAATTTTTAGAAATATGTTCATCATCTTAACTCAATTTATTTTTTATATTTTCTATAAAATTCTATTTTCAACAAACCCCGATAAAAAAATTTGTTGATGAATATGTTTCCAGCATTTCGATTATATCGACAACAGTTTTGGTAATTTAATTAAAAGTGCAAAATAAATCAAACGAAAACTCCATAAAAGATGCAAACAAAATTGATACTGATTCAGCAATGTTGTTTGACAGATTGACAAAAAATGGTATTGTGAATAATATTTTTAAATAAAAAAAATATTAATTTAAATATTAAAAAGCTTATATAACAAACATTTTTAGAAGCAACAAAAATATATTTAATCATATTTCTATCTTCGGTGGAGATTATGATAGTGGATGTAGAGCTTTAACTTCGATAGTCAGGTTCTTTAATCGTTGCTTTTCGGATATTTCTGTCATATAACACACAAAAAAGGTACAGTTACTCACAAGAGCCCAATTTGAAACGCCATATCCTCTTCACATCATTTGTCAGTGGACTATTCTTGGAAGTGAAATACAAGGACCACCGATGATAAAAAAAAAATGAGCGGGTTTTATAAAAGTCATTTTGAAATTGCAAATATAATTAATTTCTATAATTACATTAATTTTTCTTATGAATGCAAGAAAGATAATTAAATTTCTTAGTTCTAAATGAGTAATTAAATTCAAATCAAATGCATAGGTAACATTTTTCAGTTTCAATTAAAGCGAAAAACGTCAACTAAGATTTCATTTCATTAGCTAGCTTAACAATAAAATTAGAGTTACTTTTTTTCCATTTAATTTTTAAGCCCTCAAATGAAAATTACACATTAAAGCTTGCCCTTAATAAACGATTAAATTAGCAATTAGTTCAATAAATAATTGGATAGCAATTTATTGTCTCACTTTAAAAAGAAAAAATTAACCAACGCTTAATCGGAAAAATAATATTGTTTTTAATGGCTTCATTCTCTTAAACACAAAAGAAGATCTCGCAGTTTATTCTAAAGGTTTTAATCGGTCTTTCCTCTTTATTAATTTGTTTATATGCTTTGATTCCCAGTTTAAATATTATTGGAATAATAAAATAAACCTGGAGCGACTGAAACACAAGAGTTCTTAAGCGAATGCATGAAAAAATGAAAGAGATGTTTTTCAAATTTTGTCATTGTTAATTGAATTTCTTAGTTATATTGGGTTCAGTTAAAGAATGTAATGTTCTTAAATGCCATATTATTTATTCTCTATTGAACCTTAAACTTTTTTCAAATTTGTGTGTTTCATTTAATTATGCTCCAATTTCTGTTATTTCAGTTATTATTAATTAGTTTTTTATTTTTATGTGTTTTAATGAGATTATTTTATACATTCCTTTTTTTTTTTTTTTTTTTAAATATAAAATGTCCTTTTTATGGAAAGATTATTACTAAAATATCTAAAGTATAAGGTATAAGAAAACAATTATTTTTGAAATAAATATTGGTAATAATTATATTTTCCTATGAAAAAAAATTATTTGCTCCAGCTTAATTCAGAAAAGAATAAAACTGAACAAGTGTCTTTAAGATAATTAGACGACATGAAAAATTTGCTTAACTAGATACTAGTTCTTCCAATTGTAAACTACCTTCAAACTTCGTTTAACCTTATTATATATATAACAATATTAAACGAAATTTGATGATAGTTTAATCAAACATATTTCAATCTATAAATTCAACAAAAATTGATCCAGTATATAATCATAGTAGAGATAAAAAAAAGCAAATATTAATGCACAAAAGATACACAAAAATCACTTAATATGAATTAATGTCTTTATGAATTTGTCCATCATTTTAAATGTATAACTTACTTTATTGTTTCGTATTTGCTGTTGAATATATGTGGAATATAATTGGCAATTCGTGGAATCCTCATATATATCAAGAAGACAAAAATTAAGTACGCTGTCAGCTAAGGGATCCGTTGTTTCTTTTGTGAACACTTGACGGTCTAGAGAATGTACAATAATAGGAAATATTTCTATGTTTTTCTCTTTATCTCTATGTTATTCTAGTACATTTACTCTCTAGTATCATACCATATCTAAAAAGTGCATTCCTTTAAAAAATATATATAGTATCTTTTCGTCATATCTCTTATCTATATAAGAGATATGAGCGCTTGGGAACTAAATGTAGGTTTTAGCATGCTAATACGTCGTATAATATATATATATATATAAAAAGATTAATTGAAATTTTAAGGTAATTTATTGAAAAGTATTTCAATTAATAAATTCAACAAAATTGATCCAGCATATAATCATAGAAGACAAAAATAAATAATAATAACAAACACATTATGACAGCAGCACAAAAAGGCATTAAAAACTATCTAAAATGAATTAAAATTTTTATAAATATGTCCATCTTCTTAAATGTATAACTCACTTTATTTTTTATATTTCCTATTAAATTCTATTTTTAACAAACCCCTATAAGAAAAATTAGTTGATGAATTTGTTTCCAGCATTTCGATTATATCGACAATAGTTTTGGTAAATTAATTATAAGTGCAATATAAATCAAACAAAAACTCCTTCACAGATACAAAACATTGATACTGATTGAACAATGGTGTTTGACAGATTGGAAAAAAATGGTATTGTGAATAATATTTTAAATAAAAAAATATATATATAAAATATAAATAAGATTATATAACAGAAATTTTTAGAAGCAACAAAAATATATTTAAGCATATTACAATCTGCGGTGGAGATTATGATAGTGGATGTAGAGCTTTAACTTCGATAGTCAGGTTGTTTAATCGGAATTTTTTGGATATTTCTCTCATATGACACACAAAAGAGTGCAGTTGCTCATAATAGCACAATTCTAAAAGCCATATCCTCTTCACATCATTTGTCAGTGGACTGTTCTTGGAAGTGAAATACAAGGTCCACCGATGATCAATAAAAATAATGAGCAGGTTTTATAAAAATCATTTTGAAATTACAAAAATAATTAATTCCTATAATTACATTAATTTCTCTTATGAATGCAAGAAAGATAATTAAATTTCTTAGTTATAAATGAAAAATTAAATTTAAATCAAAATACATAGGTAACATATTTCTATTTCAATTAAAGCGAGGAACGTCAACTAAGATTTAATTTTATTAGCTAGTTTAACAATAAAATTAGAGTTACCTTTTTTCCAAGTAACTTTTAAGCCATAAAAGGAAAATTTCACACTAAAAGCTTGTACTCGATAAATGATTTAATTAACAATTAGTTTAATAAATAATTGGATAGCAATTTATTGTCTCACTTTAATGCGAAAAAAATTAACCAACGCTTGATCGGAAAAATAATATTGTTTTTAATGCCTTCCTTCTCTTAAACACAAAAGAAGATCTCGCAATTTATTCTCAGGTTTTAATCGTTCTTTCCTCTTTATTGTTGCGTTTATTGCTTTGATTCCCAAGTTAAATATTATTGGAATTATAAAATAAACCTGGAGCTACTGAAACACAAGAGTTCTCAAAGGAACGTATTAAAAGAATTACGGGCGTACTTAAAAGAGATGTTTTGTAAATATTGTCAATGTTAATTGAATTTCTTAGTTATATCGGGCTTAAATTAAAGAATTTAATGCATTTTAATGCCATAATATTTATTGTCTATTGAACCTTAAACTTTTTCAAATTTATGCGCTTTATTCAATTATGCTCCACTTTCGGTTATTTTAGTTTCGTAAATATTAATTAGTTTTTGATTTTTATGAGATTATTTTATACGTCCCTGGAAATTTTTTTATTATACTATGAAAAATAAATATAAAATGTCGCTTTATGGTAAGAGCATTTTAGAAAAAAAAATATTTAAAATATAGGTAGGATATAAGAAAACAATTACTTTTGAAATAAATATTTGAAATAATTATAATCCTATAAAACAAAATATCTGTTCAAGCTCAATTCACAAAACAACTAAGCAATTATAATTAAGATAATAAGAAGGCATGAAAAATGTGCTGAACTAGATACTATTTCTTTCAATTGTAAACTATCTCCAAAACAAAATTAAACGAAATTTGAAGGTAGTTGAATCAAAAGTGTTTCATTTAATAAATTCAACAAAAAGTTGATTCGTTTAATTAAAGAATTTAATGCTTTTAAATGCCATACTATTTATTCTCTATTGAACCTTAAACCTTTTTCAAATTTTTTTTTATTTTTTTTATTTAATTCTGCTCTACTTTCGGTTATTTCAGTTTTGTAAATATAAATTAGTTTTTAATATTTATGCGTTTTTATGAGATTATCTTATACGTCCATGTATATTTGTTTAGTTACATATAAGAAATAAATATAAAATATCCTTTTTATGGTTATAGTAGTTTGGAAAAAAAAAAAATATTAACAGTAGGATATAAGAAAATAATTTCTTTTGGAATAAATATTTATTGTTAATTATATTTTCCTTTAAAACAAAATATTTGCACAAGCCTAGTTCAAAAAACAATAAAACTGAACAAATGTATTTAAGATAATTAGGGGACTTGAAAAAATTGCTTAGCTAGATATTATATCTTCCAATTGTAAACTTCCTTCAAATATTGTTTAATCTTGTTATATATAAATATTGTTGTTGTTAAATCTTGTTGTTTATAAAGAGTAAACTACATTTAAAGGTAGTTTAATCAAAAGCATTATAATTAATAAATTCAACAGATATTGATCCCGTGGTAGAAGTGAAAAGTTACAGAAATTAATGCACAGATTTATAAAAGCAGCACAAAAAGTTCTCAAGTATTATTTAAAATTATTATCATCTTAAATGTATAACTCACTTCATTTTTCGTATTTCCTAATGGCCAACTCACAATACTGCTATTTACAAACGCAAAATTTCTCAGGGGCGACAATTGTTTTTTTTATATATAGAATATCACAGAGACCCTAGCGCTCCTTGTAACCAACCATGGAAATTACAGTTCCTAATTTCACTGAAATCTTATCTGGCGCATTATTGCTGTTTGCCGATTTTAGTTTAAATATAGAAGGAAAAAAAACTGAATGCTTAATTGTTTGTAATGAAAGTTGACTTTAAAGGGAAAAACTGACAATAAAAAGGTTAACTATATTTATTTTTATATATGATGACATGTTTTTTCTGAAATGGAACCGGGAACACATTTCGGGTGCAGCACTGCGCCCTGGATCACATTTTAAGAGCAACTGTTTTAAATCAGCTGCAATCCAGATGTCAACATTTCATACTACAGTAGAAATTTCAGAGGCTGCAATTCAAATTTTTTTTAATGTAGAAAATCTCATAGCGTTCCTTATAACCAACCATGGAAGTTAACGTTCCTAGTTACTCGGAAACCTTCTTCGGCGCATTATTGTTGTTTGTTCCCTTTTTGAGTGAAGACAGAAGAAAAAAATTATAGCAGAAAGCTTAGTGGTTTGTTATGATAACTGCCTTTAAACGGGAAAACTGACAATGAAAAGATATATTTATTTTTTATATTTGGGCACATGTTTCTCTAGAATACATCTAGGCGCAATGAAAAATTTTCGACTGAACATCCTTTGAAAATCACTGTATTATAGTAATCAATATACAAGATATTTATAAGAAATATTTAATCATATTAATGATATATTACAAATCTATCAGTATTATATCTTAATTTCTAAACACCAATAGATGATGTTACTCTGGTGTCATAGCCATGAAAAAATATACTGATATATTTACTTTTTTTTTCTAAAAGTTATTTTGCAATTCCGTAAAACAACATCACTCAGAGCAAGTGTCTGAATTACAGTGGGTATTTTAATCAATTCTAAATCATCGTCATTAAGACGTAGCCTTACCCAGTGGATCGTAAATCCAACAATTTTCCAGAAAGGCAATCCGCCCTCCTTTAAAAGTTTAAAACTCCCCGCTGGAAATTCGAAGACCCGGCTCTTTCCAGATGAGTCTGATTAGTTATGCATTCGGGAAGGAAGTTCATTTCATAAATATGCTAATTCGGTCGGGTCACTTACCGAATGGGAACGTCCTTGAGTAAATGCTAATGGCATTGGAGTTGGGTTGTGAGCGAACATTTTGCATGGCAGCACTGGGTTTAGTTTCGAATTTGCGAAGTTGGTTTAAAAGGTGGTATTTTTTTGAAAGCCTTTGTCGCAATTTTTCGTACTCATCTTCTTGAAAGTATTTAATTTAAAATGAAATAAAATACTCCATCTTGTAACATAATATTAGTAACAAGT
The DNA here is from genome assembly GCA_021605075.1 of Caerostris darwini. Taxonomy (NCBI): domain Eukaryota; kingdom Metazoa; phylum Arthropoda; class Arachnida; order Araneae; family Araneidae; genus Caerostris; species Caerostris darwini. Next base: position 673,330 of record BPLQ01003393.1, read on the forward strand.
GAATATTTAAAGATCATTATTGACGAATGCAGCTGTAAGTTATGTTGTAGAGCAAAGTTGATGAGCTTTCAATAAAAGCAATATGTCAAGACGTATAAGATTTGTTTTGACACATCTTTCAATTTTTAAGTTAACTTAATTATAACTAACTATAATTGTTAATGGTTTATTTATATTTTTATGAAAGTGGTGGTAGTTTACTTATTTTTATTTTTATTTTTATGTGGCTGAATATATCGCATCGTCAGTGCAACTTCCTGATTGTCGTTTTCTTTGTCTTATTCAATATCAAACACAAATCTTGATACTACTGAAAGATTTTTCCGCTTTCCCACTGATGAATGTAATGATTCCTTACAATGATCTATATTTTACAAACATACTACTACATTCAAACGTGACAGTTTTCAATGACCTTATAATTGTAGCTGAGCATTGGATAAAAAAAATTATAATTGTGCATATAATTGTAATAATATTTTCTTCCTATTTTTCTTAGTCAATCTCAGAAAGAGCAGATCGTATAATCATAATTTTCTAATAAATTTACGAAATCATTTAAAGAAACAAAGAGTAATGGTGTTTAACTAATTTTAAATACTTAATTTTTATACCGTATGTTCAAAATATTAGTTGCATTTCTTCAACAAAATTTAAGCAGGCATATAATAAAGTTTGAATTGTTATGATTTGTATTACTCCCTTTGTCCTATAATAATAGTAGCAAACGAACATTTAAATGGAAATTATTGACGAATGCAGATGTAAGTTGTGCTGAGCACAAAATTGCGAATCCTTCCATCAAAACTAATATTTTATGACATCTGACATTTGTTCTGACACATTTTTCAATTCTTAGGTTAACCCGTAAGTATTACGAATTATAACTAGTTTTCTAATTTCATGTGGTTATTGAAATTAATTGTTTTATTTCAGTTCAATATCAACCCATTATAAAAGTAAGATGAAAAAGACAGTTTTGAAGCAAATATCCAGTTATGATTGTCCAATTCTTGATGCATCAAAAGAAAAACAAAAAGTTGCAGAAATTATGTTAAAAATGTAACAGAATGACCAATAACCAATGGCAATTCAAAGTGCAACATAATGATCCTATCAAGAATTTGGAAAATTATCAAGAATCTAAAATAAATTGCAAATGTGAATCTTTTGCTAACGTTGATTCTTTTATTAAACAAAACTGTGGACGTCAATGCAAAAAAAGATGGAGGAAAGACATATTGATCATAGCAGAGAGGCACCATGTCCTCAGAAGCCTAAGGTCCCTAATCTACTTTATTCAAATTCTTGGCATGGACTTGGTCTTCTGGTAAAATGAACCGAACATATGACTGTAAACTTTTTATACAAAAGCTACTTAAAGATCACTTGCAGCCATTCATGGACTTCATGTACCCAAACAAGTTTATGGGATTTTTAAGGATTAATGGATGTTTTCAAAGAAACTGTTCGAGGAGTTTGGATTTACGTCTTGGAAAACAATTTGGACGTCTATCGAAGACAGCTATAAAGGCTGGAAATATTCCTGAAAATAGACTTCCACCACCTACTTGTTGACGTCCATGAAATAACCCATCGTCGATTTGCTGCACTTGCGTGGGTGTATAAAAGAATTCCACTTAATACGATATTAAATACCATTTGACTTTTGTCACTTAAACCAGTGTATTATAATAGTGCATATAATTGTAATAATATTTTCTTCCTATTTATCTTAGTCAATCTCAAAATGAGCAGATGTATAATCATAATTTAGTATAAATAATTTTAATTTAGTATAATCATAAATTAGACAAAATTCCTCTTAGCAGAAGAGACACCTCAAGCTCAGCCGATAAAACCATTACAATTCCCAAATTCTACATTATTTTGATAAAAGGTAAATCTATAAAGCCCGAAAATCCCTTTTAACACAAGATTAAAGAGAAAGCAGAGCTTCACAGCCAAGGGATGCATTCCATCTACATGTTTAAAATGCAGTAACAAAATTATTGAAAATAATAGAAACTATCTGAACACTCAAAATAAAAATTAGTAGTAATTTTAAATGTTTAATTTAATATTGTTTTAAGATAATAAAGGTTGCATTCTATATTTTTTTGTCACTATTATTATGGGACAAATTAAATTCTTCAGCTGCTATTAATATTGTTGTAGAACACAGATGCTTAGATCGTTGCCCACCGTGTACATACCTCTTTGTAACTTCTTTTTACTTTAAACAATATAATAAGTATTTTTTTTTAAGATTTTCATATTTTTATTGGAGATTAAAAAAGGGGGAAAAACAGCCTTACTTTAATAACATAAAAAAGGTACTTAATTAATTTTTTTTTTTTATCTAGTGTTACCCATTTTAAAGCAAACTAAAAGATTAGGACATTTGTGCTAGCCCAGAGGCAAGATCCTTAATTACATTTTTTTTTTGTTCTTATGATATTTAATGCCAAACACATGTTCTATTTTACTACATTACTACACACAAGTTACGATATTTATTATATATATAACGAAATGAAATTTATGCATGCTAAATAACATTCAATTTTTTTTATTGGAGTCCACATACACAACAGTACATTTAATAAAAAAGTAGTTAATTTTCATGTAAATATTGATTTACTGGTTTTACCATTAATGCATTAAATTAAATAATTTTATCCAATGAGAGATTATTCTATATTGGATAAAAAATGAATATAAATTGTAGGAATGATTTAGCTATTTTTAAAAATATTTATATCCATTCTTTGCAATCTACCCGTGTAATTATACGCTGACATTTTTTTTCCATTACATCAAACGTTTTTCATTTTAGCACAAATGTTTTTGGCACTAAGTAATGTATTGCTTTATTTTGGTGCATTTTAATGTAGTATGCATTAAATGATGCATCTTACTAGAAGGAATCTGTAATATGTTTTAGAAATCTAGAAATTGTTTTAAAGGCGTAATAAAAATAAATCAGAAATAAAAATAAGAAAATAAATAAGATAAATAAATAACACAAATAGAAGAGAAAATAAATTATAATACAAAAATAAATAAATAAGATTATTTAATTTGTAACAAATTTTTCTTTTATAATTTGGCAATCCGAACTAATTCGCCAATTAAATAAAACTTATCATTTTAATCAATGTCTTAAACACGTATGTGGAGAATAAAATTTAAATTAAATTATTTAATTTTGAAGCAAATTTTTCTTTTAAAAATTGACCCTCCCAACTGATTCGTCAATTAAATAGAATATATAATTTTAATATAACTGTGCATGAGCATATAAAATTAATTGGCATTTAATAAAAATATTCAAGTAAAAGAATGCTTCGACAAAAATCTTGAATGCACATGTTTCATATACTTCCTTTTTTCTCCTACAATGCATTTGTGAAAAAACCAGATTCCTTTCACAAATATACGACCATCAGCTGAAATACAAAACTCATCAGTTCCTAATGCCCATGAAACTGCCTTAAAGATTGTACTACAGATGATAAATGGACATAATAGGGAACCCTGTTCTATGAAACAGCAATTCATTAGACTGTGATATGGGAAAATGCAAACATTTATCAGACTTGGAAAATTGATTAATCATTGGGACCAGACGGCTAGGTAAATGCATTTTGGAAACTAGAATTCCTGTCATATGTTCCATGTAGGCAGTTGTCGGCACCTGTAGTAGATAATGGCAAACAGTTGCAGCCAAGATTAGTAATTATTTTCATTGAACGTATATAATGGTATCAGTATGAAAAGAAATTTGCAAAGATTGCCTAAATTTCAAGACACCATTACTTTTTGTAATTAATATTTTTGTATAATTTTTATTTTTGTACAACATAATTTTGTGCTAAATAACTTGATAATATCTAATTAATATTTCATAAAAATTAACTGAAATGATTGAGTTACGACAAGAGAAATTATAGCAAAAATAACTGAATTTAGAATAGAGAATATCTGTCTCTTCCTAAAAATGAAAAAATACGGCATGAAAAAGCTGGAACAATATGCATGGTTAGAATTCGAACATTTCTTATAAAGTAGTTTGTGGTGAGGTACATAATCAATACAGGGAATTGTTAGAAGTTTATAGGAAGTTGTTAAAAGTTTACAGTAAGTTGTTAAAGGTTTACAAGAAGTTGTTATACGTTTTTTGAAGAAAAAGAAGTTAAATGATTATTTCTTTTCAAATATGTAACATGAAAAGTGCATTAAAGGTGACAAAACCAATAACAAATATTTGGCGCTCGGTACCACATGTTTTGGGTTTGTGATCCGGCGGTGCCATGGATGTTTATAGTGGTTTGGAATCAACTTTAAATCGTAGGTCCTTGTCCTACAGGATCGTATAGCGTTGCGAGTGTAGTGTTACTCAGCGTACGTAGCTTATCTTCAAACTACATGCACCTCCTGGGTAGTGCTAAGTGAGTACGTCGGTGCGGCGCCAGCCTTAAGACATCCAAGACAACTGTCTAAGTGTTTACCAGCTGCATTAAAGAACAAATATATTAAAAACATTATTAGCATTCTGGTGCTAGGCTGGGTAGCAAAAAGATGAGAGACTAACGTTCTAAAGCGCGGTGCTACACGTTTCGGGTTCGATTCCTGGCGCTACCATGGATGTTTGTATCGACCTGGAATCCAATTTATGGCATAAGTCCAGGTCTAATATGACTGTATAACGTTGTTCTAACAACTCTACCCCGTAAAAATCAGCTACACAGAGCCAAATCAAATCTTCGGGTACTCTCTTATAAGAAAAGCTGCCCCCTATCCCTCCATCCCTGAGAATACAGGGTATCTTGGACTAGGTCTAGATGTTGCTGTCTACCAAGTGGGATATGAAACAACAAAAATTTATTTTTATAATAAACATTCTTAATTAATACCACTTTATAACTCAAGCTATCTGTGTCCGTGAAGATACTTTACAGAAAATTGCATTCGTATTTCTCTATACAATTTCATTTATGGTAATTACACAGTCCAGCCACATTAATGTGACCACCACCAGCTCCTTTCTACGACAACGTGAAATAACAATCACAAAAGGCAGGTGGCAGCACATTGCAGTGGAGTGTATATAAAGAATTCCACCTAATACCACTTAAATACCACTTAATACCACATTCCACACTCCACTTAAAGCCAGAATACACAAGAGTGTATATTCTGGCTCTTGACAAGTGGTCACATTAATGGGACTGGACTGTGTATTTCAGTATGTTATGAAATAGTTAGCATCTTCAAACAAAAACAGCTGTTATATTACAAACGGTTTGAAGGAAATTAAATTTTTTGAAAGAAAATAATTAATTTTGAAAGAAATAAAATTAAAAGTTCGTTACCTGATATCCAATTGACTAGCACTTTGGTCTTTAGTACCACAGGCTTCAGGTTCAAATCCTGGCGGAGGAATGGATATTTGTTAATGGTTCGGAATCCACGTGAAGCTGTAGTTCTGGTCTAATTATCCAAAAGTGTGCACGAAATGACCGCGGAGTGATTAACCGAACCAAACGTGAAACATTTCGAGAATCCGAGAGGGTCTCCTTTCGAAGCTTGGGTTTTATTTAATGTCTGCAATTTATAATTATAATATTTAATGGCTAAACTACATACATCAAATATTTGGCGCCCATTTCAGTCTCTAGTCATGTATTGCATGTAAATAAAGGATAACATGTCACAACGGTATTGTAATTACGTTGACAAATGACATGCTTAGATCTCATAATTTAAGCACATATTTATCCAATTCTATATATTTGTACAGCAAATAAAGTTTGAGACATGGTATCGATTGGATAATTGTTGGTCACATATGATATTATATATATATATATATTGAAGAGCCAGATAAAACCCATTTACTGTAAGAAAAATAATTAAAAAAATGATTTTTTTTCTTCTTTTATAAGAGAAGTGTATGCCGAGAAAAATATTTTTTTTTTTACAAATATAGATAGAATAACCAATTAAATGAACTTAAATTGAGTGTTATAAAAAATAATTTTTCTAATGGTTTGGTGAATTTTGAATTCCCTCCAGACGGAAAAGTGGTGAATAAGGAATATTAAGTAGCTATCATGAAGAGTTTACAAAAGAATATCCGTTGGAGGCGGCCAGACTTGCGGAAGGACTATTGATGGATTTTACACTACGATAATTCGCCATTGTACAAGGCCATTATTGTGCAAGAATCATTTTCCAAAAACTCCACGAATGTCAACAGCTAAACACCAATGTCATCTGAAATGGTACCCTGTGAATGTTTTCGCAAAAAAACGTAAATGTGGACCATTTTTCATTTCCTTCTATATTCACACTCTCCCTATATATATCTTATTCAAATTTCCTATAGTTCATTAAATACTTTTTATTCTTCCACTCAAGTTTCAAATGCATTTTTTTAACTTGCAGTGGATAACACTTGATGTTAATACAGTTTTTTCAAATATTAATTCAGTAATTAAATTTAATTAATTAATTTAATTTTTTTTTATATTTAAGTTGCATGTATCTAATAATAGATGGCCCCAGATGTAAAAGCAAAATTTCAACTCTTTGTGAAGGACTTTTCTGCAATATAGTAAAGAAAAAGTAGGAATTGACTTAGTAAATTAAAAAGTAGGAATTTTTTTATATTACTTGTCTCTTCTTTCGTTATTACTTTAAAAATGCTGTAAAGAGATTAATAATTCCCGTTTGTATTAACATTTTAATTTTATTTTTGAAAATGAAAAGCAAAAAAAAAAAAAAAAAAAAGCGCTAATTAAAAAAAAATTATCAATTGGACGATACCACGAATTACCAAATTAGATGACAGCCCAAAAAACAAAATTATCACTGATTATTTGAATACATAAGGAATACAATAAACCACATGTATGTTATGAGAAATTCTTTATTAAAATATTTCTATAATGCTATAATAATAAGATAATAAGAGCGTGATTTGTTAGTAAATTTCTTACCGAGCGCTAATCGAATAAGGGAGCAGTCATTGAAAAATGTTTTTGGCGTGATAAAAACGTGCCACGAAAGATGCAATCACGAGTCAATAAATGCGTGACTTGTTGACTTGTTCAACCCACGCGATAACTTCTTGATAACTAGTTTCAACCCACGTAAAAAAAAAAAATATTTCAACGCATATTTCTTTTTAAAAAGTATTTTTGAATGCCCTTGGAGCTGAACTTTCCTTCCACTTCAACGCCCTTGTGACATTATTTCTAAAGAAGTTTAGAAGTTTATTTTCCATACTGGTTTCTACTGGGTGTGATATCTATCATACTGGTTTATATACTATTCATACTATTTAATCATACTGGTTTCTGGTAAAAGGAAAAACTATATCAATATTCAAATCGTCAACTACGAATATACCTTTTTCAATTGAAAAAGATGGAGAAAATGGTAATAAATTTACTAAATGTGAATCACAGTTCACTTGTCGACTCATTGTCCTCTACACAAATTTGAAAAACACCATCATATATCCATGGCATAAACTAAATGGGCCCCTTAAAACGATATATATTATTTAATTTCATTCATCAACGCCCAATACAACTTCTTTAATCGAAATTGACGATTATGTGGAATATTAAAAATTAAGACAAGTTTCCTTGGAGAACTTGTTGGTTTCTTTATAAATCTCATCATTATATTCTTTATTATCTCATCATGATTGGGATCGCCAGAATGAGTGATTTTATTTTAACTTATGAAGAGCAATTTAACCCATGTAGAATGAAAGTACCTAAGACATTCAAATCTTCGTGGGACAGTGGCACAATGGATAACGCCCTTGACTACAGATCAGGAGATTCCCTGTTCGAATCCTGGCTGGCTCGACATATTCGCATTTAGCCTTTGTTTTACTCACACTTAAATTATTGTAATAAGTTAAAGTCCTATAGTTCCAGTCCTCCGTGCGGGACGTCATTTAAATATTACAGTTTAAAAACACTGAAAGACATGCTTTTACAGTTAATCAAACTTAAAAGTAAAATATAATTGTTAACATAAGAATAAAATGAATGTCACTGTTCTTAAAGGGTGAGGTGCTTTGTATGACATTTTTAAACTAACTCTGCATTTCGGAATGTAACTAGTGAAAAATTATAACGATTGATATCGAGCACCCCACGCCTTTAGAACAGTGACATTCATTTTCTCGTCAGTAATTTCATTCTTATGTTAACAATTTTTATTTCTTAGTTTAACTCTAAAAGCGTGCTTTTTAGTTTTTTAAACTATAATTTATTCTTTGGTAAAAGTCTTTCTATATTTCGCACGTCATGTCTTTTATGATTTAGTGTTTGACTTTTTAGAGTGGTATCACAACTATCGTTGAGTTGTATATGCTTTTCCATAACTAATTAAAACTCGTTTTATAAGTGTGGAAGATCTTTCAAAGTGTTATTTGCTAGAATTAAAAGACTAACTTCATTGTGCTAACAAACTGTACTTTTGGCAGATCGCTATGCAGCAACTTTCTAGAGATATCATCAGACATGAAATTTTAGTTCATTAAAAGTTCGGAAGTTTAATTCTAATCCAAAATCTAAATTCAGTATCACAATCGGGCTTTTTCCACTTTAACTCAAATCTAATTCATTCATAATTTTATTATAATTCATAATAATAATAATTTTCATAATTTTATTATAATTCATAATAATAATAATTTTCATAATTTTATTATAATTCATAATAATAATAATTTTCATAATTTTATTCTAATTATTGAGTTTCAAATAATCAGATAATTTCATGCATAAAAGTGAAACATTTCATATATTAATATTAATATCAGTTCCCAAATTAATTCATTTGTTTTCTACTTTTCGTAATTCGTGCAACCCCCAAAATTGACAGCGTTTCTTCCATCACAATGCATTTTAATTTTTTACAATGTATTTTATGTAAGATTTAAAGTGAGTTCCGGGTAATTCATTTATTTTTATTCTAGTTCAAATCATATCTACAATCAAACTTAGTTCAAAAACAGATAGACTACATAATTTTCCTACAATTTTAACATTTTTTTTGCTATCTAAAGTTGGCTTGCTTGTTTGTTAGCAAAACGAACAGGAGATAAATTCGAACTCCAGTATATGTATCCTGAATAATTGCCAATTTCCAGTGAATATTAGGAGACAGAAAGTAGCACAGTGAGGAACTGAAAGAGGAAGTAACACATTTTTTTAAATGCATGTTTATTGACCAAAAACATATACATAACCATTCTATCACAAGCATAAATATAATATCACATCACTAGCATATAAAATAACCATCACATGGCATGTTCCTTTTCTTCTATTCCTGCTACTTCTTTTGAAACTTGGGTAAATATAGTATTTTTCCTCTTTTGAGCCAGATGTCCGGCTTCCATCTTCGAATGAGATCCTAGAAGCGTTACTTTAGTATGTAACAGGTTATTTAGATACATTAAGCTGGCCATATCGTCAGTACAGATAATGACATGATCGCCTTCGATATTCATCGATTTCTTAAGTCGTTATGTGTGAGTTGCCAACAATTATTTCTGATTTTTAAGTTTCAAGTCTGAAAGCCATACAAAAAACCAATATTTTAAGAATACTCTTCAAATGGTTTAAACTGAAAAGTCAAATTATTCTCAATATCTTTTGTAGATGAAGTAGTCATGAGGGAATCTGGGTTTAGTTGGATAATATACGCGAACATACCACAGATAGATGCATGTATGAGTAACCATTTATTAATGTACCAAATCCATTCTATGGGGGCAATATAACATAGTTATTATTCATGCTGAGATTATTCATTGTTGTCAAAAATGCATCGACTTTGGTAAATGCTGAAAATATTCCGACCAAATGGTGTTTTTCTTTAAGTTATCTAATTCCAGGAGAATGTCAAAAGGTTTTTTTTAGTTCAGCAACCAAAAGAAATATATTGTATCCAGCCCTGTTCAGTTATTATATAGTCCTATTTCTGGGGAAACAAAACAATTAAAAAATAAATATTTTTTTAAATTAATGAATTTCAGTTGAACTTAATATTTTTTAGATTTATTTTGAACAAAGTGAAATTACTAAACTCAGTTAGTCCCAGTGTAGTAACACAAACAGTTTGTAGTTCAAAATTAATAGAATTTCTTGCTTAATAATTATTTTTCAAGTTGTGAAATCATTCATAACTTGTATGTGTAATAAAATTTTTTCTTGTATTATATTCATTAAATATATATATATATATATATATATATGCATGTTAAGTAACTGATTTCCATTTTCAAATTCTTTAGCCTAAAACGAACATGTGAAAGAGACTTCCGTGTAAAGAATCAGTGACATTTGGTCTACTCATTTTTTGCTATCAGAGTGTAGGTATTAGGTATTTTTTTTTAATCTATCAAGTCCAAAAAATGACAATTCAAGATGTTCTGTCTTATTGATTTATATATCAAATGGATTTCTTGTCTTGTAGTGATGTACAAACTATATCCTAAAGAGGTGAGCAGTCTTTTTAGATGAGGAAGTTGGAGTTTCTAAGTAACTTGTCACATCACTGCCAAAATTCTATTTGGCACCACAAATTGGCCATCACCTAGGGACGATAATCATTTTGACATAGACAATGTTGTGCACAATTTTATCCGAATGTTTTATTTTTAACAAAAAAAAACGAATTATTGCTTGGTAGATAACTATTAAAAAAAATCACTATTAATAACATCAATTAATAACATTTCAAAAACCAATTAAAATAATCAAATAAATCAATTAAACTAATTTAATCAATTTAGTCTGCTTAAAATATCAATATAATCAATCAATTTAAAATATTTGAAATTATATTATTTATATATACATTTTAAAACTGGTTTTATATCAGGTTCACGTACTCGTAAATTTTTCGATATTTTAAATGGATATTAAATATTTTTTAACAATAAATAATAGAGAGTTTTTGCATACCGTACGTTAGTTACCGTAGGACGTCCGTTAGCTTTTTCTCCCTATCACGCATGCTCATAGGAAACTGCGCATGCGCGCTAGGCAGAAATAGCTAACGGACGTCCTACGGTAACTAACGTACGGTATGCAAAAACTCTCTGTTAAAAATCCCAATAACTCTATTTAAAATGATCAATAAAATGACGATTGATGTTGTTAAATATTGAAAGAAACATCAAAAAATAAAAAATTAAAATCCTTTTTTTTTTTTTTCAAAAACTATAATTTAATTTAAAAAAGTTTTTACTGTCAAATGCTGTTGTAGATATATATTACACATTTGAAAAAAAAAATTAATGTTAAGCTAATATTGATTGAGTAATCGTTCTCAGGTTCGAAGACAGTGTTGATTGATTTGAAAGACATTTTATTACCAGAGAATGACCTGTTGAATTTTGAAATTAATAGCGTCAAATTAAAATTTTGCGGCCAAAATAGCTCGTAGACGCGCATGATTAATGTAATTAGCCTGCAAGTCTGGGAATATGTTTTCAATCAAATCATCTTTCGTGGCAACTATGTTGCAAAAATTGTCTGGTAATTTGAGGAATTGTGTATTTCCAAGCAATAGAATTTGTCCATTGCCAACTTTGAGCAATTATTCAAGGAATGCCAGCGCCATTGATTCATTTTGCAATTCAACGTGCATACTTATATTAAGCCGTAATTTCATTTCGCCATAGGTATAATTGTTTTAAACAGGCTCTAATTTCGTCTGCATATGTTGCGTGTGGAATGACTGGCAATGTCTGTCTGAAATCACCGAACAGTAGCAGTACGGTCTGTTATTATCGTTAAGATCTTTCATTTTTCTATCCAGAGCTTCAAGTGAATACTTGGGGATTCTAGTGAATCCCTCCCAGATAATAATTTTGCATCTTTGACTTTAGCCATGCCGGAATTCTTTATGTTGCACATTGCGTCTGAATTTTTGTGAACCTTCAATGGCAACTTGAATGTTGAACGTCCATCATCAAGCAAAGTCGTTGAAAGGGATGTGGGTGATATAGGACAAATCTTAAAACTTTTTAAAAAAAGCCTACAATCCGTTTTCAGCGCCACCTAACAGGTTCAATTGCAAATCTAAACCACTCAGGGACCCACTCAAACAAACATACGAAATTTCTTCAAAATCGTTCCAGCAGTTAAGGAGGAATTCACTGACAAACACGCTTCCAGAAGAATTATATATAAATATAAATATAGTTGAAAGACAAAAATACTTTCAAATGATACTAATATTGATTGAATAATATGAACATGCCATATAATTGTGGTACATTAGACTCACAATGTTAAAAATAATCACTTTCAAAGGTCGTCGTATATATGTGTATATATATATATATATATATATATATTACATTTGAAAGAAAAAAAATATTTTCAAATTATGCTAATATTGATGGATTAATAGAAATATATATATCTCACCATATCATTTAAAATATGTTTTAAATGCTTGCTGGAATAATATTTGGCAAAATGTAATTCAATAAATCAATATTTTAATGATTCATAGCAAATAGATATACTTAAAAATATGCATGTTTTGAATTTTTGCCAGAATATAATGAAATTCAAAGATTATTTGATTAATTTCTAGATAAATTGTAAAGCAATATCATTACATGATTACTATCAATATTATGAAATACTACAGATGGTATTGTTTATTAAATAAATAATATATTATTATTTCAAAATTACAAATTATAATTATCTTAAAAATTCCTAAATGATAAACAATAACTTTTTCATTAGGAATGAAATTTAAATGACGTGAAAAACAATCAATCATTCTGCATAGTATTTGTTTTTTTTTGCGCAAGTTTTAGTTCAAACCAAACTGAAATGCACCAGTATCTTTGTCTTGCGTGTGAGAATCTCAATAAATAAATCCAATTAATTTAAGCGGAAAAAATTCAATTAATTCCAGCTTACATTAATGATTAAAATCCACAATCATCTTGATCTTGTTTCCTGTTTTAACATTACATCAGAAACAAATCCGTTTTTTTCTTCAAATGCCAATTATAATAATTAAAATAGAATAGACAGAAAATGTAGAAGATTGTATTCTGTACATCTTCCTGCGCAAAATAAAAAAAAAGAACATTCTCCCCTCTACTATCAGCGACCTTTTGACTGCGAAAGTCTTGGCTTCAACTGTTTGCCATTATCTACTATAGGTGCCGACAACTGCCTACCTTGAACATACGACAGGAATTCTAGTTTCCCAAATCCATTTACCCAGTCGTCTGGCCCCAATGATTAATCCATTTTCCAAGTCTGATAAATGTTTGGATTTTCCCATATCGCAGTCTAATGAATTCCTGTTTCATAGAACAAGGTTCCATGTGTCCATTTATCATCTTAAGCACAATCTTTAAGACGGCTTCATGAGCATTACGAACCGGTGAGCTTTGTATTTCAGTTGATGGTCGTATAGTGAAAGGAATCAGGTTTTGTACAAATACATTGTAGGAGAAAAAAGGAAGTATCATATCATGTGCATTCAAAACTATTTTCGAAGCATTCACTTTCTTGAATATTTTATTAAATATCAATTAATTTTATATGCCCACGCACGAACACTATAATTATACATTCTATTTAATTGATGAATTTAATGGGATGATCAAATTTTATAAGGGAAATTTGGTTAAAACTTAAATATTCTAATTCAATTTTCATTCACCACATAGGTGTTTAAGCCATTAATTAAAATGAAACGTTTTATTTAATTTGCGAATTATTTCGTGTTGTCAACTTTTAAAGAAAAATTTGTTAATTATTAAATAATCTTATTTATTTTTTCTTTGTCTTATTTGTTTATCTTATTCATTTATTTTATTTTATTTACTTTCTTATTTTTATTTTTTATATGTATTTAAAACAATCGCTAGATTTCTAAAAAAAATATTGATTATTTTTAGTAATATGCATCAATTAATACGTAATACATTAAAATGCACCAAAACAAAGCAATTAGTGCCTAAAAATATGTGTTGAAATGAAAACAGTGTGATATATTGCGAAAAAAATTCTTTGCATAATTACACGGGTGGGCTGTAAATAATTGATATAAATATTTTTAAAAACAGCTACAAATTTCCTACAATTTATATTTTTATCGAATATCGAATAATCTCTAATTGGATAAGATTATTCAATTTAATGCAATTATGGTAAAAAAAGGCACTCAATGTTTACATGAAAATTAACTACTTTTTTTTTATAAGATGTGCTATTGTGTATAAGGTCGCGTAAAAAACTGAATATTATTTAGCAAACATATATTATATTTTTTTATATATGTATTAAATATCATAACTATAAAATGGAACATGTTTTTGGCATTAAATATCGTAAAAACACACCAAAAAATATGCAATTATGGATCTTGCCTCTAGGCTAGCACAATAGTCCTAATCATTTTATTTGCTATAAAATGGGTAATATTAAATAAAAAATTATAATAAGTAAGTACCTTTGTTGTTATTAAAGTAAGGCTATTTTTTCTTTCTTTTAATTTCGAATAAAAATATGAAAATCTTTAAAGAAAATACTTAATATATTGTTTAAAGAGAAAATAATGTACAAAGAAGCCAGTACACGGCGAACAACCGTCTAAGCATCTGTGTTCTATAGCAATATTAATAGCAGCTGAAGAATTTAATTTGTCCCATAATATTAGTAACAAAAGAAATAAAAATAAAATGAAACATTTATTTTCCCAAAACTAGATTAAATTAAAAATATTATTCCTATTTTTTAGTTTGAGTGTTAAGATAATTTCTGGATTTTTGATTCATTTCGCTACTGCATTTTGAATAAGTAGATAGTATGAATCCCTTGCCTTGCGAAGCTTAGCTTTTTCTGTACTCGTTAGTTAAAATAGAGATTTCCAGTTTCATAGATTTACCTTTTATCTAAATATTGTAGATTTGTGAATTTCAATGGCTTAATCGGCTGACCTTAAGGTGCACCTTTTGCTAAGTGGAATATTGTCCAAGTATTTTCCCATAAATCTCTTATTTACTTTTAAAATCTTGTTGTTGTTTATTTCAAAGAATCAACATTAGATCCTCTCTCCATCTAGGCAATTATTTTCGGAAACATGTTTGCAAATTCTTAATAGGGTCCTTCAGTTAAATTTAAATTGTTGTGCTAATGACGTATATGCACCTTTCTGCAACTTTTTCGTTTTTCCTTTGGGTGCAACAAGAACTGGACAATCGCAACTCTATATTTTCTTGAAAACGGAATAAATAGTTCATTTAATTTTCATTCACCACATATATGTTTAAAACAGTAATTGAAATTATACGTTTAATTTAATCGACGAATTAGTTCGGATGGCCAATTTTTGAAAGGAAAATTTGATTAAAAATTGAATAAGTTAATTTAATTTTCATTCGCCACATATATGTTAGAAACAATAATTAGAATTAAGGGAATAATAGAACAATAATAGAATTATACAATAAATGACGATTTAGTTGGAATAGTCAATTTTTAAATGGGTTGGCTGGGAATCCATTGAAAAACAATCTACCAGCCATGAGCAATTACATTGGACAGATTTATTTTAGCATCTTCAACAAGGAAGCAATCACTGGGTGTAAAGAAGACAGTCGCCTAGTGTGGGGCTTCAGAGAACTGCCTTTCTTAAAAACTGTCTTTTTTTATCTTACTTCTATAATGGGTTGACAATGAACTGAAATAAAACATTTGATTTCGATTACCACATGAAATTAGAAAATTAGTTATAATTCGTAATAATCAAGTGTTAACCTAAAATTGAAAGATATGTCAAAACAAATTCAGGCGTCATGAAACATTGATTTTGATTGAAAGTTCAGCAACATAACATACTCTACAACATAACTTACAATTACATTAGTCAATAATCCCCGTTTAAATATTCACTTGTTACTAATATATGTTACAGATGGAGTATTTAATTTCATTTTAAATGAAATACTTTAAAAAGCAGAGTAAGAAAAATTGGAATAACAGCTTTAAAGAAATAATACGGCCTTTTAAAACAACTTCGCCAAGTTCGAAGTTAAACCCAGCGCTGCCATGCAAAATGTTCCCTCACAACCCAACTCCAATGCCATTAGCATTTATTTAAGGACGTTCACATTCGGTAAGTGACCCGACCGAATTAGCATATTTATGAAATGAACTTCCTCGGGTACTTCCTTCCCGAATGCATAACTAACCAGACCTCATTTGGAGCCCTTCGAATTTCCAGCAGGACAGTTTTAAACTTTTAAAGGAGGGCGGATTGGCTTTCTGGAAAATTGTTGGATTACTGGGCACGGACGCGTTTTAATGATGATAGGCTAGAATTGATTAAAATGTCCACTGTAGTTCAGACACTTGTTGTAAGTGAGGTAGTTTTACGGAATTGCAAAATAATTTTTAGATAACAAAAAAATGATATCAGCATATTGTTGAAGCATATGAATCTTGGCAATGATACCAGAATAACACCATCCATTGGATGATGTTATTGGCATTTATAAATTAAGATATAATACATTATGAATTACTATATAACTTTACTTATATACAGTATGAGAAATATATATCATGAAAAAAAATAATATATATATTTTTGTAAAAATAAATTCACTTTTTCATTATCGTTTACTTAGATATGGTATGTATTACATTTAGGGAGTAAATGCAATCGGGTAACACAGAGATAAGGAGAATAAGCAGAAAAATATAGGAATGTTTCCTATTATTGTTCATTCTGTAGAAAATAAGTGCTAAGAAAGAAACAATTGATCCCATAGCAGTCAGAGTACATAATCCTATATACTGTACCATAAGAAGATTGAGATCTTTAAAGGAACATACTTGTCTTCTGGGTATATGATGATTCCCCGTGTTGTCAATTATATTCCACCTGTACTCAATAGGAAATAAAATAAAGTGGGTGATATATATAAGATGAGGGACAAAATCATGAAGACTTTAATTTATGCTAGGTGATTTTTGAGGCATTTTTGTGTATCTTTCATAAATTTGTGCATTAATATTTTTTTATTTTTTTTTATGTCTACTATGATTATATGCTGTATCAATTTTTGTTGAAATTATTAATTGAAGTACGTTTGCTTAAACTCTGTTCAAATTTTGTTTAATATTGTTATATATATATAAGATTAAGCGAAATTTGAAGGTAGTTTACAATTGGAAGGAATAGTATCTAGTTAAACAAATTTTTCAGGTCCTCTAATTATCTTCAATACACTTGCTCAATTTTATTGTTTTCTGAACTAAAATTGTACAAATATTTTGTGGTAAGGAAAAATATAATTATTACAAATAATATTTGCTTCAAGAGAAATTGTTTTCTTATACCTACTTATCCCCATTTATACTTTAAATATTTTATTTTCTAAAACACTCCTACCATAAAATTTCCATACCACATTTATTTTTTATAGTTTACTAAAAGAATATGCATGGATTTATAAAATAATCTCATAAAAACATATACAAAATCAAAAACCAATTAATATTTACAAAGCTGAAATAACCGAAAGTGGAGCTTAATAGATTAAAACACATAAATTTGAAAAAGATTTATGGTTCAATAGAGAATAAATATTATGGCATTTAAAAGCATTAAATTCTTTATAACCTCGATATAACTAAGAAATTCAATTAACAATGACAATATTTGCAAAACATCTCTTTTAAGTAAGTCCATATTTTTTTTAATACCTTCCTTTGATAACTTTTGAGTTTCAGTCGCTCCAGGTTTATTTTATTATTCCAACAATATTTAAACTGGGAATCAAAGCAATAAACGCAACAATAAAGAGGAAAGACCGATTAAAACCTGAGAATAAATTGCGAGATCTTCTTTTGTGTTTAAAAGAAGGAAGCGGTTAAAAACAACATTATTTTTCCGATCAAGCGTTGGTTAATTTTTTTCGCATTAAAGTGTAACAATAAATTGCTATCCAATTATTTATTAAATTAATTGTTTAATTAAATCGTTTATTAAGGACAAGCTTTTAATGTGTAATTTTCCTCTTATGGCTTAAAAATAAATTGGAAAAAAAGGGAAAAATTATTATTGTTAATTGTTTATTGTTAAACTAGCTAATGGAATAAAATCTTAGTTGACGCTTTTCGCTTTAATTGGAACTGAAAAATGTTACCTATGTATTTGATTTAATGAAGGATCTAAATTTAATTATTCATTTACATAAATTGAATACTAAGTTAAAATAAATTAAATTATCTTTCTTACAATCATAAAAATTATTGTAATTAATTACTTTTGCCATTTCAAAATTGCTTTTATATAACTTGTTTATTTTTTTTATTGATCATGGGTTGGGCTTTTGTTCCACTTCCCAGAACAGTCCACTGTAGCATTTTTTTCTCAATGAAAGAATTTTGGTACTTCATTCCCAGGAGAGAGGAATGTATGTTATGTGACGAGTATATAATAGCAGCCCATCGTTCAAATTTGACAGCAGACAAGCAGTATTGCTAATGAATTAGGAACCCACTGGGTAATATTTTAAATAATAATGAACAAAATGTGACCCAATTCTTAAAAAGGTATAATACATGCACATTCACTGTAAAAAGGTGTTGTTAATTATTTTGTGTGTTGGAGATTGAGACACATCACAAATAAAATGTACAAGAGCTCATACAATTAATATAGGGTTATATTATTTAATTAGCTTTTCACAAGGGCCAGAAAACACTAGCGCAGCGTGACTTACCACTAGCACACCATAACCAAAACCAAAATTCAAAAACATGAGTGTTGCCAAATGTTCTTGCATAAGTTCTGACAAATCATCAGAGAGAGCGTAGTAAGTATAAAGCGCAAGAACACTAGCGCAGTAAGACTCACAAACAGTTCACATTCCAAAACCAAAATTCAAAAACATGAGTGTTGGCAAATGTTGGTGCATAAGTTGTGACAAATCGTGAAAGAGAGCGTAGTAAGTAGAGAGAGCGCATGAAAATTACTGCGAAGATTTAATGTTCTGCTCACTCCAAATAAAACACAATATTCAATTTATTGGTCAAAATTTCTTTTGCTGACTTTGCAGTGAGCACTAACTCATCAATATCCCAGTAACTCATCTCAAAATGAATAATATCTAAAATCTTTTATTTCAAAGCACATACAAAATCAGTACAAATATACAGATAAAATGTGAATTTCTGAAAATTGTTATAACGTTTTCATGGTTATTGTATGGCAGTATTTCAAAATATACAGTTTTTAATACAGGAATTCAATTTTCTAGTAGCGCTTTATAAAACAGCTGTATCCCAATTTCCAATGATTTTTGAAACAAACTGTAAATTGTTTTCAAAATGTAAAAGTCTGATTATTAAAACAATGCAAATAACATCATGATTTGACTCGGATTTCATTCATGATGACTCGAACTCTGGATTTCAGTTTTTCAAATAAAATCATGATTTGGCTTGGTTAGTTACTTTAAATCAATGATAAAATAATAAAAGAAATCATTTTTTTAAAGAAAGTCATGATTTCAAGTGGTCGATTAACTTAAATCAATGATAACATAACTTAGTTGAAATTGATTTTTAAAAACGATTGTTATTTCGTGACATTCCATTTCAGCTAATGTAATAAATTTTTCTATATTTATTTATAAAAAATATTTTCTCAACCTATACTTCTCATATAAAAGAAGAAAAAGCAAAGCAAAATAGTTTAGTTTCTTCACAATTCACTAATTCACTTCAAATAATAGTCTTTTTACAATAAAATAGTACATTTAATATCATATGCGATATTGAATGTACTATTTTATTGTAAAAAAATGCAATAACATAGTATAGATATCTTCACTATATTTAATATCATATGCTGCCTGCAATTATCCAATCGATACCATGTCTCCTACTGTATATTCTGTACAAATTTATATAATTGGGTAAATACATGCCTAAATTATGAGAACCAAATATGCCATTTGTCATCGTAATTACAGTACCTCTGTGACATTTAATAAGCAATACATGAATAGAGACTGAAATGGGCGCTAAATAGTTGTTGGATGTAGTTTAGCCAATAATAATATAATAATTATAATTCATAAATTGCTGGCATAATTATTAATAATAATTCTACATTGCATAATAATACAACTAATACTATGATTATACGCAATAATAATTATGTATATATCGGCGGTACAATTAATATAATAATTGTAAATTATGCGTAATAATGGCAATTACAATTAGCTAATTGTCATTTACTCTTTGTTTCTGTAAAGAATTTCGCAAATTTATTAAAAAATTAGGATTATACCATAAGCTGTTTCTAAGATGGACTAAGATGGCAAGACAAAAATTTTGTGTTTATATGCACAATTATATTTTTTATTCAATGTTAGACAGACAATTCTCAGGCGATGGAAAACTACCAGATTTAAATTGCAGCATAATGTCTGTACCCCATAATTCATTTCAGGGAATCGTTACATTTATCAATAGGAAAATAGAAATTTTTTTCAGCAGTATACGGATTTGTTGCTTGGTATTGGAAAAGACAAAGAAAACGACAATCAAGAAGTTGCACTGTCTATGCGATGCATTCCGCCAGATTCTAAAATGAATCTATTTGTTTTTCAATGGTTAATACAGCCCATGTCCTGCAGTGACTGTCATAAATCAAACATTCAACACAGGTTAGTAATTTTTAAACATAAAATTTATTGTACAACAAAATTGACTTTTGTATGTTATTGACATATATATACACTACTGGCCATTACAATTATATTATACTAGAAGTAACAAGTGATTAAATTTTCAAGAAATTTGAATGCATATATCCCGAGAAATCATTACCCAGTTCAACCACCTCTGGCAATAATAAAAGCACTTATACGCCTGGGCATTGAATCAAACAGAGATTGGATGGCTTGTACGGGTACTGATGCCCATGCAGCTTCAACACGATGCCACAACTCATCAATGGTAGTGACTGGCGCATGGTGACGAGCTAGTCGCTCGGCAACCATGGACCAGACGTTTTCTATTGGCAAGAGATCTAGTGAACGTGCAGGCCAGGACAACAGCGAAAACATTTTGCGTATCAAGGAAGGCCGTACAATGACGGCAACATGTGGTCGTGCATTATATCTTATATTTATATACATATATATATGGGGTAGTGTTACATGCGTCCGTAGCCTATCTTCAAGTTACACGTGGCCCCTGGGTAGTGGTAAGTGAGTAAGAGTGGGGCATCCCTTGCTTATGACATGAGCATTAACTGTCTCTGTATTGCCAGCTGTATTAGAAAATCGTTAAATAAATAAGCACCTTTATTGTGTGCATTAAGCTATCTATTACTTGTTTAAACGCCCTGTTAAAATTATATAACTGCTGTATTATTTTAATTTATTTAAAAGGTTCTTTTGGTACAAGACAATTTTGTTTTTATATTAAGTTTTTACATGACATTTTTTACTGAGAAGTCAGGGTGATTTCAGTAAATCCTCTCATCCACACATTAAAGATAATTTAGAGCATGCATAACTGATAACTATTCCTCATTTATGGATTTATGTTTATGAAGCGCGATAATCAATCATTATTCATGAATGTCACAGAATTCAATATCACATACGGTGTTTTATAACGGGACAGTGAATGATTGATTGGTAATATATCATTTGAGACGACTAAAGTAAACAAAGAATTATCTCATGAATAATGTTTACTGTATAAAAATCAATAAACTATACCCTATACTCCATTACTATATCATCATATTATTCTCTATTAACTAGAATAAGAAAAAGACTAATGCTCAGTTGTGGAAATATTTTGATTTTAAATTTAAAAAAAAAATTCAGTATCCCTCTCTTCACTCTATGCATATCATATATTGCACTTTTTTTAAAAAAAAAGATTTTAATTTCTAACTATAAATAAGAATTTTTATGTTATCAATTATGATAAAAAATTAAGTTAGTTAATCAGAAGATCTTATCCTTTCATAAACACTTTTTTATGAAAGAGTAATTTTTATGCATTTAATTTTTGAAATTCTGTTTGTTTAAAAAAAAAATTAAGAAAACAAAGTTTGTAATTTTTTTTTTATTGATTTAAACAATTATATACATTTCTTGTTTCCACTTTCTAACGTGATTCTTTTTTTACGGATTAACGCTTTGCAACTAATTCAATGATTTTAAGAAAATTACGAAATTAAAGAATATTTTTCTATCAGCGAAGATTATCGTTGCTTCTTGTCAGCTGGGCAATAATTACAATAATTTATTTTTTCTCACTAACAACTCTTAAGAATTGCGTGATCACAGGAAACTCTTCAAATGTGGTCCAATTAAATAGACAAACATTCTCCATTGGAAAGATGGATTGATAATGCATTCAAGGTTATCATAGGTTGAATACTAGATTCGGATACAAAGCCCCCACATTATGCCATCACAATTTCAAAAGAAGAACTCAAAGGGATATCTTCTGAAAATTTCCCATCATAATATCTTGTCTTAAGTCAGGGCTGGACAAACCTTTTTCAGTCGCGGGCCAAAAATCAAAAAAAAAAAAGTTTGGCGGGGCAAGATATATTTTTCTAAAATTTTAAAAACAATATACAAGTATTACAATTTAAATAGGTTAATGAGATGAATGAAATTGCGATTTCATTTTCAAAAATTCCTTATATTAAAATTTGAAGTGAGATACTGATTCTAAGGAACGAACGAGGCTAAATGCTCATCTGTCAGTCTACTTGTGAAATAATTCTTTCTAAGGTTCATAGTTGAAAACACTTGTTCACATATATAAGATGAAGAAAACATAGCACTGATTTTCTGGCCGTGAGATATTAAATTTGGGAACCTTACTTTCGATAATGATTTGTAAAACTAACTTTGGCATATTTAGAAACAATTGCTTGAGATGATTGTTAGATTGCAACTCAATTAATTCAACCTGCAAATTTGACTTCACGGCTTCACAATTTATGTTGGAAGGCATGGAAAAAATATCCAATTCTGTTTGAATGGCATTGAAATCTTGAAATCTGCTTTGAACTCAAAATGCAGTTGTTTCAAGCCATCTTCATAACTCTTAAGGTTCTCTTCATTTATTAAGGGTATTGAATTTAACCCCGGGAAATTATACAAGTCGTTCTTAGCTAGCTGCCCAGAAAAGATCATCAGTCCTTTGGAAAAAGGAAGACAAAAGTAATATTAAATCGAAGTAGAAAAGGAGATGGATATATAATATATAAATATAGATTTCTTTTAATTTACCTCGAACCGGCAAATAAAAATTCTATCCGTGGGCCGGATAGAGCCTTTCAGCGGGCCAGAGTTGGCACGCAGGCCGTCGTAGTCGCGGGTCGTCGCGGCATGCGTAGTTTGCCCATGCCTGTCTTAAGTAATACTACAAAAATCACGATAGACCAATTAACATATCAAGCATACCTGCGATTTAAGAAAAGGTATATGAGTTCGAAGCTAGTACTCATTTTTAACTTTTTTTTCTATTGACTCGAAAGCCCATGGTGGGTGAATTTGGCCGCCAGTAATAATTTGAATCGAATGACAACGTATTTGTCTTGAGTTGCCCATTAAGCCCACAGTAGTTTTCAGTGTGCTTGATTGTGCTTGGTCTTTTGACGGAAAAAATGACTTCCAAGTCATTCAACGGTTGTGACACTGTGAGCCCATCCACCACCGCAAGGTCATACCACATTGGATGGGAAAAATCGGTGGAACGTTTTTGGATGTCGCATCGTTTCTCTTTTTTTTAAGTATCTCCAGTTCAAATTTGAACTCATTGTGACGAGTGGTTCTTTTTTTAAAGCATTTTGAAAGTGGGACTTTAATTTTAGTCACCCTGTATATGTTTGCTTTTTAACATTAATTATTGTTAAGAAGAGTCCTTAGTAGCTCAATTTCCATGCAGAAAATGTTTTTTTTAATTCCTACTATTAGTTTCCATTCTTCCTATATATATCTTGTTCAAATTTTCAATCGTTAATAAAATACTTCTTATACATCCACTCAAGTTCAAATACATTTTATGAAACTTGCAGTGGATGACACTGGATGTTAATACAGTTTTTCAAATATTAATTCATTAATTAAATTTAATTAATTAATTTTAGTTTTCTTAGATTTAAGTTGTATGCATCTACCAATAGATGGCGCCAGATGTAAGAGAAAAATTTCAACTTTATTTATAACGGACTTTTTGCAATATAGTGAAAAAAAAAAACCAGGAATTGACTTTAATTTTCTTTTCTTGCATTACTTATTTAATTTCTTTTTACTTAAACTTGATAAATTGTCCACCGTTTATATTCTGAATAAATATATAAACTAAAATAGAAATAAAACCATTAATTTTACTCAAAAACAATTGTCGTAATACTTCGGGAACCTGTAAAAGATTTGCAAGAAAGTCTCATTAAAATAAATTGCACTCAAAGAAACACAAAAAAGCACTTTCCACGGAAAAATGAATTGTTGAAATGGATTTGTTGCTCTTTGAATTCCGTAATCCTAGATAAATCATGAATAAATCAACTGCCGGTGCATTAGCCATTGTTGTGTGGAATTACAAATGGTTTTTCAATAAGTGGCAGAATGCATTTGGAAGGATTAAATTGTGTTTCAATTTTTGAAGATATTTTTTATAATTTGATAAGTTTTGAAAACTTTGTATACAAATGTTATTTGAAATTTTTAGTACAAATTATGGATTTCATTACTCTTATATTTCCTAAACCGGACAAAATAGCAAAACATTTATTTAAAATAATTTAATACTTGCATTTTAAATGGTTTAATGTTTTAATATACATTGTTATTACTAATCAGCCTGGTGCAGGAAAGCCTGCACCAAGTCCAAAGGTTCGCGTCGCTGGCGACTGGTCCGTGGCTAAGGGTCATATGCAGCTTCACTTTTAGTGAGGAATCCCGAGGACTGAAGACTAACTAAATCTCATGACAACTCTCTACGATTATATTAGATAGGGAACTACGGTTTAAAGTCGATTCCGAACCACTGCAAACATCCATGGCACCGTCGGTACTGGAACCCGAAATCTGTGGTGCCGAGCTCCAGAGTGCTAGACACTCAGCCACTCATTTGCATATATTTATATTTTAAGTAAATAACTTGATACCCGTTTCATTTATTCACGAACATAGTGTTCAAATACACTCAATATGACGAAACTTTGGCTGTTCATGTAACAAACGTAGCATTTTATTAAGTGTTGCTCGATTGGTATGGTAAGTTTAGGATGTTATGTTAATTTAATTGTTTGAAAATTGCCGTACATTAATAATAAACCAGTATATGTAAAATCTAAGAAATTTCTTCTCTATATATCTTTAATCTTTGTAAATAGCTGTTTCCATTAAAATAGAGCCAATTCAATTGGCATAATAATACTTGTAGTGTGATCAGGTTGGGAACCACATTGTAATCGTGTGTGGTTGGGTTGAGATACTTGAGGTACAGGTTTGAGAACTCACAGCTGTATTCACATATGCACAAGCACCGCAGACATATAATTATAGAGAAACAGCATTAACTCATTTAAAGGCAGATATTTATAGATTCGTGGTAAGAATCCATTTCTAGGCCGAAAATCCGAAACCCGGGTAGGCGCAAAATGTGCGAAATATATTTCATCTCCTGGTGAGAGGCTATAGTCCAACTGATGCGCTAGGATGCACTATAGATATTTCGTCAGCGGAAGCGCTGGTAGCACTGTACTTCCTTTCGGTTGAGAGTCTCGAGAACTACTGACCATTTCTCCTGAACACCAAAGGGCGGCGCTCTTGACAGTGTGTAAGAGGAAGCACGATGCCATTCTTTAATTCTCATATTCAATATAATATTATACAACCAAATAGAATAACATCTATTGCTCATTTTAGTAACTTTTGTTGATAAAACATACAATTTTATCAAATTATGATGCTAAAAGAAATTTCTTATTTTTAATGTATCTAAATTCCGCATTCTAAAAATTCAAGTACTTCTATACTATTTAAATAACTATAAAATTGATACAATTAACTTTTATTAAAATGTAGTAAATATTTATAAACCAAAAATTGCTTAGATGTGAAATTTTAATCAGAAATTCTACTTCATTACAACGTAAATCTATTAATCTTAATATATTTCTAATTAAGAATTTATGATTTAAAAAAATATTAAAATTAAATGTGAATATAAATGTATTCAGATCTTAAGTTTACAGTAACCGACACTTGGCGGTATTTCTATGCGATTTTAAATTGCAGCACGAGGTAGAAGTTTGGTTGAATATTTAACTGCTCGCTAAACTTTATAAGCGTTCATTCTGTATAAAGTGGGGAACTTCGGTCCTAAAGCTTAAGAAAGACTTTAAAGTCGTCTTATGAATAATTCCGCACCTCAAGTTAAGATTAGATTAGTATTCTGCGAAGTAACGGTCAACATGACAGACAAAGGAAAAGCACTTCGTGTGCTAACTTGGGAATGTTTGCAATTCATCATACAGACATGACAAATTTCATTATTTAGTTCTCTAGAAGAAGTAAATGCCGTAAATTGTTTTTAAAATGTTTAATTTGCTATTATTGCCTTAATTCAAGTATGCAGACCAAGATGGATCGATGTTTCTTACCAGGTCAAGGTATTTCAGTTGGCAAAAGTCACTGGCCCTGTTTTGGTTTGTCGCTCTACGGTCATTTTGTGAACACTTTAGGCTAATTAGAATGGAACCTACAGTTTAACGTGGATTCCGAACCACTCACAAACATCCATGCCACCTCTAGGATTCAAACTTGAACTCTGTGGTAGCAAAGGCCAGAGCGCTAGCTAGTTGGTCATCAGGCCGCTCTTCTGGTGAGAGTCTCTAAGCCAACTTATGCGTCGGTATGCACTAAATATATTTCAGCTGCGAGAGCACATGGTTAAGCTGTAGTTTCTCTTGGATGAGAATTTCGTGGCCAACTGACCATTTTTCCTGAATGGCAGAGTGGGCGCTCTTGCCAGTGTGTAGGAGGAAGTAATTAAAATTGTAATTAGGCCACATTCTTTAATTGTCATATTCAATATAATATTATACAACGAAATAGAATAACTTTTATTTCTCATTTTAGTAAAGCTCTCTGGCGCTCGGTGCCACACGCTTCGGGTTCCGAGTCCCGGTCGTGCCATGGATGTTTGTAGTGGTTCGGAATCCTCTTAAGCCGCAGGTCCCGATCTAATATGACGGTTGAGCATTGAACGAAGGTCTGACAGCCCTACCCTGTAAAAAAGAAAAACATCTCTCGTCTCGTAATCTGCCAGTAGGAAGACGGCCTTGGCACACAATGGGCTGTTGCGCCGATGATGATGATGAGTTTAAAAACTTTTTGTTGATAAAATGTACAATTTTATCAAACTATTCTTATTTTGTATATAAATTCCACATTCTAAAAATTCTACTACTTAAATTAATATGTTAATCCAATTAACTTTTATTAAAACGTGGTAAAAGTTTATAAGTCAAAAATTGCTTAAATGTGATAGTTTAGTCAGATATTCTACTCCATTACAATCTAAATCTATTAGCTTTAATAGTTTTAATTAAAAAATTGTGTCTAATCGAACTTACTTTGATTTTAAAAAAGATTAAATTTAAATGAGAATATAAATGTATTCAGACCTTAAGTATACAGTAACCGACAGTTGACGGTATTTCTATGCGATTTTAAATTGTAGCACGAAGTAGAAGTTTGGTTGAATATTTAACTGCTCGCTAAACTTTATAAGCGTTCATTCTGTATAAATTGGAGAACTTCGGTCCGAAAGCTTAAGAAAGACTTTAAAGTCGTCTTATGAATAATTCCGGACCTCAAGTTAAGATTAGATTAGTATTCTGCGAAGTAACGGTCAACATGACAGACAAAGAAGAAGCATTTCGTGCGCTAACTTGGGAATGTTTGCAATTCATCATAGAGACATGACAAATTTCATTATTTAGTACTCTAGAAGAAGTAAATGCCGTAAATTGTTTTTAAAATGTTTAATTTGCTATTATTGCGTTAATTCAAGTATGCAGACCGAGATTGATCGATGTTTCTTTCCAGGTCAAGGTACTTCAGTTGGCGAAAGTCATTGTCCTTGATTTGGTTTGTCGTTCTATGGTCTTTTTGAGTACACTTTAGGTTAATTAGACCGGTAACAACGGTTAAACGGGGATTTCGAATCACCCACAAACATCCATAGCACCACCAGGATTCGAGCCTGGAGCCTATGGTACCAAAGGTCATTGAAAATTAGGCCGCACAGGCTAAGTTGTAAAGTTTGGTTCGGTTCCACGGTCATTTTGTGTGCACTTTAGGCTAATCAGATATTGACCTATGTTACAGTTTAAGGTGGATTCCGAACCACTAACAAAAATCCGCGCCACCGCCAGGATTCGAACCTAAATCCTGTGGTACAAAGGCTAGAGCGCTAGGAATTGGCCATCAGGTGAAAGTTTTCTGGTTAAAGAACAATGATCTTTTTCTTTTATCGGTATAATTTTTAAAAGCCCATTTGATATTCTTTGTCAGTTTATATCAAATTTTATCAGATTATTTTCTAGTGTTTCACCAATGCTTCTCTCCAACGTTTCTAATTTTAATAAGAATTCTTTATGTAAAGTTAAATTCACTTTCATTAAAATTTAGAATAGTTTCGAAGCTATTCAGGAAAATTACAAATTTCATCATCTAAATCAAACAGTAGAAAATAGAATTTTCAAATTTTGTGCAGTCAATTTTAATACCATTAAGGCACGCGGAGCGATGTAATTAAATTGAAAAGAAATTTTTTACATGATTATGATGCCAGCCAAGTTTAGGTAAAGTGCTAATTCATTTGGGTAAATAAAGTTATTAACTACTGTAAGTTCAAGGATGAAGGCGGAGCCATACCCAAAGTATGTTGGAGCTGCCAAAATTTCAGTATTCGTGGGGTTGCCAAATTTGAGAAGAATATTGCCTCGAGAAATATAACGCCAACAATTTATTATAATCTCCAAAGATAACGAGATTTGATCCGAGCTGCATTAAAGTTTCAAGATCCAATGAAAAGAGAAGAATCAGGTGAGAGATATATATAAATAGAATCTGTAATAACTGATTCTTTGTGAGGTAAGTTAAGGCAGATAATTATGGGCTTGAAGTTTAAAGTTGAGGGGGGCGGGTGCGGTTAAAATATGATGATGAGAAGAAAGAGAAAATTTAAACAAAACAGAGTTCCACACTGCAGTTATTAGCAAGCATGATACGATATGTAATTATAAAAAACGTGATATGTAATTATGCAAGCATGATATTTGCATTATTGATAGCATTAGCAGGATATCTGCATTATTGTTAGCATTAGCATTATATCAGCATTATTGATAGCTTTAGTATTACACATGCATTATTGATGGTATTAGCATCATATCTGCATTAGATATCTTAGCATGATATCTGCATTAGATATCGTAGCATAATATCTGCATTAGATGCTGATATCTGCATTATAATATAAAGTTTGCAATTTCATTCTTTTAATTGAAAATACATTATTAAATACAGATTATCATAACTGTTTGTACTCGATGTTAAGGAAAAATCGCAATGTATGAATAGTTGGGATTTGGCGACTGTTTTAGCTCCCAAGTGGACAAAAATTGCAAAATGTGGTAACCAAGGAATCTCCTATTGCTGATTTGCCAAGATTAATTGCGTGGTTTTGATTTGCCTTAATCACAGGTGGAATGTTCTAAAAGAATAAGAAACCTTTAATTTTAATAACGGTTCATTTCACTGACTACCAGTTCACGCTGTAGCGGTTGTTTTCTTTCTTTGTGTATTGACCACAATCTTTCGATTAGCGATGTCTGGTATTGAAGAATATTATTTCGGTAACAAAATTCCAGGGTACAGCAGATATTTCTAGAGGTATTTGCAATATAAAGGTAAATTGGATATTATTGTATGGTGTGGGTTCGAAAGTTTGACTGTTAAGAATGTCGTAAGTCCTAATTGTGGAAATGTTAAGGTTCTAAAAGTTAAGAAAGATATAGCTGATGGATATATGTGGAGATCAGAGCGAAATTTAACGGTCTAGCACAATATGTGAAGAGATCCATTGGTCACAATTCATGGTTCTCTCACTCATATATTATTCTGGTCGGTATAAATTCAATACGACTAATGCAGTTCAATCACATTCGCACATGGCCGGAGTAATTATATTTTCCCTGTAATTTCCTTCAATTTCCAGGCATTAATGTTCACTTATTTTAAGTACTAATATAAAAAATACCACCAAATTAAAAAAAAAAAACCTTTAATACATAGTTTTTGCACCTGGTTACTGCAAAGATCAAACGAAATGCTATTGTTTTTTTCTTATCTCACTTGCTCGACAACAACATCTAGATCAAGTCTATGAATCCGAAACCAACAAGTCATGATAAAGGATAAAACCTGCAGCAAAATTGATTGTCCTAGTTCATGTGGCACAAAGGATCTGGAGAAATCTGTCTTTAGAAAGAAATCTGGCTGTACTCGCCCAGTTATACTGGTTACCCATTTTATTCACCTTTAACGACATGCGTGGACTCAAGTGGTGCCATTCTAACCTGGTACCACACGGAGAAAAAACTTACACGAAATACGTATTTGTTGAACATCAATGGAATATTTGTTGAAAAAATTTTCTCAGTTGTTCAAATTTGTAAATTATACCAAGATATCATTTTGGTTTAAAAATTATTGAACGAAAACGGCTTGATAGAAAACTTTTTTTAACATTTTTTTTACAAAATTATTACTCAGTCATGTTCTTTTTAATTGACTAAGATGATGACGACACAATTTTCTTCTGTACAGCATCATTCTTATGGATACATTTTTATTTCAATTACATATTACATTAAATTAAAACTATCATTACCACCTAAATTAATTAATTAATTATTTGTCGAAGTAATCATAAAGTTCAAACAAATGAATAGAAAACACGTGAATATTGCAATAGATCTTATATTGAAAACAATATGAAAGCATTATATTGAAAAATTTCATTTTATGTCTATGAATTGCAAACTGTAACTACATCTCGTGAAATCTGTTTGTGAATAAATAAAGTTATTTTTTATCAAAGGTAAAACTTGAAACGAATTCCGAATCAGCCTACATGCAAACATTTCAATGACAAAGGAATGAAATGACTACATATCACGGTATTTGCACATGAATATTACATTTACTGCCGTGTTCAGAATTATTCTTAAATCGTTACTTAGTTATTTTATATTCAGATGCATATTCAATGCCCACATTTCTGCTGAAAACTGAAAAGTTTATTAAATATTATATATAAATCGCATTCATTTTCTCATGTAATAAAACAATATTCGTAATATGAACCAATATTAAATAATTATTGTTCACCAGAAATTATTAAATTAATGAAATCCTAATCCTCTGCAATTATTGAAATCCTAAAAAAATTGATTTGATACATGCAAGAAACATTTGTAAAGTAAGTTCTTTTTGATCCAATTAGCAAATGTTTTCTGTTGCAAGCATTTCCAAGTATGACTATTCACTCTGTACCATAATAATGTTAGAGGTTGATGATATAGATTGTTCCTTAACCATAATAGCAAAAAAAAAATAATAATAATAAATAAATAAACATTAAACGCAAAATTTATAATCAAATAATTAATAATAATTAAATAATAACTTTGAAATACAATTAATTTTTATTTTGAGTGTAAGTTTCTAGATTTTTTAATAATTTTGTTACAGAATTTTAAACTTAGATGGAATCCCTTGGCTCGAAATTTTGATTTCCCTATATGCGTCAGCTTTAAATGAATATGATTTCCTTGTTTTATGAATTTCCTTTCCTCAAAATAAATTTATTTATTATAAGGATTTAATTATCTCCTTCTAAGAGGAATATGTCTAAGTTTTTCTCTTTAATCTTTGCGTTTACGCCCACAGTTTTATTTTTTCAAGGAATTAACATTAAATTCCCTCCCAATCTTGGCAATTATTTTCGGAATCACGTATCTGAGTTCTTAATCGGGTCATTCTGTTGCACTTAAACTGTTTTGCAATTAACGTAATTGCACCTTTCTGCTACTTTTCGTTTTTCTTAAGTATAAAAAATTGGACAATCGCCATTCGACCTATGCTTGAAAATTTTCTTCTTTTTTTTTTATCTTACTCTTACACTGGGTTGATATTTATCTGAATTAAAACAATTGATTTCGACTAGCGGAAAAAATAGACAAATAGTTAGGATACGTAATAATTAGAAGTTAACTAAAATTGGAAGATGTGTCAAAATAAATTAAAAATGTTATGAAACATTTATTTTGATTTAATTTTTCTCAATTTTGCACTACAACATAACTGATAGCTGTGTTCGCCAATAACTCCTGCTTAAATATTGACTTGTTGTTATTATTATGAGATAGGGTTAGCAAATTTCCGTTCGTTTAATATGTAAGTACACCCTTTATAGGTTGTTTATATATATATATATTTGATTATATATATACATATATATATATATTTGAATATATATATACATATATATATATATTTGAATATATATATATATATATATTCAAATATGTAATTGAACGATAATGGTATCCGGTGCTGAATATCTAGTTCGATTTTTTTTTTAGAAAGAATGATGAAATGATTTATCTTTAGGGTAAACTTTCAATTAACGTCGTACATGATGGGTGTTTTTGCTGCATTTCACTGTTGGTAGAACAATATTTATTTAATGGTTGGGTGCAGCCTTTCAAAGATAGAGTTACAGGAGAATTTTTGCTATAAGTGTTGCCCTAAATTTTATTATCCTCAGTTAATTAGTAGCCAATTTAGGATGATATTCAACCATGTGTAAGAATTATTTATAATGTATGAAAGAACCTTTTTGTTCTTGATGGAACCTTATGTCTGAGAAGGCAATCTATGACCGCATATCTGGACTTAGTCCTGCGAAAAGTGTTTCATAGATATTTATATGACCTAGAAGGAAACGACCAGCTGGATCATTGAGTATAAGACATCAAATCTTGACTCTCATGGTTCTTGTCTGATTTGAGGGGTGTGGCAAAAGACTCATGAACTGCATGCGTCTGAAGTTTGGATGAAAAGATCTCCCTGCAAGACCAACCAGGAGCGAGACGTGGTCTCTAAATGAAAGTGTTCACCAATTATACAAAGACAATAATAATTTAAAAAAGGGAAGTAGAAAGGTCAAAAACACCTTTTGGAGACATGGAAAAAGTAGGAATAATCTAAAAAGAAGCAAAACAGACATATGGGAAATAAAAATACACTCTTTGAAAAAAATAAATTAGAGATAAAAAATTTTAAAGTAAAAGTAAAATATGCGATGCCACTTTCGAAGAGCTAAAGGCCCCTGAGTTAATACTGAATGCTCCAGAACCAGTAAAGCTGAGCTCTACTAATGCACTCAGATGAAAATAAGAGAAAGAGAAAAAAAAAAAGAGACAGAAACTAAGTTGCTTTAACGCCATGCTTCCCGTTTACCAAGAGCAGATAAACACCATGTGATCGACATAAGGATCATGCGACTATGCTGACCCTAATCCACCTAGATTGATACGCTGCTTAATATTTGAGTCCGTATTTTAATTGTTTATTTGGTGAATCTTCAGTGCTAGCTGCGTAGTTAAAAAAAAGGGAGTGGAGGTTAAAGCCTTATGACTTTGTTCACAGACATTCCACTTAGAGGGAAAATAGTTTACTAATTATGTTTTTATGTATGCCCTACTCTTTTTTATAATTATTCTAATGGATGCATAGAAACATTTTTTTGTTAGATAATCATTATCCATAACTTTTTAGTTGATCTGTTCTTTGCTATTTGTATAAAATTGAATATTACAAGTAAAGTAATATGTTTATTTTGGTGTCTGTTGATAGCAAGTACGACATATGCATGTGTAAATACATTGATAGCATTTAAAGCAGTTTAACGATATTCTGAAATTTAATAGGGATGCCTTCAAAGTAAACAATTGCTTTAAATTATAAACAAAACTTCATTTTATTTTAAATAATTGATTGGCATATGTTTTTCATATTATAAATTGTGAAGAATTTCGTACTTGCTTTGATAAAAATGTGGTGCTTATATTAGTGATGATTCATTTAAGTAATCGCGGTCATAGCATAAAAGATTCCATTTTGTAATGTAATGGGGAATTTTATAGATTATTGCTGTTATTAGTAACACATGTTTTTGCTGTCGAAGGCTTCAGTTATATTAGATATCAACACAAAACATAATTAAATTGCTGCAGAAACCCAGGATAAGATGTGCTTTTTTTTGTTATATTGAGGTACAGGGTGATTACAATTAAAGCCGCACTTTCAAAATGCTGTAAAAAAACTTTTGATATTTTGAGGTACAGAGTGATTATAATAAAAGCCTCACTTTCAAAATGCTGTAAAAAAAAACACTTGTTACAATGGGTTCAAATTTGAACTGGAGATACTTGAAGAAGGTGGAAACGGTACAGACATCGAAAAAAGTTCCACTGATTTTTCCCATCCAATTTGATATGACCTTGACGTGGTGGATGGGCTTTCCACTGACAGTGTCACGATTGTTGACGCACTTGGAAGTCATTTTTTCCATCAAAAAACCGAAACAATTACGCACATTGAACACTACAGTTTTTTGAATGTGCAACTCATGCCGAATACGTTGTAGTTTCGATTCAAAATATCACTGTCAGCCGAAATCACTTTCTTTTTGCCACTTAGAGCGCCATCTATTAATACACTTTTGAACTTTTTTTGATGCCGTACCAAGCATCTTCAGTATCTTCAGTTGATATTTGAACTCATTGTGACGAGTGGTTCTGTTTTACAGAACATTTTGAAAGTGGAACTTTTATTATAATCACCCTGTAGAATAGTTATTGACTTTAATTATTAACCCTGTAGAATTATTATTTTGATATTCCTTTTCGATCGATGATATCCTTTTTATTTTATTTTTATTTATATATCTATGAATCAATTAATTATTATTAAATAAAGATAAATAAAACAAATTACATAAATTTGTAAAATTATTTGAAAAGGGAGTTATTGTACTGCAGACTTTCTGTAATATGAAAAAATAAAATTTCGAAAATCATTAAAGAAAATTTTATTTCAAAGGTTTCTTAAGTAGTTTTTCAATCGGTATTTTAACATTAACTTCATCCTAGAATTAATAAATTCTTATAAATCTTCAAGAAATGTATAAAGAATAAATGTATCTAAATTAAAATTTTACTGTACTTCAGTTTTACCTCAACAACTTCTAAGGACAAGGCGGTACATTGGACAAAATGAATTTTGGAGTTTAATAAATGATTTCCTTCTTTAATATGCATTCTCATTAGTATTCCTGAAATTAACTGTAAATATAGAAGACAGTTTCAGAAGTGATCGTTTTTCGTGAGATTACATGGAAATTCTGGCGATTTATTACCTTGTCATCATAAGAACTTCATTTTTTCAAAAATGATTGATTAAATTCTTTTAAAACTCCCGTTCAGAATGCTTAATTACTTTTTGACAAAATATTTCTCCTGATAATATTATTATTAAAATAAATTGTTCTTTCCTGAATGACTTGCAAACTAATTTTGACATAAAACGTGCGTCCTTTCCAAATTCTCATAAAATTGCACTATGATTTGATTACTATCCTGAAATTATATACATACTTTGGTACATGTTTACAAAACATACAATGGACATTTTTTTTTTGTTTTCTTCATTTTTTCTTCCATGTCTATAAACCATTAGATATACAGGGTGATTATAATTAAAGTCCCACATTCAAAATGCTGTAATAAAAGAACCACTCGTTACAATGAGTTTAAATTTCAACTGAAGATACTTGAAGAAGGGGGAAATGGTACGGCATCAAAAAAATAGTCCAAAATGAATTAATAGATGGCGTTGCAAGCTGCCTAATGAAAGTGAATTTGGCTGACAGTGATATTTTGAATCGACATTACAACGTATTTGGCATGAGTTGCACATTAAACATACTGCAGTGTTTAATGTGCTTGATTTTTTCGGTTTTTTGACGGAAAAAATGACTTCCAAGTCATTCAGCAGTTGTGACATTGTGAGTGGAAAGCCCATCCACCACGGCAAGGAGATACCAAATTGGATGGAAAAAGTCGGTGGAACTTTTTTTTTAATCTTTATATTCATGCCGTATTGTTACCCCCTTTCTTCAAGCATCTTCAATTGTCAAATTGTTCCTAATCTGAGGTCTAGATAAACTATCCTAAAAATTGAAAATCATTTAACGAATACAAATATCAAAAATCTGAACGGCTAGCCCTGCATGGTTACAATGCAAGGAGAAATCAATACAAAATATTTATAAAAAAATACCAACAATATACAAAGATATAAATAGATACAAAATTCCAATACAACGCCCCTTCTGTGTTGTCCAAGAAATCAGAATTGAATTAATTATTATATAAGTCAGTATATAAAATTTCACATATAAATAGAATAAATAAAAAATATCTCAAAGAGATATAATTTCCAACTTTTTTAAAATAAATGTACTAAATCTAAATGTCATTTTATATACTGCATATTTAGTTTGTATATTAATTTAGTAATGTTTTTTAATTAAGAAATACTGCATATTACATTTTGAATTCAAATCTTCCACACAGTGCCGAATTTTAAATTGAATTACAGAAGAAAATATTTAAAGGACTGTACTATTAAGTCAGAAAAAAATCGAACTACAAAAATTCAAATACAAATACAAATAAAAATTTAATAAATGAAAAATATATTCAGTACCGTAATTCTGCTTTCTGCATTTTATTTTATTAACCATTTTTACCTGCTGAAATTCGATAATATTTTAATTTACAATATTAACTCAGTATTCTTGCATTTTACTTTGCAGTAACCTTTTTACTTTCGAAATAATATGGTTAGCCTATAATACTTGCATCAGCATGGCAGGATTATTGTGGAGTTAAAACTAATGCCACTTTTATACATTAAATATTAATTGATGATATAAGAAACCACTATTAATTCAAAAATCAAGTAAATTTTTCTGTAAATTGGCAAAAAAAAAAATTCAAATAGTTTGAAACACCCGAAACGTGAAATAATTGGATCACGCAATTTAATAATAAATAAAACAATGTCTGTAATTAATTAAAAACTAAAAAAAAACATTTTTTTTTATATTTAACTACGTATCAGATAAAACTGTAATAAATTTATGGTAAAAACTTGTTTTAATTTTTAAGTTTTAGAAACAGCAAACAATTCTCTTGTTTTTTATAAATGGAGAAATTGCGGTTTTAAATTATTTAGCTCAAAACTCATTTCCAAAAGAATCACGAAAAGGAAATGGTGCCGCTACTCCTTGTTCATTCCTAATTATATTTCTAATTAATGAAATTCGTATTTCATAATTTTTTGTTTAACGAATTCTGCACTAATAAATATTTCGAAAACTTTTGAATGACCAGATTAACGAATTAATTAATCAATTAAATTATGTTTAAAATTTTTGTTTAATTAATTTGCTGCAATTTTTGGGATTATGTACTTTTTAAATATATTTTTGTTCGTTTCGAATTTAGAATTAAAATTATAAAGGACTAAAATTCCTTAAATAGACTTTATTATATATGATAGCCAACGGCCGTACCATGCTGAATATACCGGTTCTCGTTAGTTCACCGAAGTCAAGCATCATTGGGCGCGGTCAGTACTTGGGTGGGTGACCACCTGGGAACACCGCGTGCCGTTGGCAAATTTGGGACCTGAATGGCCGAGTGTCTGGCGCTCGGGAGCTCGGTGCCACAGGTTTCGGGTTCGAATCCCGGCGGTGCCATGGATGTTTGTAGTGGTTCGGAATCGACTTTAAACCGTAGGTCCCGGTCTCCTATGTCTGTACGAGCGTCACGGAGCAAAAGTCAGGCTTCTACCTACGGGTGCTCCATCACAACAGAAGCTGCTTCCTTCCCCTTCAATCATGAGCACGTATGGGCTCGTGGGCTTGGCCAGCCAAGTGGGATAAGAAACAACAAAACAAATTATATATGATTAAAATTTATATTGTTCTATATAATAATTATTTAAAATATAATAATATTTATTTATTTTAATAATATTTATTTTAAAATTTATTTATATAGGACTAAAGTTTGATTTTGTTTATATTGTATTTTATTATTTTAAGGAAATAAATATTTCTGTCGTCAATAATTAGTACAGCTTAAAGATGCGAGTAATACGTGTTCTTTAAATGAATAAAAAATTGGTTCCATTATAAAGGGACATTTTACTAGTAAGTAATTAAATGATTTAATTACTTAGAAATATAAAAAAAAAATTATATTATCGATAGAAATTTACATGAAAACTATTAAAAATTGGTCTCTAACATATTTACCAGATTTTTTGCCAACTTTATATTATTTTATTTATTTTCTACGTTATTTAATTTTTAATGTTGTATTGTAATTATTTTTAAAACATCATGAGTTCAAATTCGGTTATGAAAAAATTGTATTTGTCTTTTTATTGCCATGATTGACGAAATTTCGCGAAAATATGTTAAATATATTTTGTCTGAATTTTGTACTTTTCGTTGAAATTGTTTGATTGAATTTGCAAAATTCAATATATATATATATATATATATATATATATATATATATACCATCTTTTTACTGAAATTGTATTTTTAAAATTTATTTATCATCTTATTATATGAAAAATCGAAAAACTTATTAGATATTATAAAATTTATCTGGCCGAGTGCCGTCGTTTTCTTGGCTGTGTTAAAAAAGTTTTGGATTTGCAAAATAAATGTCAGAACCCGTCATAAATTGTTCAGCAAGAAAAAAAAATGCATTGTTGAAATTGCATATCGCGAATATATTCTCCGTGTTCCAATACAATTGCATACTCATTTTTATGAATATGGTTTGAATGATATAGAAGATGACATGCTGTAGCACCCTCTAGTGCCAAGTAACAATAAAAAAAATAGCGCGAACCTATTTTCCGTACTCCAGATATTATTACCCATTTTCCTATGGATGGGTTCAATGGTATTGAAGTTGACAGACTACAGCACCCTCTGATGGCGACTTACAACAAAGGGGATAGCATAAAAACATTCTCCCTGTTTTGTCAAACACACACAAAAAATGTCATCCAAATGGGTCCACCCGTTTTGAAAGATTTCAGTCACAAACACAATCACAGAAGAATTATATATATAACGATGGTTAAAATTCAATTTTACTTAAAAACATTTTTTAAATATTTCCTTAAGCAGAAACTGGATTCTGACTGGCACTTTTAATTAAACTGAAGCAATCTTACGTCTATTACTACATTAATAGCATATACATGTTTTATTTAATACCTGCATTTTGTATTATTTTTTTTTCTCTTTTCATGTTCATTAATACGTTTTCAGTTAACTGGTAAAATGTTAAAATCAAAGCAGTAAATTTATTTTATGGAAATTATTTTTTTATGACTCATCTAAAGGTTAATTATATTCTAAAATGATAGATGAAAGCTTCCAGAATAATTTACTGGTGTCAAAACTCGGTGCTGGTGTAAACTCGGAAATGCGGTGCATTTCGGAATGCACCGTAGGTCCTGATCTAATATGACTAGAAAAGACGGCGTAGGGCTGGCAACTCTACACTATAAAAATAAAAACATCTTTTTTTACGAATTTAGCCAGAAGGCAGCCGGCCTTGGCCCACGAGGTAACTAACTAACTTTTAATTATTTTTAAAATCTATCAAGCTGTTTAGGAGGAGTTCAGTGACACACCCACGTAGAGAAAAATTATATCAAGTACAGTGCCACCTACCGTATCGAATTGTGAATCTAAATCATCCAGGGACCCACACAAACACACACAAAACATTTCCTCAAAATCGGTCCAGCCGTTTAGAAGGAGTTTAGTGACAAACACACGTACAGAAGAATAATTTATATAAAGATATCATTAATATGAATGTCTTTGAATTGTTATAATTCAATCAATATTTACATTTTATATACATAAATATGGAAAACTGAACAGCAGTAAAAATCATTTTAAATTAATTAAAAAAATGCCCTTTTATCAAATCTATTATAGTTTTCGCACTTTCAATTTTCGGGAGACTAAAAAAATTTTAATCTTTAATGCATACAATGTTTTGCATATTTTTAATTCGCAGTGACATTTAAAAAAAGGCACAAAAAGTAAATGAAGAAAAAAAAAAGGTTGTTCTTAATTGTGTGATAATTTGTTAAAGAAGTATTATTTTATTTTTTCTTAAAGAGTTTTAAACAGTGATAGACAACATTTGAAAAAAAAAATAGATAAAATAAAAATCTAAAGCTCTTTGCGTAATTTAATTATCTTGTTAAATGATAAGTATATTATGTTGACTTTCATTTTTAACCAGAAATCAGATTGATTGAAGCGTTGCAAAAAATATCGGATTACGCTGTTATAAAAAGAACATCGCTTAAAGGATAATCAACTGCTTTTTAAAAAAATTTAACCATTATTTTTTAATCAGTAAGTTAAAGGAATTTTTTTTTATGCCCTAACAGTTATTTTTTTAACGCTATTTTTAACTTTTTCACGTCTCATGCAGGTTACGTCTTTTGAACAGTTAACATTAAAGATAAGTTAAATTAAGCTTTTATGAAGATCAGAGACATTTAACTAACATTTCTTCAAAGTGCTTTCCGATGATTAAATCCAAAGAGGTTCAATATAAAAATTTAAAAAAAACATTCTAATGTTATTGCAATTTTTTTTTAAGAATTTCTCAAATCAATTTTGTCATTCTCAGTTAAGTATTTTTTCATAGTGATCAGCTAAGGAATTGAAAATGAAATTGAACCTGATTTAAAAAGAATTTCAACGCATAATGCAAAAATAGGAATAATTTCCAATATTAAATGATATTAAAAATCTACTAAACAATTTTTTCTGGTAAATCTGAATATAATTTTTTTAAATATGTTCTGATATATTACGTATTATCAAAGACAATAGACAACACTACGGATGTCAAAGACAATTTGTAAAATAAGTTATTTTGGTTATAGGCTAAACACATATAAAATAAGATATTAAAAATGTAACAAATGAAAAACATAAAATACAAATAAATTAATCACAATATATGTTGACAATTTACATATATGCACGTGTTTTACATAAATAAATAATATTTATGGAATTTTTTATAACATCTGTTTACTTTTGTGCTTTATGTTATTATTTACTATAAACGGTAAAAAATTCTTATATTATATAATAAATATAATGTTTATTATAATGGTAACCAAAAGCAATATTTTAAAACATGACATATAAACCTACGATGTAGGAAGATCTGTTGGTCAAATAGATGCAGTTAAAATAAAAATTTATTATTATTTAAATTATATTTGGTGACTTTTTCGGGGCGCCAATTGAGCGATAAAACACCAAATGTGGTAACACGGATTTAATGAACTGTTTGCAATTCATTTCCCTTATAATAGCATCCCTTAAGTTGGCTAACTTTGGCGAATATAATTTTTGAGACGATCTCTATTCTGCGATTTTGCCGATCTGTTTTATTCATTAACTATTTTAAAACCAATAATATATCCATACATATATCTCA
This sequence comes from Caerostris darwini, assembly GCA_021605075.1. Taxonomy (NCBI): domain Eukaryota; kingdom Metazoa; phylum Arthropoda; class Arachnida; order Araneae; family Araneidae; genus Caerostris; species Caerostris darwini. The sequence goes on from BPLQ01003393.1 coordinate 715,213, forward strand.
AAGTATAATAGATTTTATTAATATATTAGCTAATAATATGGAATTCCATGTAAATATGTAAACATTTGCTTATTATAATTATAGAATTTTTTTTTTTGTTAAATTGTCAAATGTACTAAATTTAATGCGCTAAATGTTGTTGTTTTTTTCTGTTTTTTGTTGTTCTGCAAAAATACGTCAAATATGTAGGATATAATAAAGAAGATTCAAAATGTTAATTAGCTATACTGACGATCTTGGAAATAATGGTTTGGAATTCACTGTGCATCATGAAACAGCTTTAAGTTTCGTACAGAAAACATTGAAACTAAAGAAAATAAAACTAACGCAATTATATCAAAAAAGAAATTGAACTAGTTTGCAAATAAAAAAGCGGAAAATAAAATTATCTTGGAAGATTTCCATTATTTTGTAAACTATATGCAGAGTTATGAAACATATCCATCAAACAATGTGAGTTGAATTGATCTCGCACGATTCGTTTGGTCTTGGCTAATTACTGTGCTCTGTTAACAATTGGTATACGTGTCTTATGCTGTTTGCTTTGCTTGCATTTATCATTCACGATTTAAAATTTTAGTAAAAGTGGTAAAGTAAACCAGATTTTGATTTATATAAAAGTAAAACAGATTTTACTTTATTTAAAAGTCAAATACATTAAACAAACCCAGATGTGTTTCAGAGTGATGTTTGTAAGAATAAATACTCACTAAAATGAAAAAAAAGCAATAATAAATAAAATTTTTAATTAAAAATACTGGACATAAACCCATTACCTGACTGAGCATCGGTTACTCATCAAGGAAAACTTAGACATTATTTTCAGTTTAGAATAATTGTTTTTTACACGTCAATTATAAATATTTGAAATAAAACAATTTATTTTAGAACAACTACATCTTTAAAGTACAGTCAAAATGTCTGTGGAAAATTATTTAATTACTTTATATTCTTGATTTATGAAATTAAAGAAATTTTCAGTTATTTTTTTTTTATAATTAACATTTTTTACTAGACAAGTAACAATTAAATTAATACATTCTCTTAAAAAATTATTAAAATATATTCCAAAATTAAAAAAATAATTTTTAAGAATATCATTTTGCTTTTTTCCTTTAAATATTCATCATTAAAACCATCAACTTCATTAAAAGCTGAATAGAAAATTTAAAATAACGAGCTATTATCACATGATTTTATGTTATGCAATGTATTAAAATTAATATATATTAGCATATATAATAGAGAACCATTAACCATATTGTTACTAAATTAAAAAAGGAATTTAAAACATCTCTGTGTTTTTATTTAATACATTTATATAATTTAAACCATACGTGAATTAACTAAAATGTAAATTTAATTTAAATGAGAACACTAATTTCAAAAGATTCATTAACAGTAATTGAAGTTCTCAACAATTATAATGAAATAAGAATTTTAAGAATCCTAATGAAATAAAAAATACTATATTGAGTAAATATATTAGTCTAGAGGAGTCATTATCTTTGGGCACTTAATGCTAAATTATAAAATATAATAATAAAATCCTGTAAAATTATAAAAGCTTATTATAATATAAGGAATAATAAACATTCACCATAAAATAATAGCTATTCATAAATTAACTATAATTATAATATTAAATTATAAGGATCGCTAATAATAAATTGCTTAACTATAACGATTCATATTGTCCT